>OZ022259.1:30935204-31535204 GCA_963978905.1 Trichostrongylus colubriformis | reverse complement strand
TCTGCACTGTTTCATAAAAACTACCACTTGGGAGTTCATTTTGCAACTTTGTCACATCCTTCTGTTAGAGCTGCTCAAATCCTATGCTTCAACCACATCATCTGTACTATCTTCCAAATTAGGAATCTGACTGTGCGTTTTACTCATTTTACATATGCCGCGTTTATACTTTGCGCACCATCGGCGGTGGCGACGGCGTCCAAACCATGTGCCCGCCGCCTATCACTGCTGCACTCTAGTTACACTCTTCCTTTGTAAGATGCTCGACCCAATCACACTACAGTATGATGATCGTGGCGAGAGTTCACGAATTCAAACTCTAATCTTGGCATAATTTGGCTCTATGCCAAGATTCGAATTCGAATCCGTGGCTCTCGTCACAACCATCATATTGCAGTGTGGTTGAATCGAGCGTTTCACAAACGGAACACGTCACCAGGGTGCCGCCGTGGTCGGCAGCGGGCATATGATTTTGACCCCGTTCTGCCGGTGCTGGCGTCTGTGCGCAAAGTATGAATGCGGCCTTATTCTTCAGATAAAAAGAACAACACCGAAAATCGGAACCCAGCTTTGAGGCACTCATAATGGTTGTCCGTGTTGTCACTGCAGACAAGATCATAAAGCTCCGCTCTGACGCCTGCATACGGTAAACTGAGCCGTCAAATTAAATGTGATGGCGCACGCGTGAAGATTCGTGTTGTAGAGAGCTAGCCACGATTTCCGAGACACTTGGCGTGAAGTAAGCACCCTCTTACATTCGTTCTACTTATTTCGTTGATTCACTTGGAGGGTGATGACGACGATAACATTGAAGTGCAAGAAGTGCAATTATTATAGTGGTAAATTGCGCGAGAAAAAGTAAGAAATCCGTACAAAAAGGTGATTGGTTTCTTTGTAAATATTTGCAAATGAATGAAAAACGTGAAAGTGTATTTGGTCGATGTTATCAATGGAGAAGGAGATTCCTCATTAGCCGATTTGCTTCAGGATGATACTTACGACATCCACATAAATATAGACCCGCTTTGGAGATCCGATATTATCTAAAGCGTCATTCCACAAAGAGGCTTATCAAATTTGCACATAGAATCTTCGCTTTGCTAACATGAAATGACCTCGTCCGGTATTTATCGGCAACCCATCCATTATTTCAGAAGCTTGACACGGTGCCAAGATGAGCATGGGATCTAAAATATTTAGGATACTGTACCGGTTAAATTTGTCCGTCTTACTTACTTTTTCACTTCGCGCCAGGTCGCTTAGGAACCAATTGTGGCGGGCGCGTTGTAACACAAATTGCTGCTCATGCATCATTTAATATGGCACTGTTCGCCAGAGCTACCCCAGTACCTCTTCAACTGATGCGGTCGAAGAGGTGATTTTTGGAGAACCTTTGATTTAGCTGCGAACCTCTACCCAGGGGTTTTCGACCTGTAGAATACCAATATGACATTCGTGTTCTACGGGTCGAAATACCCCTTGGGACTAATTTTGAGTGAGTTTGGTGATCCACTCCATTTCGGCGCCGACGCCTATCGCGCAGGCGCCAAGCAGTTGAGCGCCAAACGAATGTCATATTCGTGTTCTACTGGTCGACTTACCTCTGAGTAGAAGTTTGCAGCCAAATCGAAGTTTCCCAAAAATCACCTATTCGACCACATCGGTTTGAGAGGTAGTGGGGTAGCTTTGGGTTAATAGTGCCGATTTGATTTGACGATTAAGCTTACCTGTATGCAAGGGCAGAACTTCATAATCTCATTCTCTGCAGTACGATGCATATGTATTGAGCCGAACTTCTCCATTTTTCTTTGTTTACAAATATTGTTATTTAGAACAGGTGGTGGGTGTGCACAGAAATTACACGATGTTTTCGTGCAGCTAATTCTCTCATCTATCTCTTTTTAATTTTATTCGAACATTGCTTACAGATGGCTGTTGAGTGCGGTCTACGAATAAGTCCGGACCAGTGGAGTGCATTGCTATACGGTGATCAAGCCCATCGGTCCCACATGCAGTCCATTATAGGTTCGTCATTTGTGCTTCATTTTCTTATAATAAAAAATAGCTATCTCTTCGATGTTGGGTCGGTCAAATATGGATGGGCGACCCTATGTCTGATCAGTCTACTAGGCATCCATGTATCATCTTTTATATGTCTAACACTTTTCAATTCGTGCTGTCTTTCAGATCGCCTTCAAACACCTCATTCATACATGCAAGGAGTCGACGAGCTGGCAGCAGTCGCGAATGGTGGCGATTCAACCTCTGGAGGTTGTGATTTGGCGCAGATGGCCCAGTTATTGCGCGTGTTCGATTCACTTCCAGCTCATCATGGTCTGTCTTCAAGCTGTTTTACTAGTTGAGCTCGGATCCCAGCTATTCGAGTTTTTGCAGAACGCGTCAACTGGCACCGATTTGCTGACTATATAGATGCTCTGCAGAAGCTCATTAAGGCGCATGCTGATTTCACCATGAAAAGGTACGCAATTTTTGGCTTTTTCTTTTTTTTTTCTTGGCTTTTAACTAGGCTTCTTGGCTTTTAACAAGGCTGCCCCTGATTCACCTCATATTGTGAGATTTATTTCCTTCAACCCGCAAATAATCACTTCGTGCTGCTACTTTTCTTTACGTTCAGCATGCTTTGTCAGCCTTAACAACCAACTGTTGTCAAGGTTCTATTCATTGTGGGCTACCTGCACAAAAAATACGGGAGGAAAACCTCGCTTTGATTGGTATCTGGTTTTACTTAGAGGTTTCACTCATCTAGCTTTTTGTGTATGCTTTTGTGTTGCTAATTTAAGACTGTTCTACGTTACTAACACATGCGAGTTCTACGCACCGTGTCATGCATTCAAATAAATAAATAAATTTATCTCAGTAGTATTTCTCTTTGATCGAATTTATTCCGTTAATGGACAGGAATGAACAGCGCGCTCGTGATGCGCACCGATCGGCTGCCGTGCTTCGCCCTGTTCATGTCAGTGGAATCGACAAGGCGCATGCTTATAAAACCAAAATGTGCAAGTAAGCTTCTACCTGCCATCTTACTTTCGTCGTTTGCACGCTTCTCCTAGCGGATTTCAGGGATATCTCTGCTCGACGTCTTTGCCCTCGTGGGGCCCGTTGCACCTACGCACACAGCGTGGAGGAATTGCGGGACGCGTCTCGGAAGGATGCAGTGGCTGGGTGTTGTTCTCAGGTTCGATTATATAGTAATAAAAAGGGAATTTATATCATTGGATATCCAGCTCGTTGTGCATTTTCGTAGTAGCCTTCCTCTCTTATTAGGTTTTTTGCAGGGCTCAAAAAACGCATCGATTCTGTCTATGACTCAGCGTATGATGACAGTACCGCCTCCTTATAATAACGGTGTCAATGGAGGTAAGATGCTCACTCTACCGGAGACTTTACTTGCTTTGGTTTCTATTGCTGGCCTTTATTCACCTTTTTAGCCTTCCAAAATGAGTCTCCATTAACGACAGTCCCACCGCCATCAGCTGCACCAACGCATCCCGCAATGGTACCGATTCTTCCCGTCCCTGTGGTAGTGCCATCTCCAACTCATATGCCACCTCCTTCTACAGCTCATAACAGTCCACCTGTGGTTGTGGTGAGTAATCTAAGAACAAATCAAAATGTGAAATACCAGCAATATTTAACTTTTGTTTAGAACATAATTACTTTATCAGGAATGGATCATTTATAAACTTGAAACTCGTATTTCAACTCACTTTGGAATCGTTCCTTTCAGTCTTTCCGAGATTTGATGATTATTTTGATGTTGCTGTGAATCTCTCATTTTAGGGATTCCAAATTATTTTTTTCAATTTTCGGATTCTGGTTTTGGCAAATAGTTGGAAAAGCTGAAGTTCAATTTATTATGAGCACTTTCGGTTGAATATGGACCCTGTAATG
This sequence comes from Trichostrongylus colubriformis, assembly GCA_963978905.1. Lineage (NCBI taxonomy): Eukaryota > Metazoa > Nematoda > Chromadorea > Rhabditida > Trichostrongylidae > Trichostrongylus > Trichostrongylus colubriformis. The sequence continues at coordinate 31,531,289 of OZ022259.1, read as the reverse complement.
AAGAATATAAAGTCGTTCCTCTTATGAAAAACTACTATATGTGACTTTTCTAAAATTAACAAGGGCGCTGTCGCAATGAGCGGGGCTTCTTGTAAAAAAGTTTGACTCTTAAGCATCTCTGATGGGTCAATATGCACACTTAAGCGTATATTTCTGCCTAGCATAGTGTCCAGGTGTAGACAAATATTGTCCATAGTGGATGTCCTCCCACCCATTCCCCTCATTGCGAAAGCAGCTTAACTAGATCCAACCGTGGATGTTCTGAGACTGATTTAGGTTAGGTCGCTGTTTTCAGCTGTCGTTTTGCTTCCACACTCTGTGTGAAGCTTAAAATGTTCATTGCTTCGTATCACACCATCTCACCAATCCTGGCTTTTTCCATTCGTGAAGACAAAGCGCATCCGCTTGTGGCTTATCAAGAGATTTTGTTTTAAGCTTCCTGCTAACATTCCTCGACGTGGAATGGTTTTGGGCAATACGGCCTTCCATTCACAATCGCCCAATGGAATTCATTCCTCTCCACCTCATCATTCGCTATGGAATACTCATCTCCCACCACCTGGAACCATGTTCGTGTCTCATCTTAATAATTCGCCCACTCATCCTCAACCACAATTTTGGATGAGCCCGTGAGTTAAATCTTTGTTTTTTGAATTCGTTGTATAGTAATGTGCATCCTCAAGGCCGCCTGCTGTGTACGCATTCGATCCGCCATCTGACAGTGCGTTCATTTGGTCAAGTGCCCAGCGACCAGAGATGGCCATTCCTCCTCCACCCCTACCGCCATCTCGTGCCATGGACCAACCAGTGGATACCGAGCAACTGATGATGAAGCGAAATGAGATTATAAAGTAATCCTTTTTTATCTCGACATTAACAGCTCCGATATTTTATGTTTTCCCTCTTTCAGTCGCCTTGCTCCTCTTACGTTGCTCGAGGAAGATGATTTCGAAGACGGTGGTATTGGACATGTATCGTACACTGTGGCCTCTTCAGTGCTCGATGAGCGGTGTGTTTCAGATTATAGTTCACGGCGAAGTTTTCTCCTTCTCGATATGCTATGTACCATCTGTGGTCACAGCTACGGCTCGCGATCGGGTTGCAGTGAGCGTGCAGTTTGGGTGTGTGTAAGAAATGTATTAAGCAACAACTAGCTATTGCTGAGATCGAGCTTCCCGCGGCTCCTGGTACGCGTACACACACACAGGGTTGGTAAAGCAATAGGCGCATGGAGGATATGGAAAAGCAGAACATCTAAACGAAGCGGTAGGTGACAGCCATGGAACGCGTCTTATGTTCCATGGGTCGCGGCGAATGGGATGAGTGACGGAAAACTCGAACGGGGTCAGTTATATGAGGTCAACGTCCGTGACTATTAGCGCGCTTTCGATTCGCAGGGGGACCAACAATGCACATATCGCGTGGCGCGGTGATGTAGCTCGTATGTCTTTTGCACTCCCGGGCTAATCTGGTCACGAGCTGTAGCTGTGGCTTAAGTGTGCAAAAACTTGGAGTTTTATGCGACCAGATCAAGTTCCTTGCACTGATCTCTGATCTTCCAGGGGTGAATTACATCCAGTAGCTCTGGTTATGGGCCCACCAGCCCTAGAGCTTCCTCCGCTTCCAGCAGCAAAGCTGAGCACTGTACCTCTGCCAGCGACTGCATCTGAAGGAACGATGTTAGTTAATCTGCAGATTTTTATTACAATGTGTACTAAAAATTTCACCACTTCTCGTAGTTTCACTTTTAAGACCAAGCCACATCTTATGAGGTATGGATTTAATTTGCCATGGATTTGGAGATGGGGCACGGGTGTCGAGGAGCCTTGATTGATGATCACAACTGTGTAGAATATTGCAAAATGACGCTCCAAAGCGAGTTAGGAAGGGCAAAATTCGCTTCGGAATGTTACTGGCGGTGCATTCGATTCGACTTTCTGATGAGTCACGCGCAGGGAAGGGCCCGGTCAATGAGTTATCGCAGGCAGATTTTGACCCCTCCCAACTTGCATCGGGGGCATTTTAAAATTTTAGTTCTTATATTTCCAATCAGCATTCGAGACCCTATCCACCCACCTGTGTCTTATTTTGAAGTTCTATAGGGTGTCCCAGAAAAATGGGCGCCTATGCCATGTTTCTTTGGATTCCTCCATACAAACTGTATCGATGCTTTTTCTTTCATTTGCTGCTCGGTGGGTGCGCAGGATCTTCTTCTACCAGGGTGCATACTTGTTGGGGTGAAGCCATGATATGTATTTTTTGGATTTCTTTTTCAGATTCACTTTTTAGATTTAAAACTTTTTCAAATGGGCTTCGCGGTCATTCGCTTCCACGGTGACACGCACCTCGCCGTACTGTTGTTCGAACTAAGAAAGTTTCATGGTTGTACAGTTAACGGCAACCCACTGTGGCCAACAACGTCTGGTAGGGTATACCATGCCAATACGGTGTTTGGGTACCAGCAAGCGCGTCCCAGACACGCTGTTGGTTTCCGTCGATTTGGGTGCAAAGCTTGCCGGAATGTGAACATGAAGAACTCGCTGTTAGACATAATGAAGCACTTGCCTCGCTAGTCCTTCGGAACAACACTGCGGCTAGGCGCTTCAGTTTATAGAATCAAAATGTTTCAAGAGCGCTGCTGACCTGGTCTGTTCGAATTCACCACTTTGCGAGGCATCTGTCAAGTCTCCCAAAATATGGTTCCCCTGATCTTCTGCCGGGGTCTTCAACTAGAAGCAAGGTCTGACAAGTCAGTCATCTTACTATGGAGTCACGTAAAGTAGCCCTGGGAAAGATTTCGGAAGGAATGTATGGAAAAACTTGCGTGTCAAGGGCGAGTGAGGGATGAGGATACTTTGAGCTTGTATCCCTGTTGGAGCAGGATAACCTATCATACGACTGCTGTGCCTTGTTACTGGGGTGGTTAGATCGCTTCGAGTGTATTGTCTACCCTGTTTTTTTCTTTGTCTCTAAATCTCGATTTACCAGTACTTTGAACTGGTAGGACATGTATGTACTTCGTCATGTGGTATTCGGGATACTTTAAAAGAGTATGTTCCAGAGCAGTCATCGGTGATATTGCTATGGCGAAAGGATCCCGACCACGTGCGCCAAGCATTCCGCTGGTGCAGTTCACCAGTGTGGTGACAGCTTGTCCTACAACCCTTCTGTCCACTGAAAGTCCACCGTCGGCCACCGTGCAAGCGGATTGCACAACTATGCATCTTAAAGATACTATCAGTCAACCACTTCCAACACCTTCCATTCAAAGAAGTCAAGGTAACCTGCATGATTGTTCCCATCCGATTCGCATCGATCGTTCTGCAAACACATCCATTTAGTGGTAGCACCAGTACATGTGTGTGCTGTACCGGTAACGTTTGATGCTGGAGTTGTGGGAGAACGGATTGGCACCGTTATTCGACCTGTAACGCTTGCTCATCCACAGGATATGGTATCCAATAGTCTGGATAAGATCGTAGACGTCAAGGAGAGGCTGAATGAGGCGGAAGGTTAGTGCCCCACTTTCTTTTCTGAGCATTTTTCTTGAGTATATGCCAACACGCCTTAGGTCTCTATGTGATGTGATCTTCGCTATGTACGCTGTGATTCAATTGTCTGCTATAAATAATACGCCAGATACTTGGCAGTGGCACTAAAAACGGTTATATTATGGACTGTCTCACAGGATAATGTTGATCCTTTGGCGTTTATCAATCCCTCCTCGGGCTGTGCCGCGCAGTTCTAGTTCCATTCTGAGTAGTTGTAGCAGGTGAATGCGACTTGGCCCATACAATGACTTGTGGGAGTCAGCCACAGTAAAAGTCAGTGCTTTGTCCCTACCAGACGAGTCTGGTGTTAATTTATCAAACTGGAGTGTGAACGGCTTGTTTAGCCTTGGGTGGGCATTAATTCAGATTTTGATTCCCGCACCATGAGAGTTGGAGTGCACGTCACTGGCACTACAACACCTGCGTGTCCCAGAAATTGGCCCAAAACTTCTAGAGCTGGTTCCATTCTTTTCAATGAGTTTACATGGGTACACGTCTTTCAGACACATGAATCTTTACAGATATTCTTTTCATTTAGGCGCCTCTTCAACAGCTGTCAATCAGCAACTGCTTGTTGAACTGCGCATCGCTGAGCGCGAAATGGATCTTCTTGATCCTCGCACACAGGTGAAGTTATTCGTACCAGTCGAGTTTATGCAGTTATGTCATGGTTGCTCTTTACCTACTTTCTTTTCGCGTTTGTTTCACTGGTAAAAATACTGTTAGATTGCATATCCAGTCCATTATCCATTCTGATAGTTTTTGAAATAATTTCTTTTTTATTCTTACTTGAATTCCTTCACCTGACTTCGGAATGTGTCTGTATGTGTGTCGTAACATAACTACCTCATTTTTTCAGGCCTCATGTTTACTTCGTGAGTTACGTCAAGTGGATAAGCAGATCGAACAGATTGAAGCAGCTCGGCCCGTTGAAAATTGCTAACCGTTAGACAACGAGGAGAGCGACATTTTCCTTTTCCAAGTGGAAACAGTTACCGTTCGCATGTTGAATTGTTATCAAGAAGTGTCGGTTGACTTCAACTCCATTCAAATTCCACTACGACTTTCTACTGCATTTGATTCTCTACTTCTTATATTAACCGTATTATTAAAACTATTGGTGGTTGATGTTTTCATCTAAAAATGTTGTTTTCGAAACGTTTCGTCTTGAGACATCATAATCCTCATTATTTTGAACAAGCCTGATCCCATAGATCTATCGTAGTGATTGTTTAGCTGTGATTGTCCTGTCTCCGTTTGATAGGTCTTCTATCCTCACGTTTATTCAGTGCTTATCTTTCGGCTTCTATCGCATTCTTGGCAGAATTAAACGGCACCAGGTAACACTGCTATGAGTAGTTCCGATATGGTTCCATACTAATGAATTCTATGAGCGAATTAATTTATCGTATATGCATAAAGTTGGTGGCAATGGCTCGGTGCTGTAAACATTCGAAATGGGGTAATCATCACCCATTTGTCTTAGTGAAGGTGGCAGTTACTTTGCTTGTTTCCAACAACATCCTTGAAAAAGTAATTTCTCTTTTTTGCTTTTTTAAGATTCATTGGCGTCAGAATAGGGAACAACAATGAACAGCGTCTCAAGTGAATTAGTTGGGGTTCACGCTGCTCCCGAAATGCACTTGTGGGTGTTCAATAGTTTCAAATCTTTGAGGAACGTTTAGAATGTGCTAATCTTTAAGGACCTCATCTGAACTTGCCGAATGTTATACAACGTCAAAACCTCAGTCGTGTTCGTCATACGACTCTAAATCGTTCGGTAAATGTGGGTTCGAATATATATGCGATCCCTACCCTTCTTGCTTTGAATGGATACTCCAGCGCTCTCCTTTTCAGCCACTCCCGATTCACCAAACAAAGGTGCTGATACGGCATCGGAATCTCGATCAGAGTATTATCGTTTGATGTATGCTTGCTTGCAGGTATAGAAGTTTTTGACCCCACTTGTGTACTGTTTATCGATGAACTGTCGGTTTTAGGAGAAATTCGATTATGTACAAGCAAGCACTGATCGATTGCGTGATCGCCTTTACCATGTCAAAAAGGTGAACATCACTCACTTGTTGAAATAATTCTCATCATTGGTATGCTCTAGATTTAGGAAATAACATATCTTAAAAGAATGAAACGTGTATTGATTCGTCGACTGGCCCGCTATGGAGAATCGTACTCATACGCACCGCTGGAAATACCAGACAATGTCGACATTGAAGATCCAGTAATGAAAAGGCGAAAGGAGCGCCGAGAAAGGGAACGAGAAAGAAAAGAAGCAATGAGAGCTGCGAAGGTGAGATGGGGGTGTTCTAGCGATGGTCAGCGCTAAAGCGATGATCTCAAGATCGCGCATTTAAGAATGGCTCGCTTTGGAAACATTTCAGCTGAGCAATAGAGCATACGACCTTGTATTTTCGAATGGGTGCTTCATTCTTTGATCTTTTCAGAGGGCTCAAGGTGACGCCAGAGAAGAGGACAATCTCTCTAGTAATCTAATGTTACATTCTTCAGGCGGTAAGAGGCCTACACACCTTTTTATCATTTTTTTATCATATGTACTTTCTGCAGCAAATTCATTGTTTTCAGGCCCAGAGCAAAGTTCTTCTCAAGCATGTTGATTTCGACGCGATTCTGCGAGAAGGGGATGTTTTAAAATTTAAATCTAGCTTTAATCCACTTCTAGTAACGTTTCAGGAAAGTTTTCTTTCTGGATTTGTACATTTCTTCTTTTTACGGTTGTTTGTTTGTTTAACTGCCAGTGAGGAAGCTCAACAGTACTCGTAGACTGAGTAGATTTTTACCTTAAGCATTATCACAATGAGAAGCGGCCTTATGATTCTTCAGTTGTTGCCACTTTGTTAACTTTGTTAATAAATTGAAGCGCTACTATAGCTTTGAGTTCTTATGTGCCATGGTTATTTCCACGGTATCACAACAGTTATTCGTGATTTTAGAAAGGTATGCAATATCAAGTAAAAAAATTCTATTAAAGAATTGTGAAAAATGACGTCTCTCGGAACATGCGATCTTTCCTCTCATGGATACATTGTCCAACAGTGGATTGGTGAATACCTTTTTTGGCTACTATCTACTATTATATAATTACCGAGTCATGCTTTGATCGTTGATTTTCTGCACGATTAGTTTTTGAGGCTTAATTTTATGACGGAAATCACCAAGTCAAATCACTGGTTGACTATGCTAAGCCGAAAGCTATCACAGTTTTCGTCAAGTAACATGTATCAATGTGCTGAAGTGCCTTCCGATGAGGGTTCTTGAATCAGCGATTGCAAGGAATAGTGAACCAATCGAAACCTTCCCTTATTTCAGTTAAATGTTCAGGGGTTGACCTTCTAGATGTAGAGTACTTGAATCTATTGCAAAATTAAAGAAGTAGCTCGAAAATCCTTGACAGGGCGGTCAGGGATGGAGGTCGTACAAGGGTGTTGATTTTGATTTGAAGGTAGAAGCCATCGTGGTAGTTGCTCTGAGGTGACCAATTTCCTGTTTCCAGGGCATTGCTTTGATGGAGCAGGTGATGTCTACCTTGGAAGGTGCTACGACTCAGCACGCGTTGCTATAAAACAGATCCCTCTTGATGCGCTTAACATTACATACGATCCGTCAAGAGCGAAGAACGCAGAAAAACATACCCATACTCTGGTACACGCGAAATACCCCGACTCTTTCTGCGACTGTACCCAGACGACGAGAGCACAACTGGATGAAGGACGGTGAATGACTTATCTAGGCAGAAGTTAGATCAGAGAGTGAATTCCCCCTCGCTTGTCCTTCAGTCGTCTGTCCTGTTTTCGGATTTCGAGTCAACTTCAAGATATGCATAAGCCCAGGGGGCAAGAAGGAGGGGGGAGGGGATGGGTAGAACCCATCGTGGTAGTTGCTCTGAGGTGACCAATTTCCTGTTTCCAGGGCATTGCTTTGATGGAGCAGGTGATGTCTACCTTGGAAGGTGCAACGACTCAGCACGCGTTGCTATAAAACAGATCTCTCTTGATGCGCTTGACATTACATACGATCCGTCAAGAGCAAAGAACGCAGAAAAACATACCCGTACTCTGGTACACGCGAAATCACCGGACAAAGGCCAACTTCTTCGGGTACGCACAGTTTTCTCATGTTTTGCACCGTCTTTTTCAAGTCGTTTAGAAGTTTAGAAATCCAATCCATCAAAATTCTCAGATGTAGGAGGAGTTTCTTTCTAAGATTTTTGCTGATATAACTATCTTAACTTAGGCGGTGCTCATTTAGGAAGACATTCGCCTTATGAGATTGTTGCGTCACCCTCATATAGTTGATTTTCACTCGTGTTTTGTGGACGGACCATCAATATTCTTGGTGCTTGGCAGTTGTAACTATGGTTTGAGTTTTCTTTTTTCATAAAAGGTCTTATATACGTCTATAATTACGAGAAACGAGAAAGCGACTTCAGCTTGTTACTCGAAAGTGACAAGAGCGCTAGGACCAGGGTGGAATATTGCCTTTTAGAAATCCGACCCCCAAGTCTACCTAGGAAACCATCTCCATGACAAAGTTGTAGGTTTTGTAAGAAAAAGGTCGTCGATCATATCGCAGAAATGTTCCATACCTACTAGTGCAAACTGTCTTATCGATCAGTGAGGTTACGTCCTTTGATGACCACCTCACCGCTTACAAAACAATTTACATCTGATAGGCCCTTCAGGGCTATGGTACGGAATTACTGCCCAAGTATGCCTCCCTCGTAACCCTCTCTACGACAACCTTGAGGGTTCCACAACTCAACCCGTGCTTTACGCTAATAAGGGTCCTAATAGAGTGAGTAGAGCCCGTCCAACAGAAGATTCATCGCCCATTTCAGGCTCTGCGTCCGATGTGATATTGTCCTCATATCAATGTGGTATTCCTGAGAAGGCGATTGCTTTGATACTTCGACAACTTCTTTTTGCACTGGTGTACCTACATGCACAACAGATCATCCACAGGTTAGGTGTTGTGCTCATTTCATGCGTTTTTGCGATCATTTCATTTGAATATGTCGTGAAGGTCGATTCGGGCTAGCCATATACTGCTCGACTCATCTGCTGGCGTTCGTCTGACGGGGTTCCGCCTAGCGCGAAAGCTACGGCCTGGTGAGACAACCACCACTGACTTCGACAACCACGTGGAGGCGTCACTGCTTTGGCTTGCACCAGAAGTTCTTGGTCAAGTGAGCTTTCGTGTTTTTCCGTGAGCTCGTATTTTTCCATTCTTTTTATCTTTCTAAAGGAATTGAATTTGCGCACTATTAATTTAAATATCAGGATCTCAGCGGATACTCAACCAGAGCCGATATCTACAGTGTTGGCACTGCTCTCTGTGAATTAGCAAACGGATTTCCTCCATTTGGTGACATGAATCGATTGGAAATGCTATATGAGAAGTCCAGAGGTACCACACCTCGGCTCCTGGATTCCACTACATTACCATCTGGCGAAGGTTTGTCTATTGTTTTTTGCTGAAGATATGATACTAAGATGCCTTTTCAGAGCCGTCCGAACACAGTAAACGCACACTCTCTGAGGCATTTCACAATATTACTGGATTGTGTTTGAAAGTCGATCCTGCCAACAGGTGTGTTTGTAGTTGAATTGGGGTATTGCTACGAAGTTTCATAGACACTCCTTCACTTTCTTTTCATCTACCTGGTGTATTATATGAATAAGTACGCAGTTTAGCGGGCATGAAATTGAACAGACCTCGCCTAGGTACATGTCTCACTGTTGGTACTTTGTAAGACTTCAATTACAGACAAGCCGCTGTTTCGATAGAACCCTATGATGAATTTGAATAGCTCAGTTGTGATTTAAGCGGTGTTTTTTTTTAATTTTCAGGCCTGACGCAAACAACCTTCTTACCCATCCATTTGTGAAGAGAACGAAGAAATCACTTTCTGATCTCATGCCGCTTGCTCAAACGTTGGACAAGTTCCAAAGAAGTTAGTAGAAGCATTTCCAAATTCTGTTGGGTACGTTTCTACTGAAATCCCTTTTCAGTGTCAGGCAAACAGAATGTCACTCCCGAAAGAAATGATGTGCCTGAATGGGTATTTTGAAGAAAAGAAGTGTATGTTATGTATGTATGTATGTATGCACACGGCTATCCGACCTCATATGTGGTTCATCCACAGTTCCTCCATCTTAAATTTATGATTTTCTCCAATTTCACTTCAGGGATCGTGAAAATGTGAATCGGGCATCATGCTCACAATAAATGCTCTAGTCTCTTTGTTTCCGAACACAATGCTATAGCATAAGACCACGGTGGTATGTATACTCCATTTCGGAGCGCCTGATAGGGTGTGCCCTACGGACATTGGTGAGTGGCGAGAGTGGGAGTGCATGGCAAGAGTGGATGTGTGGCGGGGTGAGAGTTTTATACACTCTCACCCAAGTCTGTAGGCCACGCCCTATCAGGCGGTCGGAAATGGACTGTAATGGAAGCAATGAAGGGCGACAGTCATCGTTACGCGACAGCTTATGGAGTGGGAACTCAAAACCTTCCAGTGTAAATCAGTTAAAGAGTGATTCCTACACTTTCTGTTCTTAAGCTGGCCCGATGGCTAGAGACAACGGGGCAACTCTATCGGGAAGAGACTGGTGAGTTGTCAAATTTCCGTGCTAAAAAGGACTAGAATCCTCGTCGACCCTAGACAAGTACTTACTAATCCATGACAGGAATCAGCGGAGATATTGTGGAATGTAATAGCAATAGGTTGGGCAGATGATAGAGAAGCACTCCAGCATACTGAATATCAGAACTTCTAAAACAGCTCACCGAGTGTGAAGCAGCACGACATGCTCCTTATGCTCAGTAGCCGCAAGGTAAATGCATGCAATTTCTCCTGTCGCCGTGTGCACAGTGAGAAAATCCATGACGGATTGCAAAAGTGGATGCTTTGAGACACTCGAACTGGGTCATCGCCGCGTGAATTGGGTTACCGCGCGAGACAGATGTCGCTCAGTTGAGCTTCTTCGCTTGACCTGACCCGTGTCATGAGGCACACCTCAAACAACCTAGCACTGCATTTGCATTTAGGCAGATCTGTCCACGATAGAGAATCACTTGAAAAACTCCGCAAATGCCTCTATGTTGACCGCTACACCAACTAACCCTTCCAGCTACATTATATGGACGGCCGGTAAAGAATGCCCGCTGTTTCAAGTGCTTATCAGAGGTCGGTAGTCCTTTATTTCAGACATAATTTCGCCTTGTGTTTTGTGCCAGTCGATATAAATCTCCAATTTGCATCTCACTCAGAAATTATTCTTAAAAAATCTCTTTCGAGCAATCCTGAAAGAAGGAACGAATTACGTCACGGACGATCTTACCCATTCCCCCTTGTAAGACATTGGCTTGTGCCGACTTGTATGCAAGACGAAGACATTACCTATATCGTTCGCTCGTCAAAGAATCGTATGACTCAATCGCACATTCACTTTGCGACACGATCTAAATGATTGCAGAACTAGTGGCATGTCCCAAAGAGGACGCAGTCAACCCCACACCTCTAATGCTATGGCTAATTAGTGCTAATGAGTGGTGTTTGTTGAAAACTATTGAGTGAAGCCACTTTATGAGATCAGCGTCTTCATCAAAGTTGTAAACATGCGAATATAATCACAGAATGTGAGAGCGTGGGCGTTCCATTGAGAAGGTTCGAAAAACAGCTTAGTATCATCGATAAGACAATGATGCAAAATGAAACATTAAAACATTAAAACAACGTACAAATGGGGAGACTGAATGATGATGGTTGGGGGATGCCGAAATTCGACTGTAAACGAAGATTAAAACAACGTTTAGAAACGATCACGGTTAGATTCGATGACCTAACAAGATTATAAAACATATAATGAGAAATCTTAAAAGATAATACATCACTATACTTATGTGTAAAACAATTAGTATTGTTAACAATATTGTTGAGGCAACGCTTATTCAAAGTTAAGTAGTAAAATAAAAAACCGTTGGTAAAACTCATGAATATAAAAAAAGGTGAAGAACTATAAATATCTATCAAAACTCGGGTCAGACAAGACGAGATGGATGAATCACGTAATACACGGCCCGCAACCATAGATCATGAGTATCAAACAGGTGTTCGTCAACAGGCAATTTGCCACACATCGACCGATTTAAAACAGCTACAGGAAATCAATTGATGAAACCTGCCTATTTCTAACAAGCTACTGCAATTATGAACATTTAGAAGAGCGTATGGTAAAGGAGAAATCACAGTGAAAGAGAACCGTGAGGACAGAGTATGCTCTAATACCAGCAAAGAGACGCTGAAATGTGTGCACCGGATGTCACCATTACGATGGATCATTGAGCCGATGAAGGAGCGCTTCCGGCGCCTTCATGTTTCTCATCAACGAAACATCTACTGCCGCATCTTCAAGTCAATCGTCATCGTCCGACAATGGTTCGAAGGTCATCGCGGTCGTAATGGGTTCACCTCCGGCCGTTCTGAGCAATTCCGCTAGCGGAGGCGCCAGCGAAGGTGGAAGAGGTGGAGGAGCCGTGGAAGACGGTGCCACAGCCAGCGGGAAGTCAAAGTCGAGGGCTGAGAACATTCTCGAACCTTGAGAAGCTGCAATGAGAACAATGACAGAAGTTCAACAGCGTGACTGTAGAGGGCTTCGAAAAAATGGAACCACCTTTTCACAGTAAAAAAAAAAAACTCAAAACCGCGGCTTCGATGAGTCAAAAGTATCGGCCACGTGAGCAATCAGACAAGAATACTTGAGAAACAGAAATAAGATATAAAGTAACAACAATCACACGGTTGCCATACAACATTTTAAAAAATTCACAACTCGTCAAAATCGATGAAAGGTGCCAACTTGTATCGGCACATATTTGAAGACACCTTCCACAAAGCAAAATCTGAAGTAAATCCAAAATAAATTTGAGAACGTACACGCTGGGGCAGTCGAAGGAGCTTCTGCGCGTGTAATTGGGCTTGTTGGAGAGCCATCATCTGGAGATATTGGTTCATATGTTGGGGGACCGCTAACCGTTGAAGTGGCAAGAAACTGGAGGGTAGGAGGAGGAGGTATTGTAGTCGTTGTGGAAGAAGTTGGCTCCTAGAACTTGGGCGATATCGGAGCTGATAGAGTGGGCAAAAATTGCCAAGTACCTGGAAGGTAGAAACAGAAGAGAGAACTGCAGAAGTAGTCGGCATAGCTGGAGAGGCAAGAGGCTGTACTACAGCAGAAGAAACCTTCAAAGCAAAAAGTTTCTCGAAGTGCAATAACGACACTGGAAGCGCAGCCGGAAAAAGACAGGTCCATTGTGGATTACCTCTGTTTTTGGTACACAAACAGAAGGCGAAGCCATCGGCTGAGTCTTGTTGGTTTGGCTGGCAGGGGAACGTGCACTGAGCGACTGCTGGAAGTGAGCGTAGACGTTCGACGCGGTAGATGAAGACGACGCTGACACTGACGGCGACATCTAGACAGAAATATATGAAAACGAAAAAGGGCAGGAAAAAGATACGATCCAAATTGATACATGTTGCGAGCTCATTTGTGGTGAACCGGTAGCTGCATGAGAAGTGTTAACGACGAGCGCTCCATACGATGGCACTCCTCCCATGATCGACCGTGCCGCCCGATTTTGAAGCTGAAATGAAGTCAATTTGAAGAGAGTAATAAGTGATGGAGCTACATATAACACTTCCTGCAAACGCACCATAGGAGGTCTCTGAATCCCAACGGCACCAGATGTCGGACTCGTAGGTCTTCTTTGAGGGTGACGAGCCACAGACACTGGCGGAATGTTCAGCATTTCAAGACCTGATATTGACAAAATGCATCGATGGAGGCAAAGGATAACCGTTACAGATTTGGATTTGAAAGATAAAGGAAACCACAACATCGGAGAATAATGAAAGAGGAATATGATAGAACAGGATTAACGATGACAGGGACCGCTAACCTGATTTCCTGCGGATTTCGGGAGGTGCAGCCGATGAATGAGCTGTGTGTGCCGCCTGAGCTGCAGCGTGGCTGTTGGTAATCTCTTCGTGGACCACCTGAGGAGATACCACTATGGTTTATCCATTAAATTAATTCATGATCGCACATCCGAATAACCCATACTTTCGGCGCGACGAGTAGCACAAACTAGAGTAAAACACTTACTCTATCCATCACATTGTTGAAAGTTCGCTTGTTATCATTCCACTGAGAACTGTCTCTGTCCTTACTCGCTGATGCTCCCGGCCAAGCAGAGTGAGCAGTTGTTGGCTGTAAAGCTGGGATATCTCAAGACGCCAAAGCAAGAAAATTTCCAAAACGCTTACAGGCTTCGAATCAGCCGTTGGTTGGCGGATGCCGATGAGATTCTTGTGTTGTTGCTGCTGCATTTGTAGATGGAACTGTTGAGCTTGGGCCTGAGCTTGAGCTGCTAGTGACATTGTTGTTGGGGGCTGAAATAAGCCAAATATTACTAAGAAATCATCTTTTTCGGTTCAGAACGCCTGCCCACTACGCCTACCTGTGCCACTTTGACAGCCTGCTGTTGCTGCTGCTTTTGTTGCTGTGTTTGAGCAAAATCTTTCACTAGTCCTTTACTAATTCCACCAGAGCCACCAACTATGACGCCGCTCGTGCCGCTGCTGTTAAACAGCATTCGTTGTTGCCTCATCAGAAGTTCGCGACTGAAATAAGCCCAATGTATGCTACTCAACTGCGTGACATCATCACACTTTCAAAACAACCCAACATACTTCTCCCGCAGATTATCAAGCTTCTTCTGGAAGGTGAGCCGCGAATGTTCAACAACACGCATATTATCCTGGGCCTAAAAGCAAACAGTTTTCCACAAAATTCGTTCAGCTGCCACTCAGCCACCATAAGCAGTGCCTATCCCACTCTGCAAATCCCTATCTTAAATACCTCTTTGAGTTCCTGCTTAGCTTGGAAATCCTGCATGGTCGAGTTTATCCGAAAAGCCGACGTGATCATTTGTTCTGCTTGCTGAATAACACACAATCAAATCAAATTATCTGAAAAGTCAGTCCATAGCCGTTTTTACAACCATGGACTTACACCCATCCAAAAAAAATTGTTAAGGATAACTGTGGCTGTTCGTGGAATATTTGTGGATCATGAAAGTCGAGAGGCTCAGTGGTGCAGCACTGGAGAAAGTACAAGATGAAATGGTCAAAAACCCAAAAAATAGGAACACAAATAACCTGCTTCTCATTCCTTCCCTTTAGCACCCCTACCCCCCAGCGGAAGTGTGGCAGCGCTTTTCGCAGGCTGCGGAATCGTGATAAGATCCCAGAACGCGCTTTTTTATTGCGAACTTCACCACAAGTCATGTCTTCGAAAATCCAATGCTGCTTCACGAGAAAAATTTCATCCCAATTTTCACTTTCTCATTACCCCTAGGGCAATTTGAGCAAACTCTTTGTACAGCTTCAATGCTAATGTTTCAGCGCCATCTGTACATGAAACAGGTCCGCAAACATGCAAAGCTTGTACACTAGTACGTGACTATGTACACCTGGATGACTACAAAACTCACAATTTTCTTCTTTTGATATGTTCGCTCCTCTTCTTCCAACCTTCGAACTTGCTTCTCCATGCCGCGGATATCTTCATCGATCTGCAAGGAGGGATAACAGTGAATTTTCTATCCGTAAACACCATCCATTAAAGGCAACCACTACCTTTTCAATTTCTTCTCTAAGACGTTGCTCATCGTCCATTAGCATAGATGTGTCATGGGTTCTCATTACCATCGGGGATGGTGCCAAAGACATCGATGCTACAACTGCTGCTGATCCACTGCCGGCATTCAGAGCATCAAGCTGATTCTGTAGTTGTGTTCTTTGAAGGCGATGATTCTGCGCCATCGTTTGAAGCTGAAAGGACATCTGACTAATCGTTAGATGTGTGAGCCATAAGCTGTCACACTTACACTAGAACATTTCGCTGACTGACTGCTATACTCCAGCAGAAGCTGTTGACGTTGGAGCTGGGTCAACGATGCGGTTTGCAACGACTGATTGATTTCTCCCACCCGATGCTGAATGAACATCATACTCAAAACGATGCTCATTGCCCTGAAACAAAAAACACAGGAAACTGCGCCTTACCACCATAGCTATTGTGTTTTTATCAATATTTGCGGCGGTGATGTCATGGTGCTTAATTTGTTCCTGCAACTGTTTCTTTGCAGCTTCGATTTGCCGTTGTTTTTCTTGTTGAAGCCTAGGAGAGGCGAAGCATTGTTCTTCCTTGAGTTCTACTGTGATCCGAGAGGACTCACCTCTGCTCCTGACGCTGCTGTTCAAGTTGACGTGCTTCCAATTGTTTCGCCTGGATCTGTCCCTTAATGGCGCATTCAGCGAGTACGAGACGACATCAAAAACTTTTTAGCAGCCATTAGCACAAAGGCAAAATGAAACCATAACTTTGAGCCATTCACATGAGTGAAATTTTTAGAAAGCCAAATCGAACACACCTAAAAGTGGCATGTGATCCATTACACCCTACCCAACCCAAACGTGTTTTTTTTTAAAAACCAGGCTTTGATAAAGATGACCTTAATTTCAAATGGAAGAAAAAAGAATTAAGAAAAAAGAAACTATTCACTTTTAGATCTTTCGACGAAAAAACCCCAGCTCTAATCAGTTTAAGTAAGCATGAAATTCATTTCAGAATAAACAACAGAACACATAAATAAGTATTATGGACCTCACCAGCATAGCTGCATGTTGTTGTCGCATTTGTAGGGTCGCTGTTTGTTTCTTGTGTTGAAGGACGAATTCGATCACACATCGAGTGGCCAGATCTACGGTCGGATATATTCGATTCAGATCTGTCAAAAAGAGTGATTAGAGAAGATTATTGATAACAAAGTACACGCACGCGATGATCATGACAGGCTGACATGGATTGACCCCGAATAAAATGGTGTGACATTGCCAAGAATAAGGTTTCGCAGAGAAACCTTCTGTAAGATCCAAGATAATCTATCAGATTCGTAGCCCGCTCGAAGAGTATCAGTTATGAATCGCCCAGAATAAGCTGCTTACTACCGGAGTAACATCCCCAACCCTTCAGCAGCTCGAAAAATTCTGACTCAGATACTCTCATAAAATCGTTTAGGAGAACCCCAAAAAAAAACCAACCTGCTTCGGATAACTGCGAATACGTCAAGTACAACTGATCCATTGAAGGCTGCTGCTGGACAAACTGCTGATGATACTGGAAATTTGAGGAAATTATCAGCATATGTGTTCGCAACTATGGTGAAAGCAGCGGTGTCCAAGTCCATCCATTGGAATTAAGCAAGTGAAATCAATCAAATTCCGCTGCGATGGAAATAGGATCACATTAGTGCAGCTCCTATCAGACGAGAATATAGAGGAAAAAAGGAACATTTTCTTCCATTTCTGGTGATTTCTGTGGAGAGGTATTACCTATTTAGCGTAAGATTGATTACCGTACCTGTTGATAATTTCGCTGTTGTTGCTGGTACTGCTCTAAGATAGCACGAGTGCGACTCTGAAATCGGTACAACGCTGTTACATTGCAATCCTCGTTTAATGAAGCTGAAACTCACTTCATCTCCTCCAAATAATTGATGGATCTGAAGGAGAGTGTTCTGATCAAGACCGCTGAGCATCGGCTGCGTAGTCTAAAAAGGAAGCACTATTACGACGCGTCGCAATAAACAAAGTACACGTCAGCATGAGCACGTCAGCTACAATATGAAAATGGACTGCCTCGATTAGAAACGAAACACCTTATTCAGATAGATGTCGTTATACCCAACACATGGGGTCAGGTCAAGCCGTTGTTCCTATTTTGGTATCATCACATGTGTGACAGCGATGTGTATCATCATATCAAGCTAATACATCGTGTAACAGTTCACTGCTACTGTATTTGTTATTCACCCAAGAGTTAACTGACTAGTAATACGACATAGTGAGTACAGAGGTAACGCATATGGACCTTGAATGGTGATCACCATGTTGGTTTAGAGACACCGGAAAGGAGGGAATTTGGCAGATTGCACGATACTTTCAACAAATGAATGTAGGGATATCAGCAGTGTAAAGAAAGAACGAAGTAAATTAGCGAAAAATCCGAGAAATAGAAAACCGGAAAATCTCACTCCTTCCCGTTCGCGCCCCTCTACATCCCTTAGCCGGTGGGGTAGATACAGACGGACGAGGAACTACGCCAGTAGGACGCGAACGTGCCCTGCCGTCGCACCAACTCCCCCAGACGGATGCGTAGCAGCCAGTGTTGCGGTATCGTGATAAGAGCCTAAGCCGGGCTTTTTCGATGCGAGTTTCGCCAAAATCACCTCTTTCGAGTAGAATCGTTAGTTTTCACAGAACTTATTCCAGTTTCCTAGTTTTCACTTTCTACCCACCCGCGGCTGCTAAACATCGCCCTTGGTCATCACCACTCGCAGTGCTGCGGGATCGTGTCGAGACCCCGAGCCGCTTCTTCTTGAATGAGAGTTTTGACACATATCACCTCTTCTCAAGTGGATTGTTTGTTTTTAGGGAGCATATCGACCCAGCTCCCATTCTCTTTTACCCAGGGGGTGCCTTCTAGCTCTTCAGTCGCTGCGACTGTGGGAGACGCGACATTCCACATGAATCACTAATCATCTCACGGGTACGGCCGCTTCTTCTGCCCACCAAACACTTTTGACATATTCATGCACATTCATGGGTGTACATTATTCTGAACTTGTTACTTTTCAAGGCATCCTACGCTTGCAATGATGACAGCTCCATCGAAGATTATGAAAAATCAATTTCAAAAAAATCGAAGCATCGAATTTTTTCAGTGAAAGGAATTTAGACTCGTTTAAAGACACCGGAAGGAGGTAACGGCTTACGATAGAACAGACGTAGTGTGGACGAGTTTAAGTGGCTGCCATTGCACAAACCCGCCAACTTGACGCCTTGGCATGGTGCCAAAAGGAGATGCTTCTATTATAAATTTGTTTTTTTCCTTTTACTTTTTACTTTGTTCTTTCTTAAATTGTTTCTAGATGTACTTACATGAATGCTAACGTAGTGGGAGTGGCCACTCCACTACGCTGGGAGTGAGGTGCTACAACTAACGTTGGCCCGCGATCCGTCTCCTACAGCGGACAACTCGGAAAGTCTGTGTGTTGGATGCGAATGGGATGCGAATACATATCGCAGCGCCGTGCTTTTGAGACCGGGTTTTTTCGCCTACTATCGCTTCTAACCTTGAGTGTTCGTTACAAAATGCTCATTTCTTTCCATCTTCCTCTTGTTTAGGACCCCTTCCGGTTCCTTTAAATCTGAATCTCCTACCTCATCTTTAGAAACAGTGCAAGTAGTCAAGTATAGGGAGCGAATTTAGGCAAATTATAAAGTTTTTGAAACGGTAAATGTATGATATATGGAACCCTCAATGCTCTACAATCATGACCTAAAGACGTTGAGTAAGATCACAATCTCTGAGCAGCTGATCGTGGATGGTTAACGTAGCCTTACGCATTTGCGAAAAAGCAAAAAGCAAGACATCTGACCGAAAAAACTATTGTTTAACTCCACTTAAGTAACTGAGGCCACTGTGAAATATTGCACCGAGAAGTACAAGCACTTCAATGGAGATTCTCAAGGTTTGTAAACTTCGTTAATATTTGAAATCAGTCACTCACTAATGAGGGTGATATCGCTATAACAAGGCTAATTAACATTTTTCTGCTTATTTTTATTTATTTTCCGCAACACACTTTAATGCAACCAGCTTAGTCGCTTATGTGCAGAAGTGTATTGGTTGATCATGGCCCAACATCTAAGAACTTCAACAAAAAAGAAGTAATGTCAGCCATGTTTTGAAATGTTTTGAAGATGCATGGAGGAGAAAAGTAAATGTGTGGTTTAAAACAGGAATAAGAATCACACTTGAACCACATCTCCTTTGATTCACCCGTTATTCCTACCACGATAGGGTATAGTTGAACAGCGCGAGTTTGTTGCCGTCATAGCAAGCAAAAATCGCTCGAATACACAAATGGGCGCCTTATTACAATGGCTAGTGTACTTAGGAGAGATCATGAGAATGTGATTAAACTTCCGAAAATACCGCTAATAAATTTCTCCAAGGCCGAGTTCAGATTTGTCGGTTCGGAGGAGTGTTCACCCACATGTTTCGTTGTGAACAGAAAAGTCAAAATGACACGTATTTGCTTTGTGAAACTGCACTTTTGTTGACTGCTATTTTAAAACACCCACAACGACCAGCTAACATAACAATCTATGCAAAACAAAACTGTAATTGATTTTACGACGCTCAAGCGCAGCCGATCGCGTATTCTATCATACCATGATGAATCTGTCCCGTAAAACACAGTCTCGTGGGATTATAGTCAGATATGTCTTTCACTTATAAATATGATACAATGACCATAACAGCGCAAAATGCACGTACCGTGGGTTGTGATGTTACCGCTGGTGGTACTGCGTTCGCAGTGAGCTGTGAAACAGATGGCGGCTGTTCAATAATTGAGACAGACGGTGGACGAAAAGGTGTGCCGGCAGTTATTGAACCTTTTACTAATCCTGTAGAAATAGACGACTGCTCCGCCAATGGATGTTCTTCTTTGGGCTTTACCTTAATTAACATGCTGTAGTGATGCTCCTTATGAGAGCCTTTACGTCAAGAAAAAATTCTCAAGAAGTGACTACTCTCGGCATCTTCAGGTGGTCCTGGACTCAAGCTATTTTGTTAATGTCATTAATTTATGACCACAATTGGCCGTTCAAGGATGCGCTCTGCTGCTGTTTGGGAAGATAAATTGATGCGTGATTACTTGCAATGATCGCTATGGAAAACTGATGTTTGTGAAAGTCGCAACGGCAACGTTCGGCATTCTTTATAGCCCTTTAGCGGTTATGAAAGAGTTCTGTTCAAAAACCATCAAGTCATCAAGAATTTTAAAGTTACGCATTTTCTAAGCCAGGTTTGCCGTAAGAATTCTACCGCAACGGGTCCAGAGCAATTTAAATATTATAAAACAATTTAAATGTTATAATAATGTCCCTTACATCTAACGAAGTAATATCGAAGACGGTTGCATTTGATGTAGTTGGAACTTCGGTTATATCCACTTCCAAGTCACCATCTTGCACAGTCAGTACGGAAGATTCTGGGACGTCTTGCGTATCTTCTTCCATGATGGTATCGTCTTCATGACGGTCGCTACAAAACAACGCAATTGGTAAGTGAAGCTATGGTGCAGAAAAAACCTTCGGAAGAGCGCTTGTTAATAATGAAAATAAAACAAAAACATAGAAAAAATTCAGCAGCCTCCCTCATACACTGAGCAATACAGCAAATATTTCTACTCTACATATAATCCACAAATCAAGAGGAAAGAGAGCCTGGGAATAGATCATGAGGTTCGAATTACGAATCCGATTTGATGTTTAGTTCTAACGTACCATTTGTAATTATCAGCATCTTCTTCGAAATCTTCCTCTTCCTCATCTTCTTTTTTGCACAGTGCATCATATTGCAGCCGGCAGTCGTCTGCACTCCTTCCCTGCATCTGCTCCGCAATTGCGCACCAGTCACTACCAAACTGAGCAACAAGATTTTGAAGACGAGATATCTAGAATATCAACTATCTTGACAACTTATGCCATTAACATTGCAAACTGTTCTTTACGACAGTTCAATTCTGCGCTTGTAATGGCTACGCGAAAGAAAACCAAGTTCCCATGCTTTCACGCCTACTCGAACCTCGTCAGAAACCAGTTTCGAAAACAACATAAGAGCAGTCTACACCTCCTACTGTTGTCATAATTGCGGGTGTGCGCAGATATGGCAGCGAATCGCGCGACCGCCCGCGGCGAGCAGCGCGGCAAGTACGAGTTGTTTGGGATTCCGCTCAAGACGCAATCAGCTGGTACCGTGAGGGAACTTTAAAGGTAGGCGAACTACCGAAGCGTTCAACTTGCAATCTTTAAAGGTCCCTAACGGTACCACCCCGTTGCGTCTTGAGCGGAATTCCCAACGGCTCGTACTGATGGCGCCGCGAGCGGGACGCCACGAAGCTATTCGCTGTCATATCTGCCCACACCCCATAATTCCTACACAGTCTCTCACCTAGATAAAGCAGCCCTGTCAGCGGAAAACCCCCAAACATCAAAGTACACTCCTTCAATTTATGTAATACTTATTCAAGGAAGGCAAATTCTGGGACGAATTCGCAGAAAAATGCTGCCAAAGTCTAAATTTGTCGGCTGCTAACAAAGGGGACCGACACACTTGAGGAATACCGTTCTTGCAAAGATGAAAGGTGATTACGACAAAATTCGTTTGGGGACCCTGGACCCTGTTCCTGGACTGTACGCTTGTACACGTACAATTAGTGGGGCTAATGTTATACTCGGCATCGCTTCGCAGTCCGCTCAGGCTGAGGTTATTCCTTGTGATTGTGCGATTCTGCGAACCGCACCATAATCAGGATCGCATAGTCACGAGTGTCGTCTGGCGCACTCCCTCTTGAGCGTGTTATTTTTCTCCACACGCTGGTCTCTCAGACCGCGGTCATACTTCACGTATCTGCGGATCGCGTCAATTGGCGCCATTGCCGGCGTCAATTGACGCGATCATATGCCTGCCGCAGACGACTACGTCAATCTGATAGCATGCACCGTTTGCAAAACGCTCGAAAAAGCCACACTACAGTATGGCAATCGTGGCGAGAGTCCGGAAATTCAAATTCGAATATGGCATAGTATGGCACTGTACCAAGCTTTGAAATCGAAATGCCACGATCACCATACTGTAGTGTGGTTGAGTTGAGCGTTTTGCAAACGGTGCGCGCTGACAGATAGACACCGTCAAGTGCGCAGGCACATGATTACGTTGATTTGGCGTCGGCGCCGGCGTCATTCGACGCAGGCACGTAAACCGCGGCCTCACCATTCACGGCCCCAGAGCGGTAAGAAGCCCTAGAAAACAGCACACTAACGTGATTATGCTCATGACAATACATACCGATCGTGCGATTATCTCAATTCTCTCACCAGGATTCTCTCACTTGAGCGCACTATTTCCCGCCTGCAGGGCGTGACACACACGTGCAGTCACACTCTGCCGCCGGCACCGCAGAGTACGAACGTGACCTAAGGCTGAAGTTATACCCTGCGATTGGCAGTGAGTCGCGGATACTTCGCTACCCTACAGTTGTTGTGCGTGCAACGTAACGAAGTTGCCACGACCCACTGCTATTGGCTCGCGAGCATGCGTCGTCGTCTGCGGATCGGACGACTTGGACGATCCTCCCGAATCGCAAGATATAACCACAGCCTAAAGACCAGCGCTGTAGAGAAAATTAGCATATTCAAGTGGGAGTGTGCAAGACGACGCTCGCGAGTCTGCAATTCTTCTACCGATCGTGTATCCTGGGGATCGCAGAAAAGCAAGGTATAATCTCAGCATGAAAGATGCATGAACCTAAGCAACATATTGGAAATAAACTTGGAGATTCAGAATAACTACCTCCCCGCTTTGCCACGTTTGATGGATTTCCATTTCAAACTTGGCCATGTCGTCTTCAAGGTCTCCTGCGAACAACTAAAAAAAGGTAAGTATGGTAAAAAGCTTCGTCACACCGCACTGAACTGGTAGATAATATGTCGAAAGCATTGTAGGTAAAACATAGAAATGATTTGGAAAAACTATGTGCTGGTTTGTTTTTGAAGGACAAAAAACACAAAGCAGTCCAGAAACCGTCTACACGAGAAGAGCTCTTCAATTTTTGAATGAACAATCTGTTCCGTCAAATTCTTTTATGAGTTTAGTCGAAATTCGATAAAGTAACGATTCACCATGTCCAGTTTCTTTGAGATTCGTTTGAAACATGGTCCGCAACATTTCACTATTTCGCGTGGAATGGACAAGTAGGCGAGCATGAAAGTACGTTGCCGATCATCCATTTGACGCCATTTAGCAGGCATTGCCTTAGTCGCCTTAACCTTACGTTTGCCAGAGGCACAGACTTTCACCATACATCGCCTAAAAGCACTGTTTTAGACGCAAATCACTCAACTCACTGTGCTTCTTCGACTTACCCGCTATTCCTGATTTTCAATACCTCATCCTTGCACTTCGTACAGATCTTGCAGTCTGCTCCTTGTTTCCTTGCATCGATTCCTGTACAGCATCAATGAAACCATTGCACTGTTTTCATAAAAGAATGCCTAGCATCAGTAGTAATATAGAAATAGAAGAACTTAGTAATAAGCAAACGGATATGCAAAACTATATCTACACTGACACACATAGTTACTTCATGTCGAAAAGAATCCTACGAGCACTTAGCCGCACTTAGTTTGGGTGGAGATTGGAAGCGTATAATTCCACAATTATGCGAATCCGCCAGATAGCGATCGCATGAATGCGAAATCGTCAGACGCATGAAGTAAGCGAGACGTTTGTTAATAGGTCGCCTTGAGTGATAAAAGAGCAACAGCCTTAGTCACCCTCTCCACGAAAATACGATTACTTGAAAGCCATGCACCTTCAAGTAATCGCTGTTTCGAAGGGTATAATAGCCGCCCAAGGAAACCTGCCAATATTTTGAATGTTTCTTGCATATCTATTTCAAACATGATGCAGTACCAGACTGTAGATCTACTACGATTTGTATGAGTACGATAAAGTAAGAAGAAATTGATGTTTGATGTAATTAAGCAGACTTTTTCACATAAAGAAATTACAAAATGCCGGGATCTGAAGAAACCTCCAAACGGAAAGGTTCCAGTAATGAGAAGAATTTGTCACAGTGAAAACAGACAAGTTCGCGAATAAAGACAAAGACAGCATAGATATGTAGCGAACACGAGGGGAGATCTCCACTAAGGGAGGAACTACTCAATTTACTTTATTGATTTCAAAACAGAAACTGTGGGGCTGGTGAGGGAAAACCTTGCTCGGGTCAGTTCCTTGTGACGGGATCCGTCTACAAAACCCTCCGTAGCAGCACTTGTTTATTCATCTAATTTTCTGTAGGTATAGGAGATGAACCACCCAACATCTAGGTATCCGTGATACTTTGAAGGCGCCGCTATGGGTGAGAGGAAAGTGAGGGCTGGAAGGGCATATCCTCGTTGCTCGAACATTTCAGTCCGCGAGAGATGATCTGTGGCGAAAATCCTGTTGAGAGAGAGCGCCCTTCGGGATTTGTCACGCCCGCAACGCCGCCAATCACGCTGCCTGGCATCCGCTGGACGAGCTGCTGCGACGGTGGGGAACGTTTGCGGATTGCTGAATTAGCCTCTCGCTCGTCCGCAGAGGGACAAAAAGGGAGGAATGGGAGCGAGTGTTTTCAGGTTTTATTTCTAGGGTTTCTGACCGTTTTACTCTATTATTTCTCCATTGCTATCCTAATGATCACGTCGACTTTCACATTCCGAAATTAATCCATAATTTGCCTAAATTACTCCTTCCGGTATCTTCAAGAAATGAGGTGACACTTTCGCGATCGTAGAGTCACATTTGCCGAAAAACCAATTTTTTAATTGTAGTATACTGTGTTCAACTGTTTAACTGCTTGTAGGTTGTTAACAACCTCCAAGCAGTTGAACACAGTATACTACAACTGAAGCAATGCCGAGGATCATAAGAGTTGAATGTGGCGTCAAATTTTTAACTTCGCGGTAAAATGCAGCAGGCAGTAGTTGACTCCAAGGTTGCCGGTTCCGTCTCGTAAAAACTCTCAAATCTGCTAGTTTTGAGGTGTGCGTCGTCAAGATGTTAAAGTTAAGGTAGTTGTTGTCATAGAAGAGTCCTATATATCACTCTGTTGGATCATAAAGATGTACCGTGTAGCATGCTTCATTTCAGGCACAATTGCCACGACCCAGCTACACACGGTACTCCTAACTTGTACGTATCGCCTTGCACGTCGCGTTGCGTAATCTCCAGAATTTAGAATCTATCACGAGAGTGAATCTATTAAGAGGATGATCGACACTTACAAATATCTGATTTCTTTACTTCGAAAATAGAAGTAACCTTATTCATCGCGAGTATCTAGCTGAATACTATTACATCCGATAACAGTTCTTGGAACAATTTTTAGGCATGGTTCATAATTTGCGATTTAGGCGATCGCGCGATCGCCTAAATCACTCAATCAATATGTATCTTCTCCTTCCGCCTTAATCTCGAACTCTGAGCAATAGCTTAGGAAGCATCTCGCAACCCTTTGATTCGGTTGAAGATTACTCTGAGCTGCAACTTCCTTTATAGCCTTTGGGTTGCATATATGTCACATTACCTGAAGCAGCCTTGGTTTTCGAAAATGTTTAGTTTTTGAGTTACCTAGAGGAAATTGCTGCGCGTTACAAACCTCATCGCTTGATCGCATTTGATGCACGACCCTGTGTTTGAAACAATATCAGGGTTACTTATGCAGAAAGTTCAAATGTGACTCTGTCATTCCAGATCCGGAGGAGAACCTCATTGACAGTAGGCAAATCCACGCAGTATCGAGCCAGCAACAATGAGATTTACGAATCTATCAAATCTTTTTCTCAAAGTTACATCGATATGGGGTGAGCTATTTCAAACTATTTAGACATCATGACCAAACTTTTCGCTCATTCAGTCGCATCCAAACCAACCGACCGAAATTAATCCGGAATTAAAATTTTTATCCAGAACCATGGACAAAATTAGTGACTTTATTTTATGTGGCAGTAAATACACCGTTCATTATAGGGAGGTATCTTCTTGCTTCGTACCCGAAAGGCGCAGAGCCTTTTTTAGCCCTGGTTTTCTCCACTTTGTCTTCGACATGCGAAAATGTTTCGCCGCCTACTTCTTGCTCTTTTGCCACTTCTTGTACGTTTCTTGGAATGATTGCTAGCTATGTCTGGAAATCAGGACATTCCACCTTTTGAAATTCGTTGCGTAGAATAACAAACAGAATTCCAAGATAAAATTGCACTACACTGCGCCCGTTCAGTGTTTTTGCCAATGAGAAACACATGCATTCGCAGCCATGGATCGCAGCGCAAGTGCAATATAAGTGCGAACAGGGAAACCACGCGAGCAGAGGTCTGCAGAGATGAACGTAGCCTACTCAGCTGACAGAGTGGCGCCCTAGAGTGAGCAGGGCACATAGCACATGACCTTCGCCAGACACATTTGGAGCGCTGCAATAGCGAGCGCAGTGGCGGAAAGCTATCCTACGACCTTTTAACCCTATCCAGACTCGTTCTGATTAATCACACTCTGAAAGTACCTGTAAAAGGCTCAGATCAATATTCGCCATGAAAATTAAAAATAGAAATAAGAAATAAATAGGAATTAGAAAGTTAGAAAATAAGAAAAATAATAGTTAAATTGGGACTAAAGAATAGAACTCGAAAATAAGCAACAACATATCTAAAGAGGAAGCTCATCAAAAGCAGATAATTAGATTAATATCAGCTTCCTTACCGTACATCTCGTAGTTAGACCTCGTCAAGACCCGACCAGGGTTTGTCGTTGGATCTATCCGAAGTTGACACATGACACACTTGCTATCTTGAGAAGCACTCGCTAAACCATTGCAAATTATGAAAAAAGAAATGGAACAACCTTACCACTTCTCATGAAGATGCACTGGTGCTGCCTGGAAATTACAGTACAGGTAGCACAGTGCGAAATAAAAGCCATACATTGAGCTTCAGTCAGAGCATCCTGCGGCACTAGTTGGTACATTGCTAGCTCCTCCGCAGATGGCATCATGGGCGGCTAAAATTTCTTGTAAACATTCATTTTAGATCAATAATTACTAGGAGAGATTATAACAGAACATGAATGACAATAGAATACCTTATACGTTTTCGCAAGCTTCCTTTTTCTTTTTGGAATAACAGCTTTGAAGTTTTCCCTTTTCTTGCACAAATAGTAGTACAATACGCAATCTTTCACTGTCTAAATATGCGGAAAAGTTTTAAAATACCACACACATCGTCAGTCATAGAAAATTCCCCTTGATGACGGAAAGTTCACCTTATTCTCCAAAAACATGGCGATGTTAGCGTAGTTCTTTCCCACAGCGGAGAGCCTTTCTCGAAACAACTTCTTCTCATCGTCTGACCACGAAGACAGAAACATTTCGATCCTGCAAAGGGGAAAACCTTGATGTCGCCATCTCCGGAGTCCTGGCGATATACCAATCACCAACCAATTTTTATTTTCCTCAGCGGCATTCTTGATAACTGCATGCTTGTTATCGAAAAATCTTGGTCTAATTGGGGACTCATTTACAATTAAAGGTGGAATAGCTGCAGCATTTCTCATCTTGTACTCCTCATCCACCTGGCCCTGAAGTACAATGTTACCTGATAAAATATAGAAGTAATAGAGAAGAGTTAGAAAATCTCAGAAATCACCTTTTCGCTTGGCGCAGGCTGCTCATCCACAGTTTCTTGACCCCGCAAGCTTATTCGATCAGTTCGGCAAGAACGCTCTTTTTCCTCTCTAGTCCTCTTCATCTCAGGGAAAGCTCTTTCAAATATCTCTCGATTTTTCAGATCACGAGCACTGTAACACGCATGGTACCATAAGCAAATAACAGAAGATAAACTTCAAAGAATAGGCGTACACTTTCTTAGGACTATTTTCCCACCGCTCTAGCTTTCGTAAGTAATCCCTCATGCATGCAGTATAAGCCTCATCGTTACATCTGAAAGCAGCTTTGTGTAATCAAATTAATGTACATTTCTAGCCCTATGAACATGTGAGTCAATGAGATAGAGAGAGTGAGTCGCAGGAGGAATAAAAGGGATATAATGTGGAAATCAAAAAGAAACAGCGTAGAGGAAACATGATGACGGAGCTGTCCGCACAAAACAAGGTCAAGGAAAAGAACGAGCTTAGACTGATGAAATTATAAGAAACCACATGACACACGTTATAGTGGGGCCGTAAAGAAGTAGAAAACAAGGGAAAACCTGAAAGAGTAAAAGCGTCAGAAAAATAACAGACAAAGAAAAACAGGAAAAAAGTGCATAATAGAGTGTGCCGTCAAAAATTGAAGAATAAGTAGAGTGAAGGTCAATAAATCGAAAATTAAGGAATAAAAATGGGAGGCCTCGAGTATTCACAAGGTGGAAAACTATAAGGTGTTTTCAGGAAATGCACAATTTCTTTGGAAGAACCCAATTAGAAGAATAAATCCAAGATTTTCAGTGCTCACCTGTAGCATTCAAGTTTTACTCGCTGTCGGAAAACTATGGTCTGTCTCAGCTTCGGCTCGAAGATCTAAATCAAAAATTATGTAATACTGAATAGAAACGAGAAATAAGAAGTACCTTCTGCCTTTTCAATAACTCGGCCATGCCAGGTGCGTTGCAAGGTTCATAAAAACACTGAAAGATCGCGATGAATACTAAGGGGGATGAGTAATCAACAAGGAACACCCACAGCCTCTTCTGCTGATCTTTTGGCTACAAATCTCGCTTTGATCGGAGATTTCCGCTTGTTTTCAGCAATTATCCGCTGCCACAACGGGATATTTTCTCTCTCATCGACCTAGGTGGTACTTATTTGAAATGAAAAATAAAAAGAAGGAGAAAACTCTAGGAACCACTGGAAAGCTACCACAATGATTGGGAACATAATAATAACATTCAAACAGTGACAATGATAAAAACCATACCTCCCCATTGATCACATCTTTCACTTCCTGTTCCGACTCCTTCTTCACGTTCTGAATAAAAACTAATGAGATATCTGAATGGCTCCTAGAGTGGTGTATACCTTGAGTCGTTCTCTCCGTTTCGTAAGAGCTTCGACTTGTTGATCTGCTTGTTTTCGGTCTTTCTCGATAGATTCCAAACGATCAGAAGTGGCCTTTTTCTCTGCCTGCTGAAATTGAACTCGTTAATGCCAAATGACAACCACGTTGAATGTTTGTTGAACGGACAGACTTTTGTCC
Source organism: Trichostrongylus colubriformis (assembly GCA_963978905.1). Lineage (NCBI taxonomy): Eukaryota > Metazoa > Nematoda > Chromadorea > Rhabditida > Trichostrongylidae > Trichostrongylus > Trichostrongylus colubriformis. The sequence goes on along the minus strand of OZ022259.1, from coordinate 31,501,713 downwards.
AAATACATGCACCCACTGGACGTCGCAAGTGTCACGTTTCAGCAGATATGAGCAAATCATAAAAAGTAGTCGATGGGTGCCCTGATATTTGTCGGACAATTCGTGTTGATGAAAACGCAAGGAATCACAACAACATTCTCACATCAACTAAAGAACAGAAGCGAATTTCTCGCAAACCACGTCAGGTGTCGCACAAGGGGTGGCTGATACTCGGTTGCCCAATGATATCATAAAAGTAGTGTTAACTCAAAGGTCATAAGTGATGATAGAAACCGACAGAAATATAGCTGCATAAATATCTACGCTCCTGGAGTAGAAGCTTAAACAGACAGGTAGCAGTCATTTGCAAACACTAAAAGTTATAGATTTGCGAAAAACACCGTTTATACCACTGTTCATAAAAACCGCTTAAAAACCAACGACCCAAAAAAAAAACCATTTTTGAAGAAGCGGTCTTCATTTGTGCTCAATGTAGCAACTGCACAGCCTTTGAAGGGAGCAAAGCGTTAAACTAGCCGTGTACTTTTCTTCATAACTGTTATGCTATCTGCGTGCTCTTTCAGTTTGCCCCATAACGTGTCAATACTTTTGAGACATGCGCAAGATGAAAGGTACACTAGCTATTGCAATGATCAATTCATATTGATGATGATAATTAGTTTCAAAATAAATCCGCTAATCGAACCCTTAAAAACTTCGATGTCCACAAATCTGCCCACAACGCACTTCAATGTATGTCTTTCGATCTCTTTAGCACTCATTTCAGAATATGGGAAAATAATATCTGGAAGAAGAGCTGCAATATCATCGAGCGCCCATGTTGCAGATCATTTAACCTTACTCGATTTGAAGAAATCTATATTAAAAGAAGCTGGTACTAACGAAATGTAGAGACATTTTGGTGTTCAACATGTATACCAACACATTTAATTAAATGTGAAAATGAGACCTCTTCAATTTCTTTGTCTGATAATGCGGTCGAACCTCCAGGAGATGGATCGATCTTTAATCCAGCAAAATTTCCACTTGTATCCACGTCAAGGTGATTGCTTTCGTCTGGAAAATAGGAATTAATCACATTGACGTCTAAATTCCACATTGACGTCTAAATTCTAGTTCCAAAAAGATAAACAGTTCAGTGAAATTTAGCCTAAAGGAACCTCTGCTAGTCCCTTGTTGATGGCTCAAGTGAGGTGGGAAAAAATTGGACATTAGAGAAGGACGGCGGTGGAAATCGTCATGGATTGACTGAAAACATTATCTATATCGATTGTTTGCCCTCAAACCAACTTACGCATAATTAAAAAAATAAAATACAAAGAGCGTTGATCGCAGAAGCTTTCCTTATGGTGGATGAAACTAGAAAAATTAAAAACCTGATTTGATGGTTCAGCATTTGTTTCCTGGTGCGAGGCAGCCTAGAGACACGAAACAATGAGGAGCACAGTACAGATATAATGAGAAAAATTTAAATTCCATTTCCTGCTCAATCGATACCAACCTGGCGACTGATTCCTTGTTGCAGCAACGAAATGGAAGGTGAATGTTGTGGAGCAGCCAACTGGGCCGCGTGAACAGACGGCTGAAACTATTTAGCTACACATTTTCAAGGAGACCATACCAACATGAATGTGCACTCGTATATTTCGAAAAAAGGGAAGAAGTGCTGACGCGTGACCTACCTGACCCAATGAAGCTATGTACTGGTTTGTGGCAGGGTGGGAATGTGAGTTCTGGGCTGTTAAACTGGCAAAAGCTCTGTAAGCATTGGTTTAATCCATTTTATATGCTTGACAGTCCGAGAACCACAAAAAATGGGAATAATCACATGAACAAGGATTGTGAGCAGAATACCTGAATAAGTCCAGACCAGGACGAGGTTGTGGTGCTGCGGTTTCTTGAGCCACAGTTTGGGAGCTTCCACCTCCGGTGGGAAACATTTTGGGGGGTTGAAGGTGAGCAAGGGGCCGTTATCTTCCAGTGTTGTTGAACTGTATAAAAACAGATATAAGAAAAAAATGTTAACCAACATATCGCATACGCGATAGGATAAGATAGCGAATGTCCCAAAATGCGTTTTCGGATTGAAAAAAACATGCTGAATAAGAAGGACATTCAGAGAACAGTGTGGCGTGAGTAAAGTAAGATTTACTATTGAAGAATGGAAAGAAGCAGTGCAATACACGTCTCAGTGCTGTTCGTCAGTTCAACAAAACGAAAACGACCATATTTTTGCAGTGTTAGATTGTTCATTGACTAATCTTCGCAAAAACATCATAAATCTTCAATAATAGAAAATATTCACTGTATTTTGGTCCCTATAAAAAGGAGTCCACAAGCAGGCGCAGAGTTCCATTTCAACGTGCACGCAGACGCCGTCAGTCGCGAATTCGCTTTGGAGCGCGTTTGTTGGACATTGTCTGCTGTTTTCCCACCGTAATACAAAAGACAAGAGCAGCAGTCATTACGTCACAGGTTTGTTTCGATGCCACTTGGACAAAGGACAGGACGCACTTTAAGAAAACTTTCTTGCGCTTCTAGTAGTGGAAAATCGGATCGGATTTTGTTCGAGCACGGACCTCCCCACAGTCGACCTAGGGACTATAGCACTTCGGCGATGGCAACATTTTTTTCTCATGCAATCGTGCTTTTACGTGCGTTTCGCTCCTTGGGGCTCCGGTTGGCATTTTGCCATGCAGAAATTGTTTTCATGACGTCATTGCAGACAGTGCGCGCGGTTGCGTCGCGGTCTCGTTCAACAGCGTTTTTTCCCACGCCGGGATGTGTTTTTTCTTGATTGTCGACAGGTTTCGACAGGTTCGAACGCCCTCGTGCTTGACGCCTGCCGCGGTGGCATTCGCATTGCGAGAAGTCGTCGATGTCGACCGGACCGCAGTCGGTGTCCGATGAGGACTTGGGAAGTGAGTCCGAGAAAGATCGTTTTTCGCTGAAAATCGAGCAAAATTGCTCCTTCCAACTTCGTCATGGTTTTGTTCATTAAATTTTGATGAGAGAACCAGGAATTTCGTTGACATTCAAAACTGTCGCTAGTTTCAGGGGTGATGGGGATTTGCCGATTTCTGAACCTTTTTTTCACCGAAGAACAAATGCTAGCGATTATCGGAGTGAGTTTTCCCATTCACTTTGCTATTATCTGATGCAATTCGCCTCGTAGTCGTAAACACGCTGTCTGCTTATATCACGTCACAGAATGTGGATTAGAGCGTACTTTATCGTGTCGGTCATTATGAGATTTAATCGCTGATTTCAAAATTTGGCAGTTTTGGTAGTTGTGTAAGCTGAGGTTATGCTCTGCGATCATTTTGCAATCCGCTTGCAGTTCAGTTGAAAATGGATGCGTAGCGATTTGCGATTCGCAAGATCCCACCATCGCAAATTCGCACATGTTGTCAGGTGCTCGAGACGGATTTGGAATTCTTTGCTTGTCTTTTCCTCTTCATAAATGTTCCTTACCGATCAGTGCACGAGTCTCTGTCCAGGACTTAACTTTATCAGTTCAGTTTTTTGGAATGTTCGGTTTGTAATTGTGCTAACACTTGTTATTCTCTTTACCGATGGTGCGCCTTGAGCGCATGATAAATAAAAATAAATAATAAAATATCGTTCATCGGGAATACCCCCTAGCAGCATGGGCACACCTCCTTCAACTGCTTCATCGAAGCGCGATTCACTTTGTCTTACTTTTCCCGACACTGGACCATTTTTGGAACCCAAGGGACGACTCAAATTTGAGCATCGGGCACTTCAGCGCACACGGAGGCGGAGCTAGGTATAGGTCTTTTGTGCTTCGCACACTTTGGTCAGCCGCCATTGATTATGCTCCGTAACTTTGGTCAGCCCCTACACAGCCCTAATTTGCACATTCTTTACAAACCCATTTCTTACTTGCCTGATGTTTGGAAATTAAGCGTGAATTTAAAGGCACTAGTAGGTGTAAGGGAAAACGGGGATCTGGGTCTACATGTTTTCTGAAACGAACCTTCTACTTCAGAAGAGGTCACTGTGGTGGAAATCGCATCAGAAAAACGCGACTTGGGGTCTTGGCGATCCCGCAGCTCGGCACGCCGTCATGCGGTTATGCAGTTGTGCGGCTGGGGGAGTCGCCGTGGAGGGGCGGGACAACGATCGCGGCCAGCTGGTCCAGACTCTAGCCTGTCTTCAGTCCACTCCGGCTGGTGACGTGGAGGACGAGAGAGAAAAGTGGATTTTCGGGTTCCTATTTCTCGGTTCCTCCAATTTGTCAAATTTACCCCTCCCGGTGCCATTAAATTCGAGCACCAGCCATATCAGCGCAAGACCCGCCTAGGGTAGACGGAGCTAGGCTTAGTTCATACGTGCTCTGTACACTTTGGTCACCCCTTACCCAATCTTAGCTTGCCCGACCTCTCTAGGCTGCAGTTCAATCAAGATTGCATTATGCGACGTACAGACACTCTCAGACAAACAAGAGACAAACAAATACACCAAACTTCTGGTCTCGGCGCACCTCCTCGCCTACAGTGAGCGGAGCTAGGCTCAGTTCTTAGTGCTCCGTACACTTCACACAGCTCCTACTCACTCCTAATGCCCAACCTCCTCCTCCCCCCCCCCCCCAGGCGTGAGATGCGACGAATTCCCGTGCAAGTTGCGCCTACGGTAGGCGGAGCTAGCCTTGTTTCTTATGTGCTATATACACTTTGGTTGGGCTCTGCCAAACTCTAACTTGCCGAACTTTACAGGCCCATTCCTATTCATATGCGTCTCTGACCATTTTTGCGAAAGCTTCGCCTACTGCTAGATACTGATTGCTCCAGCAGTCCTTAAATAATCCTACAGCGAAAGTGCAGTCGGATTTAGGGAGGCTGATGTACTTATTTTGTTTCTTAACTTTTGTCATTAACGATGTTTCGATGTTGAGGTCTGCATCGTAGTTATACAGTGTCGCACAACTATGGGCGCCTGAGCTCGAGTTTCTTTGTATTCCTCTATACAAATTGTATCAATTCTTTTTCCGGCACTACTCAACTATAATTACCCCACAGACCGGGAATTGGTCAAAAACTTCGCCTATAGAGGTTGGTTATTTGGGGTACTGATCACGAATATGACACCCATTTTTGATACTGGCGCCAATTTGGTGCAACTGCACCAAATCGGTGCGGTAACTGTTATTCGCCAATTTTGTCTAGAATACCTAGTAGCTATTCAGAATGCTGATCACGAATATAACATTGGTTTTCAGCGTGAGCACCGTTTTCAGTGCCTTTCAAGATTGCGCCAGTCATGTTCATTTTTGGGCACTATTCAACTTTCCCCACCCCAGATACCGCCAGTTGGTCAAAAAAATAATTTTCGCTGAAACTTTGTCTAGGGGGGGGGGGTTATTTGGGGTGCTGATTACGAATATGACATCGGTTTTTGCCGTTTGCGCCAAATTGGTGAAATTGCACCATGTTGGTGCAACAACTCGTTTTCACCAAATTCGCTGAAACTTCGCCCAGGAGGGTTATTGGGGGTGCTGATCACGAATATGACATCCGTTTGAGACGCTAGCGTCGTTTAGTTCCATTGCAGTGCAAAGGTAGTAGGGGCACCACACTGTTCCCGCAAGTTTTGCCTAAGCCTTGAGGAGCAAGGGAACCTTTTCTTTGCTTTCAAGGCTTAGGCGAAAATATACACTTGAGTGTGCAGTGATGACTGTAGGATAGTATCAAATGAAAGATGATAACGGAATATGACGCTTTCCAGCTATATAAGCACTGTAGCAGAAAGAACATGACTGGCCCTAACTTGAAAGGCGCTGAAAGCGGCACTCGCACTGAATACCAATGTCATATCCGTGATCAGCACCCCAAATAACCCCCCTAGGCAAAGTTTCAGCGAATTTGGTGAAAACGAGTTGTTGCACCAACATTGTGCAATTGCACCAATTTGGCGCAAACGGCAAAAAAGGATGTCATATTCGTGATCAGCACCTCAAATAACCCTTCTGGGCGAAGTTTCAGCGAAAATTATTTTTTTGACCAACCAGCGGTATCTGGGGTGGGGAAAGTTGAATAGTGCCCATTTTTGCTACAGTGCTTATATAGCTGGAAAGCGTCATCTTTCTGCTGCCATCTTTCATTTGATGCTATCCTACAGTCATCATTGCACACTCGAGTGTATATTTTCGCCTAACAAGGAAGGGCTCCCGGGTCACCGCGGCCATTCAAGATGAGTTGTATTTCCTCCTATGTAGTTTCGAACGGGGATCTCAAATCTGCCCTCCAAATCTGCTAAACGGTTCTGGGAGTGGGGTTATGGAGGTTTGTCTGAACAAATAATACTATTACGCGGTAAGTTCGGGAGCCCCTAGCGCGCGGGCCAGTCGCTCTCGTGCAGAACCAGTGTGTTTTCCGTGTTCACGGAATGAAATTATCCCAAGGAAGAAGTTTTTGGCCAGTTTGAGAATTTGGCCAAATTTCGGAAAAATTCGGGATCTATTGGCTGGCAGCCCATTCAACGAAGGAGAAGTCGTTGACTCTTGCCGGGAAAATGCCCTTATTTGACGCCTGTTACGTCCATATTTGTCATGAGCATCTGTAATAGATATGTCTAGATTACCTTTGTTCAGGTTGCATGATTTTTTGTAGAAAAAAATTCAAAAACTACTACTTACCCCCTCGGCACCCCCAGTTTTCTGAAGTTGGGCCAAAAACTGGATTTGGCTGAAAATTTGCGTAGAGGGGTAATCCGAGCCCCTGAACACGAATATCATAGTTATTTTACGCAACAACGCCAAATTCCTCACAATCGCAGAACAATAGGGTAAAAAAGATGGGCAGAATGTTCAATTATGCAGGAAAGACCAATAACATATTACTCATTAGTGGGAGGCACGGGATGCTTTAACGAAGCGTAAAAGCGTTTTGCAAACGTTTAGGAAACACTCAAAGCAAAAGCAAAGCTAGAAAATGCATCAAGGATTCTAACCCTCAGCCCCAATTTGTAGCCCCTCACGCTACCAGCTGCTCCATCCGACCACTGACAGCATATTTTCTCGAGTCATATATGACCAGCACCTGCGCTTTGCGCCGTATCTTTCAGGACTTTCAGGCCTCCGTAACTTCCTTTCCAGAATCGTTTAGCAGATTTGGAGGGCAGATTTGAGATCCCCGTTCGAAACTACATAGGAGGATATACAACTCATCTTGAATGGCCACGGTGACCCGGGAGCCTTTTCTTGTAAGCCTCAAAGGGGACGAAAGGTTTTTTCTTTTTTAGTGCTTAGGCAAAACTTGCGGGAACAGTGTGATGCCCCTACTATATTAGCATCGTAATGGATCTAAACGACGCTAGCACCTTTAATGGATGTCGTATTCGTGATCAGCACCCCAAATAACCACCCTGGGCAAAGTTTCAGTGAAAATTATTTTTTGACCAACTCGCGGTATTTGAGGGAGTGATAGTTGAATAGTGCTCTTTTTCCCTCATTTGCTGTTCAGTGAGTGGCAGGATTCTTCTACTCGGTGCCTGCTTGTCGGGGTGAAACTCATGATGTTTCTGAAATTTCAGAAACTTTTCGAATGCTTGTTGTTTCTTTATTCTTCTGTGCCAACCAGGTTTGTTATGGAACGTTTATTGGTCGACGTTTCGAACAAATCGTCGTTATCAAGACCTAAAAGTTCGGAGCTTCCAACCTGTACCTCATCCGGTGAAGGGCCCTGCCATCCTCCTTGTCTTCAACCCTTGTTAGATCTCAAACCCGAAAATAGTCCAGTAAAGGGAACCAACCTACGACGTTCCAGTAGGAGTTCCCACTCCGCTTCCTCCAGTGACCGAGTATGGAAAAATGAGACACCAGTGGCACTCGAGACCGGTGTCGTCATAATCCACACAGCGAAATGATTAAATAAGAATAAAGAAACAACAAACATCCAGACATGCCCAGGTTTCAAGAAGATCGAACATGGAATTTTCGAATGCTTTTCGCTGGCATTTGCTCTAACGGTTACACGCACCTCACCGTACTTTTGCTTAAACGAAAAATTTTCACGAACAACCCAGGGTTGAAGGCAACCCATTGTGGCCAACAGCGTCTGGTGTACCAGGTCGATAGGATGTTGGATACCAGTAAGCGAGTACCAGTAATGATTTGGGGTTCAATGATAACATGCTGTTGGTTTCCGTCGATTTCGGTATAAAACTTGCGGAAATGTTGACATGAATAGCACGCTGCTATTCATAATGAAGCATTGGCCTCACTAGTACTTCGCAACAGTACTTGGTGAGTTTAGCAGCATGAAGTGCCGCCGATCCGATCTGTCCGAGTTAATCACTTTCCGACGCGTCGAACCTCTCAGAACTCGATTCTATTGATCTCCTGCTGGGGTCTTCAATTTAAAGCAAGGTCTGCCGAGTCAGTCTTCCTGATATGGAATCATATAAAGTAGCTTGGGAACGATTTGTGAAGGAATGTATGTAAAAATTTGCTAATAAAGTGCGGTTAAGTGATGGAGAGACTTGGAGGTTAGAGCCTTGTTGGGGCAGGACAACTAACGATATGACTGCTATGCCTTTTTACGCAAGATGTGAGTAAAGTTGTGAATGGGATGATCTTTCATTCACTCCATTGACCCCAACAAAATATCGCAATACATTGGCACCGTAGTTTTGGGAGCCCTGTATTATGCTTAATCTCAACTTCCTGTTGTTACTTAACATCTATTGCGTTAAGAGCTTGACCTACGTGATTATCATTATCAACTGACCCTTATTTCTTGACTTTGAAAGCGCATTGTGTTGACGGGTAGCCATTGGGTTTCCAATCGTCACTAGATCACTGCATACACAAGCTTCAAAAGCTGCTGATTTTTCCTACACCATACCGTTGCATGTCTTCCACCTCATAGGCTGAACTTGTTAAAACCATGATTCGATTTTCTCATGTTCAAAGTTTTCGGCACCCCAAAGTTGCTTTCAATGAAGTTACACGAAAACTCGATCAACTCATGCTTTACAAATTTGATGAAAGTTTTATCTATCTGAAGGTTTTGATAACTTCTTCAATCGTTGAAGCAGTAGAAGCTGCAGTAAAGATTTATAGCACTTTTCTCGCATCTTGCGGGGAAGGGTTTTAACGCACACCGGTTCACAGAGAACGTTCCACGTTTGATCTGCTTTTTTTTTTTTTGCTGTTTAACTGGAGGCAGGCGATGCTCAATTTACGTCTAGGATTCAAATGTAGAAGCGTTAAATTGGGTTCCAGCCACTAAAGAGTACCTGGAGAATCCTGAATCAGTACATGTTCGATTGTGACGTACAGAATTGGATTGGACATTACTTTCTCTTGAGATTGAATTGACATTGCAGGTTATCGAAGCAGGGGCCAATCCAGCCGCCCTGGTGGAATGGTTGAAGAAAGTGGAGGAAGCGAAAACGGAAGAAATAACAATCTCAGTGTCACGAAGGGAGCGATAGCATCATCTGTAATAAGGAATTTTTGCTTTTGTGCAGGCTGAAGGTTGTAATATTATGATCTTTGGCAGAAGTGTTGATCTTCATGATATCTGAGAAGTCCGAGTTTGTCTTGGAACATATCATTGTTTGTATGTATTTGTGCGAATAAAAGTAATTGCCTGAGCAGCAAGCTTCTGCACCAATGGTAGACAGTCCCATTTTTTTTTTGCCGAGTGGGCGGCCATTAGTCGAACTGCATAACTTTTAATCCATTTTCATGGCTAACGATTCAATAAATTTTGCATTTAGCGGCCATGGCATTTTTCACCCGTTTGCGGGAGCTTGATGCTTATACTAAGCCAATGGAAGATTTTCGAGTTAAAACTCTCAGTGGTGGCATGGGTGAGACGGAAATTCATTCGAATTTGGCATAAGATTCGAGTTATCTACACAGCTAATCATAGCGACAGCATTTTTAGTTTCATTAATCTCTTCTATCGTGATCGTCTTGCTGGCAATACAAGAAACCCACCACTTCCTTGCCGGTGACGTTGTGGAGCAATTGTTCGTCGACACCACTTCATCTGATATTCGCCTAGACGTCCATTTCGATATTTCATTTCCTTATCTTCCGTGTGGATGTGGGTTGGCTGATTTTAGATTTACGGGAATAGTCATAAGAAGTGAGTAGAACAAGGTCCACATCACTTCACAATATTTGAAATATGATAGGATCACTTTGTTCAATTCCCACCCATCTTTTTTTAGGTAGGGAATACGGTAGGGATGAGGGTGCGCTGTTGCTCCACCTAAAGGGGACTGATTACCATGACATACTTGTTGGGAGGATAGTCCCGGCACACCAGATGCCGAGGTAAATGGTCGCTTCAATATGCACCCCTAACCCCCCCCCCCCCCCCCCCTCCCTTCACGCTGACCCAAATGCGACTCTCCTTCGAATATCCACATGACCTCTACAGTACCAGTGATTGCTACCAAAGCTGCAGTAAAAAGTGTTTTATTACTATAATTTCTGTGTTGATCACTCAAAGCGGCACGTAACTTCTCTCATCCTGCCGTCAGATACGATCCCTTTCGAGTAACCCTCCACTCGCGATGTACGCAGAGGCAACCTGAGCAAAGCGCGCCCAAGCAAGATTGGAGATAAGGTGATCCATCACGGCCTAAGTGTCCGAATGCAGGTCTGACCGTTGACTACTGGTTTTATTTGGAGGATATAGCTTTAGGCGTCTGAAAACTGTAGCCGGTCTCAGTTCCTCTTTAGACATAACTATGGGTGGTAAACTGCAGGATACATTATCTTTCCTCCGATCAGTTTCTGACTTTTCTGAGCACAACAATTGATTTAGTTATCACTGTCGATGTAATGGACGTTACTGGTGAGAATCAGGATAACATACAGGACGATGTATTTAAGATACGTCTGGACAGAAGCGGCAAAAATATCTCCACGCAAGTCCAAAAAATTGGTTAGTTTGTCCGTTGCAAATCTTTTGTTGCTTTCTGTTGCTCGCACTTAGCGCATTGCTGTGGACATACTCTAGAAATTTTTCTGCAATAAAAAAATTCAATATATTACCGCTAGTGTTACATCTTTACAGAGATCAATCAGAATAAAACGGTCGATTCATCGAAAACTACTACAGTAAAGTGCGGTAGCTGTTATGGTGCTCTGCCTGAAGGAAGGTATGTCATTATTTTTCGTCTTATTCCTTTTATCGCATTGCCTTTTTACAATTAAGCTGTTGTAACACGTGTGCAGAATTGAAGGAAGCCTATCAACTAAGGGGTTGGCAGGTCAACGTTGATGAAGTTGAGCAGTGCAAGGTACTGTCTAATGTATTTGTCAGTGTTATGATAGTTTCTATGAAATATGTACCAGAGTGATCCATGGTTCAAAATGTTGGAAGAATTCAAAGACGAAGGCTGCCGGATATACGGAAAACTCCAAGTCGCCAAAGTTGCTGGAAATTTTCATTTTGCACCAGGAGATCCTCACCGCATAATGCGATCTCATAGTAATTTTTACTACTTTATAATTGAGCTTCCCTTTTAGAATGAGTCATGTTAGAATGAATCTCGTCAGGGCGCGATTTAATAAATATCTGTTCGTTGAAGTAATCTAACTTGGTCATTTTTAGTACATGACTTCCACGACATCGACTTGAAGAATTTTGACACCGCTCATCGGATAAACCATTTGTCGTTTGGAAATGATTTCCCAGGAAAGAAACATCCTTTGAATGGCATGGACACCACTGGTGATAGAGGTATTCACACTAAAACATCGGAAGTTCAGTTGATTTTCACATATTTTTACTGCGTTAGGCCGCGGTCATACCTTACGTGTCTGCGGCAGGGCGTGGCCGCGTATCTTGCGTCTCCACCTTGCCTCGTTGCCTGCGTCATCTCTGCACCTCCCCCGTGCCACTCTCTCTCGCTGCCTGTGAGAGAGAGTGGCACGGGGGAGGTTCAGAGATGACGCAGGCAACGAGGCAGTGTGGAGACGCAAGATACGCGGCCACGCCCTGCCGCAGACACGTAAAGTATGACCGCGGCCTTAACCTGTTTATCAGACAGAACGGCTCGAGGGTTTTTTGAAGCTTCAGCCCATGGATTCTTTCTTTGCTATTTTTTCACGTTTAGGTGCCATTATGCATAATTATTACGTGAAAGTTGTACCAACAAGCTACGTACACATGGATGGCCGTATCGATAGTAGCCACCAGTTTTCAGTAACAACCCATCAGAAGGATATTTCGAAAGGTGATTCTGAATATTGTTAAACGTTCTACGAGTTTGTGTAGGATGCCATTCTGCAGGTATATTCTTCTTCTTCTTCTTTTTCTTCAGCGTTTGTCTCACTCAGTTGCGGAGTCCGCTTTCCTTGTATGGTGACGCCACACTTCTCGATTGAATGCCTGTGCCGGGGTTATGCCAGCTAGTCCACAGTCTGCATGTAATGTGTCAAGCCAACGCTGCTTGGGCCGTCCTCTCGGCCGCACTCCGTTAACGTTTAGAGAAAGGCCTGATTTGCACATGGCGTTTTCACGAGCTCGCAGGACGTGGCCATACCATCGCAGCCGAGCTTCGCGTATATTGTCAGTTATTGGAGCTACACCAAACTTTTGTCTTATGGTGTCATTCCGAACATGCTCAAAACGCGTTATTCCGGCCATCCAACGCAGCATTGTCGTCTCCATCACGCTTAGACGTGCTTCAACTTCTTTGTAACCTGCCACGTTTCAGCTCCATACATCGCGACCGCTCACCGCATAATTTCTATCTCGCGTCGCAGCAAAGCTGGGATCCTGAATTTTTAAGGTAATGTAGGGGTGGTAAGGGGACATTATTGGTGAATGAACGGAAGTGATAGCAACTGATAAGGGCTGATAAGGAGCCTCGAAAGGCGAATGGCGGGAAATTCATATCTCGCGTCGCAGCAAAGCTGGGATACTGAATTTTTAAGGTAATGTAGGGGTGGTAAGGGGACATTAATGGTGAATGAACGGAAGTGATAGCAACTGATAAGGGCTGATAAGGAGCCTCGAAAGGCGAATAGCGGGAAATTCATATCTCGCGTCGCAGCAAAGCTGGGATCCTGAATTTTTAAGGTAATGTAGGTGTGGTAAGGGGACATTAATGGTGAAGGAACGGAAGTGATAGCAACTGATAAGGGCTGATAAGGAGCCTCGAAAGGCGAATGGCGGGAAATTCATATCTCGCGTCGCAGCAAAGCTGGGATACTGAATTTTTAAGGTAATGTAGGGGTGGTAAGGGGACATTAATGGTGAATGAACGGAAGTGATAGCAACTGATAAGGGCTGATAAGGAGCCTCGAAAGGCGAATGGCGGGAAATTCATATCTCGCGTCGCAGCAAAGCTGGGATCCTGAATTTTTAAGGTAATGTAGGGGTGGTAAGGGGATATCAATGGTGAGGGAACGGATGTGATAGCAACTGAAGGGCTGATAAGGAGCCTCGAAAGGCGAATGGCGACGCAGCTGTGTTGTGATGGGCCGGTAAGGAAATTACACCTAGGGATACACCGAGGGTACCCATGTCACTCCCACAGTCCAGCGTCAAGCATTTACAACCTGTCTGCACCACATACACCCCTATCCCATTGTGCAGAAGTTTGGTGTGTTTGTTTGTCTGTCTGTCTGTCTGTGTGTGTGTGTGTCTGTCTGTCCGCTCACCGCATAATTTCTATCTCGCGTTGCAGCAAAGCTGGGACCCTGAATTTTTAAGGTAATATAGGGGGTGGTAAGGGGCATCAATGGTGAAGGAACGGAAGTGATAGCAACTGATAAGGGCTGATAAGGAGCCTCGAAAGGCGAATGGCGGGAAATTCATATCTCGCGTCGCAGCAAAGCTGGGATCCTGAATTTTTAAGGTAATGTAGGGGTGGTAAGGGGACATTAATGGTGAATGAACGGAAGTGATAGCAACTGATAAGGGCTGATAAGGAGCCTCGAAAGGCGAATGGCGGGAAATTCATATCTCGCGTCGCAGCAAAGCTGGGATCCTGAATTTTTAAGGTAATGTAGGGGTGGTAAGGGGACATTAATGGTGAATGAACGGAAGTGATAGCAACTGATAAGGGCTGATAAGGAGCCTCGAAAGGCGAATGGCGGGAAATTCATATCTCGCGTCGCAGCAAAGCTGGGATCCTGAATTTTTAAGGTAATGTAGGGGTGGTAAGGGGACATTAATGGTGAATGAACGGAAGTGATAGCAACTGATAAGGGCTGATAAGGAGCCTCGAAAGGCGAATGGCGGGAAATTCATATCTCGCGTCGCAGCAAAGCTCGGATCCTGAATTTTTTAGGTAATGTAGGGGTGGTAAGGGGACATTAATGGTGAATGAACGGAAGTGATAGCAACTGATAAGGGCTGATAAGGAGCCTCGAAAGGCGAATGGCGGGAAATTCATATCTCGCGTCGCAGCAAAGCTGGGATCCTGAATTTATAAGGTAATGTAGGGGTGGTAAGGGGATATCAATGGTGAGGGAACGGATGTGATAGCAACTGAAGGGCTGATAAGGAGCCTCGAAAGGCGAATGGCGACGCAGCTGTGTTGTGATGGGCCGGTAAGGAAATTACACCTAGGGATACACCGAGGGTACCCATGTCACTCCCACAGTCCAGCGTCAAGCATTTACAACCTGTCTGCACCACATACACCCCTATCCCATTGTTATGATGTCTCAACTGAACTGCTGTCTGGAAAGGTCGGGCATGTTAGAATTGGGTAGATGCTGACCTAAGCGCACAGAGCACATAAGAATTAAGCCTAGCTCCGCCCACTGTGAGCGAGGCTTGCGCGGAAACTGCCGGTGTTCAAATTTAAGTCTACGCTTAGGTTCCAAAAATCAGGCAGGCTAGGAATGGACCTGTAGAGGTCGGGCAAGTTAGGGATGGGTTGGGGTAAGCCAAAATGTACGGAGCACATGAGAGGCAAGCTAAAACCAGAAGTTTGGTGTGTTTGTGTGTGTGTGTGTAAGCATGTGTCCGTTTTTTGTCACATATCTACTTTCAACTCAATTGCAACGTGGAGAGGTGGGGCAAGTTGGGGATGGGTAGGGGTTGACCAAAGTGTACGGAGCTCATTAAGGACTAAGCCTAGCTCCGCCCACCGTCAGCGGAGCTTGCGCAGAAATGGTTGAAAAAAAATCAAGAGTGGGCCTGTAGGGATCGTGCAAGTTAAGACTTGGTAGGGCCTCATCTCAACTGTATCCTGGAAGGTCGCGCGAGTTAGGAGTGGGGAGGGGCTGACCTAAGCGTACAGGGCATATAAGAACTAAGCCTAGCTCCGCCCACCATGGGCGGGTCTTGCGCCGAAATCGATGAATAAACGAATTTAGGTCCTCGCTCAGGTGTTGGAAATCGGGCAAGTTTGGAAAGAGTCTGTTGAAGTCGCGCATGTAAGGACTGGGAAGGGACTGACCAAAGTAAAGGGAACACAGAACACAGGGAACGCAAATTAGGCACGGGCTGTGGAGGTCGGGCAGGTTAGTATTGGGTAGGGACCAACTGTACGGACCACATAAGTTCTAAGCCTAACTCCGCCCACCATGGGAGGGGCTTGCGCCGAAATCGATGAATAAACGAATTTAGGTCCTCGCTTAAGTGCGGAAAATCGGGCAAGTTAGGAAAGGGTTGTTGAAGTCGTGCGAGTAAGGACTGGATAGGGACAGACCAAAATGTAGGGAGCACACAAGAAGCAAATTAGGAACGAGCCTGTAGAGGTAGGGCAAGTTAGGATAGCGTAGAGGAAAACATAAGTGTACGGAGCACATAAATTCTAAGCCTACCTCCGCCCATCATGAGCTGGGCTCGCCCGAAATTCGATGAATAAACGAATTCAGGTCTTCGCTTAAGTGCTGAATCGGGCAAGTTAGGAAAGGGTCTGTTGAAGTCGCGCATGTAAGGACTGGGGAGGGACTGACCAAAGTGAAGGGTGCAATAAGCAAATAAGGCACGGGCCTGTGGAGGTCGCGCAGGTTAGGATTGGGTAGGTGTCATGTGTACGGAGCATATAAGTTTTAAGCTTAGCTCCGCCCACTATGGGCGGGGCCTGCACCAAAACCGATGGGTTTTCAAATTTATAAACCCTCGCTTGGGTTGCAAAAATTGGGAAGGTCAGGAATGGGACTGCTCAGGTCGTGCGAGTAAGAACTGGATAGGGACAGACCAAAATGTAGGGAGCACACAAGAAGCAAATTAGGTACGGGTGTGTGGAGGTCGGGCAGGTTAGGATTGGGTAGGAGTCAACCCACCAAACTTATGTACTCTGTACACGTCAACCCCCTGTGTATAGAGTACATAAGTTCTAAGCCTAGCCCGGCCATAATTGCAATAATGGTACCACACTCACAAAGTGACTGTTTGTTCTCGGTTACCATTAGGGAGTGGTGTGTTATTATCAGATGTATCTCTCGGCAATCAGTTAAGGTCAATGTTTCTTATAGAACTGATACATGCACGTCCTCTCCAAACTTTTAATCCTCAAAAGTCAACTACTACGGAGCGCCTCAGCGCTCACGATGAGACACCTCCAACTGCTGCCGCTCCTTTTAGCGTGGCCGCACCTTTGCGATTGTGCCTTACACACTTGGATCAACGATGGGAAGGGGGTCTTCTTTCTTGGATTTTTTGACCGTTTCGATCCATCTTCCTTACTTTGGTACTACTAAGTGCTTCAATTCTATTTTTGTGTTCGGATCGAATCCTGCCTTTCTTTAAAGGGGTTTTGCCTTCAGTGGGGAAGAGGTTACAGATGGGTGTGGTGTCTCTTAGTTTCAACCAAAGCCGATGATCGTTGGAGGTTTGCTCACAATATGTACAAGCCGCATATTATCCGTTCCCTGCTGCTATGTGCGCTCCCTATACACAGGGCCTATTCCTGCTGCAATGCGCGCGAAGCGCGCATGCGAAAGTCGGCTCGCCGCGCCAGCGGCGAGCCGAGAGTCGCTCCTCGCTACAAAACAGAAAGTCCCAAAGCCACCCTGCCGGGGCGGCGAAGCCGCCCCTACGAGGATTGGCCGGCGAAGCCGGCCAATCCGAGTCCAGGAGGGTTGGCCGGCGTCAGCCGGCCAACCCGACTGGTTAATCATAATGGAGCTTGAGTCGTTCATGTCTGTCGCCATATATTCAGTCTTCCCCACATTCAACCTAAGTCCGAACGCCGTCAAGCGATCGCACCATGCTTGCACTTCCTTTTCGAGTTCCTTTTTGTCTCCACAAGCAAGCATGACGTCATCGTACAGAAGTGTCCAGGGGGACTTCTTCTGGTCTCGTGAGATGGTATCCATGACAGTAATGAAAAGGAGTGGCGAAAGGGCTGAACCTTGGTGTACTCCAACTGAGATAGAAAATTCCATCGAGATACCTGCTGGGGTTCGTACTCGGCTTTTTGGACTCGAATAGAGTATACGCACCCATTCAATAAGCTCTTCGCGAACGTTGTGCTGCCGCAAGGCGTACCATATCACTTCTTGTGGCACCCGATCAAAAGCCTTTCCGATTCTGCAGGTACATTAATTGGCAGTAAAAATAATCCGCTGGGTATTGTTCAGCCGATCTTCAGCCAGTTACAATGTGAGACTGCGTTCATACCAAACGGAATGGGATTTTCGGCGGATCGGCATATCCGCGTATCCTCGATTTGGGATTTTTTGCGATGCCACGTACTACCACGTCAGTCTGTCACCATTATAGCTAATATCCAAAATCGCTCATACGCCGATCCTTCGAAAATCAAAAATCGCGAATGGGCTCGTTTTCTTAATTGATGCTCATCTTATGCTTGACGCGAAATCGCCGAACCCAATCGCGTATACCGAGATACTCTCAATTTTCGATTGATATGTACCTTTTTTATCGATAAAATTCCAAAAATTCCATTCTGCTGGGTATGGAGGCAGTCTTACATGTTAGGCCACGGTTATACTTTGCGAACAGTTCGCAGTCCTTTTGCAGTTCGCGTTAGGATTAGGCACGAATATACCCAACGATGTCGTGGTGTAATATAGTCGCATAGGTGGCGACGCTTAAAGGCGCACCACGCGATAATTAGATTAGTGGTTTACTTTCTTGAGGTAAGTAGGTACTTCTATAACTGCTCAGGCTGCATATTTGTTGCGGCTGCACGGTGCACCCTAACGCTGCTGTGCCTGCTTGGACACAGCCGAGCCACGCCCGCCGAACTAAATCACACCTGGCCTTAGACCAACAGTTTCCAATGTTTTCATCATCGCAATGGCTGTTTTATCGCTTTATCTTCTCTGATCACGAGTTTCCGTCCCCATGTGAGCACCCACGTTGAAAATTCGTTCGTCTAGGGCTACGAGTGATGTGGTTAGGTGGGCGTGGTTCGGTTGTGTTCAAGCAGACACAACACCGTGATGGTGCACCGTGTAGCCGCAACAAAGGTGCAGCGAGAGTGGTTAATCAAGGAGCTACCTGCCCCAAGAATGTAAGACCTAATCTGATTACGCGTGGTGTGCCTTTAAAGGAACCGGAAGAGGTCAGAAACAAGAGAAAGATACAAAGAAATTAGCATTTTGTAACGAGCGCTGAAGGTTAGAAGCGATAATCGGTGACCGAGTTGTCCGCTAGGAGGCGGGCCGCGGACCATCGTTAGTTGTAGCACCTGACTCGCAGCGCAGTGGAGTGGCCATTCCCAACTACATTAGCATTCATGTAAGTATATCTAGAAACAATATAAGAAAAAACAAAGGAAAAAGTAAAAAGGAAAAACAAGTCTATAATAGAAACATCTCCTTTTGGCACCATGCCAAGGCGTCAAATTGGCGAGTTTGTGCAATGGCGGCCACTTAAACTCGTTCACACAACGTCTGTTCTACCGTAGGCCAAAATTACCCCCCCCCCCCTCCGGTGTCTTTAAGCATGCGACGCATGAATATATGGGCCGCTATGTTTGGGACACACCAGTTTAGAAGGTAATATCGCCTCATTGCCGACTGGTGCTGGTATAGGACTTGGATCCGACTCGTGGTTGCGTCTGGTTTGAAAGGAGGACCTGTTTCCTATCGAGCTAGAATAATGCTCATGTTTTTTTTTTTGGTTATTGAGTTCTACCCTGATTCGTTGGTTCAACGACTAGAGACTATGTGTACTTTTTTATGTGCTACCGCCTGTAACTGCTCAGAAATTAGGCGTCAGTCTTCGTCTAACCTTACCTTTTTTCTTTGGTCTTCCTTTCTTTTCCTGTTCTGTGGCGCGTCTTCTGGCGCATACAAATAAATAGATAAATGATAAAACGCTGATGTGGTGTGCGGAGCGCCTGGGTGACCGCGCTGCATTCCCCATGCGTCGCAGCAAATGCGATTCTGCGATTTACAGAATATAATTATGGCCTTACAGCTGTGCATATCTTACACTTCCTCGTAGAAGTGTGAAATCTAAAGTAAGTACCAGGCAGTGAAAAATACTAAAATTACTCGACTGAACAATATTGAAATATAAACAGTTCATGCACGGATGCAGGGTCAATCAATGTCGGGTAAAAGACGCAAAATTTTTGCTGACGTCGAAGCTCCTTTTCAGCAAATGATACAGGTGCTTTTTCATGTTGGAGGAGGGGACATGAATTTTAGTCTGAGCCTAGGGAGGGAGGAGCTTCGACGTCGGTGTAAAATTGCGTCCCCTTTCCTCTACCCGACTTTAATTCACCCCAGGTGCGGGTTTATGTCAACAATTTTCCGAAGTGGTTATTCAGGTGCAAGTGGAATTCCTGGTTTCGTCGTACAGTACGAATTCAGTCCTTTGATGATTCGATATGAAGAAAGGCGGCAGTATGTGATCGAGACGTTGATCTCTTTGATCAATCAATTTTATGGCAAACCACATTTTTCAGGCACTTGATCACGTTTTTGGTCTCACTGTGTGCGATTATTGGAGGTGTGTTTACTGTAGCTCAGTTGATCGACTCCATGATTTATCACTCATCACGGGTCATCGAAAGAAAACTTGTCCTAAATAAGCTTACTTGATTCGCTGTGTCAGAAATAGGTCTTTCATTTAGTGCCGTTTGGTATAAGTATTTGTTGTCTGGTTCTTCTCTCATTAAGTTTTGTGCTTTTAAGGGTTCACTGGTGCATTTTTGGAGTATTTTTATGGTTGGTTGATTGTTGTTGAATGGTAATTGGCAATGTCTGTGATTATTACTTACTTATGAGGACCTTTATGTACAGATTTTGTTTTCCTGATTTTTGAAGAGTAATATTATTATCGAATGGTGAAGATAGATTTTATTTGGGAAGAGTAGTAGATTCATTTTTTGCAGGCTACCGAAAACTTGCAGTTGTCGTGAAGATCAGATTTTGATCGATTCAAGAATTTTTCGCAAAATCGGGGAGTTGCACACGCTGCATGAAGGATGAAGGCAAGGCCTTTGTCTAGAGATCGTTCGTGAGTGATAAAGAGCCGCATTCACACATTGCAGTGCCGGTGGTGGCAGGACGTGGACACGTGTCTCTTCGTCTCACCCTGTCCCACCCCGTGTCGTTACCCGCGTTGTCTCTGCACCTCCCTCGTAGGCAACCACGCTCTGCCGGCGCTAAGTATGAACGCGACCTTAGGCCGGGGTCATACTTCGCGCCATTTGCCTGCCGCCGTCAAGGGCGGTACACGGTGACGCGCTCCGTTCGCGGAATTTTGGACCCAATCACACTACAGTATGGTGATAGGGCTGCTTCGAATCTTGGCACTGTGCTAATATGGTGATCGTGGCCGTTAAGTATCTTGGCACAGTGCCAAGTTTCATACTGTAGTGTGATTGGGTCAAGAATTTTGCAAAAGGAGCGCGCCACCGTGTGCCGCCGTTAACGGCGGCGGGCAAACGACTGCTGCCAGTGCCGGCATCAATGCGCAAAGCATGACCGCGGCCTTATAGGGAGGGGGAGGGGGCAGTGGGAGACAAAATGTCCATCTGAAAGTGCCAGTCACGTGACTACTGCCCAGCCGGTGTACGCGTCGCAGCAAATGCGATTTTGCGATCCTGCGGTTACGTGGGTGGTCACGAACACGGCAGTGACGAAGAATTTATCAGTAAACACAACAATGAACGACAAAAAAGTGAATTACTACCGGGTTCGTGGGGTCAGTCGACTAAGGGGAGAGCTTGGCGTCGGTGGGGGGCCAGACGAAGACAATGGAATTGGGTCTCGATCTTTATGGATAAGTGCCCTTTTATACGGGCTCCAGGGTACAAAGTACTACTTCCCGCGCGGTGGTCATGAGGCGCGCCTTTTGCTACCCACTATAGGTCCACAACAAGGTGTTTCGACTACATCGTTAATGATCTCGAAGGCGGAAACTCAATATTTGATGACAATATGCATAATTTGTAGCGATTCAGAGGGCCATATAGACGTGTGCGATAGATTTGCAATTGTAGTAGAGATTTTGTTGTTCGTTTGATTTCAACTACCGCTCAATCGTAGAACATTTCAGACGGGATTTTTGCGGCTTTCATTTGAACCCTAGTGAGACAAAAGCTGGAGGTATACTTATGGAAATGGCTGGTCAACCGATACGGTTCTAGAGGAATCCTTGATCCGCTTCCATGGTTCCTCGCTTTTTTGTTGTTAATTGACTCTCTATCTCGGAAAGCCTTAGAGTAACTGCACATTTTACAAATTCAGTAATTAAATGGAAAACAGCAAGAAGTTGAATTCTTCACAAAGAGGATTACTACTTATATAGGGTCCGCCAATAAGCGCGCTCTATCTGACAGCTCATGGCGGCCACGTTGTTTGTGGTATAGTTGTCAAACCTAGTTGTTATTATTCAGTGTATCTTCACAAATCACCATGAACCAATTCAGCCGCGAGCAACGTGTGCAATTCATTGAAAACTTATTACGAAAATCATCCATCGGTTCGAGCAACGTTGCGCGCGCACCGCGGAACGTTGCTCCGAAATCGGCAATGTGGATGTCGAGGATATGTGGTTTCAGCGGGACGGCCCTACGAGCCACACAGCGCGCGCCACAATGGATCTTCTGCACGAGCGCTTCGGAGGAAGGGGGTGGAGTGCAAGTGTTCAGACTGGTGAGGTCAGGTCAGGTTGCGCGGCGGATTGCAATCAGGTAAAGACAGGTAAAAACACGCTGCCAAAGCTCCTCCCTACAAAGGCTTAGGCAAATCTGGGTGAGCCCAGACGGCAGGACGCGCCACCATTCGGACAATTCGCGAAGCGTCGCCGTGCGCGGTGACCCAGTACGGTGCCGACCTCTAGAAATCGGAACACCTGCAACACACCCGAGCAAGGGTTATCTCGCGCGGAGGCGACATCAACTGACCACCGAGATCGTGCGATTTAATACCATCAGACTATTTCTTGTGGGGTTTTCTCCGATCGCAGGTCTACGCAAACCAACCACGAAATACTGATGACCTCAAAGTCATTATATGAAATACGCCATCGATGAAATACAGCCCGATTTGTGCGCCAGAGTCATTGAAAATTGGACTTCTCGTATGCGCCCCACCAAGCGAAGTCGAGGTGGCCATTCGAACGATGTTATTTTCCATACGTAATGCCTTCGAATACTCTTTCAAACAAAAAGTAAATTTCATTTATACCTCTCACACAACTTGCTTTATTTCATTTTAAAGATCGAGCGCGCTTATTGGCGGACCCTATATAACTAGTCATCTCAGAGCTTGAAGTGGGTAAAACAAAAGGAAAAAGTTAGTTATAAAACCGAAAAACCTATTTTCTGAAACTACAGTGCTCTGCGTAATGGTACAGCCACCTATGACTGTCTATAAACTTCGCTTACAGAGTGATTCGGGAGAACTCTCTAGGTAAAAAGAGTCGCTAGTGCTGAAGTGCATTTGCGCACCATCACCAGATTTTAGCTAAGAGCATGGAAAATTTTTGGTTTTCATTTGTATTGAGAATGTCGGTTTTACTATCCTGCAAAGCGATACAGCCTTTGAACAGATTGAAGCACTCGTTCACGGAGAAACAGGAAAAAAGAGCGTGCATCAGGTCCTACATTGCTTGGTACAGCCGAAAATTCTGATGATCTAGGTCCATACGAGATTTTTCAGAATGTTCTCAGTCCACTTGCTGTCACGTTTCGATGACATTCCCTTCAAACGGCCTAACTCCTTCCGAATGGCATCTCTCGACCTAATTACTTTTCACCATGAGAATTAATTTTACATCAGGCGGAGATCGGCGCCGTTCGTCATCCGCGTCAGACAGTCCATTCGGTGACGGCTTCTCCTGATCGAGTGCTCCGGTTGACATGAAATGGCTCATTAACTTGCCCTATAACAAAATTTTGGTGAAGATTCCGAATTGCAAGACGAGGGAAGAGTACGATGCACGAAGAGTCGGTAATCGAATGGTTCATTGTTTCAAGGACGGAATTGAAAATCCGAATGGTGATTTCACCCCACACTATGACACCACTCTCTTGAAGTTCTTTTGAGAACTTAAAGACACCGGAAGGGGGTAACGGTAGAACAGAGCGTAGCGTGGACGAGTTTAAAGGCACATTCCGCGCTCGCTGATGGGTGGAGTAACCAATTGACTCTCCATTGGTTGTCGGCGGTTGAGAGGCGGTCTCTCCACGCCCCACTGCAGGCAATGGGACGAGGAGAAACCGCCTCCGAACCACCGATAACCAATGGAGAGTCAATTGGTTACTCCACCTATCAGCGAGCGCGGAATGTGCCTTTAAGCGGCCGTCGTTGTACAAACTCGCCAATCACGCCTTGGCATGGTGCCAAGAGGAGATGTATCTATTATAAATTTGTTTTTTCCTTTTACTTTTTTCTTTGTTCTTTCTTATATTGTTTCTAGATGCTAATGCTAATGCTAGGTACATGAATGCTGATGTAGTTGGGAATGGCCACTCCACTGCGCTGGGAGTCAGGTGTTACAACTAACGTTGACCCGCGGCCGGTCTCCTACTGCGGACAACTCGGAAAGTCAGTGTGTTGGATGCGAATGGGATGCGAGTACACACCGCAGCGTCGCGCTTTTGAGTCCGGGTTTTTTCGCCGATTAGCGCTTCTAACCTTGAGAGTTCGTTACAAAATGCTCATTTCTTTGCATCTTCCTCTTGTTTCGGACCCCTTCCGGTTCCTTTAAGTCTGTCCCTCGAGCGATAGTGCTGGCAGCCGTGGGACGTCATAGCTGAACACTTTTTGATGAGAAAGAATAATCTGGAGAAAAAGCAACAGGGGAAATGTGTAAAAACTTGAGAGACTTCTCGGACAATTTATGGGTGGTTGCATCATCATGTAGAGCATTTCATCAATATGGGATGCTTGAACTACCCGGGACTGTAATTTTCGATGAGCAGGTCTGCCGAAATGATTTAAAGCATTCTATTAGGTTGGACGGGAAGTTCTGGGACACTTTTTGTTTTTTCCTGTAGAAACCTGTAAAGAATTGTGGGACAGTCCATGGTAAGGGTATATAGATGGAGTGTGAAGGACTCTTCACTAGTCTGGTTATCACCACTATGGCTTCGACAAGCGGCGAATCTGAGCCTATTTCGCGAGAAGGTCTTCGACTGCTGATTCTTCATGAGTACCGCCTTGGTAGTTCTGCGCGCCTGGCGGCCGACAGAATCAACCACTCGATGGGTGCGAACACCACTTCGAAGTCTACGGTGATTCGGTGGTATCAGCGTTTCGGTGAAGGACAGACAACGCTAGAAGATGAACCACGCTCAGGACGTCCTCCGGTCTTCGATGTCGACGCCCTGACAGCTGCCGTTGAAGAAGATCCCCGTCAGTCGAGCTGATGCCTCGCGGAGCGACTCGGATCCTCCCACTCCACGGTGCTACACTACCTACATGCGCTCGGGTTCGCTTGGAAAATGCCCGTCTGGATCCCACACCAACTCTCCGCTGCACAGCTCCGATTGAGGTCTGATATCGCGGCTTCTCTTCTCTCGTTCAAACGGACGACTGCGTGGCTCGACAACCTGGTGACTTGCGATGAAAAGTGGACGCTCTACGTTAACTACCACCACGGTCGTCAGTGGCTGAAGCCGAGCGACTCTGGAATTCCGACGCCGAAGAGCGGCCTTCACCCGAGGAAAGTACTTCTGTGCGTCTGGTGGTGCACGATGGGTGCGATACATTGGGAGCTCCTTCCGTCGAACACAACGGTCACAGCGGATCTCTACTGCAAGCAGCTTGACACGGTGGCGTCGAAACTTCGAGGAAAAATGGACCGAGTCTTCTTTCTCCACGACAATGCACGTCCACATGTGGCAACGTTGACGCGCCAGAAGATTCTGGACCTCGGCTGGACGACGCTTCCCCACCCACCATATTCCCCGGACATGTCCCCAACTGACTACCACCTATTCCGGTCGTTGAGCCACTTCCTTGACGGGCGACAGTTCAAAGATGACGACGATCTCAAGAGCGGGCTCCAGAACTTCTTTGACCAGAAGTCTCCCGAATTCTACCGGAAGGGTATCTACGATCTTCCTGAGCGTTGGCAGTACATTGTAGATCACGATGGTGCATACTTTGGTGACTGAAGTTACATGTGAATAAAATTAAAATAAATTGAATTTTTCTCACAAGGTGTCCCAGAACTTCCCGTCCAACCTAATACCAAAAATGGGTTTGCGCCATGTGCCCTACTTTGAGATATATCGGTTATTGATTGGAAGGGTAAAAGTCCGATTTATTTATAGCATTCCTTTGGACAAAGTAAGAAATGGAACTAATTCATAAAAATTAGCGTATTCTCTGATTGGTATTTATGGCATGCATTTGATTTTTCCCACTATTGTGGTGTCCATTAGGGGGCATATCTCTGATAAACGAACTCATGCTACAATATTGCTTGTGGGGACTTGCTGTAAATTATGGGCGGCTCGCACCTATGTACTTCACACCTTTTCAACATCCCCCTTGTACCAAAACATGCTGGGTGGCCTTGTTTAACTAACTGCTCTGTCTGCTGACATTTTCTCAACAGGACATTCAGAATGAAGTGTAATAGCGGATTATTTTCAATGGAGTGGTGTTCAATGGTGAATTTTAAAATAGTTGATAAATTGTTCACCAAATGGAAATCCTCAATGGAAAATTCAGGAACGCAGACAGTGAGCCACAGGAATATACGGGACAGCGTTGGAAGAGATGAAAAGCCGTTCAGAAAGGGAAGAATGCTGGATGGCTTGACAAGGTTCATAAATTGGAGGGGGAGGGAGTCACGTGCACGCTTTGAAGAATTGCGTGTTTGTCTGCTTTGCTTCAAGCGATTTACTCGATTTCTTCCGAAGGCTATATGGAAACGGCGCTCTCGCCATTCATGTTTACACGCAGTACACCAGGACATTAACTCAAGTATCCGGAGTCCAAAACATAATCTTCAACGCTAAGCCAAAGGCATAAGCCGATTTTCCGCCATTTAAGCTTGTCCAATGCTTACATGACGAGACTTATTATTTATATTAGCTAAGTGACCCTGGCGCTCCATCCCCATATTCAGGTGGCATTTCTTGTCCGAAATCAAGACTTTAAATGAGTCATATTAGTCACAGTATCGTGCGTTCATCGTCGACCTTCCTACTGCTTTCCATTACCGATACTTTCCATGTGCGCGTTTTTTGAAACTCGATCCACCCATCTGTATGCATGTCATCAATCCTTCTTTGCTGATTATAGTTGCAGGATTGTTTACCCAACTTTCAAGAAGTTCATCCTTCTCAACAAGCGGGAAACCTCCCAAAATGTTATCGGTGGTCGTCGCCTCGACAATATCAGTTTCTCATCGTCTCACCACCAAGCGACTTTTATGCATGCATATGTTGCAGAAACAAGCGGATCCGCCTGTAAATTGGACTCAATGAACGTGCCTCTTATGAGTTCAACAAATTTCGCAAGAACTTCTCAATGCCTTCCAATATCTCTCAGCTCAAATCTTCATCGAACAAGTTCTACGCTTAGGATGCTTGCTTTGCACTTTGCTTTGATTATTCCAAGTTTCTTGTCTGTTTTATCGTTGTTTTTGTTGCTATTGTACTAATGTGTTCGAATGAGCGCTTGTCCTTCAACCCTCTGCGCTCTCTACGGTTGGGTAGAGACGCAGAATGAGGGACAAACTGTGAGATTACTGGCGCCGCCCACTCTGCCATTTGATATGATCCTTGGTAAAGGAGAGCATGTCGATTTCATTGTTACGCTAGCTATTGTGGTTCATGACGGCCTTGTCGTTCTTCGTTCCACTCAGACCAACTCGTTTTGTGTAAGACAAGGGAGTGACTTCACTCTGGTATGTTTCGAAAATCCACGCAGCTCAAGCTCTTCAGCTGCTTTCATACTTTTCGGCACCGGCGCCGAAGCGGCAATCGAGTGTCCGCCGCCGGTTGCGACGCGCTCTTTTTATAACGATCGGCTGTAGCATCCCACAGTATGAAAATCGAGGCGAGAGCTCGCGCGGATCGCGCCACAGTTTGGCACTATGCCAGGACTCTCGCCATAATATTGTGCGGGTTCTCGCCATGATCATGATACTGTAGTATGGTGCGGTCGAGTGCTACAAATAGAACGCGGCGCAAGTGTCGGCTCTGCCATCGACCGGCGCTAGTTTGCCGCCACCACCGCAGGCGTCGGTGCCGCGAAGTATAAAAGCGACTTCCCTAACAATAAGCTTCATGGATCGCCTATCATCATCATCAAAGGTATTCGCCATGAGAGATAATATAAAGGAAATTACGTAAAGACGCCGGGAGAGGAGCAAGGAAGGAAAGCGTGTTTTGTAACACTGTATTCTGTAAACGAAAATGAGTTATGAAAGGATAATGTGTAACGAAAACTGCGTTGAAAAACGCTCACTTGGGGCGTCATTGCGATTCTTGCGCTCCACCTCGAACTGCAGGGTTCTGGCGGGTGTATGTCGTTTAGCGCGGCCCTTGCAGCTAATTTGCCAATGGGGCGCATGGGCCGTCTGGACTCTCCGAGATTTACCTGAGCCTTTTTAGGGGAGGAGCTTTGGCAGTGCCCTATTGGCAAATTAGCTCCAAGGGGCCGCGCCAAACGACCGTCTCCCGTTCTGGCGGGCCGACGCCACTGTCATTTGGTGTCGCATAGAGGGAAACTGGTCTCATTCACAATGATGCCGAACATGTGGAACAGCACACAACAAACAAGTTAAACAATGAAATGAAGAATAGGAGAAAGAAAGGGAAAAAAGTGCGATTGTAATAACAAAAATCCCAATGAATTAACACTTGATCGTGGGTGCAAAGCAACGAACTGCTAGCTACCGTAGCCTATATCGTAGCCAAAATTGGTTCTTACCTGTGTTTTTAGACGTCATCTACCTGGGAACGTCGGGAGTAGGCCTCATTTGCCTCCAACCATTTTCTTACAGACCGCCCCTCTATTTCCTGTCATCATCAAATTCAGTCTTAAAAGGCCTGAACGCGGACTGTTCCCTTTGGTTTGTCACAAATTCGATTACTCACCTATTACACTTTATTGCCTCTGCGCTTTCACTGTATGCATTCACTTCACTGGCGTTGTACCTCTGTTGGCTCAATTAACCTCAGCAAGTCTGGTGATCTTTTCCTTCATTAGGTGCTGAATTTCAGCTTCGTCGATTCTAATGGCTTCCTGGTTCAAAATAGAAGTGTGACTCATTCTAAGAAGAGTAGTCTGTATATCACATTAATCTATCAGCAAGGTTGAGAGATTTTACGGTATTTGTGTACTTTCTCCTTTTTTTTACTTACATCGTTCAGTCCGAGGCAAATGTAACAACACATGATCCTTCGTTATCTATGACCATCCATCACCCTTCGGGAAGCTTATCGTATTTGACCTACTACTCGAGAAATCCGCTGACGAGAATTAAGGCATCAAATCTTCTCTCAAAACATACAATATCGAAAATTGTGCATAATGAGGCTCGGTGAAAACTCAAAGTGGCTCACATTCAAAGAACTGCTGCAGTTACTATTCCTGGTTATTGGCGTGGGGAAACCTCATCTCTCGCAGGAAATTTGATAGCGACAAAAACAAAGGGTAATCAGCTGTGGGGAATGTGGGGAATTTCGCAGAACCAACCGGCTAAGCTCAAGTATTTCTTGCTGCATCTTAGCAAAATGTGATGTGGCTGTTGTGGCCACCGCCGTTCAGAAAAAAAACTCGGTGCTCTCTGCCCTTCAACTTCGCCGCTACCATATCCACCTGCTTATGGTAAACTACGGTGTGATCGTATTGCCATCTTCCCACAATAACCAGTGGATTATTTCTCGTGCGTTTCCATCAGCAACACAGAAGAATCTACTTCTAGTGCAATGTAAATCTAGACGTCGAAATTCTTAGTTTTCCGGTGCCTTGCCAGTGGCGCTTTCTCTTGCGATTTCTTCGTACTTCTGGTCTCAGCGGTGAGATTGTCCTGGCTTCTTTTTCGAAGACGAAGTGAAGGGAATCATGCACATGCCAACTCTCAGTTTAAGCTGAAGAATCCATACGGCCCAGCTCGAAGTTGACATCGAAGAGGGCATCGATCTCGACTTCGGTAGACCATCCGGGGTAAACAACTTCGTCGAGGGAAAAATTGCCAAATCCACGACGATAAGTAGAGTGCGGCTGATACATCCACGAGTCATCGAGGTGTTGATCCGTCTGCACCCCGCAGCGGGACGCTCCCACGTGAAGTGACGATAAAAGTCCTAAGGCGTGCTTCTCAAAGCTTGTTCTGCCTTAGATAGTCTCCTTGAAGGACGTCACCTCATTTAGAATACATCTCTTCTCAATTATGACTCCTTTCATCATCCATAACGATGTTTTCAAGGAACAAACATTAATGGCCGAGGTCAGTAGTTGTTTGGAAATAATTGGACAAAAGGCCGTGCTTGACGAGCCATTTGCGTGCGTCAGTTTTAATCCAACTTGATGTCCGGCTCTCTATGGTTGTAAGGATCTATCAACTGACGGGCGAAACGCAATTAGTTCCCGGTCATTTTTTGCAAGATATATGGCTGTAACGTCCAAACACAGTTTAATTTTTGCAAAAAAATGTCAATGAGATTACTTGATTACCGGTTGAAGTAGAACAGATGGCTCTAATTTATTTCTGAAACTTACTGTATGAGACTTGAAAGCATGCGGTTCGTGTGCACTTTCGCTATCTTCTCTTCCTCGCCTACTATCGAGATCGAAGAGACTATTTATGCATGCATACCATAGAGCTCGTTTTTGTACTTCAACAGGTGTCACTAGTCTCTCAAAAATCGAGATTTTACCTCATACTTTTATTACACAAACCCTCAATATAACAGTAGACTGATCAACGATGTCTTTTTTCCCCATTTTATTCTATCTGTATGGAAATGGTCGGCTTTTTCGGACCTCGATGTGGCGAAGGGCGGATTTTGCTCACAAATTACTGCATTACTACATCTTAAGACCAACAGTCGATCAGTCGATAAAAACAGATGGAAAGCATGGAGTGCGGGTTCGAGTCCCGTCCGAGACCGAAGCTTTTGCCCATGACTCAGCATATTTGTAACAACAAATGAAGAAATGTTTTGCAAAGCTGGAACTCTATCGAAAACATATGAACATACACTTTTTGCCCTCAATGGCAGACGATGTCGAGAGTGCGAATTTTCACCTTCAGATTATTCATTTCTAATCCCATAAATATTATGCAATCAAACTGATCGAAAAATATTGGGCTGGGGAATAAGTCCCCGCCTTTTTTTTCAACCCCGTTTTTCACATTGTTCCCTCCATCTTTCGACAAGCTCATATATGTTTTCGATAGAGCTTTTTTTGCTCTACAAAATAATACTATTTGTTTTTCGATTCCTTCGACTATCTAATATTTGTGAGGTTTGGAAATGAAGTAAGCTGAAGACAAAAAACTGGCACTTGCGCACCCCATCTTTCTCGTCTGCCATCGAGATCAAAGATGTATGTGTATTGTTTTCGATAGAGCTTTTTCAGCTCTACAGAATGGCCCTACTTTTTATTCAAATCGCTCAACTTTTCGCTGTTTTTAAGACTCACAAATGCAATACTCGCAAAGGTGGGCACTTTCGTTATCTCCTCTTCCTCGCCTACCATCGAGGTCGAAGAGAATATATAGGTATACATTCGATAGAGCTCTCTTTGCTCTACAAGGTGATACCACTTTTCTTTTGTATCCTCTCAAATTTTATTATGTAGGGAAAAGTTTCCACCTGTTTTTTCAATTCAAAGTTGCGTTTCGAAAATGAAATTTTCGGCCGAGTGTTTAGTGATATTCGATAGAGCTCTTTTCGCTCTACCATATGGTGTTCACGTTTTTTGTTCGAATTAGTTTTTGACACTTTTTAGGTCATTCAAAAGTCGACGAAATCGAGCATTTTCGACACCATGTGATGAAAATGCTCGATTTCGCCCACTTTTAAATAATCTGAAAAATGGCGAAAATTGATTAGAACAAAAAACGTGCAAACCATATAGTAGAGCGAAAAGAGCTCTATCGAATGTCACTAAACACTCGGCCGAAAATTTCATTTTCGAAACGCAATTTTGAATTGAAAAACAGGTGGAAACTTTCCCCTACATAATAAAATTTGAGAGGATACAAAAGAAAAGTGGTATCACCTTGTAGAGCAAAGAAAGCGCTATCGAATGCGTATATGCACACTCTCTCCCATAACGATGGTAGGCGAGGAAGAGAAGATAACGAATGTGCACACTTTTGCGAGTATTGCATTTGTGAGTCTTAAAAACAGCGAAAAGTTGAGCGATTTGAATAAAAAGTAGGGCCATTCTGTAGAGCTGAAAAAGCTCTATCGAAAACATATACACATACATCTTTGATCTCGATGGCAGACGAGAAAGATGGGGTGCGCAAGTGCCAGTTTTTTGTCTTCAGCTTACTTCATTTCCAAACCTCACAAATATTAGATAGTCGAAGGAATCGAAAAACAAATAGTATTATTTTGTAGAGCAAAAAAAGCTCTATCGAAAACATATATGAGCTTTGTCGAAAGATGGAGGGAACAATGTGAAAAACGGGGTTGAAAAAAACGGCGGGGACTTATTCCCCAACCCAATAGATAGTGACGTTTTGTAGAGCGGTAGAAGCTTTATCGAACGGATATATCAGCTTTATTAAAAGGTTAAGAGAACATTGTGAAACGAATAGAATAAAAAATTGCTGGAACCTATCCTCAACCCAGCAGAATGCGATAAGATGAGTTGATTTCTACTAGTTTATATTTGAAAAACAAGCTTTCTTAAAACACGTCAAAGCAATTTAATACTAACAATTAAAAACTATGAAGGAACAAGGCCATTCCCTTGTTTGATAAGCTTAAGCTGTACCGCTGCGCCACAGCAAATCGAAAGGATTTTGTGTAAGCGCTCAAGTTCGAGAGGCCTTGCAGTTGGGATGGATGTATGCGTATATGTTCGCTTCCTTTTGTGCACATTTTGTTGCTTAGTTGTTAATTTTGTTGCTCTAGTTGTTCTTTATTCTTTTGTTGATTTCACGCAAGTTCTCCAGTGTAATAAATACGAAGTGGTTCGTTGATCTCGCACACCCTGTGCACTTAACCAGTAGACAAAATCAGGCCTGTACACTAGCTCCGCTACCGGCGTGGACGAAAATTGTGGAGAATCAAGGGAATGTATACATTTCTACTGGGCTTTTTATCTTTTCGCATGAAGCTTTGTAAATAGAACGCAGGTACCAAATGCAACTCCTGTGAACAAAGAACAAGGTTTTTGAGGTGATGGTGCCGAGCACTGGAATGAAATAAAGTTCTCAGTTATACAAGATTTCATTATTCGAATGACATGATGTTGTAGTTCCTTATAATGATATTGGATGAGGCGCTCCATTTCGTAATCTATTAAAAGTGTCACCCAATCAGCTTTTGTTAAGAATTTCGAGAGAGAGTACGTCTACCCAAGGAGCCATCGACTTGCAGGCCGGTAGCAACATGAGAGGAATCCTTATTCTCCCGCACAAGCCTAGCAATGAGTAATTCTATGTGAAAAGCAGGAGTTGTCACATAGCTGCCCTAGAACGATTTCATCGACGAGCAGCGGAGCTCATCGTCAGTGGACGCCTTTACCATTGCAACTTCTTGGTTGTGAGCCTGTGGTGACTTGCATACGATCCTCTCTGGGTTTGTAACAGCGCCGGTAGGAAACCGCGCTCAGTTCTTTAGAGTTATGGTTTAACGCCTACCGTAAACGGTCGCAGCCACGTGGAGCGCGGAAAAATATCGAGCCGCCACGGTTCCTGCTCAATCAGTGCTCAGTCGTCTGTCTGTCGTCGTCCGGAACGGTCAGTCTGTCAAGTCCTCGAGATGCCAATCAGACGATGCCGATCGTCGCCGAAGAAGAAGAACTACGACAAGAACGCAAGCGTAATGGACCGGACATGCTACTCATTCCCTCGGTCTCGAGATTTCCTCGTCACTTCCAGATCGACCAGTCCTCTTGTAAGATCGTTATATTTTGTTGATAGTTAATTTGCAGTTATTGTTCCTTTTTATCACCTATCTATCTCTCTCTCTTCTTGTTGCGGCATACACCGGCAATCGCTACGCTGTCCATGTTCATCATTGTTAAGGGGGTGCCATGAGTCAGTAGGAGGAAGGTCGCACTGAGAAGTCAATCGCGTCGCTGCAGGACAGGCAGTGTCCGATCAGAAGACGAGCTCTTCCAGCTGGCAGCTGACGTTTGCCACTGATTCATTCGGTTTGTGAGATTGGAACGAATAAGTATGATTGGTTCAGCTCTTCCATGGAACTACTAAAGGGCGGCCACAAAATTTATGGTGTATCGGCCTCTTCAACCAGTCGTCCCGCGTGGCAAACTAATCACCTCTTTCTGCTTCAGAGAAAGGTACAGAACCGCTGATTTCACTGCTCTAGCGCTGAGTACGAAGATGAGTGAAATAACCTTTCTCCTCCAATCCCTAGAGGACGAATACACTGCCCTCGAAGAGACAGGGAAGTAACCCACCCTAATAAACCCACCACAAAAATAAATATCAAGTCCGCGTACTAGGAAGAGTGACTTTGCGAACTTCAGAGAGCCCATGAAGTGTGGCCAATAAACTGGACGCGCTCCAGAACGTATATCAGAACATGATGAAAGTCTATGGAGAGGCATCCAAAACGGAGAAAAAAGACATGCTGGCTTGAATATAAGAGTTCAAAGAGAAATGCGATTTCCGAGCCTTTAAGCAAGAAGCAGAAAGTATAGACACAGCATTCAGTGCTGCAGTACGAGAAGTCAAGACACAAATAACCATTATTGATTTGTCTTCTTTTCAATTGAATGTAGCGAGTCAGCAAACCAAGGCCTGCAACCCTGCAGCGAGAACGATTACAAAGAAGGGCTACGCTAGATCGCAGTTCGGTTCACCCACACACGAAAATCCACAGTGAGCACTATTTCGCGCGTTTTGCATTGCACGTATGTAATCGATGGTTCACCTTGAGTGCTATCATTTCGCTATCGTTTGTGTTTTCATTCATCTGCATACTTGGAGGTTCACTATTTCCACGAGGAGTTCCGCTGTTCGAAAAGCGTGTCCGGAAATGCTGCGGCATGCACCGGCAACTGCAACGCTCCCTATGTTCAAAGTCATTCGCGTTGCTGTAGGACAGCGAGTGTCCGATCGGTAGACGAGCTCTTCCAGCTGGTAGCTGACGTTTGCCCCTAATTCATTCAGCTTGTGAGATTGTGAGACTGAAACGAATAAATATAGTTGGTTAAATATGATTGGTTCAGCTCTTCCACGGAACCCCTGAAGAGCGGCCACACTTCTTATCCTCATAATATAGGGTCCGCCAATAAGAGCGCCCTATTTGACAGCTCATGGCGGCCAAGTTGTTTGTGGTAGAGTTGCCAAACCTTGTTGTTATTATTCAGTGTATCTTCAAAAATCACCATGCACCAATTCAGCCGCGAGCAACGTGTGCAAATAATTAAAACTCATTACGAAAATCATTCATCGGTTTGAGCAACGTTCCCCGCGCTCCGCCAATTTCGATACAGATCCATGATAACGAACTTTTTCTGGCATGAAATCGACAATATGGATGTCGAGGATATGTGGTTTTAGCAGGACGGCAGTACGAGCCACACAGCGTGCGCCACAACGGATCTTTTGCACGTGCGCTTTGAAGGAAAGGTTAGCTCGCGCGGAGGCGACATCAACTGACCACCGAGATCGTGCGATTTGACCCCACTAGAATATTTCTTGTGGGGTTTTCTTGAATCGCAGGTCTACGCAAACCAACCACGAAACACTGATGACCTCAAAGTCATTATACGCCACGCCATCGATGAAATACAGCCCGATTTGTGCGTCAGAGTCATTGAAAATTGGACTTCTCGTATGCGCGCCACCAAGCGAAGTCGAGGTGGCCATTCGAACGATGTTATTTTCCATACATAATGCCTTCGAATACTCTTTCAAACAAAAAATAAATTTCATTTATACCTCTCACACAACTTGCTTTATTTCATTTTAAAGATCGAGCGCGCTTGTTGGCGGACCCTATATAATGACCTCGCTTTGTATGTATTCAATAGTATATTTATATTATGTAGTAAACTGGTATAGTACCCGAATTTACATTCAGATTATATGAGACTCCGGAACAGCACAATATTAAATGGTATTGTATCCCTTGCGTTACCTGTAATGTAGCATAATTGTCCCTGTAGACTCCCATCCCTTACCCAGCCCAAAGGTGTCCACATCTCCACTGGTTCTCTTTCACGTGATGTCTAAGCTTTGCCCACCACCACATAAGGTCCGTCCACAATTGAGAATGCTCATCCTTCTCCACCGCCTCTTTTTTCCTCCCTTTGTCTAGATCTTTCTCGAAATAAGTTGCAATTCGATGGGCGGGTTTCCGCTCATTTCAAGTACGCTAAAGATAGCTTGGATATTGGTCATTTCTACCGATTTTTTCGTGGTCTCAAGGCTGCGTTGGAACCGAGTTATAAACTTCTATTGTACGGACTGCTCATTCGGTATGCGCTCCGTTTATTGTGCCCAGGATTCTTTCGTGACTTTCAGAAACTCATCCCTAGCCTTAATTCATCTTCACCTCACGTTTGAGTTATATTGGAACCCACTTAACAATTTTCCGTCGGAAAACCGCATGGACGGACAGACAGACGAAGCGTTCTGTATATACTAGAGAACACAGAAATGCTTTGGGAGTTCATCCGAGGCCCAATGAAATTTTTGCCACACTTTTCCCAACTTCTCTCGGAACTTCTAGACACTTATGCATATGCGTGGATGAAGAGGGCACCGAGTATTACTGTGCAGTTCATTAGGATTCTTCCGAAAGTCTCCGTAGAAAACATTACTGCGAATACATGCTTTATTGTGCCATGGATCAGGTGCTAGCCGAAACGAAAATTTTTGGTGAAATTCCACGTAGGAAAGTAATCATGTCACCTCTGCTGCTCAACCATATTATGGCCAGTAATTGGCATACTGCTTAGCCATAAAAAGGCCATATCCATCGAGGGGGCATTGGTGTTGAATCCGGTCTGATGCAAAGAGCCTCTGTCGCGTTACATTTGCAGTTGTCACATTGGCAATCGGTGTCCGTTGTGCACGGACTATTTCCTGTCTCATAGATCTTTTCGTTAATCCAATTTCCTCTAAATGTCGTTCCCGAAGTCTGAACACTTTAAAAGAAAGTAAAAGCGGGAGGATACTTACGGTTCCCTGTACTGGCATCCAGCGAATGTCGTTCTGAGACACGATTTCACTGCACATCCAATTCTGTCACTTCTTTGCCAGACTACCTGGAACGACCCATAACCTTTTCTAGTATTGATTGAATTACTGCAAGATTTTCGTATCACCTGAGTGTAATGACCAACACCTCTGTTGTAGACATTCACAGTCAATACATTATCCACAGGTATCCCATAGCGCTCCAACTCACTGAACCAGGAAGAGGTAGCCTGAAGTGGAACATGGTCATCCTAGAGAGACATCTGCTTTGGCTTGATAGCTCACACGTATTGCAGACGCCGTTTTGTTGTAGTTAGGCACAGATATCATCCATATATTCTCTCCCAGTCCTTGTCTTTCTAAGGGTGGGGAATGCCCCCATATGCACTTTTTGGCCCAAGCCATCATACTTTTTTCAATGTTGCAGTCGTATTTCTAAATAGAGGAATCTTTGGCGGCTTCAGTACTTTATGGTTTTCAGCTAGAGTTATATCACATCGAAATATACACTTTACACTACATGAATTTCAATTTTGTTTACCGTTCACGGTGAGAAAGCAAAAAAAACATTGCCATACCATTTTGAACATTCTAGCAGCCTTCGGAGCAAATCCGAAAATTCTTCCATTTACAGCTTCTCCTTTTGCAACTAGCGATCTGAAACAATTAACTGTCCCTGCTCTGCTTGTATAGTCACTGGACCTAGTTGATACATTACTGGTCTAGTTGATGTAACAACAACAAACCGATACTCGTTGTGTTTGTCAACAAATGCCCGCCTGACTTCATCCGACATTCCTTCCTCATCCGAACACATTCCTGATATTTCATTTCTCATGTGTCAATGTGGATGTGGTGACATGCCACTCATCACTTACCCGCCCATCCAGGAGTATGGAGGAGCGTCTGAAGGCGTTCTCCGATTATTATTCCAAATAGTAGTTAATAATTAATACTCACCAAGTAGGCAACGACTGGAGCAAGTACAAACATACTTCACAATGATTATGCAGACCTATGAATGTTTAACATAGCTTTTATAGGTCCAGTAGTTATTCATTTAACTATAGGACAATAGATGAACTTTAGGAGAAAGGATGGCGGCTGTATCAATATTTGAGGACTGTTTGTTTTCAGGGGTGTCATTATTTCAGTGGTTCTGGCACCATAATAGATATTCTGCAGATGATTTTCGTGCGAGAGTTTCGATTAGCTTCAGCGGAACTTTACCATGAAATGCCACATGGATATTATTCCAGAGCAGCCGTGCCGCTCACACTCCTTTATGAAACAAGGCTCCTGAATGATATGGCTAATGTGCACGGTACTTGCAACCAACAACAAGTCTTAATTGTCAATAGCCAGGATCTACTATTTATAACCTAATTCTATTTTTATCTTTCTTATTTTCATCTTTATAAAATCTGAAAAAACAGTCCTCACAGATTGATTCAGCAGTCATTCTTTGCCCTGAAGTTCATCCAATGTCCTATAGTTAAATGAATAACTACTGGACCTGTGAAAGCTCTGTTAGACATTCACAGGTTGCATAACCATTGTGAATTATGTTCATACCTGCTCCAATCATTGTCTTCTTGGTGAGTATTACTTACTGATTATTATAGGGAAGAATGATCGGAGAATGATTTCAGGCGCTCTTCTACACTGCTGGAATGGGTGGGTAAGCGATGAGTGGCATCTCACCACATCCACATTGAAACATAAGAATGAAAAATTAGGAATGTGTACGGATTGTTCAAAGTGGTATAGAATGTTTTTTTCCTCACACGAACAATGGACAACATTAAAATTTATGTGGTGTAAAATGCATATCTCGATGTGCTATGACTCTAGGCTGAAATACAATAGGGCACTGAAGCGGGCAACGATTTCTTGATGAGTTACGACTGCATTGTAGAAAAAAGTATGACGGTTTGGGCCAAAAAGTGCACATGAGGCATTCTTCACAGTCAGCCAGAAAGGGACTGGGAGAAAATTAATAGATGGTATCTCTGCCAACTACAACAAAACGGCGTTTGCAATGCATGTGAGCTATTGAGCTTAGGCAGATGCCTTTGTAGGATAACAGCATTCCACTTCAAGCTACCATTTCCTGGTTCAGGGAGTCATAGCGCTTTGGGGTACCAGTAAATAACTATTGACCATTAACGTCTTCAATAGTGGTGCTGTTCATTACACTCAGGTGACACGAAAAACTTGCAGTAAGTCAATGAACACTAGAAAGATTATGGGTCGTTCCAAGTAATCCGGCAAAAAAGTGATAAATTGGATGTCCAGTGAAGTCGTGTCCCAGGACGACATTCGCTGGATATCACTACAGAGAACCGTGAACATATTTCAGCCTCTACTTCCTTCTAAAGAGCTCAGGTTTCGAGAATGACATTTAGAGGAAATATGATTAACGCCAACAGCTACGAGACAGGAAGTAGTCCGTGCACACAGGACACCGATAGTCAATGTTAAAGGCAAGTGTATGCTACAAAGGCTCTTTCCCTCTGACCGGATTCAAGGCCAATGCCGACTCGAAGTATGCGAATCGACGACCATATTATGGTTGAGCAGATGGGTGATATGATTGAGAGAAATCTCCCACAATGGACGAAGGGTGATGTGGTGAAGGTACTGAGCAATTTGTAGGAAAAAAAGTTGTTGCGATCGACCAACTGACGCCTCCGCGCAGCAGTGTGTGCTGGCTCAACTGATAATATTATAAGGCATAAACCCTTAAAGACACCGTTAGGGGAAATTTGGCAAATTGGGGTATTACGAAAGTAGAGGTGCTCAGTAATATAACAGTAGAAAAAGAACGACATATAACAGTAGACATAAAACGGCGAAAAAACCAAGAAATAGGAACCCGAAATTTCCCCTTCTCTCTCGTCCTCTGCGTCTCTGATTGGAGTGGATTGAAGACAGGCCAGAGTCTCAACCAGCCGGCCGCGATTGTTGCCCCGCCCCTCCACGTCGACTCCGCCGGGCGCATAACGGCATAATTGCATGACGAGCTGCGAGGTCGCTATAAGACCCCAAGTCGCGTTTTTTTTATGCGATTTTCACCACATGTGACCCCTTCTGAAGTAGAAGGTTCGTTTCAGAGAACATGTACTTCCAGATCTCGGTTTTCCCTTACCCCTAATGGTGCCTTTAAATTTATGGAAGGTTTACGATGGCATCCTGCGGAAGATCATAGCAAAGAGCCAATTATTGTTGAGCACGAGCTTTCTCTTCCTTCGTGAGTGATCTTCACCCACGTTTATGTAATTTTACCAAAGAACGGGTACCATCCACTCAGACATCACATGTGGTGCCAATTCCAAGAATCCTGCTTGAAGCTATAGTTGCAACCACATCCCCGCGGTTCGTACCGAAACTACGCGCAGGCGTTGATCATTCCCTTTTGTGCGATAGGTATGGTGTTATTCAGCGGTAAGGGTACAGGCCTCAGCCCGCGCGGGCGTTGAGAAGAATTCCCTCTTGTGCGACCCCACGCCCTGCTGCCGGCACCGCAAAGTGTGAACGCGGTCTTAGGCCTTATTCGGGGCCATGATACCGGCAAATTTTATCGGCAGTTTGAGACACGGCTATACCAGCCCCCACGTAAGACCGGCAAGTTTGATAGAAACCTCATCCTAACCGACCTTAGATCAAACAGACTTAACAAGGCTTGAAAAATTTAGGCTAGGAATTTGTGGTTGGTTAAATTGTAGTTGTGCAGATAACTCCGATTGAGTAAAAAGTTGGAGTTTTTGGCGTTCATCAATCGCTTACTGGGATGCGCCACGCATTCTAGTTTCATTCGTATGCGTGGTGACAGGTGAATGCGATTTGACCACTACACTGACTTGCGGGGCCAGTCGATGTACGAGTAAATGTTTCTATCCTTCCAGACGAGTCTGTTGACAATTCATCGAGTGCGGATGAACGTTTATGTGGGATTTGATCGCCGCACCATGAGGATGGGAGCGCGCGCCACCAGTCACTACATCGCCTCCGCCCCAGCATAACTCTCACAATCAGAGACCAGCTTTCTCCAAATATAACTAAAGAAAATGCTGAGTCACTCGGTCACTCGTGCGAGTTATGCGAAGGAATGACGGAAAAACACAGAAAATACTAGGAGACTTCCTTTAAACAACGTTCCTTTTCAACAAGTTCAACTTACAGTGTAGCCTTCAGGATCGTGGAGTTTGTGCCAAAACCGAAGAGGGTAGTTTCGATGGCCATCTTGTAGAACGCAATGTAAAACTGTTTAGCTAAGCTTTTGTTGTGATGCCTGTTCAGTCTGTGGCCCACAGTCTGGAAGCCGACGTCCTTTCGAAGATCGGAAAATCCATACATTTGTCGGGGCGGAGACGAGACCCTCCACTGATATAGTATATTATCATGTACATAATTGCTGTAAGACCCAACTGAGGCGACACCTTAGCTCAAACGGATCGCATCGCACACCGTCTAAACCCTAATGTAAGGATACAAATCCCAACTCCTATTAACTGCCCAAGCGAATATTTGTCAAAGGACGGCAGGTAGCCCCTCGTTTAACTTGATCGCTGGAGAGTTTTTTAGTGTTTCAAGTCAATTTTATTATTATCACTGCGGAAGTTGTAGGTTGTTTTAGAGATTCCACGCAGCCAAGCACCGAATACCAAATATTCCACGCAGCCAAGCACCAAATATAATGACGGCGTTCGGACCATTCCTGACAACGCAATTTCGTAGATCAACAGTCGATGTTTCTACGGTGATTCAGAAACTTGTGTAGAGTGCATGCCG
This sequence comes from Trichostrongylus colubriformis, assembly GCA_963978905.1. Classification (NCBI taxonomy): domain Eukaryota; kingdom Metazoa; phylum Nematoda; class Chromadorea; order Rhabditida; family Trichostrongylidae; genus Trichostrongylus; species Trichostrongylus colubriformis. The sequence goes on along the minus strand of OZ022259.1, from coordinate 31,460,203 downwards.
CAAGCCAAGAACGTTTTTTCGGACCTCAGGCGAATGGACTATCTTATTGTTAAGCTCACCATAATTCTGACATTTACCGTATATTGGAGATATTGTGGAAAACCTCTCGCTGTACACTTGCAAGAGCGAGGGTCGAGATGGAAGGAGGATTTCCGATATGATATGGTAATTGTCTATTGGAGCTGTTTTGATGCCACGCTCTCGTTTTCCTCACACCTCACCACTCCGGGTCCATGTTTTCCAAGTTAAGAGAATCGTGTACGGGAAAATGAGTTCCTCTGTTACCCATATATTCATAATCTATTTGCTTATAAGTGCTAACACATTATAAATATCTTTGAGTAACATTAATAATGGGCGGAGGTGGTGTAGTGACAGGTGGCGCACAACCACTCTCATGCTACGGGGATCAAATCCCGCATCAACGCCCGCCCAGGTCAACCAAGCCTTCCATCCCTCCGTGGTCGGCAAATTGGCACTACACTCGTCTGGGAGGATAAAAGCACTGTCTTGTATATCGACTGGCCACTGCAAGTCATCGTATAGGCCACATCACATTCACCAGCCATCACGATTTTGAATGGAACTAGAATGTGCGGCGCATCCCACAGAAGGGATCGATTAACGCCAAAGACTTTATCCTTTTTTGCTAACATAAATGATTGGGTAAGAGGGAGAACATTTTCCGTGCACGATTTCTCTAAATCGGGAGGAGGGCAATTTATGGTATGGGAGGACGGTGGCCGCAATGCACACACGGCACCTTGCCTGCACGTCGAATGTGAATTAATTAGGTTTTAGCTGTGATCACACTTTTTTGTGCTTTCGCTTATTCTTCAGTTAATTGTTTTACTTGTTTGTTGCTGTGTGTGGTTTCACTTATTCCACATCATCACGATGAATGAAATACACTCTACGAAACAACAAATGACATCTCTACAGCGGACAACTCGGAAAGTAAGTGTATTGATGCGGATGGGATGCGAATACACACCACAGCGCCACGCTTTTGAATCCGGTTTTTTCCACCGATTATCGCTTCTAACTTTGGATGTTCGCTACAGAATGAAAATTTTTGCATCTTCATCTTTCTTCGGACCCCTTCGCGTTCCTTCGAGAGGTCGGGGGAGGAGGAGGTGCGGAGCTAGTGTTAGAGAAACAGTAGCGAACAGCAGCGAGAGATGGTCGCGGGCGGCGCGACGATTCGTGCGACATCACGTTCGAGTCTGTGCCGAACACCTGCTCTTTCTCTGAATTGATCCAGTAATCCTTCCCTATGGAAAGAGCTTCGAGTGGTGTGATATCGAGTTGAGACTAATCTGTTTAAAATCTTCTTTGTTATCCACAAATAGCATAACATTATAATCTTTTGTTCGTACACGCTAGGACGACGTCGTCTGCCGTACACGAAGGGAGGAGGTGGGCGTTTCGTTCGTTGGCACATGCTGTCGTCTTTCTGAATTGAGAGCGCTGAGATTTCGCCTTGTATTGCACTTCTGGAGGATCAGCGGTCTCGTTGATCCTTTGCATCTTGTGGCCAGCTCTGAGTATGGCGATCGCAGAGCATCCAGATACTTCCTTTCCCATAAGAACGCTCGCGTAATCTGTAACCTCATTTCGGGCTTTTTTCCTTTGATGCAACAGACACCAAGCATTAAGTATGATGTATCACATTCTATCACCATACATATCCTTTCGTCACTGAATTTTTTCAAAGAGCTAACCGTGTACTTTTTGCTTTGACAAGGTCTATCATAGTGTAAATGTAAATTCCTATGAATGCTTGATGAAAAAGACTCGATCACGTTGATATGTAGTCTCCTAAGTGCATTGCACTTTTCAATTTATTTCTTCTGTCGCATTTGCATTGCGTTATGGTTGCACTAGCACTACAGTTCTTTGATCGGCCCTGAATACACATTCCATCAAATCCATATTTCTTCATGAAAACAGGGTGTAAGGTAAGTTCCGAACAGGGTGCATGCTGCGTTTGACCGTCTCACATCACAGAACTGCAAATAAACAGGGCGCCAATGAATGCGCCAGTGACGTGATGCACGGCGACGCCCTCGCGGTTTGAACACATGAGCTCATACACCACTAGTCATTTCTCGGTTTGTCATTTCATTTCGTTTTTGCTAGCTTACGCTTCTTAGTATTTTTCTTCAACGAAATGTCTCCACGATTATTTTTTGCTTGGTGAATTGTTGCCAGATTAGCTCTGAGCGGTGACGTGTTATTAGAATCAATTTTGCCCCTTCCCGGGGATAATTTGTTTTTGTGACAGAAGTAAATTAAGGAAGTTGCATCAGAACCATTATAACGCTTCTATGCTGCTTAACTTAGCCCATTACTCGTAATATCTTCTGTTATCCACATTCTCCCATTTTCTTTTCGAGAAAAACATATCAGAAATGTTGCATAACTTGAGTCATTGAGAGAAGTTCGTCTTTTTTTCTCTCGCTGACCATACTGTGAAATTTTGTATGGAATAATCAAGGTGATTTCAAATGGAAACACAGATACGTACGTAGGCGTAACTCAGGCCTCACCATGCCGGCCACTTTTTCTGACATCATAAGCAGCCGACAGAAACATCGTGCATGCATTAATGAATCAGATCAGGGAAGGCAAACGGTCCAGTGATCCTTAAATTTATTCTTGACATCACATGAATAAACGGACAACAGATGACTCAGAAGAGAGAATTTAAAAACCGCGCGCGTCATTGCTTGTGTTGGTCAGGAGGAGTTTCAGTTTCAAGCCCTTTATCCTCACTCATACAGTTTATAAGTTACATTCGTTTGAAGAATTTCTGAAAGAGAAGAGTTTTGGAAAACTTTCGCAACTATTTCATTTCAACTTAATGTCTTGAAATGGAATCTTTTTGAAACCACTGGAGCAGAAATCTCACTGTTTTCGTGTGCGATGGCACTCCTCAAGATCCGCGAATTTCTACTTTGCTCCAGTAAGCCTTGTTGTCCACTCATCCTCTCCACCAGCCTCTTTCATAAGTTGCCCATAAAAGAAAAACGAAATGAAAAGAACTAAAACAAAAAACAAATACTCAAAAATTAGACCTCGATCGAAAACAAAAATTCGAAAATAAGACCTCGTCGATCATTGGCTCGATGAGTTTCGCAACTCTCCGCTGACTTATCGATTGTGTCACTAATCTTGATGTGGGGTGAGGCTATTTAGGCCGCGTTCATGCTTTGCGCACCGACGCCGTTGCCGCCGGTGCTGGCGTCAATTTCGGGCCCCCAAAGGCAATCGATTCGCAAGCCGTACTGGTGGCACCGCGAGTGCGACGCCGCTGAAGTGATTTTATGGCGTAACTAGCCTCACTCCTTGATGTGTTGTGGTCATGCGCAACACATCACGTGACGCTCTCAATTGTGATAAGCTCTATTTGGACGATGGTCAGCGGGGGATTGTTGAGGAGCCACCTTTCATTACGTACTGCACCACATGTCGTCTCCTGTGCACCTCAGGTATCAATTATTACAATACTTTTTTATCTGGATGATTTTATAACACGCACCATCACTGACGTGTCGATCAGAGCCACATTAATCTGAGATGTGTGGCGGTCATATGCAGTGCATGATACCACAATATGAAGGCAACTTTGATACGCTGCGGTTTGATCGCATCGAGTGCTCCTTTTACTTCTAAACGCACCACATACAGTACTTGTTCGGACCCCGAACACTCATTTATTGCTATTTTCCTTCTCCAACAAGTAGCCAAATTGTATCACCAGTGGAAGGTCGTGGCGTCCCAGATAAATGGTACAATACAGTAAACAGTGAAATCAGATTTATTAGAATATTACGAACTTGAGATCAGTCCGGTCGCAGGATTATGGGTGATCCTGGGGGAAGGTGTCGGACCCCAGAGGCAATAGTCGAGGATATGAGCAGAATCAGCTGACGAGTGAACGGCGAGCGGGGAGCCCATCATGGTGGTGTCCGGTCCGCGAATACCAGGGCGTCCAGAAAAAGGAGTTCGAAGAAGAGCCTCCAACGAGCGAGTGCGGACCTTAAGTATGCGTCGTCAGATGAGTCATCATACTGTATGTTTGCACTCTCTCCCTTCACTCACTGTCTGTGCGGCAATGTTGTGAAAAGGCTCGAAAATGCGCGAGATCTAGCTGTCTGATAGTTGGGTTACGACTTAATAAGGTGGTATGCTATATTAGGTTTACTGTAACTTCACGCTGTCTTACACGCACTCTTACAGCCGCCATGCGGGAAACCTCAGGAGGAGAGTTTGGATAAGGAGAAGAGGAAGAAGACATAGAAGACGGAGTAGTTGATATCGATGACGAAGAATAAGGATCACAAGCCATGAGATGCGCGTTTCCGCGCTGACCAGAAGCGTCACGTTTAACAGCATCAAACTGGCGACGAAAAATTACTCGCTTACTTGGCAGGCTGATGTTGTATGGCGATGGACATTGGGAGGCGATGTGTCCAAATCCGCTGCAGTTGTAGCATCGTGGAGGTTCGCTGGGCGACGGCTCAGCCCGGCGAGGACGAGGCGAATTGCCCTGAAAAGGCTGACGTGAGCGATCGTTAGTAGGTTTACCTTGAAAAATGTTTCGGGCATTGGGTCGCTGGGCGACCTGTGTTCTTACCGGTTCCCCTTTGTCTAGGACATTAACGGAGACTTCGGGCTTACCGGGGTGGATGAGGCGCTCAGCTGTCGCTTCGCTCAAGAGCTGTTCCACGGTTTGTGCCTTTGTAACCGCCTGTTCGAAAGTAGCAGGATTATCCAACTTGACAAAGTACCTGATGTCTCCCCTCAATCTGGCGACAAATTCCTCTAATACACGGTCCTTTTGGGTTTGGGGGTCTTGACCCGCTGTCGCCGCACGGACCAAGTTGAGGACTCGGTTCGCGAAGGTAGATGCCGATTCGCCAACCTCTTGTCTACAAACCGAAAGTTTCTGACGGGCTACATATTTCTGCTGAGGGCTCTCAAAGAAGGCTTTCAAGTGATTAGCTACTGCATCGAAGTCCTTACGTGAAGCCTCATCTAGGTCCTCCACTTTCTCTCGGGCTACTCCATCGAGGTGACCAATAAGAAAATTGGCCTTCTGCTCGCTGGTGAGTGGAGAAGGTCTCATGCGAATCACATCATCTAGTCTACGCAACCAGACGGAAAACTGGGGGCCATCCTCTACAGAGCCCGAAAAAGGAGAAACCTTAGGAGTAGTGTCCTGTCCCAACATGGCTACGGCTGGAAGGGAATCCAAACGAGAGCCAACTGCCGTAAATGATTCATTTAACTTGCGAGAAAGAGAAGTGTTACCTTCATTTATCCTTTGAGCTAAAGCAGTAGTTTGGGTCCTGGCGTCTCTCCATACTTGAGCTAGTGCTGCCGATGTTGCATCCCGAAGCGCCTTAGCGTCCTTTGCATGGAGCACCGCTGAGTCGTCAGGTCTGGAAAGAGAATTATCAAGAGGTGCTGTAAGAGCACCAGGCAACGTAATCTCAGATTCGATTCTAGGAGCAACAGTTCCAACACCACTAGAAGAGTCTACGGTCTCAGTTTCATGTAAAGGAGCAACAGCCCCAAGGTTAAGCGAGGGTGGCGAGGCCGATCCAGAAGTGGACCCGGCTGACGCCGAAGACGACTGGCCACGAGTAGTAGGCATGAAGACGAACAAGTAACGGTCTGAGGGTAGAAGCTTATATAAGAAAGGCAAGGGGCGGGGCGACCGACTCTCGACCTCGACCCTCCGAGTAGGCGGGGTACTGTTAGGGTACTGTAAGAAAAAAAAAGCGGAAAAATGTAATGTAAGGAATTGATGAAAGTAAACATAGCCAGCGCTTCTTCGCGGATATTATGAGAAACGAGACGCTGAGACCGATATGAGCAGAGAAGGCGAAAGCTGAGTTACTGTAGATGAGCAGATAACAGGACGTGGGCGACCGAGAGGTCAGAGTACATGCAGCGGGGTGTCAACAACTGAGAGAAGTCCAGCGTAAACCTCCATTACCGAAAATTCATACCCGTAACCTCGAGTGTGCTGACCACCTAACTAAAGCAGGTCCGTTGGTGGTCGGGAGTTCAGTTTGTAGGACTCGACCGGAGAGCGAAAACCGACATTGCGCGTAAGTGTTAAATGCGGCTGTTCTGCGCGCCGTAGGCGCCACGGGCGCATAAAGCGCGATAACGTGGGGTGACTCAACGAACCAGGCGCCTGGATATCAACCAAGGTGTCGATCAGTCGGTCACGGAATATCAATACCGGAACGCTAGAAGACGTCTTGTGTGCAGCTACTACTCTTACTGAACTATCGAAGCGTACGCAACCTCTCTGAACTGCGAATGACCTCTAATCAACAACAAAACACATCAATAATATGCCGGCTCACTGACTTCATCCACCGCACTGGGGTGATTGACCACACTGATCACTGACTTCATAATACACTGTCTGATACTTTGACCTACTCCACTAGGTCTGATTTCAGTGGTCCTTCGAAGGAAAAACATCCACTCCTGCGCGGACTACCGCCGCGAATTCACAGCTGTGTGTCAACAAAACAAAACATAGTCGGGTAGAAGACCAACAGGTCCCGCGGGATAACTCTTAATTGTGTGCACATTTTACCGTAACCTACCAGAAAGGATGGTACGGGGTCTTGATCTCATGCTTGAGACCGGTCAACAGTCGACGTCGAGACAAAGAAAGGAATTGAGACAAAGGGACGCATGACAAAGAAGTGCAGTTGGACAGGCGAAGGGCTACTGCTAAAAGGAAAAACACAAAGTACAGAAGCTTCGAGGCTCGGACGCTGAATCGCGACATAAAGGATTGTGTGATTCATTGGTTGGACTACTTGGGAAAATATCGAAAACCTAAGTTTAAGGTGGTGTTTGAAACAAAGTTTGAGACAAAAGTTCGGAGGATGGTGAACGAAAAAAGAACAAAGCGGCGCTTCTGTGACGAAAGTGCACCGTCGGGGCGTTGGTACCCTTTGTTAACGGTACCCCCGAGTCCGAAAAGTACAGTCAGCGAAACGCTCGCAAGTCCAGCGAAAGAAAAGGAAAAAAATGTTTAAAATGGGATTCTAGGTTTATCAGCGTGCACAGAGGAATCCTATGGAGCTAACGGTAGAGGAGAGAGACATAGAAGGAACCGCCCAACACTTACGTATGGTAGAAGAAAAGGGATTCATAAAACTATGAGCACGGAAAGGAAATGATTGATGAGAAGAAATGCTAGTATGGAAATGGACGAACCCGCACCTCGTCAACGATCGATGTGGCAGATCAAGAAGCATGAGGTGGCCAATCTCATTTTCTTGTAAAGGCCCAACAGGGCCAAATTAAAAGTTTACTAACCTGCTCCCCTCGCTATCAAAGTCGCTGCTACCAGTGGAAGGTCGTGCCGTCCCAGATAAATGGTACAATACAGTAAACAGTGAAATCAGACTTATTAGAATATTACGAACTTGAGATCAGTCTGGTCGCAGGTTTACGGCTGATCCTGGGCGAAGGTGTCGGGCCCCAGAGGCGATAGTCGTGGATATGAGCAGAATCAGCTGACGAGTGGACGGCGAGCGGGGAGTCCATCATGGTGGTGTCCGGTCCGCGAATACCAGGGCGTCCAGAAGAAGGAGCTCGAAGAAGAGCCTCCAACGAGCGAGCGCGGACCTTAAGTATGCGTCGTCAGATGAGTCATCATACTGTATGTTTGCACTCTCTCCCTTCACTCACTCTCTGAGCGGCAATGTTGTGAAAAGGCTCGAAGATGCGCAAGATCTAGCTGTCTGATAGTTGTGTTACGACTTAATAAGGTGGTATGCTATATTAGGTTTACTGTAACTTCACGCTGTCTTACACGCACTCTTACACACCTACCGTTTTTAACCTCCACTCAGCTGGCATGGTAGAAGGAAAGTGGGCTCGGTGTGGTTTACGCACTTTTCTAGTCATTTTCATTTTTCCTCATAGGCTCAGTATGAGGAAAAATGAAAATGGCTACAATATTCAACCAGCATACGGAGCATATTTGTGTTGAGGACTATTTGTAACAGGGCGCGATAAGGCTGTTGCAGTGTCAGGGCGCGCCAATCCTAGTCTGATCAGAATGCAGGCACACTGTTCCTCTTAGATGAAGTAGCTGGTAGTAGTTTTTTTAGTTTCCAATTACTTCTAGCCTTACTATGTATGTACGTGTCATAATTTTTGATTTTTTAAAAATTCAAAGGGAGAATGCTCATAAAAAATCTGTGGGGAGAATGCCCATAAAACATATGTAGGTCGCTTGGAAGTTGAAGATCCTCGCCTTGCAATAATAGAAAATTAATTCAAGAAAAAGGGCCACGGATCTGTGGCCGAGCTCATTCGTACAAAACTGCAAATTATGCCTTTCCCTTTATAGAAGGGTTTGAAAGCTCGTCGTGGTTCCAGCCCTTAGATTGAATCTATGGCCTTACTTGTTGCGGATATCGCCTTTTTAATTCGAAGGCAGATGGTTGTTAAATGACTTGTGTATATTTCTTTCATCTTTCCTTCGATGTGACTAGAGAGGTATATTTCACCCGCTCTACATACACCCTGCTAGGCCTGAACGGGACGCTCGAGACAGCTCGCAGTGGGGGTAGGATGAGCGGGATCGTCAAATGAATTCTCTTCGTTTGAGGGAAAAGAATACGTTCTACAGCACTTTATGGGCCCTTCCCGCAAAATTTGATGGGCGAGGTTGAGGGGTGGTCGTTCGTTTGACGTCCCGAGGGATCGTGTCGGTAAGCCGCCTAGTCCAACGTCCATTATGAAATTGCATGGCGTCCCCTTCACAACTGATCTTCGTTTCCTTAGCAACGTCCATGATCTTCTACTGTTCACAGAATGTGAAACTCTGGATTACTTTCTTTTGCTCGAAGAATCTTCCACGGAAGAATGAGTTTTCCTGTTACCCATATATTTATGTTGTATTTGCCTAATGTGGGCCGCATGCAAAGTTTCACGCGAAAAATGTAATTCGGCCAAGATAAAGCACCACGAGGTCCTGGCCGGGTGGGCGGGGCCTCCAAGCAAGTGCCTACCCCGTCGTCCGCCACTGTCGTAGACGCATTGTAGATACGGAAAGTTATGTAAACAGTACCCTTCTCCGTTCCCAACCGCGGCGGACAACGGGACGGGGCTTTTACTCGGAGATTATCTTTCACTCTTTTACGTTCTCCAAGCTATTCGCTGTATTTATTGCACGACTTAGGTATAGATAACCGAGATATTCGGCAATGCTTTCTATGTTGAGTGCGTATGGGGCATCAAACACCATTTTATTCATTGGTTGTAGCGCCGTTCAGAGTACGCCTGAAAATCGGCTTTTCTACCCAAGTAGTCACACGAATCAGCTAGCAACTGCTGCGCTTGCTAAAGAAAAGGCGACGACTGAATTGCCGTCCCTGATCTCGTATGTCTTCCCATTCCACTTCATGCATAAAGAACTATGGGTGGTGCTGTGTGGTCTGATGAAATGATGTCCCCTTGTCCAACGGTTGGCTTAGCGTCGGTGACGATGACGACGAGGCTAGGCTGTTTCTAGGTCTTACGAAGAGACCTAAGGCCGCGGTCATACTTTGCGTTGTCTGCGGCAGGGCGTGGCCGCGTATCTTGCGTCTCCACACTGCCTCGTTGCCTGCGTCATCTCTGCACCTCCCCCGTGCCACTCTCTCTCGCTGCCTGTGAGAGAGAGTGGCACGGGGGAGGTGCAGAGATGACGCAGGCAACGAGGCAGTGTGGAGACGCAAGATACGCGGCCACCCCCTGCCGCAGACAACGCAAAGTATGACCGCGGCCTAACAACACTCTGCTACCTCGAGCCTCCTAAGGCATACAACTGTATGTATCTTCATTACGCAGCCTTATAGTGGTACAATGTTTACTACTGCTATACCTCATTTTTCGACAATTTCTACCACCGCCAAGATTTGAAAGCATTTCACACATCCTTGAAGTGTTACTACTCCTGCGCGATACAGAATCGCTGCATAACAGGGCAGTTTCTGTTTCGAAGGCAGTTTCGTGTCTTAAGGATGGAGTTGTCGCTTACTGAATAGTGACTGTGAAAATCTTTTCAACTGCTCTGGACCATTTTCGGAAGCCTGCTTGCTTTTTTGGTTCTTCGAAGTTTTCTTCTCATGTTGTGTCATTCCTATACGGACAAATCAATTGATAAGTCTAAGGATAGTACCTGGTCAAATTTGGTAATTTCAGGGGGCAGACAAGACATAATGAAAAAGAGGAACATATTTAAAAATTCGGATATCCTTACTCCGAAAAAAAAACTGCAAGGACGATGAGGGAGGAATACACATTTGGCTTAAAATTTATCAGTTTTACAGCGATCATGTCTTCGAGCTGAACTTTCTATCTTATAAAGTATCAGACTTTAATGGCGAATCAGCTCGTGCTCGAGTCCTGAAATGGGGCCTCCTGAGACATCATTTCTCCTGTGCGTTGCTAGTATTACCGTAATGATTTTTAGTGGGCAATTTCAATTTTTGATCAATGAGGAAGTTTTAATGAATCGTACCGGGATAAAAGATGTTTTAGATGGTTCATGACATTCAAGGCCTTCGCTCTTTGAACTGTGCAGAAAATAACGAGCTCTCGGGATCGAAGGCTTAAGAGGACGGGTGCGGTCGACATGGTGAACCCATACACGCTTCCACTTGCTCGTTCCATCTTGTCTGTAAATTACGATGAGAAGGTTTTTCTACAGGCCACTCATGGACGTGAAAGCCGTCAACACATCGTGTGGCATAAGCTGTTCTCTGAGAAGTCCTCAATTTCAAGAAAATCTCAGCTTATTACAGCTTGAAGTAGTGCGAGGCGATGACGATCATCAAATTCGGAGCTGTAAAGCCGCTTCCTCATTAAGCCGCACACGTCCGCCTTGATTGGTGAGCAGAACACTCCTAGATGTCGAGGAAATCTGCCTCTGCCGTACGACCCCCTCTCTACGGGGACCAAATACGACCCTGCCCTCTCCTTTTAAACCTCTACAATACCAGTATATGTTGCCAGATCGTATAGTTGCAATGTGTTTTATTGCTGTGTATTCATTTCATATTCCCTCACACATATTTGCTGTGAAATACCCTTCGCTTCCCATTTTCTTATTAGAGATTTAGATTCTATCGCTGTCCTCTGCACTTACGACTCACCCCCCCCCCCGCTCCTGTCCGACCAAGTACGAGCCCCCCATCGAGAAATCCTCGATTCCCGGTGTACTCTGGTGGTAAGTGCTCATATCTCATACTGGAATTGTCATAGCCATAACCAGCACACTCTCACCGTCTCTGCTATTACCCACTCTCAAAAGCAGTTCCTTACCGTCTAGCAAACGTCGTGCAGCTATGGGGAAGCGCCATGGAGCTATGGGTACATCCTGTTTCAGTCAGTTCTTTGATATCCTATGATAGATAGTTAGTAGTTCATTAACTCACCACACACTGTGAAGTTATCGACATGAAATTTCGATGCAAGCTTTCATGCGAAAGAAGGGGTTAGATCAAGCAATCAGCCATGAAGGCACTCGAGAGCGATTGATCGTCATCTTAGTACTTCTTGACTCATTCAATATGTAATGACACGGCTATAAACGACATTTTTCAACGCTGCACTAGATACCCCATGTATGGTAGGGTTTTGAACCCTTGATGTTGCTGCTTCCGGATAAAACTGACTACTGCGTGTGCCTCAACAGCCTCGAACCCGTGACAGTCGAGGTCGTTATGGTTCCTGGAATAGGATGAGACTGCGGATCGGATTTGAGGATGAAGGAGTTGAGTGCAATCAAGCAAAGATCAAACCTCACCCATGGCTCCCCTCACTATTACCAATGGGTTAATGGTTACGTTATTAACCCATTGGCAACTGTGTGTTTTGAAGGCACTTTGCAGAATTATTGAATTAGTGGTACTGAAGAATACGACGACTACGAAAAATCTGAAAAAAAAGCCTCCGAGAATGGCAAAAATGAGGCCTCCTGGCATCTGGCGCACGAGATCACCGCGTAGAAGTGAGCCATCGAGTCAGCTTCCGCTGTATGGTATCATGAGAAACCTGAGGTATCACCTGTAATCCCCCTATCAACGTTTGCTTCACCCCTGGAATTCCTTCTATATCTAATCTTGTCGCATAAATCACAAGCCTCATTTGACAGCCGTCTCCACCATTGCCAGCGTCATTGCCAGATCACGTCCGGAGTGGGCGGGCCTGGGCTACATAGTGGGATCGCGTTGTCTTCTTTGGCTCTCCACGCTCCAGGAACTCATTTTCACGCCTCGGTAAAGGTGCAGCCAACGCGGCTTGACAACGAAGGGGGCTGCAGTACCGCAATAATCTTGGAATGTGTCTTCAAACGCATGGCATTGTGTTACGCTCTTGAGCCTCCTGTGGGCTTCAGGTCGTGAGGACACGTATGTTTTGCTTGATTGTTTGCTCCAACAGTTGATGACGGAGTAGCCTCATTTTCTAGTTCTGATTAGTAACAGGTGTTTATATTAGGTGAACAACCTCATGAGAAAGTTTTATGCACAAAATATTCAAGTTCGACTTTCCATGTATCTTGACAGTGTGTTTCTTTATATGCTTCTGTTCATGAAGCCACAATGAAAGTAATTAACATGATGCAATTACGAACATTTATATTGACATTCTCTACAAAACTTTTTCTGTCTTTCTTTTCATGACGTTATGGACAAATATCAAAATTCTCATTATTTTTAGCATATTGTGGAATTGCCATTTCTAACTATGACGATCTTACCCTTAAAAAGAGATTCGAAAATAATGATCCCTACTATATATAAAACGCTTCGTCTGTCTGTCCGTTCTTCCGTCCGTCTGTCACGAAATTAGGTATTAAATGAAAAACGATCTGTGGAGTTGGGGCTAAGTGTGGTATGGATACGGCATGGGACAAGAAGTGAAGAACACACATGGACTTAGTCAAGCTCCGTCAAGCTCCGTGGGGGGAGAGTGCACTGGAATGTTTCGTTTTCAGACCGAAAATTGTTAATTAGGTTCGAATGCTCCCCAAAGGTAGGGGAAGATGGATTAAGGCCAGGGATGAGTTCATGAAAGTCATGAAAAATGCCCAGGCACGTGGGCGTAGCATTTGTGGTGGTGGGCGGAGCTTGGGTATTACATGAAACAACCTGTGCAAATGGGGACAGGATTGGGATGAGTAGGGCATGCGACAAGATGTAAAGACCACACATGGGCCACAAGACCACAGTTTACGGTCCGAAAACTCTAGATTGGGTTTCAATATGTCCCAAACGGGGGGGGGGGGATGCGAAAGGTGGTTTAAGATCAGGAATGAGTTTTTCAAGTCATGGAGAAAGGCCTGGGCCCAGTGGGTGGGGCGTACCCTGAGTGGGGTCTGTGCGACAAAAATTCATAGCTCGGTTGCAACGTAGCCTTGAGACCAGGAAAAAATCGGCAGAAATGACCGGTGTTACAGTTATCATAAACACACTTAAACGAGAAATACCCGTCCGCAATGGGCGGGGCGTGATGTGGTAATGGGTACTGAGTGAGTTCATAAAAAAGCAATTCCGATATACCCACTGATGCTCATGATGTTACGTGCACAGTAGTGTGCGCCGGCCAACTAGTTAATAGTAATGGTAATATTTGTTAATCATATCATCCATGAAATTGCCTTCTTCTTTATTTACAATTCCACTATAAGTAAACAATTGCCGAACCATAATGTAGATAACTTTTTTTGAAGTTTTGTATCTAATAAGTACTTGTAAAATTGCAAGATTCAAAAAAGTGTAAGTGAACGAAAGCCGAAGAATTTGGCGACATTATTGCGTGACAGTAAAAGTGTGTATCAAAAATCTTGTGACAGAAAACTAAGGATTCGAGCTGGTACGGCTGAATTCACGCGTCTCGTAGACCAAATCCAGCGCTATACGACTAGCATTCACTCTAGTGGGCGCAGCATTACTTGGCTGGAACTTAAAGACTCTGGTAGGGGTAATGTGTTATTGAAAACTTTTGAGGGGAGCCATACATATGAAAGCTACGGGTCTAGGAAGACAGTATGTGACAACATTTCTGATGAAAAGGAGTGTCCCCTGTCTGTCTTTTTTTATTACTTGCAGCTTATTTTACCAGTGCACGCCCCTTTCAATGACAGAGTCCGCCTCCTTTCGAAGAGAGGCTGCGGTGGAAAGGGGATCATATTCTTGGGTTTTTGACCGTTTCGTTCCGTTTTTCTTTAATTTATTCCTGTAAGCCATTTGGACTTTCCTATTTAAAACTCTTTTTACATTGGGTCCTTACTATCCATACCACTGCCTTCAATTTGTTCCGACGACGTGAAGAGGTAGGTGTCGAGGAACAATGTATCACAAACGAAATAGCAGTATTTGATTAAGAAAGGGAATATATTTGATGGTGCCAATTGTGATTTACCCTTTTGTTTGTCAAGAATAATATTAGGTGTTTGCAGAATAAATGGCCAAAACATAACTGGCCATAACTTCGCTCAGACACAACTTTATTTGTCGCAATAAAAATCATTCGAATCTACAGAATTTTGCCAACGATCTGGTAAAGAAAGTATGTCATTATGATCGAACTCTGGATTGCGAGAATTAATATAGTCAAGAATGGCATTTTTACCGTGCATAGTATCGACGAATTTTTTCTGACGCAGGTTTGCATCGAGAACCCGGAAGAAGTGGTGATCCGTCAGGGATAGGTCTGGTAAATAAGGGGGGGGGGGTGAGGGAGAGCCTCGATGCCTTGCAGCACCAGTTTTTGCCGGGTGCGCAAAACAACGAAAAACCCCACACTTCGCAAGCACCCGGCAGAAACTAATACAGTTAGGCATCGAGACTCTCCCTCATCCCCCTCATTCCCCAGAGCTATCCCTGACGTATTACCACATTTTCCGGGTTCTCGATGCAAACCTGCGTCAGAAGGATTCGTCGATACGGTGCAGGTTGAAAATGCCATCCTTGACTTTATTAATTTTCGCAATCCAGAATTATATCATGATTGCACATTTTCTTTACCTGATCGTTGGCAAAGTTGTGTCGATTCGAGTGGTTTTTATTTCGAGCAAAAAGTTGTGTCTGAGCGAAGAGTTATGGCGTTTTGAAAAAAGTGGTCCGTTTTGGCCATTTATTCTGCACACACCTAATATTAGCTGGTGAATCATTTAGCCCACAAAGCCAGACAACATTTACATTTCAAAAGCCCTACCCAGGCTAATACATATACAAATACGTATATACAGGTGATTGTATGTAGCAAACAAGTTTAGCGGCCACCTGCAAAGTTGATTAGTCAGCCTCGGACTAGACGACATCCCCTTATAAAACTAAAGCTGTGCACAGCAATGGTAAGAGTTGACTAGCGACAAGCACCTGCTGAAGACCGAGAATGGTTTGTGCTGTAAGAAGAGGTGGTCCTGCAACGGTTCAAAAATGTCCTTCCAAACCGAATGGCGGGGGATGATATCATTTCGCAGTTGTCTCTCTGGCGCTATGACGCATGCGAAAGGGGTTACTGACGTGTGGAGGCTATTCTCACGTTATTCTTACATGACAGCCACTGGCAGATCTTGCTGGCATTCCACTGTTGATTTCTGCTGACCATGCCTATTTCTGGCTTAATTCCAAATAGGCGGGGTGTGACGAAACAGTAGAGAGCTCTGCCTCGCTTCCACGCGATCTACGCCTGCTAAGGACCAAGTAACTTCTCGTAGCCTGGTAGGCAGTTTAGACAGCCTCTTAGTCAACGATTCTTCAGCCAATGCTTCATCCTCTCTGGAGGGGGGGGGGGGGGCGTATCTCTGAACTTCCTTCGAGGATTCCGTGACGACCACCTCTTTCTGAATGTTTGTGGGACGATGGGGCGATCTTTGAAAGCGGCTCTCAATTGAAACCACGCTTAGTACTAGGAAGAAAGCTACAATGCTATGACAATCGATTGAACACCTTTTTAAGGAGGACACTGAGTATAGGCGCAGGTGGCGTCGGGAGCGTTGGAAGCGTCAAGCGAGAGGAGGTCCGACTTCCCATAAAATTTGTTCGACTTGCTTCATCCCGAGTTCCCTGTGCAGAGCAGAAATATGCTCACTTAGTTTCTTTCTAGTTTCTAGATTAGTTTCTGCTCTTGATTCTCAGAAAGTAATGTCCACCAATAATAGGCACGAGGACGTCTCCTAAAAGGGCATCTCATGGTGCGCTGAGTTTCGTCACAAGTTTGAATTACTGCTCATTTATCATCATATTTTATTTCTTTTATGTGGAAAAAACCTCCTTCAATTATTTCATTTGGGAATTTATCCCTTTGTTCCAGTCTCGTTTGCAAAAGGAAGGCAAGTTTGAATGGTGCTCAAAGTGCAACTTTAGTCAGAACTATGTAGTCATTCGACAATAAGCCGCCAGCTAATACGGCCCTGCTTTCCGTTGTCCTACTTGATTTCTCTTTTCTAACCACCCTTGTCTCAGCTTTATCCTTTCGTGAAATACTCGAATTACTGTATAATATATTGTACAGCAAAATGATGTTCATGCGTTTCCATTACAGGATGTTATGGCTGATAGCGACAACCATTGTGGGTTCAATCCAAGGGTTTTCGGTAAGTAGTATATTCAAAGCGGAGGGTGTTTTTTCACTACTTGTGATCTTAGCTAGCATTGTTTTTTATTAGATTTGTTACGTAGCCGACAAGGGAAGGCCCCGAGGTTGAAGTGGCCATTCGGTATGAGATACATATGATCCGACGTATTTTCGGACGCTGATCTCGAATCTGCATTCCAAATTTGCAGAACGATTCTCAGAGCGGAGTTATGGTTTTTTTTTTGAAAAAACAATACAATTATATTGTAGGTTTGGAAGCCCGCAGAATGCGAGCCAGACGTACTTGCGTGAAACTCGTGTTCAGGGGACCAAACTACCTCATATGACATGTTTTCAGCCAATTCGAGAATTTGACCAAATTTCGGAAAAATTCTTGGCCTACCCAGTAGGCCTCGCATTGACTGAAAACATGTCCAATGAGGTGGTTTGGTCCCCTGAACACGAAAATCGCTCTGGTTTGCGCGAGAATGTCTGGCTCGCATCCTACGGGCTTCAAAACCTACCATAAAACGGTACTGTTATTTCAAAAAAAACTCCATAACTCCGCTCAGAGAATCGTTCTGCAAATTTGGAAAGCAGATTCGAGATCAGCGTCCGAAAAGACGTTGGACCATATGTATCACATTCTGAATGGCCACTTCGACCACGAGTCCTTCCCTTGTGTGTTGTGAAACTGGGTGATACGAACTGATGCAGAAAGCTCGCGGAAGATGACGCAGGTGAAATCGCTTATTAGGATAAGTGTAGCTATTCGCGATTATTGCGAGGAAGAAAAAAGTTATTCACTGTTATATAATACTATGACGCCTCTTGGGTATATAATTAAAAGGCTGAAAATATATCAAGCTGGGAAGAGGATTTCCGCCGTTTGCATAATGAATACTTCCTCGTACTTTTGCAATAATGCCTCTCGTTACTTTTTTAGTAGTTGAAGTATCATTTCGTAGCTATTATCTGCCCTTTCTTTCATATACAAGGCTTCGGGGAGACTTCGAGGAATTACGTTGTTTTGCTGTTGCTCGCTCGACACCAGCCCTATTCGAGGTTACTGTCGCTAAGTGCCTCAAAATCCAAGGACATGCGTCAGATTTAGACATAGATTTGCTTCGCGGTGGTTTAGTAGTTGTCTGTTTGCTTGTCTGCCACGTGTGGTGTCATTGAACTATAACAATGCGCTTCGAAATTTCACCTTAAACTTACATAATTATACGATGAGCAATCAAATTTCGAAAATAACTAATTTTTCGCAAAGCTTATTTTTTCGCAATTTTTCGTAATTTGAAGCCGAGAAGACTGATTTAAAGTGCAAAAGTAAGGATAGAGAATAGATCATCAATAAAATAAGGCCTAGAAACTTATGAAGATCAGACAATAGGCCATTCTCCCCGTGTTCTCCACGCGATAAAAGAGTGCGGCAAGTGTCAAGGTGTGTGGGTTCTGATCGCGTCACTCATGAGTAGAGTCCTCTCGCAAGACGATTTATTCACTACCAATTTCAAGATTCGGACTAGATACTTGGTTTGTTCGTGGTAAGGACAAACATCAGAAATTAAGGACAAATTTTTATTAGGTTATATATGGAATATAGTTGCATGTATTTAATTTGAATAATTGAGTTATGACTTCTTTATTAAAGGAACAGGAAGGGGTCCGAAGTAGGAGGAAGATGCAAAGAAATGAGCATTTTGTAACGAACACTCAAGGTTAGAAGCGATAATAGGGGAAAAACCCGGACTCAGAGCGCGACGCTGTGGTTTGTACTCGCTTCCCATTTGCATCCACACAAAGGCTTTCCGAGTTGTCCGCTGTAGGAGACGGGCCGCGGGCCAACGTTAGTTGTAGCACCTGACTCCCAGCGCACTGAAGTGGCCATTTCCAACTACATTAGCATTCATGTAAGTACATCTAGAAACAATACAAGAAAGAACAAAGTAAAAATTAAAAGGAAAAAACGAATTTATAATAGAAACATCTCCTTTTGGCACCATGCCAAGGCGTCAAATTGGCGAGTTTGTGCAATGGCGGCCACTTAAACTCGTCCACACCACGTCTGTTTTACCGTAAGCCAAAATTACACTCTTCCAGTGTCTTTAACCCACAATTTCCAATGAAGAGCAGATGACATTTAAATAGTAGACGGAAGCTAGTTATTGTAATGGTCCATAATATGACTTTCTGAGTAGTCCGTTGACACAATAGATGATCATCTAAAAGAAACACCACGCTTTTAAACGACAAATTACATGTCGGCTGAAAAGTATTGACATGCGCAAACCAGATTGTCATAAAAATATTGTCGCGAAGGATCAGGAAATTTTTTAGGCGCCGCAAGTAGTCCTGATTTGTAACGTACCAGGCTCAATAAGTTCGCGGTGCAGTTGACCCCTTATTTTCTGACTCCTTGAATTCCGTCCCAAAAACCTTCCTCCGTTGGATGCTCACGGACGTGAGCGTCGACAAGGGGCATAGTCGATTCGCTTCATGAGCTAGGACCACTACCGCTAGAAGATTTCATTTGTTTTCGCTTGCATGGGAGCATAACCCTCAACAAAGCCTTTCCATAGTAGGTTTCGGCATTAATTTTTACACATCTGATGATAGAAAGCGAAGTTTTCTCGTTACAGCAAAAACTCTTGCCCAAACCATCACAATTTCTTGAAAAGGCAACTGGATGGAGAGTTCTCTACTCACTTGAATAAGTTAGTATAGGAATAATCAGTACTACACAGTAAGAAAGATCATCGAAAATACCATGTGCGCAAGAAGGCGCCCATCAATGAATCCTCGGGTGTGTGCCATTATTCGCGTTGCGGCGTCCGGTGTGCGATGGTGCGAGCTATACGCGCCTCGGATCCTGGAGCGATGGCAGTGTTCTACGCCTTATTCTAATAAACATAATCGCTTTAGGACTCTACCAATACGGCGCCGTATCTTGCACCATTCCGTCGCGCGCCAGGCGCTGCTACGCGAATCTTCTATCCTAATGGCACACACCCATGGATCCTCAGAAAATAACGGCTTTACAAAGCGGCGGTACAAAGCGGTCTTGTGGTGTGCCTCACTCCAGATAGAAGAGTTAATCATGACACGGATAATGGCACGTGACATAAACGGCGTTCTATACTGTAATAAGAAAAGGGGTGTATATCGCTAGGACAGAAACGTCGCGTGCCGAACACGGCCACGCGACGGGATGGTGCGAACACGTCCGAACACGGCCACGCGACGGTTCTGTCCTAGCGATATACACCCATAAGAAAAGGGCCACAAAATGGAAAGAACAAAGGTAGTGTTCAAAACTAGCGTCCCAGCCACAATTTAATCACATTTTGGTGGTTTGGCGTGGTTCACTACAGTTTCTGTCTGAACCATGTTGGCCAACAATACATAGTGGAATCTTTCACGGAGAGGTATCCGAGACTAAATGCGACTTCACCCTTTGCAGTAAATCTCAGTGGATCTTTCTCGAAGAGATCGCTCACGGAACTTTGAATTTTCTGTCACCCTTATATTTATTCATGTTGTCTTCGCTTACCAAAGGCCGCACGCGAAGTTTCACACTGAAAAACAAGAATCCCGCCAGGATTCGCCACAACCTCCTCAAAGTGCCGGACGACGGGGTGGGGCGTCTGAGTGGGAACGACCACTGGGGCTTCATGAGCAAAGATGGGGCTGGCACGTGGGCAGTGAAGCAGAGCGAGAAACAAATCAATATTGCGCGCGAAAATTTGAACCGCCGCTCATCGACGGCTCTTCAGATGTTGCTCGGCGGAGATTCGAAGGAGTTGCTTCCAGTTTTTCGAATTCTGCTTCGGAACAAAGGACATTTCTCGACTCTTTCAATGTCTCTGTTCATGTGTATATGTAGTAAAGTGATTTTAAAAGGAAGTAGATCGTGAATTTCTTCTGTGAGAGACTCATTTGAGTTGAGTCGTTCTGAGTCTGATTGCCATATCCCACGCCTTATTTCCATCACACAAATGCAGTGTCCTAGTGACTTACATATGTACATTCGGCGAATAATAGTAGAGCATTGCTATTTGCTGCAGTAGAATGAATACTAAGTAGAATTTTTTGTTAAACAGATTATTTATTCGGCATCCAGCCCACAAGTGTATGACGCTTCAAGATTTCAGCTCGAAACTCAATTAACTACGTGCGCCTTGTTGGTGGAACCTCCACAGCTGCAGTTTGAGCAACCGCTTCAAGACGTCGAGGTACACAACGGAGACTCGCTTACGCTAACCTGTAACGTCTTTGGAGCCCCTCAGGTGAGTTGAAAAACGAGGGATGTCTCAGAAAATCCCAAGAAAAAGGGCGTGGTGGGTGTATGAGGATCGGGTTACCATTGTGATTTGATATTTGTCGGTATGCGGCCCGTAAGAAAATTTGGTGGTTGGCACTGTACTTCTTTACATCTGTCGGAAAGGGAGTTTACATGGATGGAGACAGAGATGGTACGGGATCGTATCTGAAGGATCCCAATTTCCTCAACATTTGCCTCACCTTGGTTTCACTTTTCCTTGTGCGATGGCAGTTATCTTCCAGTAAAGAATCCCCACTCCGTAAGACGTGACATCCTTATTTAGCTCAAATGGGCAAGAAAACTGAAGAAGATCCATCAAAGTGGTGCATAACCTTGCGACACATGCGACTTTTTTCAGAACATTATCATTTCAAAGCTTCCAGATATATGCATGTGGGCGATATAACCTTTGTTGTCTTCTACCACTTAGTCCCAGTGACTGGGTAGTTGCTCGTTGACCTTTGTCAGGAAATTCACAAGCTACGATTTGGGAAACCTTTTGATACACTATTTAGTGTGCGGCTAGATAATGAAAATTCTCACTTTGCAAGCAACACTCAGGGCCTGGTTAGGTATAGTATTCGAAACACTTCGTACGAGATTACTTATCATGAAGCGGGGTTTCCGAGCTTGGTTCTTTCCAATTTGTAAGGAAAGTTTTGGCCGGTTTTTGAAATTTTAACATCCAGAGATCATAACTTGGCTCAGAGTGCATCTTTTCTCACAGAATAAGAACCGTTCGATTCACTACACTTTGGGCAACATTACACATTCCTGAACATCTCAATTTGATGAAGAGTTGATGATTCATATGGCGCGAAATGGAAAAAAAGTCGACTCCAAATCGCCACTCTTTCTGAACACACTGCTACTGGAGGAAATGTTCAGATGTTTGGGAAAGTGGGACTTTCTGAACACACTGCTACTGGAGGAAATGTTCACATGTTTGGGAAAGTGGGGCTTAGTTAGCGCCAGATCTGGTGAATATGATGGACGAGTGAGGGCTTCAGCCTGCTACTGCTTCAATTACTGGAAGAGGATTTGTGAAAAATGCGCATTTTTCCAAATGAAGGCTACTTGAGGTGGTCAACTAAGTCTGCTTGTTGAGGTCCAATACTTGTGGACATCCCCTGCAAGTGTGGACGCTCATCGCTTTCCGCCATTTTAGTTAAAGCGATTAGATCAATTGATAATTCAAGCAGCTCGTTCTCATTTCGGCACTTCTGAAACCAGAAACTGTGTATGCCATCCAATGCTTCACTCCCTCCCCTAGCAGTACTCACATTAGTGATCGCCTCTGCTGTGACCCGATTCAAGAAGAGCTCGTGAACTGAAGTCATCTAAAAAGTGCCATTTTCGCAGTACTTTAAAATTTCCCTAATAATTCGAAAACCTTGTGGTGTTCCAAACAAAACATATGTTTAGAAAGGGCAATTTTTTGTCTATCTAAGGAACACAATATGTAAGCTGATTCATGTTGACGCGCTCTGATATTTGAATTCATCTTGTGAACGCGAAAAAGCGGCCAGAACTTTCCTTGCAACCTAATATTTCTGGCCATATTTTTGCGACATCTCTGTTATAGTTCACGTGGCCATGTTGAAAGACAAACAACTGTCTCTTTGAAATCGGTGAAAGCAAGTTATAGCTATTTCGTGGGAATTTTCGGCACAAACAGTAGTCGCTACAGTAGTACCGGCTGGTACAACACTGGTGTGGCATTTCTGGGAGAATCTGGAGCAAATAGATCTGACTTGAGATCTAGCCACAGCCACACGTAGAAGCGAGCTCCTGCTACTTTCCCAGTGGTGCACCTTCTCCTGGTTGAAGGCACACTTCGCGATAATCAGATGGATCGACTTACTTTCTTGAAACAGAAGATCCTTAGGTAACTAGTCAGGCTGAAACTTTTCGCGTCGCCACGGTGCGCTATTACGGCGCTACACCTGCTCAAACCCACTCCGACGCCACCCATTTTGCTCGACTGACCTTTCTCGACCTTTTTTTATGAGTCTGACAATTGTCGTAAAATGTAAATTTCGTCCATCACGTGCCTGTCTTCCTTTCCAATTTCAAACCCCCAAGGGTGCCGTTGCCATTAGGCGTTGAACCACCTGTGGGCAAGTGAACAACAATGTTCCCATTTTATAATCCAAAGCGAATGGAGGAGAAAGACACTGTCAGTGACTGCAGCACGAAGACTTGCAAATTTTTCCTCTGGTGAAGATTCTGAAGACACTTGTGCAAAACTACATGTCCAAATATGTTGTTTTGAATTTGAGCCGATTTCTGCTACAAGTGAACGAAACCACTTCACATCGATTCTAAGCAAATCATCGGAATATGCCCTAGTAATAAAGACCTGCCAAATTCAAAAAGCAGCGAAATTACAAGAAATTTTGAATGAGTGGCAAGTTCTGTGCACACGGCAAAGTTTCTTTATAGCCGTATCCCTTTTGAAGCTCATCCTCATCTTCCAAAATTCACGCAATTCAAGGCGTTTTTCTTCTTTATGCCGTAGTTTAACCATTTGATCGCGGAGGGGTCTTCCTTCCAACACCAATCATGAATCCACTGTGATTCCCGCTATTTTTCGGCTTCCTTCATCGATTTGAACTTCCTGTTCTACCACTGATCAATGTCAGGCTGCTATCAAGTGGTTACATCGAGGACGTGTAATCGCCACCTATTCAGCGCCGTCAGTGGAATCCGCAGTGCACACAGCTCGAATCGCCAGTGGATTGATTGAGACAAGTACGTCTTTACGTTCACTTCTTGCTTGCTCTATTCACCAGAATCGTCACTTTTCAGACCTCTTCGTGCCATGCGTGACCCGACGTGCACTCGGTGAATACACCTGCGAGGCAACATCGCCTTGCGGCCAAGTGATCTCATCGTCTGCCACAGTCGGCCTTTCGAATTCGATTCGAGGTGCGTTGGACTGCTAATGGGGTGTTGTAGTGTGCTCTCAAGATGGCATAGTGAGAGCTGGCACCGCTGCTACATACATAGAATGAGATCAAACCCAGTGCCGATACCCACCCTGGGTAATGCTCCGGTAATCAACACCAAGTACTTTCTGAGTGAATACTGTTATTGTTCATATTGTTAAAAAAAAACATTATAAAAAGTGCTTGTACATGTATAACGTCTCAGACAGTGAGTTTGTTTTGTCATTGCTTGCTGCATGTACTGTTTTAAATCGTATCTCCAATCATATACACTTCTCGGAGTAGAATAATATGTTATTCTCCAGATCCTGAAACACATGGTGATAGCATTTTATCACAGTATCTTTTTAGAAAGCCAAAAAATTATGGTTTGAGCTTAGCGTAAAATGGTTCCCCCTCCCTTTCGCGCCCTTCCTCTGCATCACGCCCTTCCTCTGCATCACTAGCCTATGTAGGCTAGGCTGCATACGGGCGGAGAGGCTGAATCAGCCGGCCGCGAACGTTGTCCCGCCTTCGTCGGCAACTTGCTCTGCTGATAACTGCAGAAGGAGACGTCCTGCCGGGGATTGCGAAAAGACTCAAAGCCGAGCTTTTTCAATGCGAGTTTCGCTACGCATAGCCCCTTCTGAAGTGGAATGTTTGTTTGCAGAGAACATGTATCCCAGCTTTCATTTTCCTCTTACCCCTCCCAATGTCTTGAGACTACTTTTGGGTGTGCTCGCGAAAGCACTTGCTGGCTGACGATAGTCCCCATCATCACTGAAGTGATCTGCCGTTGTGGTCGAATACATCCTATCCGTCGAGAAGCACTAATGATTTTTTTTTTGATATTTTAATACATGGTGTAATTTATCGACGTTCTTGTTGAGTTTTGCTTACCAGAAGGAGCTGAGAAGGAATTTTAGTGGATTATGGCTTAATGCTGCAAGATAAACAGAAGTTACGCATAAATTCACGTACATGTCCGCTATGTGATAACGGTCATGCGAACCGGGCGAGCATGTGCAGGGTAGCTGCGCCTTTAGCCACTCTGTTCTTCACCCAAAGCACATCGCTATAGCATTTCCGATGGGCCACGTGATTCTCCTTGAACATTCTCTGAATGCTCTAGGTTTCTAATTAAATAAGCTCAATGTTCCATTCGAGCATGCTCAAAACCCTCGTGGGACTTGACCCGTGAAGTGCCCATTTTCTGACGACAATCCCCTCTGTTTGGATAGGCGAGGTCTTAATTATACAAAATATTGCCTTGCTACGCAAATAGCTCCACAGACCATTGCTCAAGGTTTTCTAAAGGGAGATCCACTCAGAGTTGGCTTTCCACAGCTCAAAAGTTACGTGTGTACACATAAAGAATTGAGAACTCATAAAGTGAGTCGTCCAACCGGACGTCAGGGTTCTAAGACTGGTCCTGACTGACGGATCCGCAAAGGAGGGCTTGGTTAACCTAGTCAGGCACGGATGGAGGATTTGATCATCGGATCATGCCAGGGAGAATTGGTTGTTTCTCAGTACACCACCAATGTTTTTTTTTTTTTGAAATACATGCTCACAAACTTTGATCTTAGCCACAAGGCTTTGAACTCCAAACTTTAATTTGGCTTATACGATGATTTGAAAACATTATTAGAAGAATTAGATTCGTCTCGATCGGAAAGAGTGAGGAAATTGCGTTTTTATGGAGATGCAGAAAAGCGGAATCTCATTTCCCTGATCATCTGAAATAAGCGGAGCCCGGAAATCGATACGTATCTCACGCTCTTCCGCAAATGCCACAATTCTGCATTGCATTTCCATAGAAGCATAAATTCAGCAATCCTCACTATCGAAAGGTATCTTTGTCATCTTCCGCGGAATGTATCTTCATTATCTTCCGCAGATTGCGCAGCTTGCAAAAACGTAAATTTCCAACACTAGGAACGCTGCCTTAGCCGCCATTAGATTGCTGATAGGCTTAGCGGTACTCGTTCTGAATATATCCCCTAAGATATAATCCTTTAGGACAAGAGGCTAACCCTCCCCCTCCTCCCCTTCCCCATCTCCGCGTTTGTCGAAAATAACTAAAAACTATTCACCAATCTCTAAACACTCCGTGATCCCTATTCCCTTGTTCGACACCGCAAATCAGAAATTAAAGGATATAGGTGTTCGTTTAGGCAAATCGTCATGCAATGTGACCCGCAGTGCCATACCGCCGACAATTGCCGTTTCGACTGTGTCACGCCTCGAATTGGCCGGTACTCCGGTCCAGTTGATGTGTCGGGCAACTGGGGTACCAAAACCGAAGGTCGTCTGGCAACGAATAACGGATGATGATGAACTTGAAGATCTCGATAGTGAAACAAATATGGTGAGGTTTAGCTCGGATTAGACCGTCATTAAAATTCCGTAGGGCATAAAACCAAATTTTGGTCATAACCGCAGAGAATACTCCACTAGTAAAACGGGAACCTGGAGTCCCATATAATTCAAGGTGATCGGAAACCAATTCTTTCTCGGAACATTTGCGAAAACATGTGTCCGATAAAAGCGGGCGAAAAATGAGCACCTTGAAGCGTTAAATAGTTGCGAGGATCCTGTGACTAACAACCTGACGACCGTGGTTCGATGGTGCAATAGCACCTTTCCGTGCCATCACTGATAAAGCTGGAGGATCAACAGCGCGCAACGCCACTTTTTCTGCACAGTGAACCTTGTATTAGGTTGGCAACTAAGTAATTGCGGATTTTTAAATACTGCTTTTTCCCTCCAAACTGCTTTCCAGCAATCTCTTCTGTACATACACATGTAGTACAAGTCCACACGCATCTATAGGTATTATTGTCTTCCATCTCCCGGATGACCCTTTTCTGCAAAATAAACATATCAACGGTCAACCTCATTTTCAATACAAAAATTATAAAAAGATTTTTCTTTGAATGGCGTTAGACAGGGAAAGGAAAAGGTGATAATCCGATGGAGCAAGGTGAGAGCTATAAGGTGGATGGTGCAGCAACTTTTATCCAAGCTCGAGAATTTTTTGGCGAGTCATTTTTCTATAATGGTAAAAAAAATTTAAATTTTTTTTCAAAAAATTCTCGAGCTTGGATAAAAATTGTTGCCTTAGTTCTGATCTTTCTCCATCGGATTATCACCTTTCCCTTTCCCATTTTTATTTTGACGAAAAGGGTTATCCGGGAGATGGAAGACAACAATATCTATATATGCGTGTGGACTTGTACTACATATATATGTACAGAAGAAACTTTGTGGAAAGCAGTTTTGAGGGAAAAAGCAGTATTTAAAAATCCGCAATTATTTAGTTGCCAACCTAATAGTTGCCTTCTCAGTAGGCTATCAATTGCCAGGTGCCTTGTTGGTCCTTTGTGAATTGGTTTCCTTGCGTGACCTCACTTGGTTGGGCTCTGCTGACGCCCACACTCTGGTAGTGCAGTGGAACTGATGGCAACCATACGCAACTAGGGCATAAGTTGAAACTCCCTGTTACCATCACTTTGACTAGCCAGTTTGGGGGGGGGGGATTGGACCTGGAGATTGTGCCTGAAAGGCTCACCGGGTGCAACAAACGGCTTTCAAATAACGTGCACACGTTTCACACACCGTACCCGAGCTTTAATTGAAGCCGTAGATTGTCTTTAATGCGGAGTTTCACACCATAGCGCTCCCCTTCCTTCACGTCAGAACTTCCGTATCTAAGTCACATAGGCCGAGTGATACCTTTATAGAGCTGTCACGACCACGCCTATCAGCCTAGCAACACGACGATTATTTTAATCTTGTCCTGCGTTAGGTGATTCATTACCGGCCGTCCCTTTTCAGCATTGGAAGATGTCTAGTTTCAGCACAAACCCCTTATGGGGTCCACTTGTGTAACCCTGGTAACAGTAGGCATTTAACTGGGTACATTTCGAATCAAGATTTGCACTGCGGCGTGCCGCATGCGAAGCGATGCGTACGAGCCAGGGGCGCCACTGTATTTGTAATTGGGTTCTAGAAAGTCTACACGGCAACCACGTACGGCGCCCTTAGTATTACCGTGTGATCGTTTCGGAACCCCATACAGTGGCGCCCATAACTCGCATGCTGTCCGCCTCAGTGCGTAATTCTAACATCACGTTATACACCCATCTCACGCCCTTCATTGCTATTTTTTTCAAAATTTCGACTATCTGGATCAGACTGTTGAGGTGCATCCCACCATTATCCAGTTCTCGCCAAACATTGACGGATATCTGAAGTAGTGTCATTCCACTGATATTTTCAAATTTGCAGGTGCTCTCGAACGGTGACCTTCTGGTAGTCGCAGACCCTCAGGTGGCTACCGAATCCTACCGATGCACGGCAAGAAATCCGAGTGGAACCGCTTCAGTCGATAGTACGGTAGTATTTGTTAGTGAAAACTGATCGTTCATTCCCTGGCACTATTCGGAGACCGTTTTTACTTCCTGTTTATCAGACACGATGTACTTGATTATCTCCTTCGAATGATCTCTCCTTCGATGTGGCGCTCCAAATAAAGTCATTGTTGTTGACTGAATTATCGGTCGATCTTTTGAAGAATCACTTGATTGGGTTTGTTTCAATAGAACAGATCATACGCTCAGTCAACATGCCAGTCTTTTCTCAGACTTGCTTTACTTAAGGGAATCGTGCACCGGAAAGTGAGTTTCTCTCTTACCCATATATTATGTTGTTTTTGACTAGTAAGGGACGCATGCAAATTTTTGTGCGAAAAAATGGATCCGGCTAAGCTACAGCTCCTCAAAGGGGTGACCGACTTAGCCGGGCCTCAGAGTGAATGCTCGGCCCGTCGTATGCCTCGGTCGAAGAGGGAGAGTGGGAAAAGAAAGTTACGTAAACAGTCCCACTGTTCGTCTCCGACCGCGGCGGACGACGGGGTGGGCATGTACAATGAGCCCGCCCCTAGCACCACCACTTTGAGGAGCTGTGTCATAACCGAATTCGCACTTTTTGCCAGCACCTTTGCCCTTATCGAGCAAATACTACGCAGGTATATTGATAAGTGCGAAACTCATTTTTTCCGTGCACGATTCTTTTAACGGAAAGCAGCATTGGAAAAATTGAACTTCTGTCTTATTGGTCTCTTCAAATACTCCTAACTGACTTTCTTGCATTTCTTCCAGCTTTGGACGTGCTAAGGCATTGTTCAGAGTTCGATCAATGCGCGATTCAAGCGATAGCGCGACTCGCGCGATGTTTTCGGAAAAGATAAGTACGTATTCATTACCTGAATGATACCCCCCCCCCCCCCTCCCCCTCCTTAATTTCGTTCGCAGAGTCGCTCCACTAATTTGAAGAGCAGCTTGGGCTTCCTTGTCTCAAAATGCATGCAACGATGTGCACCTCATTGAGAATTGCCAGACCAGCCTATTGATCTTTCCCTGTAAGGAATGTGACTGGAACGATTGCTCCCCAACCGGTTCATCCACAGTGGGATCAAGGGAACGCCTGTATCCTGGCGAGCTCAGAATGTACCTTCGAATCGAAACGGTATGCCACGCCTCATTCGAGAGGCATCATAACTGAGTGCTCGGAACATTGGTAGGCATTGGCATTCTTGCCGGCTGATTCGCGTATACTCAGCTCCACTGGAGTTGTCGTAGAAGCGTGCTTCAAAAAATATGCGGATCTCCGGTATTTTATTAAACAACCACTGCTTGTTACTCATCAGCTACAATCGTCGGACGGAGATGTGTAGTGACAGATGGCGCGCAGCCTACACTCGTGGTGCGGGGATCAAATCCTGCATCGATCTCCGCCTAGGCAAACCAAGCCTCCCAACCCTCTAGGGTAGGTGAATTTGCACTAAACCCGTTTGGGAGGATAAAACAAGTGACCTGTACATTGGGTGGCCCACACAGACTCTGAATGAAACTGGAATGCGCGGTATTCCGAAGACAGATTCATTTATGCAAAAACCTTGTCCTTCTCATTCAACATGCTCAAAAGAGTGAACGTCTTCAGAACGAGCAATCACAATATTAATCGATAGTCGACGAACCTTTATTTTTTTAAAATCAGTACCCGTTAATTCATATGAATGTCATACAGTACGAAGTAGCATAGTACATGACTTTACAAACTCAATAATGAATCAACTCGAAGGAAACAATTTTTGGATGTCAAACGTTGCAATGATTCAGCTCAGAACACTCAATCCGCTACAAGAGCAAAGGCTCCGAAAGTCCATGACTTTCCTTGGGGAATGAGGGTTTTTGCGTGTGATTGGGAGCAGTTCGATGGCAAGCGTCACTGTAGGTACGGTATAATGGTACGGTTAATGATGCAGGAGTTTGTACTGCGTATAACTTTGCAGACAATATCGACACAATCAGCATAATTGCAGCATAAGTGCAGTTTTTTCAGAAGTTGCAATCAGAGCAATAGTAACTGCTGCGTCATAACTGCTGAGACAACCAATTTCACTAAAACTCGCCTTTAAGAATAGTAGATCATCAAGGAAAATAATTGGGCACTCCCATCGCAATTTCCTCCAACTGAATTGCAACGAAAAGAGACCGAGCTCGTAAGAAACAAGCAATAAAAATATGGAAATGGGACGGGTAATTATTAGTGATTGCATCATTTTGAGCTTCACATAAAAAGACTTGTCGGGTTCGGAATGAAGTGAACGAATAGGAAGCAGAAAATGGATCACAGATGTCCGAATGACCGTGGATCATGCGGAGTGGATTCCGCGAATGAAAAACGCGACGCGCACTACATTTTAACTACGGCGTGGTCGAAGGTCGAACGAAGCCGAAGATCACGCCGGGCGATGCCGCAACGGCTCCTCTTGCACCAGTTATGGTCACTACAGGCGAGATACAATGGAAGAAGAACAAGATTATCAAATCAGAAAAGGCTCTCAGTGGCTGACATTCAACCAATCGTCGTCGATCTCAATCTCCTCGGTCAGATGACGAATAATTCGCGATGAGCCGAAGAAGTCAGTCACACGAACACGGGATGGCTCCTTCGGATACACATCCTTGCGTACTCCTAAAAAACAAAAATTATAAAATCATTTCAACTGTATGGACTGTGCGAGTGAAGGGTGAGGCCGCGACTGTGTTAATCTCCCGTACAATGCCAGCTCTACTCGCTTCTATACAATCCACGAATCACAGCTTCCTCCGACCTAGTGAGGGCGGACTTATCTACCAGACTTTAGGCCGCGTTCATACTTTGCGCACTGACGCCGTGGCGCCGGCGACGGCGTCAAACTCACGCAACCATTCGCTCGCCGCCGACGACGGCGTCCATAGATAATGCGCAGCGTTTGCGAAATTTTTGACCCAATCACACTACAGTATGGTGATTGTGGCTGCTTCGAATCTTGGCGCTGTGCCAATATGGTGATCATGGCCGCTTCGTGTATTGGCACAGCGCCAAGATTCGAAGCGGTCACTATCACTATACTGTAGTGTGATTGGGTCAAGAATTTTGCTAACGCTGCTCATTATCTATGGACGCCGGCACCGGCGGCGACGGCGTCGGTGTGCAAAGTATGAACGCGGCTTTAGGGTACACTGCTGTGCCGGAGTTAGAACGTAGCCGCGTGTCCTTGCGTCTCCACCAATGCCACCCTGTTTCGTCGCCCACGCCGTCTTCGCACCTCCCCCGAACCACACTGTCTCACTGCCTGTGAACACAGCCACGTCCTGCCGGTGCAAAGTATGAACGCGGCCTAAGGGTGCAGTCATTACAACTAAAAAAATAGACGACTTACCAACTGTTGACAAACACTGACGACGTGAACATGAGTCGAGGTAATCCTGCATTGTGGCCGTTGAATTCAAAGATTTCACCTCACGATTCATGAATGCCACAGTAAAATGGGTATATCTGCAATATATGATGACTTAATATTGAGAAGTATGATCCGAATTCCGCACCCTCACGCCGCACACCAAATACTGCATTAGTGCTATTGAGGTTGTGTAAACCACCTATCCCTAGTCGGTACAAAACCTGTCAACCTGTCTACAGCACCTACAGAGAGGTGGGCAAAAAAATCACTTTGTTCAAGGCACACATCCGCTAATTATGTAAAACAGAAAGGGATGAAAGAGATGAAAGTAATGGGTAGAATATTATTGAAATGTTCTTCTATGAGCAGAAGCAATCTGTGGTTCATTACTTTAGCCGCCATGAAGATATGAAGCCGTCAGCGCCGATGCCATCGGACTTTTGAATACGTACAGCAACGGTGTCTATCTAGAACAGCAGAGCAAACTTCCGTGGTGAGTCTCTCGTAAAAAGGACCAACGCTTCGGTTTATAGAAGTCAATGAGATCTTGCTCCTCGGACAACGCTGCCATGATCCAAAGCGTCGGTGTCAAGTACATGTCTCGAACAAGCATCCGCAGGGATATCGATGGCAACGATAAGTTGATTTTCGTAAACGAAAGGGGCTGGGAATCTGGAGAACGTGGAATATTTAGGGGCAACACCCAATATGAATCCCCTAAGTTACCCAGAGTGGACAGATCATAGGAAGCCTGTGAATGAGGGTGATAAAATCGCGAGTTTTATCACCCTCATTCACAGTTCGCCCAGCAAGTTAGCTTGGCAAAAGCTCCCTTTTCCTATTCATGCAGAAGGCAGTTGCGAGTTCAGAATGCTGAAAAGTGTGCTTTTCAAATTTTGGGTAAAAGTGTCTCATCAGCATTTGACGAAGTTTGACTATTCAGTGTTGAAG
Organism: Trichostrongylus colubriformis; assembly: GCA_963978905.1. Classification (NCBI taxonomy): domain Eukaryota; kingdom Metazoa; phylum Nematoda; class Chromadorea; order Rhabditida; family Trichostrongylidae; genus Trichostrongylus; species Trichostrongylus colubriformis. The sequence continues at coordinate 31,427,574 of OZ022259.1, read as the reverse complement.
ATGAAGAAAGAAGTGACCCCCCCCCCCACCTTATCCTCTGTAAATGCATTTACCACATGTCGGTATTGATTAACGACACCCTTTGAAGGCAGTGAGCATGCTAATTTTATTGCCGTCGAAGATGTTAGCGGTACTGCATACAGCAGTGCTTTTAGCAGTGGACATGTTACTGCCACATCGTACTACTCCGTATCGATCGAAGTCACACGGATCTGTGACATTCGCCCATAGTACGCAATACCTTCTGGAAACCAGGGACCCAGGGACCTCCTGACCGAGCGGAGTAGGATCGTGCATGGGCATAAGAATTCCATGGGTGCCGTATTTCAGGATGAAAGTAACACGTTCGCGTTTTTTTTTTTTCAAAATTTGGAGATCCCTCGAGTAATTCTCATTTTATGCTTCTTTCTTAGTACAGCGATTTTTGGGTGATGAAGATGGTCACTTAAATAACCATAAATCATAGTATAATTACCTCCTAACAAAAGACTTGCTTATCAATTGACGATCCTTCTTATGAGACCAATCCCGAGGATTAGCGACATGTAAAGGAAGGGTCATATTTCTCAAAAACTTAACGCAACGCTTGATCGTGCGTTGCGGTAAGTTTTCGAAAAATATTACCCATCCGTTCGCGCGGAGTAATAGTGCTACGAAAGGAAAAACTCACAAAGAGCGCTTAAAGGGAACTGGATAAAAATAAGTAAAATAAATGCAAACAAAGCGAATAGAACAGTGATTCACTCTACCTATCAATGACATAGACTCCGATTTCATCATCGACATCGTATGAATAGCTCTCCTCATGTGTCAGACTGCTACTGGACGACAGCACTCCTGGACTCGACACCCACTCGTACATCGATGCACTGCGACAAGTGTCTGCGATCAGAAACATTTCATGATACCTGAATTGGGGCACAGTCAATGAGGGGCCTTATCCATTCCATACCTTTTTTGACTTAAAAGTCGGCTTGAACAAGACTTGAACAATTAAGGCCCTCAATGGAAGCTCATCAGTTTTTAACATTCCTGGCTATGACTACTGCTCCCGATGGCAACCATCCTGCGCCGACCTGTTACTCACAAATAGGGCCCTACTATAGTAAAAGTGATAACGCTAAAAGAAGGTCCCATATTAATGATCGCTTGAATCTGGTCATTGGTGACCTTGAAAATGCGATAAAAAAATATTCCGCGAAATCATAACTGGCAATCAACAACATGAATCCAAATGAACGTAATTACACACCTGTTATCCTCATACATTGTCTGAATGGCGTATGCCAGATCGACGTTAGTCAACTCTTCTGCATCTTGAAATTTCAGGAAACTGTCACCACCGTGGCCAGTGAGGTAAATCTCGAAAAGAAATTAGCTGAACGCAATAATATGAGCCCTTATCAAAACTGACATAACAGATTTAACTGAGGAGAATAATTTCTTCTGAGCCAGCTGGCCGCTATACTCCTCCAAGGCTTGACAAATTGAAGGGTTAGACCGCATTCATACTCGGCGGTGCCGGCGGCAGAAAGTGGCTGCGTGTCTTTGCCTCTCGCCCCCGCCACCATGCCTCGTTGCCTGCATCGTCTGTGCACCTACCCCGGGCCACTCTGCCTCGCTGCCTGTGAAGGCAGCCCGCCCTGCCGGCGCTGAGTATGAACGGGGCTACAGGGCAACGGCCCGTTTGCGCGATCCGCACTATCGAATTCCACCCAGACTAACCAGATTTCTTGCATTATCGATCAGATAATAATGCCGAGAAAAATAGGCTCCTGAACCTTGCGCATGCTCTGTGCTGCTTACAGTCACCTTTGACTCGGTTTCCAAATTCGCGCGCAAGGAAGTCCTTTTTTATTCCTGTATCTGTAACTTCTCCAAGTATTTCACTAATCGAGAAGAGATCCCCCCTCGAGCTCCTTGTAGGACTAAGACTGCGTCAGCGACTACGTACGACTGCTCTCGCCATTTGGATAAAGATGCAAACGATGGATTTCAGTTCGTTCCAGAACGGTAATACTCCGGATGGTATAGGCCCAAGGAGTTTAGTAGCTGGATACTCACCAACACGTTGCTCTGATGATCAGTGAGCAATCGCTTTGATCGTGGAGTTGCAGGATGATGACGTCCAGTGAGAAGTCGGATGAAGTTTTCCACTGTAACCTCCTCACCTCGATAGTCTACTTCAACATCTATGCCATAGAGATTGTTCCCAGCACGAGCTGCGTATACCGTACCTGAATATGAACACGTCAGATGAAAAACCTTTCTTAAAGACAGTGATAGGGGCCTGGGAGTGAGAAAGAATCGCTAAAAGGAGTAGGTATCGCGGCCCGCTTTCTTAATTTTAGCTTGAAGCTCACTCCGGAAAAAGGATGCTTTCTCACTCCCGAACATCCCTTCGTGTTCAAGACATGGCAACACGCCAATGGAAAACTCGTCCGGACCACCCGCCTCTTCACGGGAAGGCTCTATGTCGAGGATCAACGGTGGGGAAGGGTCCTCATCCTCGGTCTTTGGCCATTTCCACTCGTTTTTTCTTCACTGTACTATTACTAGTCATCCCGACTTTCATATTCACTGCTTTTTTCACCCAGCATCCGAATTCCCCCATCACTGCCTTTAAGGAGATGTTCAGTTTTTGCGATTTCGGCGATCGCGCGATTAAAGGCATATCATTCACATAGCCAATATGCATCTTATCCTTTCCGCCTGAATCGCGCAATATCCTGAAGCACTTGATCGACATGTATCGTTCCTTTCCGCCTAAATCGCGAAATCCGAACAATACCCAGGTGCGCATACTTATTCCAAAAGATTATCCAGGAATCTGCACATAAAAGAAGTCTCAGGGTAGAATATTTGAAAAACGCGCAATTGAGACGCACCAATTGGTTCAGACTGCAATCCCGCCCATTGCACAAGCTCCACCCAAAGCATTGTTCACACTTATCGATTCAGGCGATTGAGGGATCAGGTGGAAAGAAAAGTATACTTATCAATCAGGGGTTCAGGTGATTCAGACAATCTAGGATCAGGTGAAGTAGAAAAATATGCGTCAACTATTCGATTGATCGCCTTATTGCCGAATCGATACATATCTTTTCCTTTGGGCCTCATCGCCTGAATCGCGATCTGTGAACGCTGCCAGAACTTTCAATCTAAACTTGGTCGTATGACTCACAGAGATCTGAGAATCTACACAAAAGAATTACGGTGTGGAAACAGTACTACTCGAATAACCCTTAAATATAGTGATCTTGATGTTAATCAAACCTGGATCACAACACTCCGACACTCACATCACTTGTCAGTTGCTATTTTATGTTGAAAGCTGAACGGTTGTGACTTGGCTACTATGGCAAGAAAACAACTGGAACCACCTTCATCCAGTAGCTATAATACTATGGGCGCCACTAAGGTCACTCCAAAAGAGAGTAAGAGTACTCCAAAAAGCAGTAAGAACGCTCCAAAAGAGGTATGTCATAAGCTTCGTTTTGAAAAACCCCTCATAACTATGGAAGATTCATAGACATAATTTCAGACAGTTCTGAAGGGTAAAAAGTCGACAAAAGTTCATCGACGAGGAAATGGTAAAATCATTCAGAGGAGGTTCCACGATCACATTTCTCTCTGAGTTATTCCAGAATGGGAATCTGATTCCGAGTACGTCAGTACTATCGAGACAAAGCAAACGACCGCAACTACGAGCACAGGAACTCATATAGCTACAACTGAAAGTGAATTGTAAGTACTTGAGACCGAAGACTGATACATTGCGCTAGGTGCACTCTCTAATTGGAGCTTCCGACCGCTCCTGCCACACTCTTTCATGCGGCTCATTTTCTTTGTGCCTGGCCACTAACACCTAATTTCGGTCAGCAGGAGAGTGTAGGCAATTTACAGTCAATGAACGCTGCAACCATCTTGAGAGAGTGAACCGCTTCGAATGGAAGGGCTGATAGGGAAGGTGAACGTATCCAGCCACAGTTCCCTCACTTTTATCAGAGGTTGTTCATGAGTTGATCTATGGAATGATGAGTATCGATGGGCAAAATCGCGAAATCAGCGAATGCTTTTTCTGATCCTCTCAGGTCCTAAGGAGAGGTATCAGGACGGTTCCACGGAAAACTGTCTGGCAACACGTATCAAGCTCATACTTGTCATCGCACAAAAGAAGCCGGCAACAGCCAACGACGGGCACAGGAGAGACGATGAATATGCTGGAGTAGCCAACACCTGCTGAACAGTAACAAAGCTAACCATTATTCCCTCAGTCCTGTTCCAAAGTCGTTATACGCTTCGACGCTGAAGATTGAGGGCGAATCATAGTTGGCGAATTAGGCGGTACTTATGACCCCACCGAGCACGTGCCACGAACGCTTCGCCAGTCATATTTCTCTCCTATTTATCAGGACACTCCGACTGGATCGCCGCGACACGCAATGCGTCTTCGTGCGCATCAAGCGGCTTACTAGACTCGTTGTGAGATGATCGCACGCTATGGATTTGTTCATAGTACATAGTGTTCATAGTACGATCGTGCGATGCTTGAATCACGCGTTCGCGCGATTTAGGCAGGGATAAGATACGTATCGATTGGATGAATAAGACGTCTGAATCACGCGATCGCGCGAATCACTCGACCAAAATGTGTCTTTCCTGCTGCTGAATCGCGCAATCACCTGGATCGCGAACTCTGAACAATACCCAATACAGTGTACAGAGTTTGCGATCGCGTCAGCGTTTCAGGCGATCGGCCGATGACAACTGGGCAAAATGAATAAGATGCAAATCGATTGGGCGATTAGGTAATCGAGCGATTTCGCGTAAAGGATGAGATGCTAATCGATGTGAATGTACGCCTGATCGCTTGAGTAGTGAACTTTGAACAATACCTGAAGGTAGGAATGAGCGACTGCCGCACAATACACCAATCGATACATTTGTAGTCCTTTCACATGATTCCGCTGCATTCATAGGTCTAAACAATACCCAAGGTTTGTACTACATGAGTGGAGTGGGGAGACAACAGCTCGGCGCCGTCGTTTTGGACAAGCTCGAGGGGAAAGAGCGCGGGAGAAGTGAAATAAATTTCGTATACAAGGAAAGCTTTCGCCCTACAATGAGGGAAATAGCAATGGAGATCGCCTGGAAGTGTCTATACAACGGTGGGTGTTCGGGCGGTCCTGGAATTGCCCTTTGCGATGAATGTGTCTTTTAAATGCTGAATACGGCTGTAAATCACAATCTATTTCAGCCCGCCACCTATACAGGAATTATTGACGTCACAAGGAGCAACGACCACCGGCAGTTCGAGCCGGTATGCCGCGTCTACATCAACGGTAACCAGCCGTCAATACCAGCCAGAGCCTAACACGACTGTTACGCACACGACGATCACTTTCTCTGAAGCGGAAAGCAGTGTTCCAAATGCCACTACTGAGAACACGACGCAAGCGCAGACAGTTGGTCGCCTTGAGACGACTCCGAAGCAAGTTCCAAAGATGGTAAAATCAGCACGCATGAGTCAGCTTTGCCCAGTATAAATCTATGTGTGTTTAGGTGGTGCCAAACATCAGTGCCCCAGTGCAAAGCCCACTTTTACTTCGTGTCAATCCATTACAAACTGCCGTGGTTGCTCATATTTCTGGTGCTCGACTGTCTACACCTGTGGAGAAAGTAGAAGAATGGAAAGCAGAGACGGTAAGGCAGCTATCAATTCTACAGCAATTCTTCCATGTAATACCATAAGTAGCAGTGCAGTCTTATATTCTTTCTCTCACCTGACAGCGTGAGCTTGAAATTAGATTGATTAGCAACAAACATAGAAAATACAAAAAATGGTGGTGCCAGAAAAAACCACCTGTGGTATTCGCGCAGCGATGTGACCGATGTTTGAACACGTTAATAAAAATTGAACATCTCAGAACGCCCCCTTCCGTAGCACCACCTTAAAGTAATTGTATCAGGCCGCGTTCAAACTTTGCGCCGGCAGGGCATGGCTACATTCACAGGCAGCGTGGCTACATTTACAGGCAGATGGCAGAGTGGCAGGGCAAAGACGACGCAAACTAAGAGACAGGGTGGCACATGCGGAGACGCAGTGACATGCAGCGACGCCTTGTCGACGGCATCGCAGTGTCAACGCGGCATAGCATGGTGTGTGCCATTAGGACAGAAAATTTGCATCACCGCGTGGGCGCGCGACGAGATGTACGAGATAGGAGCGCCTTTCTAGTTGAGTCCTGGAGGATAACGCGTAGAATAAGGCGTAGAGTACCGTCATCGCTTTAAAAGTCATCCAGTGTGGCGCGCATAGCCCGCACCATCGGTCGCATGCCGGACGCCGCAACGCGAACTTTCTGTCCTAATGGCACACAGTCGTATTGGCATGTGCACTGACGTTCCTTACCTCACTTCTCACTTCAGCCCTATCTCTCAGACACAACAAATTTCGCCACTGCTTGAAATTAGAGATTTATTCAGGAAATGAGATTCTACTTCTAGCCATTTGCTGACGTTTTTTTTTTGAAATTTTACTTTACTTTCTCATTTTTGGTCAGAAATTACTTATGGCGACATCCTACATGGGGAATCGATGTGCTGTCGAATTCTTTTTCAGATGTGTTCAGTATCTAGGAGAAACAAGAGTTTAAAAAATGTTAAAATACAGCAATTTCAGCGACAATCGGCTAGATACAGACTGGTGCCATCGGCTGAAATGCCCATACACTGCACGTTCGTTATGCCACCCCACGTCGCGAATGTCGCCACAGTCCAGCACATCATCAACACGCCGGTATTGAATGTGGTCGCGTTTTGCCTTCCACCAAAGCAAAAAGTTAAGGTGAAGGTTGAAATAATTTCTTCCTTTTTCACCTTCACTCCGTCTAAAAAGATTGATTCACTTTGAAATCAAAAAGGGTAATGTGATAGTTAATTTGAGGGTTTCGATAATCTGCACTTTACCTCTCACTTATGGAGACATTGAACTGAATTACAGACCTGCGGGTAGAGGGCGTTCTTTTTCTCGCCCGTTCCGTCCCCTTTCCAAGTAGCTCACCCATTACCGAGTGCTTATTCCCCTTCTCCTGCTTAATCAGCTACTGAAGCCATCCGCCTACGCTCTCACCGGCCAGGCAATAATGCAGACCAGAGAGTTCAAGTCATATCATGACCAATTATGGGGTGTGGGCCAGAACACCGCCAACGGATCACTTTGCGGCGAGAACTGAGTCGCCGGGTTCCGTTGTGAATTGACTGTGGTACCGCAGTCGACAGCGAACCCCAATTCGAGTGCCTTGCTTACACTGCCTGACATGTGAGAAAATGAAGTAATAAAGGCATATGAGGGCGTTGCGGCTCGTAATTTGGGAAACAAAGAACAAATCCGTTCTTATCTATGGGCACCGAGTTCTTCATCTCAACATGGTCGAGGAAACAGTATGACACTCGTGTGAGTAGAGAAATACTGGACTGTATGTCAGATGGGCATCACGAGCCACAATATGGGCCATATTAGACCGCCGTCAAACTTCGCGATTCTCGATTTTGCCGCTGTCGCGTCCCGCACGCGAAGATGCGACCTTGAGATTTCGCGGTCCGCCACGTCGCGTGCAGAGCCACGCATCGCAAAATCACGTAGTAGCAAAGTCTGACGGTCGCTTTAACATTAGAATACCTTCACGAAGTTCTCAAGAAAGTCGAATGCGGGCGTACGTCATAAAGGATGATGTGGCACTCTAGAGCTCCAAAGAGCTTATTTAATTTGCTTGAAGTGCAATAAATGAAACCGAAGCTGAGTGAAATAAATATGTAGTGGACAATAACAGTAGATACAGAAGCAACAATTTCAGAAAGAACAAATAACACGAAAACTTGCATGCGCACATATGATGCTTGCGCCTCAAGGTCCTCTACAAGCAGAGAAACTACGACCACTCTGGGAAACACTCACATTCACAATTGCATTCGGAAAACATGTGGCCATCGAATACCGTATTCCAAAACTTGCAAGCCTCAAAGTGAGTTGAAAGTGAACAGTTCTTAAACAAAATGGTACTGTGTTCAATAGGGTTCATGAAGTACCGTTCAGGTTCAACTTGTTAAATGCCATAAACATCGGGTAACAGAAGTGGATTCAAGAGTACTCTACAAGAAAGTACCTGAAGAGGTGGGCTTTTGCTGAATTATCCATTTTCTATGGAAGTTTACTAATCCAGTGAACTTATTACAGAGAGTGATTAACTGGACGGCTGCGAAACCCAATCCAATCATCTTAACAACAGTAGAGAAGAGTGACCCGCAAATGGTGAAACGTGTACGACTCGAACAGAACCCATTATACGAGAGAATGCCAGCTCGTAAGTTCACTCGCATAATTAAATATAAGGTAGACAGCAAGGGGATAGTAAAGTAAGCCTTCTTGGTAAGTTGTCTCCATACTCTGCGGCGCTGTCGACGGCGCCTGTTGCAACGTGCTCTACTTATAATATATGAAACAATCGCGCTTCCTTTCAAATTACCGAATATTTCAAGCCACAAAGATGAAAACAGAAAAAGATTACCAGGAGAGCTTATGTTTGTAACTGCTTTTTATTACGGAAAATAAGGAAGTTGAAAAACGACTAATAAGAAGATACGTCCTGCACAATTTTCAAACGAAACGCGGTCGAGTCACATATCATAAACGGAGCGCGTCCTCACAAGCGTCACTGGTTAGTGCCGCAGGCTACAAAAGCAACTTTGGGCTTCATAAGGATAACAACTTTTGAGGATTTTTTTCTGAAGCTATCGCACCCTTACACTAAAAGCCTTTAGGAGAGCAGTGATTGAAGGAACCTGTAAATGAGCAAGCGTTGCTGAAAATAAAATGAAGACTGTTAACCTTCAGAGTGCAACGTCGCAGAAGTTGATATGTATACAACGGAACAGGTCGAGTACAAAACTAATACGAAGGGTGGAGAACAATCGCGTACTGAGCGACACGTATATCATGATCACCAATTGGTTCAACGATGGGAGAACACAATCCACGTGGAAAATCGACGACAACGAGTCGACGGGTAAAGTCAGCGAAGCTTTTGAGCGAGCGATCAACAATCAAGCATTCATATTTCACCATGTTCAAAATCTATTGAGTCTTGGTGTTCCATTCACAATGAATTGTTTAAAGCTGTTCTTGGAGCTACTTCTAAAACAGACTGCAGGTGTTACTTGGAAACATTCTACCTACCGGGAAGGACCCGAGGTCGAAGAATCCGCTTTTCAATCTCTGTAAACAGAGTTACAAGACCTTAGTTTAAAGAAAGTCAGCGCAAACGCACCACAACACAGCGAACTAGCATTAGTGGACTGGCACAGAGGTATTTCGCTCCATAAAGTGAACATTGTGGTTTGAATCCTTGTGGGGACGATATTTTTGCACTGATGGTCCACATAAGAGATGAAGGGAGGAGAAGCACAATACCCAGCCGCATTACATAAACATGACATAGCAGACCACAGCAAAGTATATGCAGAATGTTCACCTGGACGCGGATTCCTTGGATTGCAAGGGACGTCTTCAGCTAGCATCAGAATAATGTTACTGAAACCGAGCTAGCTTCAAATAAGATGTAAACCATTTCGCGTTTGATTCAAAAAAAAATTATTTCAAAATTAATAAAGTCGCTTCACCTTTCGGGGATACCTAACCGCTTAACGGTATGATAGAGAGCCAAGACATTGGAAACATGACGATAATTAAACCAGAATCGAGATGTACACACGAGTACCTTAATATTCAGACATCTTTGAATATGGTGAAGCGCCAGTGACAGAGGAGGTACTCACAGCCCAATTGTTGGTGTGTCCAGGAGTGTCGAAAAATTCCTCAATCCGCAATTGGACTCCAGTATTCAGAATGCCGATTACATGGTGCGAAAGAACGAGTAACACCACCACGCATAGCATCCCTAACAGATTCACCAGGTCAATTTATAAAGAATACAACTTGTGTGACAAAGCATGAGATTTGGTATTCACCGTTTAGTCATATATATAAAATTACTTCTAAACGATTCATTCCAGCGTAACAACCTCAACATAACCAGAAAAGCAAAAAGTACACACGGAAACGAGATCCGAAAACAACAAAAAATACTTGTAGACAACGACCATATCAATCAACGGGACCAAATATGTGGTCTAGACAGTAACGGCATGAATCATAGTGATATTGTCGCCTTTGAGCAAGATACGTCCAAGTTTGTTGCGACTTTGCGTCTTGACGTTGAGCTCCTCAGCTTCATCCAGAACAACATTCATATATTCATCGAATCCTGAACAGAAAACTGATGAAATGCACAAGAGAGTTACACTGGACGTGAGTGAAAGTTGAAGATCCTGCGTAAAAGTGCGTCATGAAGCTAATTTTCCTTCGTAAAACTGCGATTTTTCAGTGTTCTAGTATCCGGTATTTCCCGCCGTACACGATGCTCCATCACACTCGGCAATCTAATGGGGAAGCCTAGAACACCAAGCGTCGCAGCAGTTACAACTGCGACTTTATGGAATCGCGAGATCTCTAATTTATACTAGATCCGCAGTCGTAATGAAGTTGTTCGGGAGATGTAACTGCGGCCTTGAATTTACTTGTATATTACATTTTTTAACGTGCTCGGGAGAAGCCATAGGCTCCCGCGCTGGCAGCCGTGTTCTGTAAGGAAATACGCAAGCTAGGCGACAAGACAAGCCATAAGCCTATAACGATATAACAAAACGAATAATTTTGGTTTGCGTCAGGGTAGGGAAGTGAGAATGACAGCGAATTTCCCATGACAAGCTAAAAAGCACGCAAAGAATATAGGCTGATCTTGCACTACCCAGGTAGTTTGGGAGTTTATAGCTGATTTCTTAGGATGCTGGAGTTCCGCGTACAATAAGCACAAAAATATAACTAAGCGCTTGCAGAATGCCCCAAATCTTAACCCTGCTCTTCACTCTGCCTTGCACAACAAAAAAAATTCAGTTTTTTGCAAAGCTTACCAACGATGTAACCTTCGATACGATGAGTAACATCTTCATACAGCCAAATTTGGATCCTGGTTCGATTTTGAAGATATCTAAAAGGACAAATATAATGGTGTCAGTAACCAAGTCTCGACTACATTAAAACGCATAGAATGGTTCGAAAAATAAATAGTAATTTGTCACCCACCGGAAAATAAGGTTGATGGGCTGCACCATCACCTTCTGAACTTTCCTACCAGACATCATCTTGCCTGAAAGTGAATTAAAAGTTAAAGGATTGTGAAGAACCAACAAAGCACTCAAAATCCACAGCACCATCAAAATCGGCGTCAAAAATTTTTCAAGCGAGATACGAACGGCTTTAACGCACAATTGCGTACTTCCATATTGCACATTGTATGATTCACCGTAAGGAATAATTTTCAAAAGTTGATTTTATGCTGAATTTTAATTTCCGTTGTAAACTCGTTTGATCCTTTGTTGGTATGTAAAGAACGTAAGTGAGCAAAAGTTTCGATTAGACTTTTGATTCAATTAGATGAACTTTTTCGATTTTGATAGTATTCAAGGGTTGGAATAACCGGAATTTTATCGGAGCTTGTTCATTCAATTGGAAAATATGCGTTTCATTCACAGTGTCCATCAGTAAATGATTCTCCTACGAAATGGTGCCAAGCACGCTTCTTGGGAAAGTGAGAAAGTGACCATTCGTCAACGTTTGCCCACCCACCCGTGGGGATTCCACGCGTGGGGCCACCCAGCCCGCCGATCGATAGCCTCTCCCGATCCGGCCACCGTCAACGGCTCCTACTCGAAATGAGCCTTCATCTCCATCTTTCTCTGCTTCATCTTTTCACGCGTTTAATGGAAATTTAACAAATTTAAAATCCACTTGAAACACATTTTGAAAATTTTTCGTTATCACAAAATGTCAGCAATCACAGCTGTGCTGTTTCATCTTGGCATCGAGCATGAACTGTTTAGACAGCTTCTCAAACAAGGACACTTTATGAATTTCGACTAAAGAACCTGAATTTATTCGTGGTCGTCTTGAGTTTGTAATTTATGGTACAGAAGCGTTTCCATGAAAGGTGGTAGCTCTGTTATTCTTTACGGAAATGCTCACAAATGGTAAACATTGATAAAGGAGAATCCTGAGGTGAGAAGGTGACAGGGGCGCCGCTACCACGCTCTTAGTCCGAGATCAAATCTAGGATGGAACCTCGTCTGGTCCAACCTTCCTTCACTTTGGGTTCCTAGTTCGTAAATAGAACGAAGAGGGATAGAGAAAGATACAGCGAATAGCCCGGGAGGTCCTCCAAGAATTGACACGTTGTTCACATGAACTTCTTTATGGATCAGTAGAGATTTGAAAAGTTCCTTTTCCACGTAGAAAGGGTTACTTCACGTGAGTGGCTCAACATTGCTGAAGGAATTGAATTTCTGGGAGAAATGTCACGTGGGGGAGAGGAAAGCTCATTGGCGAAGCGTATGCGGTGCGTGCTGGGTGACGTCACAGTTGCCGCGCGCAAAGGGATGCGTCTACTTACGACAGAAAATCGCTTCGCGGTATCGCACTCGCGGCGCCACCAGTACAACTTGCCGAATCGATTGCCCTTGGGAGCCCGGCAGAGCGTGGCTGCGTTACCTCGGCACTTCCACCCATGCCCCCCTGCCTCCTGCACCCATGCCACCCTGCCTCCTCCACCTATGCCATACTGCCTCGCCTGAAAGCTGCCATGTCCTGCCACTGGCACTCGCACACGCCGCTCCGCTCAGCGCGGGCGACCACTCGATTTTTTGTCGTAAGTGGACACACCCCGCGCAAAGCAGTGGACGAGTGCTGCCGTTACTGCGTGTCTCGCTGACACATTGTCGAGTCATAATTCGCTTTCATCCATAATGAGGGGAAGCGTGTCATAAATTGAAACCACATAGGAATTGACGGAATATTGACCGGAAACTCAGTTTTTCATAGTTCAAACCTTGGCCCAGTAGGAAAACTGGTGTTCATAATTGCTGGCCAGCTGAAAATGTATTCATCAGCACTTGCACGCATTCGGGGTGGCGCTGGCTGTAGCCGATGAACCTCGCTATTTCTCGACGGTTGCTTCCACTTAAAGCAATTGTGCACGGAAAAATGAGTTTTTGTGTTCTTCTTTTTATGTTGTATTTGCTCAATAAGGGCCGCATGCAAAGTTTCACGTGAAAAAGTACGTATCCGGCTGAGATACAGCTGCTCAAAGTGGCGGCCGAGTGGGCGGGCCCTAGAGTAAATGCCCGCTCTGCCGTCCGCCGCTGTCGGAGACAAAGAGCGGGGTTGTTAATCTACCTTTCTGTTCCCTCTATGCGTCTCCGACCGCGGCGAACGACGGGGCGGGCGTTTACTCTGAGGCTCTGCCCCCTTAGCCGCTACTTTGAGAAGCTGTATTTTAGCCGGATACTCACTTTTTACGTGAAACTTTGCATGCGAGCGTTATTAGGCAAGCACAACATAATTATATAGGTAGCAGAGGAAATTATTTTCCGAGCACGATTCCTTTAAAGGAATCGTCCACGGAGAGCCTTGTGTTACCCATATGTTCATGTTGTATTTTTTCTTTTGTCATACGCGGCTTCACGCGAAAAAAAAACAAAAATCCGAATGAGATACGGTTCCTCTAAGTGACGGCCGACGGAGTGGAGCGTCCGAGTGTGAGCGGCCACGGGGGCTCTTGGAGCAAAAAGGCGACAATCACTTGGTCCGATAGGCGGAATAGAAGCGAATCAACATCAGGCGCAAAAACCATTTTGCCAGCCGACGGCTGTTCCAATATTGCTCTTTGTCCAGTTATTCGACTTCGGATTTGGAACTGAGGAAACTTCCGTGATCTTTCCATATTTGTTCATGTATCGTGTCTAGTAGTGTGGTTTCTGAAGAGTAACAACCATTAAATATTCGTTTAAATTATTTCCCGGCGCGCATATTTGAATGCAGCCTAGCATACCCTCGCACAGATAGTTCGGGGTGACCACACCACCATTCTTGGCGGCCGGCGCTGTTTTTGCTCGAGCTTCGGGAAAGGAAGTGAACCTCTATCCCTGTACTAGGGCTTATGCAAAAATTCTCGCTTGAGTGTCCAGTGTGATGGAAATAATCTGATGAGACTTGACAGCAAATGACGATGGCAGTGAGTTGTTTCCCTACACTGGATAACTATCATTAGGGTATTCCTTGCATTCACGTTTTATATACCATGCGAAAACACCAGTATTGTATATGGAAAAGATTAGAAAAATGAGAACCTCGAAAGACGACTATTGAGATGGTAGTTTTTATCATGAAGCTTAGGTCACCTTCTTACTCTGCGGCTTGACGCCGGCAGGCAGAAACGCAGACTGCGATCTCTGCGTATATCGGATAGCACGCTCTTCGCTTCACCTTGACGGCGTCATCGCCGAGGATATGAAGCCGCCTGAGGCTGCGTTCATACTTTGCGCTGGCAGGGCGTGGCTGCGTTCATAGACAGCAAGGCAGACTGGCAAGGGTCTGTGTACCCTTATGTCAGGACTACGCACCGCAGCGTGTTGCGCAAGCGATGTGGAAAAGCCAAAGGCGTCGTGTTGTTGGGTCTTAAAGCGATTACAAGTTCAAGGCGTATGACGTCCCTAGCATTACCGTGTAATCGTTCTAAGACTCAACGATACCAACGCACGTAGCTCGCACACACCGTGACTCGCGTCATGGTGCGAAATCCTGACATAAGGGTACAGACCCGCACGGGGGGAGGTGCAGAGACGAAGAAGCCAACGAGACAGAACGAGGCAGGTACAGGCAGAAACGGAAAGACGGGCAGTCTTTTCCTTCCGCCGGCACCTTAAAGGCACCGGGAGGGGGGCAAGGGCGGAATAACGTTTACAAAAACAATGGCGTCTGAAAACAAACATATGGGTTCGGTAGATATAATGTGTAACGAAACCCCCGTTGAAAAACGCGCCATAGGGCGCTATTTGCCCCCAGGGCGCGCTTCCGTCCGAACTGCAAGCTTCCATGGCCGAGCCACGCTTCGTTCATTTTAAAGCTTGTCTCCGGCCTGATGTAACCCTATTTTTGAATTATTTCCTCTTTAGACTGTTTTCTAGTGACATATTTTACTTGTTTACTTATAGATCTTCTTAATTGTGCATTTCTATACCTGAAAATCTCAAAAGGGTCAAATAAAGTCGGGGGGGGGGGGGGGGGAGAGACGCAACTTTGCGTCGACGTCGAAGCTCCTTTTCCTTACTAGGCTTAGGCTAAAATTGATATCCCCTCCTCCCACATTAAAAAGCATCTGTCAAGCATAGGTCTCATCTGCTTTAGCCTAACTTTAGGAAGGGAAAGAAGCTTTGACGTGGGTGAAAATTTTGCGTCTCCCCCCCCCCCCCCGACTTTATTTGACCCGTAAGTACATCTAGAAACAATATAAGAAAGAACAAAGTAAAATTAAAAGGAAAAAACAATTCTATAATAGAACCATCTTCTTTTGGCACCATGCCAAGGCGTCAAATTGGCGAGTTTGTGCAATGGCGGCCACTCAAACTCGTCCACACTACGTCTGTTCTACAGTAAGCCAAAATTACCCCCTCCTGGTGTCTTTAAGTATGAACGCTGCCTTAGTGACCTCGCACACCATGCCGTCAGAGACGCGTTCAAATCGCGCGCGGGAGAAGTCGAATGGCAGCACCTCCCGAGGAACAGCGCCGTCGTTACCGGTCTCTTTGCACAATGTGCTACGTTGACCCCGCACCAGGTTCTACCGAAAGTCAAGGATTCCTCGATAGGGGGTCGTATTTGACCAGATAGGAGGGTTGACGGTCGTACCTCGGATGTCAGCGATAAGCTCTCAAAGACACCATTAGGGGTGAGGGGAAACTGAGATCTGGGAGTACATGTTCTCTGAAAACAAACCTTCCACTTCAGAGGACGTCACATGTGGCGAAAATCGCATTGAAAAAACGCGGCTTGGGGTCTTATAACGACCCGCAACTCGGTATGCCGTTATGCGGTTTGCGGCCGGGGGAGTCGCTGTGGAGGGGCGGCGGCCGGCTGGTTTAGTCCCCGGCCTGTCTTCAGTCCACTTCAGTTAGAGACGCAGAGGACGAGAGCGAGAAGAGGGGTTTTCGGGTTCCTATTTCTCGGTTTTTCCGCGGTTTTATGTCGTTCTTTCTCTACTTCTACGTTGCTGAGCACATCTACTATCATATTCCTCAATATGGCGAATTTATCCCTTCTGGTGTCTTTAAACCTTAACGTTCAATAAGGAGATGAGAGACGAAGGGTATTTCACCGAAAATCCGTGTGACAAAATATAAAATAATATTCTTGCCTCAGGAAAGGATATAGTATAGCAATAAAACACATTGTAACTACATACGCAATCCGGCAACAATTACTGGTATAGTAGAAGTTAAAAAAAAGGGGTCGTATTTGGTCACCGTAGGGGGTCGTACCGACGCGACTCTTCTCCTTGACACCTGGGAGTGCCCTGCCCCGCCTGTGCGCGAAGCCGGTTATTTTTTTTTCGTGAAAGTGGAACTCCTCTGCTTTGGAACCTTGGCATTCCCCTTTCCAGGACCCTTCTCAGCGTAAGTCAACGGTTAACAAGACCTGTCACGTGAGGACAGGAGGGCGGTGGCAATTCCTCTCAGCCACGCCTTGCCTCAAATGGGGTGAGCCGTTTCCAGCTTTTTAGCTCGGGAAGCTTATATTTTGCATAAGTTCTTCAATGTAGCGCGGCCTGTGAAAATTACCTTTATAAGTCCCCATATGTTTCCCGAATCACGAACTATTGTGCAGTTTTGTATCAATAAATTGCATCGATCTGAGTAACTTCTACGTTGCGGAGTACTTTTTCAACTTGATTTTCAATTTATTTTTCATTTTCAATTTATTCATCTTATCAATTCATAACTTTTCAATCTATAAGTTGATGTATGCATGCGAAAATCGATATCGATTTCGTGCCCAAAAATTCACCTACATCGAAATATTAGGTTGTCCAATATGTTCGAGCCATTTTTATTCCTTTGTTTCACAACATCCTCTCTTTCTTTCGGAAAGTTTATTTAATTATTCGATAGAGCATCTTCTGTCCTACTAAACAATGTTATACGTTTTTTGAAATTTTGTTCGATACTTATTAGTTCAGAAATGGAGTAATCTGACGGCAAGAACTCGCACTTTAAGCGTCTCCTCCTGACTATCGAATCCAAATTATACGCGCATAAACGTACTCGATAGAGCTTTTTTGGCCTTTCAAAGCAGTGTTATTTGTTTTCGATCGTTTGATTGTTAATTGGTTTCAAGGAAATGGTAATGCAGAAATTTGTAGGCAGGAATCCTCACTTTTGGCAAATCGACGTCCAAAAGGCTTATCTTTTACGCCCCATATCGAATCTTAGGAGGGTACTAAGACACCACTGATCAATTCACTGATATAATTGAGCGTTTTTGGTCCAATAAAGCGTTTAGTTAATCCTGGGTGTCGTGCAAGTGTTTCGACGACTGTTCGGAAAGGTCAGGTCACAAGCGTTGTGTGGTAGGCATGAAAAAGACTGAATTCACATCCTCATCAGGCTAAAACTTTATAATACGGACTGTTATAATAACTAGCTCCCACCCTTTTTATAGATCTTATCTACTTTCAGCTGGAATTTGTATTTATTGGAAGATGTCACAATTTAACCATCTATATAATAGTCATCCAACTATATTACATAGTCATCTTCAAGAATAACTGCCTTTTTCTTTGGATTTTATATTTGACATACGTAGACCAACTACGTAACCAGGATCTTGAAATCAGTAGCAAATCAGTCACCTCGTGAGGCAAACCCACTCACGGGTGACCTGACCCCACACTAATCAGTGGAGCACTTGCCAGACACCCATTAAATCTCGATTTTTAGCGAAAATGGGCTGGTGACGAAATACAGTTTTTGTTGAGTCCCCCATTTCTAAACCCTAGTCTCATCAAAATATGGAAGGATCCAAAACACGACTAGCAAATAGCAACTATAGAGCAGGAAAAAATATTGAATGCATATGCGGGTATTTTTTTTGACTTCGATTAGGCGAACAAGAGGTGGTAACGAAAGGCGCATTTTTGCTGTATTTTCCATTTCTAAGCTTTGAAACAACAAACATTTGAGTGATTAACAGGCAGTACCATTTTCAAGAGCTGAAATCTCTATAAAAACATATGCGGATATATTTTTTACCCTTGGTGGTAGACGAAAAAGACGAAATGCCGAGAGTGCGAGTTTTTGCCCCCAGATTACTTCATCTTTGAACCTCATAAACACGAAACAATCGGAAGTTTCAAAAAACATGTGCCATGCTGTGGAGCAGAAGAAGTTCTGTTGAATATATGCATGAACTTTGTCGGAAGATGCTATGTAAGAATGTTGTGAAACACAGAAAACAAAAAAAAATGCACGAACTTATTGCATAATCTCAAATATGCATTTGGGTTATGGAAGACATGCCGAATCATGGAAGTGACAAGGATTTGTTACTTCGTTACATGCTTGCTTATTTTTTTTCTTTTGAATTATATATACTTGTGTGGATAAAGGCTTCTTTCAGAATTTTGATTTTACTTGCCAATTCTTCTTTGGAGCTGATTTCAATCATAAAATTTTTCGATAGCAGTCCAGTGTTTATTCGTTTTTTGGTATGCATTTTCGTACAAATATGGCAGCCCGACATTCTGACTGGCTTGAAGCCACATTCCGAGGTCGCTGACTGATGGGAGAGGCGTGGGCCCCATTTCCTCACAACCGATTGGTGTCGAGAACGCTTGCAACGTTTTCTCGGGAGTGTGGCGATTGGTCGAATTTTCGCGCGGCCGCCCGCAGCGAGTGCGAGTCGTTTGCAGCTTTATCTGCTGAAACAGCAATAACAACAACAACGATAGGCGAACTTGCGAGGCTTCCAACCTGCAATCTTTGAAGATCATTCACGGTATCAGTCCATTGCGTCTTGAGCGAAATTCCAAACGATTACGGCAAGTATGACGGCGGCGCGAGTGCGACGCCGTGATGCGGAAATGCGCCAGTCGCCACACACCCTAATTTCTCAAAAGTTGATGTACTGAAAGCCCCACCTCTGAAAAACGTAGAAAGTATCTTTAACACTGCAGGAATGCAACAAAATTGTCGGAAAACCGATGACGGAGTAACTAGTAATGGTATGCGAAATGTGAAGGACGAAGAACTAGGCTCGGATTCAGGTGAATTATGCAACAGCATCCTCGAAAGCTGTCGCCGTGCTGAGAGCGCCGAGCGAGAAGCCAGAGAGGTTGGTTTGAAATGTTCTGTACATTTAAACAATAGAACAAGTTTTTCTTCCAGGCATCAAATGGTAACGTTGCTAGGTTTGCCAAGAAGGAATTGGACTACATAGCTGAGATGTATTGTGCGAATTATGACATATTTCATAAAAGCTCGTTAGGTGGCGGAAGAGCCAAGGAAGCCATCGCGGTGAATTTTCAATTAATCCTCATTTTCATTTCAATTTTTTTCTCGCCTTCACTACCTTTTCCTTTTTCACCTGTATCTTACTCGCTCATATCGCGAACCAGTGAAGTTCATTTCACATCGATTGACAAGGTAGATCAGTGAGGTGCGGTGCAGAAGGAGCTGACGCGGCGTCGCGTTGCGACCTTTATAGTTCACCTACATCTTGAAAAGGCCGCGTGCGTCGCGTTTGAGACGCCGCATTGGCCGTGTTGCATCGATGTCGTAATAATTCATTGAAATGCTGGTCTTGACTGGAGGAACAGTTTCTAACAAGGTGTTATACGGAACCTTCAAGTATGTAATAGGTCGCTTTTTGTTTCAGTTGAAAAGAAAGTTGCTCCAACAAATGGCTGACCACCTTTCTGCCATCGTTGACGAAAAGCGTACCGTAGTGCAAATTGATCAGAAAATTCGTGATGAAATCAGACAAGTGAAGAAGTACCTTCGTTATAAAGTAAGAACCTTTCTCTGCATTGAATGACCACTTTGAACGAGCAAAAAAAGGCATTTATAGAGGCAGGATGCACTGGGTACGAGTGGCTTTTCGAGAGAAATAAAGCTGTCTTCCAGTCAGCAGTACATTGCCGACAAGCTGAGAATGAAACCGAGGTTTTCTGGGGTGAACTACAGTGAATTGGAGCTGCGATTGGCTGAGGTAGTTATCGTTTGCTGTAGAAATTTTAATAACCCGGTCGTAGTGGTTCCCGTTGCCTTACGGAAGGCACCATTCGCGGCAGCACGATCGCAGGCGGCGTCGCCCACGGTAACAGTCTGGGTGGGGCTACGTGATTGGTGCCTCCTGTAGGTCCTCTATCTTGCATGAACCTATTCATTTCCTTCAAAATTCTTATGAGTACGTAACTGTGTTCCGCTGGGCTTTTCGCATCAATGTTTCTTCAGAGTGCTGTCGGACTACTGTCGCTGCCACTGCCAGGTGAACTGCCAATGGACTACACACCTACCTGTTCAAGTACGGATTTTTTTATTTATTTTTATTTAATCTGACCATGTGCCCCTCAGGAAACCGCGCCCTCGCATCTGCTGAAAAACTATTTTTAGAAAGGACAAATCATTTTCAGATCCTCCCATAATGTCCTTCCCAGCCGATACCACCAGCATTCTGGACCCGTCACCTCATTCACTGGAAGCCTCCATTTGCTCTCTCAGTGACTACCACAGATCAAAAGAATTGGATATTGCGCTGTAAGTGTGGACCATTAGAGTTTCCTAGCGGCAGCTCATAGTAACCTTTCAGGGAAACTCTGGAGGAACTCCAAAAAGAAGCCCTACGCGCTGAAATTGCCTGTGCTCGAGCCCGCATGGAGGCGGCTATCGAAGAGAGACGGTACTGGGAAGAGAAGCGCGGTCTTTTAGCGCTGTCAAAGCAGTCGCTACAATCCCATCTTCCTTCAAAGCAAGATGACAACCCCGTTCAAGATCGTCTCTCAGCAGCCGTTGAAGAGCGCCAATTTTGGAGAGAAAAACGGCAAATTCTGGCTCTACGAAGACAGTTTGTTCTTGATCAGTTGGACTCATTATAGGACAATAAAATGATTTATTTAAGGGTAGAATCAAGTGGTTATTCCCTGAATTATTACTTTTTAGGAGAGAAACTCAATTGAAAATCAGGTTTTGTACGCGTGTGTTGTTGAGCATTGTCAGAGGTTCGTGTGGATGCTGGATAATCGCCGAACTGATGGTTTCCAAAACTCGTCAGTTTTTGAGTGTTGGCTATGGACCGAACCAAACGGGTTCGATAGCTCCGCACGTGAGAATCGACGCACTGGTAGATAGCTTCCACCTCGTAGATCCCTGAAAGCTGAGATGCAAAAACGCGTTCAACGTTTGCCGGAAGGAGAATGCAATGGCTGGAACAGCAGGGGGAAGGTAGGTGTTTGCGGCACGCCCTGCCTAGGAAAGGGCGTGGCCGCACTTTTTCACCAATGCATGATCCAGCGGATGCTTTCTTCCAGCCGAAGTGGAATGCAATGGTAAGCGGATGGTTGGAGAAAAATAATAAACATAATATGAATAAAAGAAAGTTGAAGTTGATAGTGCAATTCCTTACGTGGAGACGAAGGTGTCGGCGAGGTTGTCTAAACTTCTTGATTTCCCTTCCCTTAGCAGAGTATCTCCGAAAAGGCGATAGGGTGGATGTGGCGGAGCTCGATTAGCTAACAATGTCGAATCACTTTGCAAATTTATTGATTGAAGAGAACTCTGAAGGAATGGGCATACAGATGATCAGTATTTTTGAGTACGGCATAAAATTATAGATTATGTATGGTACAGGTCACCGCATGCCCAGTTACAGTAACTTCAGCGCGGAATAATTTGTAGCTGAATCATTGCACACATCACGCTACGCGTCAAATCATTCCCTTTCCATTAGTTTACTGGTAATGGCGCTTGCATATACACATGTCAATGAGGAAATGGAAAATGCCATAAACTCAAGAGCTACTGTAGCTAGTGGTGCAATTGTCTGTACCGCGTGTAATTTAGTAAAGCTGCCTTACTCGTAGTACTCGTGGATCGTTGCTGTTGAGTTTTGACTTGAGTTCTTCTACGACTCGTCGTGGCATTTTCTGGACTCCTTTTTGAAGCACTTTTGAAGTGTTCTCGGGAAAGATCCTCGTCCTGGCTAGAGGAATTGGATGCTCCAAATTGTCGGAAGGAACTCGTGTTTTTGAGTGGGACGTTGATCGTGGAAGCGGCCTTGGTCTCAATATAATACTTTCAACAACTTGAAAAAAAAAACTATGTTTAAAATAAAATTGAAATAGTTTTCATAATGTGAAAGTAATGTTATGTTATGTTATGTTATGTTATATGTGAATTGCCGTCCTCGTCATCATCAACCTTCTGCGAACACTTAATATTGCGAAGAAATGCTGTAAATCATTGAATGATCCCACTGAGAATCATATAGGCGGCTTATCCAGGGCGATTAATCTCACGGTCATGGGTTCCGCTGTAACTGCGAGAGTTGCTCGGGGACAATGGATCCAGAATACGCGAGCAGGCGTGTGAGAAAGTAGACAATTTGCCTTATTTTCCGGTGCAGTTTACCTTGCGCCAAGGGGAAACCCTAACTATGGCCTGAATAAGGTTTTCATGCATTGGTGCTATAATTAACTCCCAAGATTGTGAAAGCTCATTGAGGTAGGTAAATCTGATTAATAAACTGCGTTGAAGGCACCATGAGAACGTACGGTCAATTGCTGAACATGAAAGTAGAGATGCTATAGTAGTACGTCAGTGAAGGAAAAACGAAAGTATGGATGGCCATAAACCCGAATAGGACCCCTTGTTCTCGTTCGCTCATAAGTGGACGTGTTTTCTGACGAGCCCTTCACTGACGTATCGATCTTCTTGCGAAGTACGCAGTCGTAGGCGACCTGACCCATCGGAGCACTCGTCCACACTCTCAACCGACTCCGGTCCTTGTCCCCCAAAAAGCAGAAACAGCAAAGCAGTATCGTGTACAGTATCCCCCTGACCGGCCACACCAGTTACGAAAATACGACTCCTCCACCCTTCTTGTCAACCAATACTCGGAAGCCATTTGAGTGCGTCATTTCGAGGTTTTTGGCTATAGCTTCCAGTTATTTTCAATTCATCCTACTGGACACAAATGAATTTGCGACTCGACTTGAAAGGAGCTGCATATCAATTTGCTAGCCAACAATCTTCCCATTCGGCTGTTAATGTCTTGTCATGTTGTTGAAATAAGCTAAGAAGCGTAGGCACCGAAATATGCAAGATCATGCCCACTTATTGACCTGAGTTAACTCATGCCTCGTTATAATCAGATTCCCACGCGTAAGCCCTAGTAACCGTTCTAGCCATTGTAGGCCCTATTCCGGCAGAAGGAAGGCACAGCGATAATCAGAGTGTCAACTGAGGTACAGTGTGCAGACTACTATTTCATTTTTATTTCTTATTTAGGACTAATGGTATTACGAAGTGGTGCCGTGCCAGTGCCTTTATGATATACTTTCCTAAGTGGTCGCTAGGGGCTCAAGGAGACAGGGTTGGGGAATTCACGGTGAGAGGCGCTTCCATGCCTTCAACAAACCTCATGCTGGCCTGCGGATCAAGCATTGTTGGGAAGTCTTCGAGGGGAGTCGGGTCAGGAACGGTGAAGGAGTCGTATATTCGCAACTGGTGAGGCTCGTCAGTGGGTACAGAATACCCTACTGCTTTTGCTATTTCTGCTTTTTTGGGATGAATGACAGGGGTCGGTCGAGAATGTGGGCGAGTTTTCTTAAGGGTTAGGTCGCCTACGACTGGGTTCACTTCGCGAGAAGATCGAGACGTCAGTGAAAAGGCGTCAGAAAACACTTCCACTTCCTAAATGAATTTGTCTACCGCTGTATTGAGGAGTAAGTAGATATATGTAGATTCAGCCACCACACTCCGCGGTAGCCTCACGCATTACAGTCCATTTCCCGACGCCTGGCAGGGCATGGCCTAGGGACTTGGGTGAGTGGCGAGAGTGAGAGTACGTGGCCAGGCGTTGGGAAATGGACTATAGCTCCCCATTCAGTGGGGCTGGTACACGCACGCAGACTGAGTGGAGCTGTCCGCCAACGAATCGGATGCGCGCTGTGGCTTTAAAATCTCATGCGTCTCCTTTTTGCATGTACTTTCTCTATAACCAGGGGAAATGACAAACAAATTGCAGGTTTTTCTCTATTTTTCATGTTAAAATAAGGTTCTGTATAGTCACCTGGGCATGAGCACTCCGGCGAGGAAGAGTCGTTGCTCCAGGTCCTTTATGGAACGCTGAACTTCTGGCCGGGAGATGAGTAACTGGATAAACTTGTTTTTATTCGACATGCACTGATAAATTGAAGTACATTCCATTTTTGCTTGAAGTAATACATTTTCTGTTTTTTCATTGGTGGGAGATGTTTCTGCAACGCTCCGAAAGGGCGGAGCGTCACACTACCAATGTATCCAATTAAAGGTGTTTTTGGGATGACCTTGTGGCGAACGCGGACTGTGCCTTTCATATATTTCATTTATCAGTACCATGCAGTCTAACTGACTAAATACTACTCTTCTTTTTTATATATAACCATAATAAAATAGATCATGCACCACTAATTTGTGATAAGAAATAACCTGCAGGTTTGCATGCATGATTTGAGCCGTCTCAGAACTGTCGCAACGATAGCAATGCACGTGCATTGGTGAGTTCATCTCTGGATTCAGAACCAACATCACTACGCCGACGACGTCATCAAATGGCTCTTTGCCGATCATACTGAAAATCGTCAGCAGTTTACAAGGTTTATTCTTTCAGATTAGCTCACTTTGTTGACCAAAGTGTAGTCAAGGAAGAGCCGATGCGGTCGCAAACGCACTTACGGCATTTTTCACCCTAGCAAAAAAGCAGGAAATCGAAAACAGGACGCAGTGCGCACTGACTCCTCGATGCCACCACTTCGACGGACGATTGAGACCGGTCACACTCGACACTTTCCGAATTTTGTGACAGACAGACAAACAAACAAACAAACAGAAAAAGCTGATCATATGTAGTAGGATGGTACCTATACGTGATGCAGCTTGCCGCAATGTGGAATTTGACTATTTGCATTTTCACTTTTCCCTTCCGCGACATCGCAGGAACAGTCTGTATCAGTTTGAGACCTTTCGACGAAATCTAGAACCATTCGTGATTTGATTCGTTTGAGACAATTTGGTGCGATGCTTGACCTGTACGGTTGCCTTATTGGGCGGCTTCTTGAAGGTGTCCTTTAGGAGTTGGCGCATTATCGGCAGCACCACCTGAATGTGAAGGAAGTGTATGCGGGAGGTAAAACTTACTGCAGAAGGGTTAGTGAGTAGAAGGGGATGAATAGGAGAGGACATTACTACATGAATCGTTATCGCCCCCATTACTGATAACAGATATTCTGCTTCATTAACGAGAAAAAAAAAGGAACAAAAACCGCTAGGACTAACAGAACTGAGGACCCTGCCACAGTCCTCAAGAGTACCGCAGCCTGGGAACGGGTCTTTGTTTCGTGGTATCACCCAAGTTTCAACAATGTCACCTCTTTCGCCCTGCTAACGCCGTTGAGGTTCATCATGAGAATTACTTCCTTATCCTAAAGACAGCATTAAGGGTAATGTGATTACTCAGAAATCTCTAAAAGGCGTCAGTCACGTGTGGTGGAAACTAGGGGCATAAGAAGCCTATTCATGGCGAATTACTAGTTGAAAAGTGCGCCTCCAAGCTGAAAAATCGCGTCACGGTTAACAACTGACGCCTTTGAATGACAGACCCCATCCCAAGCGACGTGATTCCTGATTGACTACGGTCAGAGTGACCAAGGAGATGCAGCAAGGTTGAAGGATCGCGACCCACTTCCCAGTTTTAGCTTGAGGCTGGCTCCACAAATAGATACCGTCGTATTTCCGAACATGGAAAGCTCGCACTTCCCCCTTCTGAAAGAAAGGTCGTCCGCGACGAGAATCGGTGGGAAGGGGCTATTTCACGGGTTTTTGGCCATTTCCTACCTTTTTTTCGCCACCATCGTATTACTAAGCACCTCGACTTTTATATTCACTACATTTTTCACGATTCGTCCGAATTTCCCCTATCGTTTCGCAAGCTTTTGCATGTAAAAGCCGTCTTAGAAAGTGGTTCGTCCAGTACCATGTGGGATTTGGTGGGTGGGGCGGCCTGGTGAATTCGAGCGGGCATAGCTTTGTGAGGGTACGCTGTGAAGCTCCAACAATAGTGCAACCTGGGTAGTCATCCAAGGATCTATAATACTTGCCCGGAGAAGGCAGACGACTGGTCTTATTATCGCGTGGCGTGCCTTTAGAGGCAATGATAGGGATAATGTGGATAATGAGAACTTTTGATGTAAGTCGCTCAAACAAAAGCCACGGCTCTGAAAGACTCTACGTGGAAAAATTCCAAGTGAGAGGAGGGCCTCTGAGCTTTGAAGGAGGCGTCTTTTTTAACGGCTGTCGACTTTTTTTTTATCATAATCCGCACCTTTTCTCAGCCGAGCCCGCCCCTTTTGAGAAACAAGGGCGGGAAGAGGGTCTTACTCCTCGGGTTTTTGATCGTATCGTTCCGCTTTTTTCTACACATTCATACTACTGAACATCTAGGCTTTCACATATCATCCCTATCACTGCCTTCAAATCTACTTGAGTGAATCGTAACGTCTTGAACTTACCGCTGATCCACGCACGCCATCGGCTTCTTTCGAGCCAAGATACCACACGTAAAAGTGCGATTTAGTTATTTTTGACTGGAACAGCCAGGACATCTCAACCCATTATCGCTTCCTCCTTTGATAGTATCTCTAAGTAGAACTGAAAATTGAAGATGTGAGAATTCTTTTTGAAAAACTATGTTATTGCAGAAATGAGAAGAGGAGAATGGGATACTGTTGGGTCATCCCACAAGTAATGTGGCTTTTTTCAAAGAAATATTTTTCACAAAAAGTCACTTCACAAGTTTCAGCAGCATCGTCCGAGGGAGACTTGGCTGCTCTACGAGAGGTTAAGTGCAATTTTTGAGTGTCCTCCAATGGGGCCGATTCTCGGGCTAGGCAAGTGGCATTTATAGTCGATGAAAATTGACCAAACCGACAATTTATTTATTCTTTATATTTTTCTCTTAGGGAATATCAATCAATCTTGTGTCCCGTAATGAGCCCCAACCTATTCTGCAAGTTCCACCAATTGGTAGATTGGTAGATCGAGGACTCACGTCGCTCTTTTCCGAACTGCTTTGTCCGAAAGCGCTGACGTTCATTTGAAATAAGATTTTTACCCGTTAATTCTTCGTTTAACATTGCTTCATTGATCATATGAAAGGGTTTTTCCGCTCTATCGAAATTATGTTCCGCTATGATGACCTTATTTCACAAACTATTTTCTCAACAGAAAGATAAGGAATTCGATCAATAATATGTCGTCGTCGTCTTTACTCACTACCGCCTTTTGAAATTTCACCTATTTTCAGAGGACTAGTTGAGAAAATTCTCTTGCCTTTATTTGAATGAATTGTCAAAGATCAACGAAATCTTTCCTTGATTCCAAGAAATTGTCAAAAATCAATGAAGCATGGCGGGAAAACCAAATCTGGAGAAAGAATGACACGAATTCTCGAGTAACAATTATGGAGCTTGTTAAAGAGGTCAAGGATACACATGATTGGTTGATTTTCCCGAAGTGAAATGTAGTGTTTCAATTGATAGGCGGTTTGGTCAACTGTTGTCAACTAGACAAACTACTTCGCCTGCCTGGAAATCGCCCTATCCGACGGATCCATCTAACATATTTTTGTAGAGTAGAAAATTCTCTCCCGAATGATATATGATATGCTGCACAAACTTTTAGTTTTATGGGAAAAATTCCATGCGAAAAAACGATATTACTTATGGAAAGATCCAATTCTTAGATTGGAAAGTCTCAATGTACTTGCAAAATTACGGAGAAGGCTGTTGAACATAGCATCTATTGGGTTGAGGAATAAGTTCCAGCGGTTTTTTTAACCCCGTTTTTCACATTGTTCCCTCCATCTTCCGACAAAGCTCATGTATGAGTTCGATATAGCTTTTTTTTGCTCTACAAAAAACTACTATCTGGTTTTTGACTCCTCCGACCACGTAATATTTATGAGGTTTGGAAATGAAGTAAGCTGTAGGCGAAAAATTGGCACTTGCGCACCTCATCTTTCTCGTCTGCCGTCGAGATCAAAAAGTCTATGTGTATACGTTTTCGGTAGAGCTTTTTCAGCTCTTCAGAATGATTAGCCTCTTATATTTTAGCATGCAGGAATAAGTTTCTACCTGTTTTTCAATTTGAAATTGCGTAACAAAAATGGATTCTTTTGGCAGGCGTTTTATATCATTCGATGAAGTTCTTCGCTCTACAAGATAGTGTTTACGTTTCTTGTTCGAAGTGAATGTGAATTTCTCAGATCATTCAAAAGATGACGAAATCAGGCATTTTTGGCACCATGTGGCGAATGCTCGATTTCGTCGACATTTAAATGATCTAAAAAATTGCAAATTTAATTCGAACAAAAATCGTGAACACTGTCTTGTAGGGCGAAATCCATTTTCCATTTCGAAGAGAATCCATTTTATTACGCAATTGATTCCGCGCCTCAAGCAGTAGGTTCAGTTCGTCTTTTCTGCTCGCAGATATCAGGTTGTAATCGAAAGTGCAAAGAGTGGGTTTGCAAAAGTGCTAGCGGCCAATTTACAGGCGACCAACAACACTTTAGTCGTTAGTAACGCAATTCGGGTGGAGCAGTGAGCTAAGCCGAGTTCAAGTCGCTCACTGCAAAAAGCGAACATTGCTCAAAGACAAGGTGGAAACCAGAGTCAAGCTAAAGGTCGAGGAGAGTTTTTGGGAAAAATGTCCCATGCTTGATCCCTTCTGTCGTGTCCTTCATGTGTCTTCCTGAATCACCATTCGATAATCACACGTTGTACTGGATAATAGTGCTGATAAGTATCGACCTTTTTGAGATCACCTCTTTGGTCCAAAAATCGCAAAAAAGAAGTGGTTGTCGAGGATTCGAGAAATGGACCCCTCTAAAGATCCCTCAACCCATGATTGTCCCTTGCTGAACCTTGCGCTCACAGGCTTATTCGCCATCATTAAAAAAGAGGAAAATGCAATGTTGAGTTCGCTGAGGAAAGAAGTCGCTCACGGTATATATTCCACTGGCTTGAATGGAACAGGGATCATGGAAGTGATAATTGGAGGGAGAGGTGAAGAGGGAGATAGGTTTGTTTCCGACAAAAGGAAGATGCACACATTTTTATATGCTCGGACTTCCGAACTCTCTTAGGAACTCCCTTTTTTCCATTCAGGATAGGATTGGTTCAGTATTAAACTGGATCAACGTCTTAATTCTTTCTACACAAGTACACCACTTTAAGAAAACTGGCTTTTTGGCCCTTTCCCATAGATACTGCTGAAAAATCCGGTTTTTGAAGTATTTTGACTGAAAGAACAAGTTCTGAAAGGACGAGTAATGGAATAAGAGCCTCTAATGGTAGACGTGACCCTTACAACCAACCAGCCATTGAAAAAGCTGATAAGGATCAGTTTTGTCAATTTTTCGGTCACCATTTTTCTCACGAATTCGTAAGCGTTTACTGAAATGAAACGCAAATGTGAATTTTTCTGCTTCCTGCTTAGTTCAAAATGCCGAAACCTGAATATTTGTAACGGATAAAACATCAAACACGACTGATTAAGCCATGACTACAGAAAATTGCAGACAACTGATAACCACGCGAAGACGACAGTGGATGGATCAAGGCAGGAATAAAAGGTTCGAAGCTTCGAAAAGGGGTTCGAAAACGGAGTGTGAGTGATCGTGATGTGTCAAACTGTCACAGCAGCTCAGTCCCACTGCGGTCGCCGCCTTCGCAAACGAATTTGAACTCCAAAAAACGAACGAAATGCCACGACTCGTTTCTAACCGCAATGCTTGTTGCATATGGCATCAAGTATTGTTGCGAAACTTGCCCAGCCATCTAAGGTCTGCTTAAATGTGTTTTTTGACTTGTTCAAGGGCCTCTCTCACTAGAATTGTAGGGGGCATCTAGTGTAGATGATTATACAGAAACTGTGATATGTTCACAACAGATCCAAAATATTTATTCAAAAAAGTCAAAAGACCCCTCAAAAGTCTCGAAAGTTTTGAGAATATTTTTGCGATATTTCGGCGTTTAACGCCTTTTTCAGGCCTGAAACTGTCATAGTTAGCTAAATTATATGATATATGTTGTATACCACTATGTAGCTTACGGAACCCCCACCAAAATATTAAGGAAACTGTGATAGTAAAGCTGAAATACATGAAATTTGGTTGCGTAGCGTTAGAAGGAGTGAACATGACGTGCACCTATTCCATAAATAGCAAGATCTGCCTTGTGCCCTTTCAAGTGCTGTAATTATGGCTCGTGAGAGGGCAGGAATGGCGCTTATAGGACTAGATCGAGAACGATCTCGATGTTTGCAACATAATGAGTACGCCACTCATATTTCAACGTCAAAGCACTTCAACAGACCAAGTCACTGCACTGCTGTACTAGACGCGCGTCTCGGTCAATAGTAACAGCGCTGCAATTTCCCAACTTGCCACTTTTTACCCCGAAGTACGCTATTATTGCCGTCCTTGATCGAGTCACACTCATTATTCCGAATAAACGAAATTAGCGGGAAGGAATTGATGCTAGCTATCGACCGAAGGAGTCGAGGAATTCTTGGATCGCTTCTCGTTTGTCTAGTTTTTTACTGTGGACAAGAAACGATACTCATGCAGAGGCGGGGGCGGAGGTGGTTTAGTGACAGGCGGCGTGGACTTCCACTCTCATGGTGCGGAGATCAGATTCCGCATCGATACTTGTCCAGACAAACCCAGCCTTCCATTCCTTCGAGATCAGTGAATTGGTATCAGACTCGCCTGGGAGGATGAAAGCACTGATTCGTACGTCAGATACCCCCGCAAGTCATTGTGCTGGCCAAA
The DNA here is from genome assembly GCA_963978905.1 of Trichostrongylus colubriformis. Lineage (NCBI taxonomy): Eukaryota > Metazoa > Nematoda > Chromadorea > Rhabditida > Trichostrongylidae > Trichostrongylus > Trichostrongylus colubriformis. Next base: position 31,396,478 of record OZ022259.1, on the reverse strand, counting down.
TTGCATAACGCGCGATAATCGAATTAATGGCCTACTTTCATGGGGCAAGTAGGTCCTTGGATATCTGGTCAGACTGCACTTCTGGTGCGGCTGCACGGTGCACCCTCACGGTGTTGTCTGCTTGAACGCAGCTTAGCCGCGCCCACTCGACCAAATCGCATTTGGCTTTGGACGAACGTATTTCCAACGCGAAAGCTGTCTTTATCATCGGAATGGCTACTTCACTGAATTATCTCCTCTTATCGCGATTTCCTTCTCCACATGAGCGCCACGCTGGAAATGTGTTCGTCTAAGGCCAGGTGCTAGTTGGTTGGGTGGGTGTGGCTTGTTTGTGTTCAAGCAGGCACAACACCGTGAGGGTGCACCGTGCAGCCGCAACAAAGATGCCGCCTGAGCAGTCATCCACGGACCTACTTTCAACAAGGAAGCGACCCAGTAATCTGATTATTGCGTGGTATGCCAAAACTCGCTTTTTAAAGTGCACCTTCAAGGTCTTCGAGTCACTGCGATGACGGGGCAGTATTCGCGGCTGCATGGTATGCTCTCTCCGTCTCCGTCTACACCTCAGCGACTAGTGATGCAGAGAGGGCGAAAGGGAAAAAGTTGAGTTGAGGATCGACTCACCGCCTCAACCTTCACATTCCACAATCCGCTGAATTTACCCCTTTCGGTGTTTTCATTTTAGTGACGTGAATTACGTTAATTCTACGATTCCCCAATTCCATTCATTCATCCATTTTGCGGTTGATCAATATCTAATGACTTTAGCGATTCAACTCATTCCAGGAGTTCCATTTATCTCTAAAAGGCTCTGGTGCGCAAACACAAACAAACAAACAGGCCTGGCGATTTCGATAAGTAAATCGTATCTTTTTCCGGTTCTCGCATATCACTTTTCAAGAATCGCTCATAATGGGCCTCTTAAACGCTTAATTGAACAAAGCGCTCTGTCGAGTGAGGAGAGGGGTGGATTTGTTGACATAGCGGCGATGCAAAACGTAAGAAGTGACCGTCAGGGACTAGCTCCTGTGATCGGGATCATGAGTCTATAGAGCCAAGTAGCAGCTGTGTAACGGATCGTTGGCGCTATATGAACAAAGACAAAAGTTCGAGTTTCCTTGGGCCCAGATGGAATAACAAGACGGATTCCGCAGGCCGTAAATCGCTTACCACCGTGACCCCGTTTGAAGGACGTAAACGCGTCCTTTAAAGAGGCGACACGCCTTTAAAGAACTTGAAACTGGCGCTTTCCTTTAAATAAGGTGGAGGAAGTTTCCATCGACGTCGAAGCTCCTTTCCCTCCCAAGGCTTAGGCTAAAATTCATATCCCCTGCTCCTACATGAGAAAGCATCTGCCCAAGCATATGTCTCATCCGCTTCAGCCTAAGCCTGGACAGGGGAAGGAGCTTCGACGTGGATGGAAACTTCTCCACCTTGTTTAAAGGACCGCGTCAGTTTCAAGTTCTTTAAAGGGCGCGTCGCTTCTTTAAAGGACGCGTTACGTCCTTTAAACGGGTTACGGTGGTAGGCCATTTACGGCCTGCGGAATCCGTCTTGTGAAGGAGTACGGGTTGGTAGAGCAATTCCCTGACATGGAAGAAGAGAGTTTTGCATACCTTAGGAGTGGACTTAGCTCAGCATGATGCTCTTTCTCCATCTACAACAAGCTGTTGACTCCCCCACTCATGCAGCACCACGCTCTCGATCCAGACCAAATCAATTAATCTCACTCAAAGTCACATTTCACGATTAATGGAGACTACCAAATATGCCACTGGTCAGATAATACGTCCCAATCCTCGTAGGTTGTACCTTTACGGAAGCGTAGGGGGGGGGGTGGGATTTTTGAAGCGTGCAGCCGAAGAAGCCAGCGCGACTCCACTCAGCCCGCCCAACGCAGATGTGATTGCAATAACGTTAGTAAAGGTGGCAAAAGCGTGAAAGAAGAGTCCCATAATTGTGCGATAAGATGAGAAAGGGATTGCAATAGTGAAAAACGTTGGCGTGGGGAAACAGATGGTATGGCACAGTTGCTCATGATACCATCCAACGGGAAGTGATTCAATGGTTCACTTTCATGCGGTAATCTCGTACAAGGCCATATGCCAGAAGGCCCCATTTTTGCAATTCTGATGGGCTTTTTGCGAATTTTTCTTTGTCGGCGTTTTCTTCACTGCTTTTTATTTCATTATTCAACGCTTTAACCCACTCAACAAAATCCTGGTATGTGCCTTAAAATTAGAAATGACGAAGAACAGAGGTGATCAAGAAGGCATGCAATAGAAATATCCCTTTTGTAAACCCTGCTTTAGGTTCCATCGCATCAGTGCATGTGCATCATTGTATGAGATAGTGCTCCTTCACAATCATTTCAAGCGGGTCTTGAGGTGCGATCTACTCGAGGCTTCGGTGGCGTTCACTTGCTTTTGATGGATACCATGCACCGACGAGTGAACTACGGAGTAGATACTGAGGGTCGCGGATCAAGAACCCCCAGGAAGCTCCTGTGGACTACTGTACCCAGGGTCAAGCGTGGCGTCGAGGAAATTTTTCGAGGAGTTTACTCCCCCCTCCCCTCAAAGGGGCGTTCATACAATCCTCCCTTTCTGGTTCCGATATTGCTGTGGTTTCTACCCAGCTGATACGATTCATTAAGAAAATTAATATCCTCCGGTGAAAAAACACTGGAGCCAAACTCCTGACAAAATGAGACAGATAAGAATCTAACAAAACTCCAAAACAAAAGCGTATAAGAAAATAAGAACGTAACAAGATATCGGCTAATCGGTGAATTTCGGAGGTTTTCCGTACATGGTATCTGTGCCAGTGAGACAACGAAGGGGCTACTGGCGTCGATCGGCTCCGTTGTGGACCGCGCCGTCCATGAGGTTCCTAGCGAGAATTCATCAGGTTAAAGGGTACACTGTTCCCTTGATCATCTTGGAAATGTGAACTGTGAATAAGGCATCAAGCATCGATCTCACACTACAGCATAAATTATGCGCCTTTGATTGCAGAAGTTCGACACCTTGTTCACAGTCCACAATTCCAAGAGGACCAAGGTATCAGCCTAACCTTTCACTCCGTTTATTTTTTGCGTTGTCCGTGCGCTCTCCTCTTTACAATATCGTCTTAAGCACTTATCTTAAAGGAATCGTCCACGAATGAGTTTTTGTGTTACCCATATGTTTATGGTATTTGCCTAATGTGGGCCTCATGCAAAATTTCACGCGAAAAAAGTGTGAATCTGGTTGAGATGCAACACCACAGAGTACGTCCGGGTGGGCGGGGCCTCCGAGTAAAAGCCTCGTCCCGTTGTCCGTCACCGTTGGGAACAGAGAGTGGAACTGTTTACGTAACCTTCTGCTCCTACAGTGCGTCTCCGACCACCGCGGACGACGGACAAGGCTTTTATTCAAAGGCCACGCCCACCCAGACGTACTTTGTGGTGCTGTATCTCAGCCAGATTCACATTTTTTCGCGTGAAATTTTGCATGAGGCCCACATTAGGCAAATACAACATAAACATATGGGTAACACGAAAGATTATTTTCCATGGACGATTCCTTTAAAAGATTTGTGTATCATCTGTTTCATACTTGTAGAGTGCTGCTTTCTGTTCCTTCGAGTTTCTGAGGGAAGATTAAATTAAATATTAGTTTGAGATTTGAACCGGTTAGTCGGTATCCCATCTTCCCTTTACACTATGGACCCTCAGCCTGAGAAATCCCGCTGATCACTGCCCACCTCCGTTGATCACTGCCTACGCTGTCTTTTGCCACAGAATGGCGAGGGTTCTCACCACGATCATCTTGTTGTAGGGGGGGGGGGAGGCTCCATCAATTATTATAAACGGAGCGCCTCGCAACAATGTCAGCGTTGCCGCCGTCGATAGTGGTTTCGCAAAGTATGAAAGCAGGATTGGTCAAGGTCCCGCGCAGTTATGTCCCTCAAATACTCATTGAGGAAGAGTCCCTGCGTAGCACATTTTATCTGTTAGACATATGTCCATCTTAATTCTAAACAAGGACAGCATGAACCAACTGGGCTAATTGTCATACGGACGCTGGACTGCTCAGACTTCGTAGAGAGAAACCAGCTCTATAAGGAAGGTTGAAAAAGGGGGTGCTGTATGGATCGGGGATGGAGTGGGGCAACAGAAATAGTTCACTACTCCTGATCTCCTTCCTTCCTAGTCTTGGAGAAATCTGCACCTCAATGGATCACAACCACCTTTTCGTGATGCGTCCCATTCCCGCCCTAATTGGCTTGCTTCGACGCACTGGTCTGAAGTGGTTGCTACGGTACTACATAGCGCCGAGGATACCCTATTAAAAGCTTTTTTTATACCCCCTCTGAAAATAGGGAGAGCGCAGTGAGTGAAAGTAAGGAAATAGACCGGATATGCCCAATTTCTGCCACTCAACTGAATTGTGAAGAAAGCTATTGAGCGAGTAATCTTTCTTAGAAACTGGTCAGCTTCTATGAAGAATTGCACGGAAGTAGGAACTCAAGGTAAGGTAATAATGTGGGAAGACAGAGGGTAAAGAGTGAAGATCACGGAAGAAGGGGTTCAATCACTGCAGAAATAGAAGAAATGACGAAGGGTCAACTCGTCAAATGTTGAGCAGTAGCACTTCGATAATGTGAAAGCAGTCACAGTCAGACTTCGCGATTTTGCGATTTTATGACGTCGCATTTCCGCACGCGATACTGCGACCTTGAGGACTTGCATTTCCGCAATTTAGTGTGCGGAACCGCGACACCGCAATATCGCGAAGTCTATCGGCGGCCTTACTGTTTGATATTCAACAAGTTGTCACTCCCTCACTAGGCAAACATCAGTAAAGAAATTAGAAATATGTCAGAAGACTCAAAAACACCTACTGCCACCACTTTTATGAATTTTTGAGGAAAGAAGTCAACAGGTATGTTTACTTTCCAGCAGTAGGCTAGTGTGAATAACGACAAAAGGACGAGGGGCGGCTGAATGGTCGACAGTGTCAATGAGAGCTCGCGCTGTCGAGTGGTCACTTCAGGTGTCGGACTTCTCACCGGATCATCAAATCCGGATTTTTCAATGATCATTGGAAAACAGCTATTGAGCTACAGCACAAAGGATCTCTAGCGGTCACAATAAAGTCAGAGTGCCTTTTTTGCATAAACCTACTGGTATCGTAACCTGATAAGAAGTGATATACTTTACTTGAATAAACAATAGATGAAGCAAGGGTGAGGCAGTTGTGTTTGCTTAGGCTTCAGGAATATCTGTGAGTTTTTGAAAAGTCGTATTGAACATACAGTTACAGGCACCGTCTAGAGTTGGCGATTCAGACGATCAGGCGATTAGGTGGAAAGGAGGAGATACATATCGATTAGACGACAGGACGTTTAGGCGATAGGGCAATCGGAAGGGAGGGACAAGATACTTATCGATCATGGTGAATGGCACGCATAATCGCTTCAGCGCTTGATCGATATGTATCTTTTGCTTTCTACCTCATCGGCTTATTGCTAGATCCAATCTCCTAATCAATTCGTATCTAATTCATTTTGCCCAGTTGCCCAATCGCCTAATCCCCTAATCTGCCAACTTTAAACACTTCCCAAGAAAAGTGAGAGAATATTTTAGTCAAGTATGGCTGAACCAAAAATGATCGCTCTGGCAGGAGGTCCATCTGCCGGTCAAAGCTATATGCTAGTAAGTTTCACAATTTCTCTCGGTTGCAAGAAAGCCTATGGAGATGTTTCTCAGCGGTGCTTCGCCAAAGTTCTCCGGAGTCATCACATTCGGCTGCTTCTCGTCCCCAGCATGGTAAAGTTATTCATTGTTTGTTCAAAGTTTAACGCAAATGAAAACCGGTCGCTGATTTCTGTCAAGTTCACGACTGCTCATGTGATTCCAGATAGCACAAATGGAATTTTTCGGATTATCATTTCAACACGACTGTAACAGTGAGGAAACACTTCTCAAATGGGAAAGTATACAGACGAGGTTGCAACTTGAACAGGAGGAGGTAGGAGTTCTTCGCAGCGCTTGCAAAGATAGGAGAATTCGCGGTAATTGTTGGATACCTGCCATCAAATTAGCTGATAGGATAGGAGAAAAGCTGATTAGGCGTTTGCATGGCTTCGCCTGATACTGATCTGACGAAAAGTTTAGATGGCCGTAAGGCCGCGTTCATACTCCGCGGTACCAGCGGCAAGGTGTGACTGCGCTTTTCTGCGTCTCCATCTGTGCCACCTAGCTTCGTTGTTCGCGTAGATGCTGCATCTCTCCCGAGCCACTCTGCCTCGCTGCTTCCGAATGCATTCACGTCTTGCCGGCGCAAAGCATGAACGCAATTCAAAGCAGTCGATTGTATATCCGTCGATATTCTCTAGTCGGAACGTTGGCTATGAAACGGTCGTCACCATTTCTGCAATTTGTTACAAGGCATGGTTTTATGCCTCGGCGGGGATTGAACCCAGTTGTCTTAGATGTGCACACGTCAGTCGACACTCTTCACCACTACGCTATCCCTGCCTCATGCCTCAAAGAGGGCTGAGGGAGAGAGGGTGCTTGACTTGGATACAGCCCACGGCCTGGTTATCTGTAGTACGTTCTTCGCAGAAAAGGGAATTTTATTAGTTGACCTATAGCAGTGGGGAAGTCAAAGGAATAGACCATGTGCTCGTGAGGAGACCGCTCCTTAAAAAAGTAAACGACATCAAAGTACTACCTGGTGAGGAATTAGCCACCCAGCACAGACCTCTTTAACCGATGATGCCACAGAGCTTCCTGAGAAAACAAAGGTAAGAACTGAACAGAGGATGAGACGGTGGAAGCTACACATAGTGAAGAGGGATTATCTAAAAAAAGTGGGTAATGGAGGCTGGTCCCTATGGTCTGGTTGAGGAGACCTGGCATAGGACCGCCAAGGTCAACTTACGATGCGTGAAAGAAACACTGGGTGGAATTCAGGATAGCTTCAGAAGAGATAAAGAGGCGTGGTTCTGGAGCGAGGAGGTCTAGCGAATGGGATGAAATGGAAAAAGGAAACATACAAACACCAGCAGAAATGGCGGAGCTCCGAAGGCCTCGCCGCCACCTACAAAGATTGCAAGAGGCTCGCCAAGGCAACCACTGCCAAATCCAAGAGCAGGGAAGTAGATGCCTTGTACGAAAGCTCAAAGAGCAGAGAGGCAGAAAAGTTCGTTTTTAGGCTGGCCAAAGCCAAACATCAGCCACTCAAGACATCACGGTGGTAAAGACCGTAAAAAGAAGCGTCGGTGTCATCCAAAAAAGCCAGCGGTGGTGGAAAGGGGGTGGCAGCAGTACTTCGGTGGGAGGAGCTTTCTCTTAACGAAAGCGCAGAGAGGGAGGCCATGGATGGCTCAATCCCAGCTTGGACGAGTGGAGAGCTCCGCCCCATGATTGAGAAGATGATGTTTGGGAAGGGGTTTGGTCAAGATAAGAACTGGGGTACCCATGGATGGTGCTGGGAGAGTGGCTTACTCGATTCCTTAACACCGTAGCCACTGAAAGAAGGATCCTAGATGGATGGAGGACTAATTAGATGGTCGTCATCTTCAAGCAGAAGGGTGATGCAATGGACTGCTCCAATTACCGTGGTATCAAATTGACAGCATACACCATGAAGCTCTATGAGAGCCTATCAATTCCAGGCGAGGGATGTCGTCCCTACCTTACAGGAACAGTCAGGGTTCATGCCTAATGAAAAATCTACAATCGTCGCCATCTTTATCGCCAGGCAGGTGATGGAGAAGAGAGAAGTGTCGAGAAAAGCGAGGGCCATCTTAACTGGCGTTTCTCGACCATGGGAAGGTTTTCGACAGTGTTCCAAGGCCATTACTCTGGAACGCGCTCCGAGAACTCCATCTACCGTAGCGGCTGATCGCCTAAATAAGGGATATGTGCGTTGGAGCCAAGGCAGCGATACGCACTTCGCGCGAGCTGTCGGATGTAAGTATTAAGGTAGGGATACATCAAGAATCGGCCCTGAGCCCCTTCCTCTTTCTCAACACTTGAGTTGTCTTGGTGAAAGACCCGATCGAGGGGCCGATAAAAATCATCCTGTACGCCGACGACATAGCTCTGCTAGCACACAGTAGAGAAGAATCTCAGACAAAAGTATAGAAATAGCAGGACAGGCTAGCAGAGAATGGACTCCGATTAAACGTCAAAGAGTCTGAGCTCATAAGCTCGGAAGGATGCCTAGAACCGATGGCATACTGCCATGAAGAGACAAACGGAAGGGTGGAAGACTTCCAGTACCTCGGAGTACTAGCGGCTGATGGTACGTTGAACCACGCGGTGTATGTCCGAATAAACGAGGCACAGATAAAACGGAGGGAGTTCACTGGGATTGTGTGCGATCGACCGTGCTCTAGGACGCTCAAGGGCAGAATGTACCGAGCAGGTAAGGCTGGCAATGCTGTAAGCGACCGAATGCTAGCCCGTAACAAAGATACATGACAGAGAACTGCACGCGGCTGAAAAGTTAATATGAGATGGACATGCGGATGGACGTGACTGGACAAGGTCAGGAACGAGGACGTGAGAGCGATCATGCAGACGGCTCATGTCCAGTTGAGGTTGAGGGAGCAACGGCTGTGATTGTATGGACACGTACTAAGAAAACCAAAGATCATCCCAAGAGGAAAGCACTAGAGTTCGAAGAGCAAGGGAAGCGACCACCTGGAGCCCTGAAGAAGGGATGGAGGGCGTCATCAAGGTGAGCTCACCGAGGTAAAGGCAACGGTGGAGAATGCTTCGGACAGAAACAAGCGGCGACGTCTGACAAGAACAGCGGACCCCGCGGGTTTACCGCTGGGAAAGAGGAAGACTTGTAAAGCTGATCTATTGCATCGCCGCTCAAAAGCTTTACTGTCGTTTATAAGATCAACAACACTGCCACTCTCATCGCTCCTGAGGGATCACAGGTTTGTATTGGTGGTATGGCATGAAAAGCCTGAACAAAACGGATGAAGAGAATTTCACCTCAGGTAAAGCCCGCGATGTTGTGAAGCGCTGTTTTCCAAAGCAGGTTCAGGACAACCACCAGAATTTGCATTGGCGACAGAGTATCGGCAGAGTTACGTATACCTGGCTAGATTGGGATTGTAAAGATGAATGGTTATGGGACACAACGCGGGATGATCAGGTCCACATGGGCGATTTGTTTCTTTAACCCATAACCCCATACATAGAGATTTACGGGAATGGGTTGAGCGCCACCAGTGAGTGACTGCTGAAGTGAGCCTCAATGTTTGAAACCGAACAACATTTTTCAGTCGATGAAATATGCTGCTAAAAAATATGAATTCGAAAATTCTGTGATAATAGTGGATAGGGCGCTGCCGAGCCATTATTTTAACAAGGTGTCGTGAGTTTAGCATTCCTTTCCACCGAATTTCCGGAATAGAAATTGTATTCCTAATCATCGCCATGAAGTCATACTTTGACATGATGCTTCCATAAGTAACGATTGAGATGTTAAAGACAGTGATAGGGATAATCCACGCAAAATGTGAAAAGATTACTGAACATGAAAGCCGAGGTGTTCGGTAGTATGAATATTGAGAAGAAACGGAAGGAAACGGTCAATTACCCGAGAAGGTCCTCTTTTCAGCCTTGGTTCTCAAGAAGGGCGGGATGAGGAGAAAAAAGGGGAGAGCTAAGATAAAAAAATGTTGGTTGCTGTTGAGAAATATGCCTCCTCCGAAGCTCAGAGACGCTTCTCTCACCTGGAATTTTTCCTCATATAATTTTCTCAGACCCGTATTAGATTTAAATGATTTGGTGATTTCCATCAAGAGTTTTTATTACCCAAATTACCCCTATCACTGTCTCTGATGACACCGGAAGTAGTAACCGTGGCAGACTGTAGAATATGAAAGTAGGGGTGCTCAGCAATGCCACAGTAGAGAAGGACGAGACAAAACGACGAAAAAAAAAACCCGAGAAATAGGAACCCAAAAATCCCCCTTCCCTCTCGCTCCTCCGCGCCACTAGTCAGGGTGGATTGCAGACAGGACAGAGGCTGAATCGGCCGGCTGCGATCGTTCCCCCTCCCCCTACCCAGCGACTCGCCCGGCCGCAGGACCGCAGGACGACATGCCGTGCTGCCGGGTCGTAATAAGACCACAAATCGCCCTTTTCTCATACGAGTTTCGCCACACATCACCTCTTCTGTAGTGGAAAGTTTGTATTAAAGAACATGTATTCACTGTTCTCGATTTCGCTTACCCCTCAGGATGCCTTTAAGCGTAGTCTTAATCATTCCTCACTCCATGTTTTGAAGCAGCGTTCATAGTGGTGGAATCTGCGGAGAAGGATCATGTAGGTATCGACTGGATTGATAGCGGATTTTGCGTCCTTGTGATAATGCGGAATCTGCGTTTTGTGGATTTGTGGTATCTGCGGAAAAAATTGGATACATATCGATCTGGAGAACTGCCGAATTTGCCTTTTGTGTGAATACGGAACTAGGGAATCCTTATTTCTTCAAGCCTATCTACTTGTAGAGTCGATACGTATCTGTTCTGTTTCAGCACATTCTACAATTCAGCATCTCCACAAAAACTCAAATTCCGTAACTCGCCTGATAGATACGTATCTTTATTGTTTTCCACAAGTTACGTAATTTCGCTATCACCCAAACTGCATCACCATGAATGTTGTCCAATGAAGGGAGGATATACTAGGATCACCGATGGTATACAGCATTGGGGAGCGTGCAGCTCCGTCTTTTCGCACGTGATTGGTGGAAGAATAGAGAGGGTGTGTCTCAAACACCCTTTCGATCTCGAGCTAGACGATCGAGGGAATGATCTTGTTCCGGGAACGATAAGTGCTCCTGCACTGCGAAACTAGAAGGAAGTCCTCGATAAACATAGAATGTGCCTCCGCATAAAAATAATGGGCTGTGTACTACATGAGTCTATAACTTCTGAGCAGCGTTCGTTTGTTCCTAGCAAACGAACGCTGCTCCTAAATTAAGAAAATATAAAGCAGTAAACAATAATGAACATGAAACAACACTGTGAGGTAAACAAGCAACAGCAAAGACCATAATGGTTTAAGGCACAATTCGATCTATTCATGCGGAAAACCGTTATGTGCAATCGAGTGCCACTCGAGAGATATCATGGAGTAAGTTCATCCTCGAGCCAGTGTTGGCTTTCGATGGCATCGTGCATGAGTTTCTCTGTTACCTTTGTATTTATGTTGCATTGCTTAATAAGGACAGCATGCAGAGTTTCACGCAAAAAGTGAGAAACAGGCTAAGGACCCCACCCCCACCCGCCACAGCTTCACAAAGTAGCGGCTGGGGGTGGGGTCTCCGAGGAATTGCTCCGCCCCGTCGTCCTTTGCGATTGGAGGCGAGAGTGGGACTGCCCACGTGACCTGCTGTTCCCACTCTGCGTCTCAGACTGCGGCGGAAGATGCAGCAGGCACCTACTCGAAGGCCCCGTCCTGTTGCCCAGCACTTTGAGGAGCTGTATTTCAGCCGGATTCTCATTTTTTCGCGTGAAACTTTAGATAACAGAGAAATTCATTTTTTTGCGTACGATTCCTCTGAACACGCAACTGCAGGTGATATACATGCGAACTACCACGGTCGAGGATCAGAATGTGTTCTTCAACAGAAATAAAGGGACAATGAAGGAATGGCGACAAATGTTGCAAAATGTGGAGCAGCTACGTAAAAGGAATGAAGAGGTAAAGAACGATTCCGAAGCGATTTTTTATATGTAGTGCTATCGCATGAAATGAGTGTGTCAAAACAGAATGAGGCCAGAAGAACTCTAATAGTCCCTCACGAATTCCTCAAAGTCTCAATGTAAAAGATACATGTCAAATAAGCGATCAAGCGATCCTCCAACCGAGTGATTTAGTGATCGGGTGAGAAGGGTTAATACGTATAGTTTAGGTATTGAACCACTCTGCGTACTATCGTTTTTTTCAGAAGGAAATTGTCCATTTACCACTAGAGCTGGTCCATCAGTGGTGTATGACATGCTGCACAAACGTATGATTTCATAGGAAAACATTCCGTTCAAAAAACGACATACTCGTAGAATGATCTAATGGATGATACTTCGGCCTCCAGTGGTACAGGGCATGTATAAAAAAACAGCATCTTAAAGACAGCATTAGGGATAAAATGGTTAATGGAAAATCTAAAAGAGGTCACTCACATAGAAACTATGGGCCTGAGAAGCTTATATATGGCGAAATCTCCGTCGAAAAGCGCGCCTCAAATGTAGTAACGGCGTAGCGGATGAGACCTGACGCCTTTGATAAGTCCATCCCGCCTCCTAGGGTCGACTTTATTGAAGAATGACTGATATGTGCAAAAGCGTTACAGCAGAATGATACTTATTGTATCGTACTCAAGCTGGCAAACGGCATTCATCGAAATCGAACGGGAGCGCAAAACCCTAAAAAGACCTGACCCGAAAATCCTACGTCGTTTTCTTTATAGAGATAAGTGATCCGTCCGAGAGCGATTCCAGGCTCTCATGAACCTAATACTTTTTTTTCACTAATTAAAGACCACTTTCTCATGAACACTAAATGACCTCTTCCGACTTTGCTCATTTTTGACACGGAATGGGACGCGACAACCAAGAAGTTGAAAGCGCATTTTCAGGCACCGTCGGGGGTAAATAGGAAATGAGAACTGGGAAATTTCTACTCTGTGATGTCCACTACCTTCCAGATCAGAAAGTATGATCTGTGGCGAAACTCCCATTGAAAAAGCGCGTCTGGGAGTCTTTTTGCCGCTTTCACACTTTGCGGCATCGACGGTGATAAAATCATGTGCCCACCTCCGACCAAGGCGGCCCTCTGGCGAACCGCTCTGTACATTATTCTCGACCGCACCATGACTACAGTATGATGACGGTGGCGAAAGCCCGCACAAACCTGAGGCTGAAACGCGCGCGTGACTCTTGCCACAGTTTGGCACTACGCCATGATTCTCGATGAAATTCGAATCTCTCCACAGATCTGCGCGGGCTCTCGTCACGATCTACTGTAGTGTAGTTCGGTTCGGTAGTTACGGGGGCTAGTAATAGTATAGCAGCGTTATAAACAGAGCGCGTCGCTAGAGTGCAGCCTTGGTTGGCGGCTTGCATATGATTTTGCCTGCGTCGCTCGTCGCCGTCGACGCCGGTGCCGCAGAGTATGAAAGCGCCTTACCGCATCTGACGCGCATCATTGGGACTGCAGTCCTAATTACTGCAACAGTAAGGCAAAGTTCGAGGCTCGCTGACTTCTCCCTTCACCCATGTGCATCCACTCTCACCGGCTAGTGATGCATAGCAGGCGAAAAAGTTCCTGGTTTCTATTTTTGGCTTGAACATTTTGTTCTATATATTCTTTGCTGTCACACTACTGATCACCTCGACCACCTTCCCTATTCCACAAATTCCACAATCCGAATAAATTACCAATAACCGTGGTAAGAGCTATGTACTGCATTGACCTAGATTTCTCGCAATAAAACAGTTGCTGAGCGGAAGCTCGTTTCATTTTTATTTTGTTCAGGTTTGGAGTCATCACCGGAATTTCGTTCCCGTGGAGGTGCTCCCCAATGATAAATTTCGAAAACGATTGCAGCTGGCTTGCGGCGTTCTGGCAAAATTGTTGGACTTCAAGTTAGATCCCAGGTTAGAGCTTGACCACCTCATACAAAATGACGAAATCCATTCCAAAACGAGATACATGTTCAATTTGAGAGGGGCAGGATGAAGGATTTGGTCGTTGGCTGAACGTAAAAGTGGAGGTCCCAAATGGTCGGACTGAGAAGAAAAACAAAATTACATAGTCAAAAATCCGATAAATGCCCGTTGACTTGATGTTTTCCGACACTGACTTATTGATCTAGGCCATGTGTGCCTGTGATATGTAGCGGTAATGCGCAGCAGGCGATAGAGCCTGGGCAGCGGGAAGTTGGTAGGCCGGCAAAGAGCTATGCTGGATATTTGGATTGCCCTATATCGCACATTACGTCACACACTCTCCTTGGACCCTTAGCGTTTATTTAAATAATCCATGTTCATACCCCACTTCTTTATTTGGAATCACCATTTTTCATTTTCTGAACATTCATTTTATCAGTTTGTGCTCCCCCTGAGGATCCCGTGTGTTCCAATCGCCTTCCTTCATTGTGATTGTGATGTGTGTCGACTAGAAGCAAGTCAACTACCGCAATCACCTTATCGTATCTGTTGCTGGTGCTGCATTCTCAATGCCATGAGCAGATTGAAGGAAATAGCAAAACATTCTCCATAGCCGATTCGTTGAACTCTTAAATTTCACGGATTGGAATCTTAGATCATTTCAAAAGTCCTATTAAGGACATTAACTCGTTTGCTCTTTGGATATCATTTGTTACCGTCATAGAGGGCTACAATGTTACCCTTATCAATGCCCCTACTGAAAAAGCGTTTTATTTCCGAATATTGCATCAGAGCCTTTTTGCATCAGGGCATCAGAGATTTGATTTTTTGTTTTCTTTTTGCTTTTCAACGACTGACTCATTGGTCTAGGCCATGTGTGTCTGCGATACGTGGCGGTAATGCGCAGCACGCAATAGAGCTGACGCAGCGGGAGGTTCGCAGGGCAACATTCAGCAATCTCTGCACAATTTTTGCGCCGATGTTTTCCCATAAAATCAACAGTTTTGATTTTTTTGCCTCTTTTCAGATGGGAAGCACTGATCAATGAGAAATTTCCTGCGTAATGAGAATGAGTGCCCGAGCAATTTCAAAAAAGCAAATTCTTCAGTGATACTCACTAAAATTGAATGGTTTGATGTTCCAAGTCAATCAAATAAATGATTCAATAAGGTTTAAAAAACTGGAGATTTTAGTGAGTTCAAATTGTAATTAAGCGCACCACCTTTCTTATCACAAAGTTATCGTTTTGATGAATTCAAATTGATGAGTTGACCTATCAAGGATAAGATTTTGGAAATGAGTTCATCACTCGCCACTTCACGATGAAATTTAAAAAGCCGCAAGGTCGTCTATCTAATCTATCTCACGAGTTTTAGAAACTCGAAAAATTCTTTGTAACAGGATGTCACAATGGAAGCATCTGCTGCTTTTGCTATAGTGTAGAAAGGATTTTCGACGCTAGGAGGCGGAGCCTCACTTTGAAGGAACCATTCGCGTACAACTGAATTCAGCACTGGGCGCTGAAATTTAAACGGCGTTTTGCCTGCTGGCACGTGTACAACGACTGCTAAGTGGGTATTCAAACGAGTTGGTCTCCTTTCAGTTTTTCGATATCTGTTTTGGAACGAAGGAAACTTACCGGCTTTCTTCGCCTTTCTCTCTGTGTACTGTATCTATCAGGGTTGTTTTGAAAAGAATAATAGAATTTCCGCGAACGATTCTTCTAACGGTTGGGGATCATACGTATTTCACAAAAAGGAGATATATTTCACAAGCCATCGTGAGTCATCTGCAGGGAAAGATTAAAGCCGCTTGATTAGTCGCTTCGACAAATGATTCCTAAAGATAGCGACGTCCCGTCTGTACGTTCTTGTGATACCGCTTGTCATCGTAATGGCTTGTGAAGTGTCTCTTCAGACCACGTGCACTCTCCTCGTCACTGCCGTAGACGTCTCAAGATCTGTCCACGAAATTGATGCCCAGCTACTCTTTCCTTTTTTTGTAGTAGCTCGTAGGTCAGGTGATCAATTTGAATGCATGTTTACAACTCTAGCTATTATTACAAATATATCAATTAGTCAGTCTGTCATCATAGACTAAAATCAGCTATGTGAAATGTGAGCTGACTTTATTCATTCAGCTTATGTCTAAAGAATAGAGGAGATAGTTGTTAGATTTTTTGAAGTCTTGATTTTCAAAACAATGAAGGATAACATTGAGTTATTATTAGCTCCGATTTTCTATATAAATCATTCATGGGGGTCTTGCAACATAGAGCCAGTTTGATTTCCGTTTTGCAGGAACCTTCAGACTATTAGCCGTATCCTCCTTTTGACACCATCCGAAGTCATACCAAACTGACTGATAGAAGCTCAACGGGAGCCTTAGAAAAACCAATGTATACAATTCAGTTCCTCCAGGATTTTCGAACGCGTACTCGCTCATTCGATGCGCAAGTGCTCACAGAAAAGTCTGATAGGGACTCATTCATACCGGAAGCTCCTAAAGCCTCTGGGAGGGACAAATTTGTGGTATATGAAAGTAGGAGTGCTCGGCAATGTAACAGTAGAGAAAGGACAAAATAAAACGGTAGAAAAACCGAGAAAAGGAATGTGAAAAATCCCCTTCTCCTAAGCGCCCCTCTGCGTCACTAGACGGGGGTAGATGGCAGATGGGTGAGGGACTATGTAAATCAACTGGTCGCAGACGTTGTCTCACCCTCGCCGTGAGCCCCTCCGCCGGATGCGTGGCAGCGCGACCCGCTCTGCTACGAGATTGTGATAAGATCTCAAGCCGCGCTTTTTCAATGAGAATTCCGCCACACATCACCTCTCTGTGGAGGGTCTGTTTTCAGAAGACATGTACTCACAGCTCTCAGATCCTCCTTATCCCTCCCGATGCCTTTAAAAATGTAAGGGGTATTGCGAACAATGAAAACTTTTGGAGTGAGTCTTCTAAATAAAAACAGGAACCTTGGAAGACTATACGTGGCGTAGTTTCCGGTGAAAGGCCCACTCACGAGGTTTAGAGGAGCCATCGCTTTTCAGGCTCTGCAATTCTTGACTTGGGTCGTTCTTCTGAAGTCGACTTCGCCGAACAATAATGGAGGTGTAGAGAAATAAGAATGATAGCAGAGCGATACCTTATCTTATCATATCATTACATATCGATCGATATGATGTGATGCTTGACATGTCGCCTTTTACGGTGAAAACATCCATCGGTCAATTTGAAGTTAAAGTGAATGGGGCAATCGAATTATCCCTTCACTGCTCTTAAAGCTGAACCGGGATTGTGTGGAATTTGACTGTTGCGATGGGACCGTTTCCCATGAACTTATTGGTTAGTTACCATCCGCTAATTTGTCCATACCTTTCCATAACGGGTGTAACCCCTGTCATGAAGTCAACGCGAACGAGTGCCACACATTTAAGGGCGAATGCTTACGAGGTCACAATTCGTGGTCTTACAGGAATATTCACCATCAAGGCGACCAATTTTTCAAACTACCCCCCCCCCCCCATATTTCTGATTATTTCTCCATGCAAGAGCGAAGGTCTTCATGCGTGCAGGTTTTTTTCTCTAACCGTATGTCGTAGTTATTACGTATCAGACCGCGCGTCAACGTTGTGGTTCACATTTCGATGACATGATAGTGTCACGTGGGAAAGTGCCGCGCTTATCATCGCTCCACCCCCTTGATAATGACACCGTCAGCGCGATAATCGGACCCACGATCGCCCCATACACACACGATGGTGAGTTTTTGATGGTCTTGGCCGAAAATTGCTGTTCCGTCGTCATGTCTCATCGGTGGCTCACTGAGAAGATTTTTAGACCACGTACGACAAGGAACCAAAAGTTAAACCCGATAACGGCACGTTCATCTGCTTCGACCATATCAGGTTTATCGTCGGCAATGCTAAACAGGTTATCTTGATGTTTATTCCTATTCTGCTCATTTTTACTTGTTTTCTTTTATCGCATATGTCTATTGGCCATATATCAGCATGAAATAACAAGTGGAAATCCTACCTTAGCCACACAAAGGTAATTTGATCTCAGAAAAGGCGTCAGAGGATGACAAGGAGCTATGACTTACAGATTATGTCGTACCCCTTAGAAGAATTGCGATACGACCCTTTCCATGGATAGAGGGTCGTCTAGGGATGGTACTTGGCTTGATATGTGGGGAGGAAACCGAAGCGAAAGCAGAGCCCAGGAAAGGTAATACGGTAGTACGGAGTGTAAACTTACACGGTTTACCGTGAAAATTGCCACCCTCTCCGTACAGATGGGAAGAAGACGGTAACTGCCTGGTTTGCGGAGGTTTTGATGGTTCCTTCTGCGTGAGATCTCCCCCTCCCTGCTTGTGGAAGTGTTCGGTAGGCTTTTGTGTAGTACCCAGCACAGCTGAAGAATCTGAGGGTATTGCAGCCTCCCCTTCGATAGAGCCCCCTCTCACCCGGGGAATTTCGTGCTAACCAATGAAGTGAGCCCAAAGGTTTCTGGATCATAGCGATTAATGAGACAGGACTGATTATTCTAGAAGATTTTTTTTTGGAATTAACCCTTGACGTGTTACATTATCTCGTGTTCTTCGGTCGTTGCTGCCACCACTGCTCGCGTATCGCTATTGCACTGTTTTTGCCCTAAGAGGACTGCAGCACTTGATAGGCATGCATTTATTTGCTGGTCTTGTGCGATAAGAAGGAAATAAACCAGAAGTAAAACATTCTGCAGTTTGGCATTGAACCTGTTGGTTTGTCCGTGGATACCCTGCCAAGGCAGAGTTAAAGGTAATGTAACGACAAATGGCTGTGACAAGCAGGGCACACCCAGGCATCGAGGAAAATCTACCCCTTCACCCTCCCCCTTGCTCAACGGGAACCCATTTCAATATCTCCATAGCCTCTATACTATCAGTAACTATTGCCGATTGCATAGTATTACTAAGTATTTTATAACTGTAATTTTTGTGTTGATCCCTTAAAGACACTGTGAGGGATAAACTTAGCTAATTGGGGTTATGAAAGTTGAGGTGCTCAGCAATATAAGAGTAGTGAGAGAATGACATAAAACTGCGAAAAATAGGAACCTGAAAGTCCGCCCTCTCTCTCGCGTCCCTCTGCGTCACTAGTCGGGGTAGAATGCAGACAGGGCAGAGGCTGAATCAGGCGGCTGCGATCGTTCCCCCCCCCCCACCCAGCGACTCGCCCGGCCGCAGGACCGCAGGATATATATGTACAGAAGAGATTGCTGGAAAGCCGTGCTGCTGGGAAGTCGTGCTGCGGAGTCGTCATAAGACCCCAAGCTGCGTTTTTTCGATGCGATTTTTGCCACATATGACCTTTTCTGAAGTAGAAGAAACATGAAGAGAGCATGTACTCCCAGATCTCTGTTTTCCCTTACTCCTATTGATGCCTTTAAATTTAATCATGTTTTCTGACATAACTGGGTCAGATGGCGGCTTCTTATCATATAGCCTGGGACCATGGCTGACCTCTGCAATTACCAGCCCCCCCCCCTCTGCCCATCAAATACGACCCCCTGTCGAGGAATACTCGACTCCCCTGTGAAGCCTTGTTAGAAGTGATTGTGGCAAGTGGCCGGCGTGGCTCGGAAACCAAATCCCGAATCAATAGCCGCCCAGGTCGAGCTAACTTTTCATCCTTCCGAAGTCGGCGAATTGCTAAGTTAACTGCTAACCGGACCCGTCTGACACTGAACTGTACGTAGGGCGGTTGTAGCAAGTCAGTGTAAGGGCTAAATAAGAAACAGAAACTTAAATTTTCAAAAAAGTATGTTGGAAGAGGTTAAGTGGTTCGTTCCGCCTCTACTCATACGAACACTGTGGTCTGCACCAACCACCGAGGTTCATCGGTGAGTTGGGGTGATGGAAAAGAAAAGAATATATCAACTAGGTGAAAAATAGTGAAACAAGCAGGTGAAAAATAGTGAAACAAGCGTGAAACCGAATCCAAATACCACCAAGATTCTGGATGGAAGTGCTGAGCATGGCGCACTTTCCGAAAAGGGGTTGGTCAACGTCGTATATTCCATGCTTCAGAGGTGTGGGATAGCGTACCAAAATGGCTCTACCACATTGTCTAAGATCACATTTTCAGATTTTTTGCGGTGTGTCGATTTGCGAATTGTCAATAGATGTGCTTGAAATTTATGTTACAAATGATACGTTCGATATATTTATTCACAGTACTCCTTTCTAGGCAGCCTACTGGTACTGTGTCAACTTCGGCTTTGAACCATTCGCATATCGTGGATTGGAGACGGGTAGTCGTCAAGTTGCTCAACATGCTGTCAAGCAGAACAAGGTACCTTTTCGTAGAGGCTTTCATGCTTACTTCTCCGATTTACATTTCGTTTTTTTTTCAGATAATATTCGTTTTCGAATCGGCTCTTCTTCCAAATAACAAGGAGCTTGGTGATCATTTGGTACAGCATGGTGACGGTGTCAAAGACGTCTGTTTTGAGGTTTGTCTCAGTGGAGTCGCACAGATAGGCGGTGAAAAGGGGCATTTTTACGAACCACATTCAAGCTGAATCGTTTGGAGGCAACTGAAAAGGCGACTGAAAGTGCAATAAAGGCAATTAATGAAACCTAAGTTCACTTACGGAGCGCCCTCACACATGGCACCAGCCGCGGCGGTGCGGCGAGTCGAACTGGCCGCGTCGCCGCGTTTGGCCCCTCCTGCGGAACTTATGGTACGCTCCGCAACAGCGGGGGTGAGGAGGAATGCGTTACTATTCCCGAAGTTGCGATCAGTTGGAATTCGTCGTGTTGTCTCGGTATCTTACCACATGGGGCCGGTAGTCGCTGTTTTCTTCTTATCCCCAATAGATCTTGGCGCACGGCCCTACGAGCGAGCGCTTTTAGCTTGTACCGGGTTCATTTTGCTTTTTGGAAATGGCGTCCATTTTTGGGGACGAATCGATGTCCCGTCTTTGTACAGCACAACTTCTGCCTTATTACAGCAAATTTTCAGGTGGATGACGTGGTGTCAATTGTCGATCACGCTAGGAAAGCCGGTGCGAAAATTGTGAAAGACGTCACCGAAGAATCTGATGAACACGGTTCGATCAAATATGCAGTACTGCAAACGGTACGGTATATTTTCTCGTTGCGAGACCTCACGTCTTCACTAAGTAATTTCAGTACGGCGACACAGTGCACACACTACTTGAACGAAAGAACTATCGAGGATGTTTCTTGCCGGGATTCAAGCCTCATCCACAGGATAAGACATTTTTCCAATCCCTTCCAAGGGTGAGTTTGTATGGTAATATCATTGTCAACAAATTAAACGATCTTTATTCAGGTTGGTCTCAATTTCATAGATCACTGTGTTGGCAATCAGCCAGATCTCCAAATGAACTCTGCTGTTGAATGGTACGAGAAGGCTCTGTGTTTCCATCGGTATGTTGATTTTTATAAGTACTGCAAGTTCTTAGTCTGGATCCAGACAGAAGTCTTGGAAAGAATTTCCCGAAATTTTTTTTAAAATTTCATAAAACTAAAATGAGAGCACGGGGACCAAAACAAACGAAAACTACAAATAAGAGCTTCCGAGCGAGTCGGTTCCACGGTAAAGTAGTGATAAATGGGGTGTGTGTGCAAAATCTTCCATAGCGGTGAAGCGGGTGAAGTCTCCCAGAGTGCGCCACACATGCGATGTCAGCCGGAAGTGTGGAAACCATTTGATGCGCATCGGCTCATACAAGCGAAATATCAATAGGGTTTACCAACGTGAAAGAGAGCTTTGGGGATGATGTGATTACTGAGGAGTTCTCAAGAGGAGTCAGTCACGTGGAAACTGGAGGACTATGAGGCCTATTAATGGCGAAGGCTCGTCGAAAAACGCGCCACCTAGCTGCAGAAAAGGCGTAACGGTCACCAGCTGACGCCTTTCGATGACAGACCCCGCCTCCAAGCGACGAGATTCCTTATTGGCTACGATGGGGAGTGGTCTCTCAGTTTTGGAATTAACTTAATTTAATTTGGAAAATAGGCTGCTGACGTATTTCCAAACATCCTTTCGTGTTCACGACTTGGCAACATGCCAATGCAACTCTAGTCCAGAATACCAGCCACTTGGCGGAGAGGTCGTCCACGTCGAGAATCAACAGTAGGAAAGGGGATTCCGTTCCTAGGGTATTTGACAATTTCCTTTCATTTCTTCTTCACTTCACTAAGCACCTCGACTTTCGTACTCACTACATTTTCCATTGTTCTTCCCGATTTCTCCCATCGTTGCCTTTAAAGCAAGTGATTCCGTGCTACTCCTCCTTCCAGACAACTTTCTCATCAACAATTCAGCGGAATGAACTGTGTTGTACTCGATCCAGAAAAGTACGAGATCTTTCCAACGGACACTATTTTGAGCTGTCTTTCATCCGTCTGCTCTTTGGCCGGCTAGATATGGACGTATAGCGGAGAGTTTCAGCATCCACGGAAATTCCAGTACATGAACAGAAACACGAACAGAACCGAGGAAATTTATTTGTTCCACAGCAGAAATCGAGGAAGTGGAAGACGAGCAATTTGCTTGAATTCCCGCCGGTCATCATTTGAGTGGCCGGCTGAGCGCAGTTCAAATTTTTGCGCCTCATGTTGATTTGCTTCTCACTCCGCGTTTGGGACCACATAATTGCCGCCTCTGCTCCTGAAGTCCAAGCACTTCCAGGCATCGAGGAAAATAGCCGCTTCACTACGACCTCCCCCCTCTATGGGTACCGAATACAACCCCCCCCCCCTCTTTTTTAACCTCCACAATACCGGTAGCTGTTGCTGGATTGCATAGTTGCACTGTGTTTTACTGCTATATATCCTTTCCTGAGGCAAAAAGATATTTATTTTACATTTTGTCACCATATTGCGGTGAATCACTCTTCCCTTCTTAACTGCATGTTGAAAGTTTCTTATCACTGACCTTTGGAGATACGGCCCTGCACGTCCCTGTTCGGTCAAATACTACCCCCTGTCGAGAAATCCTCGACCCTCAGTGTACCCTGCCTGAAGCCCTCATGGCCGCGCCCCTTCGGACGCCTCATCACCCCGTCGTCCGTCACTTTTGAGAGCTCCATCCCAGCCACATTTTTGATTTTTTTTCATGAAACTTTGCATGCGGCCCTTGAAGAGCAAAGACAACATAAGTATATGGGTAACAAGAGAACCTTAATTGGCTCCGTGAACGATTCTTTCAGACATGTTGAGCAACAGTTAGACCGCCTCTGGCCATTGAACTCCTTTGATAGCATTAATTTTGACTGATTTGGAAATACTTTTAATACATGAAGTGGTTGCAGATTTTGGTCTGTGGACGATTCGATGATCCACACCGAGTATTCAGCGTTGCGTTCCATCGTCGTCACCAACTACGAGGAAACGATCAAGATGCCCATCAACGAGCCGGCAATGGGTAAAAAAGCCGTCTCTCAAATCCAGGTAACCTGCTAAATTGCCCAGTTTCCAGTTCAGTTCTCAAGCTGCAAACGATTTTCAGGAATACGTGGACTACTATGGAGGTGCAGGAGTGCAACACATTGCCCTGAATACCAGCAACATCATCACAGCAATCGAGGCACTCCGAGCTCGAGGAGTGGAATTTCTCAGCATTCCGAAGTCTTACTATGAGAACCTGAGACGTCGTCTCAGCGAAAGCAGGACCAAGGTTCGATCCTAGTCGAAGTCGTCACTGAAATCGCTTCGGAAGTCGGAAATTTTCAGGTTGCTGAGGATATGGACCGTCTACAGAAGCTCCACATACTTGTCGATTTCGATGAGAACGGTTATCTCCTGCAAATATTCAGTAAGCCATGCGAAGACAGACCGACACTTTTCATTGAAATCATTCAACGACATAACCATCAAGTACGGTATCTACCGTATAAGGTTCTCAGGGTCGTACGTGCTCACTGAAATCTGTTCGTACATTCCAGGGATTCGGTGCCGGAAACTTCAAAGCGCTGTTCGAATCGATAGAGTTGGAACAGAACGAACGAGGGAATCTCTTCTATGATGATGTCCGTACCGGTGGAAAGAAAATCTGATTGTTTACAGAGATTAAAGACTGCAATAATTTTCATCGATTTTTATGATGAAGAGCAATTGTTTAAAGACATAGTATGTATATCGGAGGGATATAACAGATTGAATAGCCGTCATGAGTTTTTCAAAATTAAATTATCGATATCCCTTCATATATCGCACCGGTTATCCCTGCGCGATGGCTGTCTCAGCACGATGTTGGTAAGACCGCGGTCATACTTTGCGGTGCCGCGGCGGAGCGTGGCTGCGTATCTCTGCGTCTCCGCCTATGCCACCTGTCTCGTTGCCTCGTCATCTCTGCACCTCCTCCGGGCCACTCTCCCTCGCTGCCTATGAACGCAACCACGCCCTGCCGACGTTGAGCATGACCGCGGCCTAAGTGGTGAGTGGCCTATTGGAGGAGAGCCAGTTGCAGACAGGGAAACACGCAGTTTGGGCGCGAATTTCGGATGCAATTCGAAGTGCTCGTGAGTTAGACACGTCACATTTTACCGAATGGCAAAAAATTACGTGCGGTGCATATCTTCCCGGAAAAGTCTTTATCGTTGAAATGATGAGCCCTCAGAATCATCTCCAACTTCTCATGTTGGTTTTAGAAACACGCGCAAAGCTACATGCCTTGAAAAGTTTGCTCCATAAATGCTTAGTTTAATGGTCAAGGACGGTGTCAGTGAGTGCCTTTGGCAAGATTCCGCGGACATTTATTAATAAATACTCAGAGATTGAGTGAAGCTCCTCTAAGAAGAGCTCTCGAGAAGCTTTGGATCCCTAGAAGATCATCAGTATTTCATAGTTTTCAACAGGACTGAGCCCCAGCTTATGAAGCTACCAGGTATCTCTGTCGCACCAGCGATTCCATTGAGAAAGGTAGACTCCTACATCAAAAAGGGTAGTGACCACTTCTTGATTTTTCTCAAATTGTTGAATATTTTGCCTTATAGTTATATAAAAAGGATATCAAGTTTGTCGACAAAGAATTGGAATTTGCGATTATGGCGCACGTTTTTTCGCGCAACTTTACGAAAAACTTAGGGGTGATTTTGGCAGTTTATGGAGGAATTGTGGTCAATGTGGGGAAAAGACGACCACAAGTTTTAAAATTTGGTATCAGAAACTCTCCCTCTTACTGCTTACCTTTGGCTTCCTGTGCATCACTACCCTGTTGAGGCACATGCAGACGGGTGAGGGGCGAAGCCGCTAACACTGCCCTACTGTGGTAAAGGCAGCGCGCTATCAGCACTGCGGGGTCGCGATAAGGACCGCAGCTCGCGCTTTTCCAATGGAGAGTTCCGCCGCAGATCATTTCGTCTGAGCTTTGGCGTTCGCTAACAGAGAGCATTCCTTTCCAGTTCTCAATTTCTGCTTACTCTTGACGTGCGTCCGCAAATTATTCTGTGTTTATGAGGTCTATCAGATGTGTTGAAGACTGTTTTAGCGTCGTCATCAGAGCCAGCCCAACCATGGGTAGAAAAGGGGTTCTTAACTTGGGGAAGAAAAAAGGGCTCGTATAGTTCAAAGCTCCTCCGAAGAATGATCCATGACCAGGATATACCGGGAAACAAGGATTCCTCGACAGTATGCCGTATTGGATCGGACAGAAGGGGGTGGGGTCGTATTTCAACCAGAATCTTAACTTTCAATAAGTAGATGAGCGGATGAGGAGCGAATGGTATTTCACAGCCAATTCATGAGAGAAAATGTGAAATATCTTTTTGCTTCTTGTAAGAATACATAGCAATAAAACAATATACTATACAATCCGGCAACACTTATTGAAATTAGGTATCTTTTTGCTCCTTGTAAGAATACATAGCAATAAAACAAAATACTATACAATCCGGCAACACTTATTGGAATTAGGTCAAAAAAGGAGGGGGGCTGGTATATGACCCCCGTAGAGGGGGAGCGGTCGTACTGAAGCGGCTATTTTCCTCGACGCTTGGGAGTACCCAGTCTATGACCATCTTTTTAGCAAATTTCGGACGGATGAAGTGATCTCCAGAAAGGTCGTCAATCGATACTCAAAATTCATACCAGGTGGCAATGCTATGAGGTTATCGACTGAGAATTTTTCAGAGAGACGCCTTGAGAGAGGAAACGATTACTGTCGAGAGGTTGTATTGGGTAGTCTAAAAAGTTTTTTCGTATTTTCAAATGCCGCTTTTTCCCTCAAAACTGCTTTCCACAAAATTTCTTCTCTACATATATATGTAGTACAAGTCCACACGCATCTATAGGTATTATTATCTTCCATCTCCCGGATAACCCTCTTCGGCAAAATAAACATATCAACCGTCAACCTCATTTTCAATACAAAAATTATAAAAAAATTTTCTTTGAATGGCGTAAGACAGGGAAAGGAAAAGGTGATAATCCGATGGAGCAAGTTCAGGGCTATAAGGTGGATGGGGCAGCAATTTTTATCCAAGCTCGAGAATTTTTTGGCGAGTCATTTTTTCAATAGTGGTAAAAAAATTTTAAATTTTTTTTAAAAAAAATTCTCGAGCCTGGATAAAAATTGCTGCCTTATAGCCCTGATATTGCTCCATCGGATTATCACCCTTGCATTTTCCTGTCCAACGCCATTCAAAGAAAAAAAAATTGGAATTGAAAATGAGGTGACTTTTGATATTTTTATTTTGCCGAAAAGGGTTATCCGGGAGATGGAAGACAACAATACCTATAGATGCGTGTGGACTTGCACTACATATATATGTACAGAAGAAATCTTGTGGAAAGCAGTTTTGAGGGAAAAACGGTATTTAAAAATACGAAAAGACTTTTTAGACTACCTAATATTTCTTAAAAATTAGCTTCGACGCTAGGCCTCCCTCTGCGCAGTGAGCCCACACCTCTAGAATTCCGGTGGGCGAATTGTCTACCACCACTACTGGTGAGTACCCTCCCTTTCGCAGAAAGATATGCTCTTCATAGTAACAGTAGGCGTCCTACGCCACTATGCCTGACCGAAGAATTACCACGTCATGGAAAACTAGTCTTCACAATAGGAGATGTGTAAGGAGCCGGCAAGTGAATCTCCTCGCTCGGTCCTCTTCATTTTTGAGGGGTAAGGATCATTCTATATGAATGCTAAACCGCGTATATTAGGCCGCGATCGTACTTTGCGATGCCGGCGGCAGGGCGTGGCTGCGTATGTCTGCGTCTTCGCCTATGCCACCCTGCCTCGTTGCCTGCGTCATCCCTGCACCTCTCCCGTGACACTCTCCCTCGTTTACTGTGGACGCAGCCACGCCATGCCTGCGTTGAGTATGAACGCGGCCATATATTGGTTTATTGGGTATTATAACAAACAACACAGGCAAGAGAGGTGGCTGCTTGTTCAGTGCCAGTAAGATAGGTGGGACTGTCACCAGGTCCATGGTATACCAAGGCCTGTGAATCTTCTCGAACCGCCGTTTCGGTTGCCAGTTCGCTGCGGTGTCGCTTGTGCCATCTTATCCTGATAAACACGTGCATCATCGGACATTGACTTGGTGACTGAACGAGATACATTGACTCACTCAACTCATTTCTGGGTAGCACAAATGCACTGGCACATCATTCCCCGGGATGTGCGAGACTGTAACTTTTTTATTAGCTTGTCCGGAAAGTTCTCATCATTTTCACTGTTTCACTTTAAACAATCATAACTTTCTCAATACTCATCGCATTCAATCGAAATAAGCACCGCTTGAATCAGCACACTTTTGCTCATGTGATACCAGTCGATAATTCCCACCAAAGGAAAATCGGGAAGAGCCCATGAAACCCACGAAGGCTTCTTTGTCTGATGCTGGTTGGTAAGAGTAAATATTTTCCAGCGAGGAAGCCCCAAAAAATGTTTGAAAAGGTGAAAGTCGGATGGTGAAAGAGCACGAGAATTTGGCGGGTGAGGTAGAACTTCAACTCCCAACTCGTTCATTTCATAGATAGCGATTTATGAAACGTGTGGGCGGGCGTTGTCATGCAGAAGAATCGGACCATTCCTGTTGACAAGTGCTGGCTACAGCTGACGCAATTTTCGCTACATTTTGTCGATTTCTTCGTAGTAGGACTCCGCTGTGATGGTTTGGCCTGGTGTCAAAAAGTTATAGTGGATAACACCAGCCGATGACCACCACGCCGTGACCATAATCTTTTATCATCAGGATTCGGCCTTAGAAATTGTCTCGGTGGTTCGTTGGTATCCATTCATTGCCCGGGAAGTCCCGTGTCATCACACATAATCCACTTTTCATCACAGGTGACAATTCGGTTCAAAACCGGGTCATTTCTGTTGCCAAAAGCAGTGGGGAAGAAACCTTGAGACGTACAATTCTTGCCGGTCACTCAAACTGTGATGCACTCATTTGTCGAGTTTTTTCATCTCCCCACTGCGTTTCAGATATTCAGATCCTCGTCAGGTATTGCTTTAGGTCGACTGCCACAAGTTCATGTTCAAGGCCGGAATCTCCAAAGCGGAATTTGTTTAACAATCGTCGCACGGTACTTTCTCCGACTCCATTGGGCTTTCTTCAACATCTACACCTGGTTAATTTGTCGAACTGTCTCGACTGCGTGTGGTCCCACTTATAGTGAGAGTTAGAGAAAAATATCGTCCGAAGTTGCTCTTTTGATATGCTTCAAAAAGTATTGGGAAAAGGTGAAATGGTGAAACGGCAATTATACCATTAGATAGTGCAAACAATTCTCTTCATTTTTAGACGCAAGGAAGAATGAGTTTTTAATTAGCCATGAATGTACAAGAAATAGAGACACAAAACGCTGAGAACATTCCGGACAACCTAATAGATCAGCCTTACGTTAGCAATATGAGTGGTGAAAATGATAATAAATCCAAATTCCAAATAATACCAATTTTTAGATGCATTTTACTATCTACATATAGGGGGTGCCATAAAAGTGATTTTGCTCACGGCTCACATCCTCCACGTATACAAAACACAGGGAAATGAAAGAAATGAAAGTATTGGGAAAAATATTTCTATAATGTTCTCTAGAAACAGAGGCAAGCTGGGACTCACCACTTTCAACTTCATCGAAATACTGAGCATTCAGTCGGAGCAGTCGGGCTTCAAAGTATGTACCTACGATGTCAAGGTCCGCATAAAACAGTGGAGCCAGGCTCCGTGGTAGGCCTTTTGTGGATGGCTCTGAGGATTGGCCCTTCGGTTTTTGGAAGACACATAGCCCTTGCTGCTTGGACAACGCTGCTATGATCCGAAGTGTCATTTTCATGCCTCAAATCCGTCTCCGGAGGGGTTTCAGTGGTAACGGCACGTCCTGGTTCTTGGAAACTACGGGAGCTGGGAACCCGGAAAAAACGGAATGTTCAAGAACACCACCCAATATAAATCCGTTTAGGTACCCAGTGTAAACGGACCTTAGCAATGAGGGCAACGAAATCACGATTTTGCCGGTTGAGGTGGCACATCATGTTAACTCGTAATAATCTCCCGAACCTGTTCCTGCAAAAGGCTCCCACGGAGTTTGATGATAGTATGAGGCGTGCTCTTGGGTTTAGGGATGGAAAGACCTCGTCAAAATTCGCTGAAGCATGGAATGGGGGTGTGCAGATATGACAGCGATTAAAGTAGGGTTGAAAGTGGAGGAGAAAAATAACTTTCTTGGCACCCCCTGTATATGAGAGGTAGTGTTTCGCCGAGTGCAAACTCTGTCACGTGTCATGAACACATTCTTAGGGTTCTATAAATGCCGTTGTTATGTTGGCTAATGAAAATTCGCCACACTACGGGCTTAATTATTTGGCTGGACACTGCGCCTGATTATGACGTGTCCACTTGAATACTAATACGGTTTTGGTTCACTGAAAAGCATGCACAAAAGCTCTATCTTCTGTTTGCACCATCTGAATAGGTTTAATGTGTTGTAAAGAGAATATTGAGCGGTTTTCGCAATTTCTTGAATGCATCCTTTCATTCAGAACAACCCCCATTCAATTCGTCACACATTTACCAATGTGATATGTACATATTTTCTTATACCATCGTGGCTAGAAACACCGGGAGAAGACGATTTTGGTTCATGGTAAACAGTTGCAGTTCGTTGCTTATGTCAATTGCGCACCAACGCCCTGTCAACTGGAGTTGAGTGAATTTACTCACTTCATTTATTTATTCAGTGCACTTTTTCATCAAACACGTTTTTATCGAACTTACGCTTACGTTACCTTTCAGTGTATCACTTGCGTATTGCTGCTTGTTGTTTTACTTGTTGTTTTATTTGTTTGTTTTGCTTGTTTAACATCATCATGAATGGAATGGAATTCGCCATAGGCGACATCGAATGAAAGTGGCGTCGGCCTTCGCTGTCCGTTGCCAGCAGACAACTCGTCCACTGAGGCGTACAGCTTGAGGTGGAGCGTGCTACGGTCACAGGAGCGACCCGAAGGTCCTTTTTTCGGCGCGAGCTTTGCTATCGATTATTGCTACTCAACTCGAACGCTTCTTTACAGAGGACACTGTTCCGAATACAACTTCCTTCCTTGCCTCCTCCTGAGCCTTCAAACCCTCGCAATTAGGAATGCGCGCGGTAGTGAAAATTGGTCTTCAAGTTAGTTAGAGTTGCTAGCGATAGACGTGATGCACGAGAGCGAGCTTTTCTGTAAACCGTTGAATTCCTGAACGAATTTCTGTAGCGCGATGGCGCACAACGCCGCCCTGCACCGAATTTTCATGTTTTGACTGACCGCACATCTGGAGCGGTCAATAGACCTGAACGGGAAAGGCCAAAACTTTTAGCCATCTCCCCAAAGATGGACGTGGATTGCTCCTTGCGCTTTCATCGAAGAGCTTCAATCAACAAAAGCTTTGAGCAACTTATCGTGATATTGTAGCTTTGAAAACAGGGTCCAACAGAGTGCTGTGATTATCGGTTCACAGGCGTGAACACAGCCCCCAAAGACTTCACGCGTGACACTTTTCGGAGGAATAATAAACACCCTAAATTCATACTCAAGAGCTTATGAACTTGTCACTCGGAGGTGCTGTCTCGCTGTTTGTCACTTCAGTGAAGGGTATACTAGGGACCTTTTATCCTGAAAAAGCATGGAAAAAGCTCGTTGCTGCTCCGGGTTTTTCTTCACTCAAGTGGTGAATTTGTCCTGCTAGTTCGAAAACCTCATGGAGAACAGCTCTCTACGCATCCAAAGAACATAACAGGTCAATTGGTCTAATTTTATGCATGACCTGGATTAGGTTCGTCTCAGCATCGCGCGAAACCGTCAAAATTTTCTTTGGAATTTGATAAACATATCTGAAGAGAGTACAAGTTGCCTTCGCCAGCCTCACCTTTGCACAGGAGTGGTACCTCTCCAATCCTAGGTAGGGTCCCATTATCCTTCAATTTATGAATGGTGGAAGAGCACACAGTGGGCAGTGACCTGCCTACCAAAAATGAAGAACCAGAATTCCATCCTTCTAGCGGGCTGAATATGTATGGCACAACCCAAAGAAAGAGGTCTGTCGAAGAAGGGGTCGCAGGAATACGTTGCATATTCTGGCCGGAGATGTTGATTTTATTTTGATTAAAAATGATCTTTGTCATGGATAAATCATTTAGACTGTTCTATTGAAAATTGCTCGATAACACTCAAACCTGAAGGACATTCACCCCGAATTTCAGCAACGAACACCTTTTCTCTCATCAATATCTCTGGAAGGTTTCTGACAAGGACCAGGCCCGACGATGAGCGAAATAAAAAAACGCTCCCTCTCCAACCCGGAACAAGAGCCCGAAAAAAGATCCTACCGAAGGAGGGTGGAGCCCGTCCCAGACACCTGTGTTGAATAAGTCTCGAATTCTTTTCCGCAGTGCCAAGTCAAAAGCCCAGCTCCATAGCCACGGCCCGTAACCAATAACGTATATTTAGTTCAATTATCGTAATTGTTGATCGCAAATACATAAATGCTTGCGTTAAGAACCAATAAAATCCGCAGCAGCTCGAAAACATAGTATGCATATCGTGGCTATAAATACCACGAATATGAAAGTAGGCCAGCTGGCCGCTTACCTAAAGCTTTTATCAGGTCGGTTAGGAGTTTTCGTCATTTCATAGCTCAACTTTGCAAGATTACACCTCTGCTTAAACACAATTGTTTGACTTAACGGAACCGGATAGACTCTTCATACTTGGTCTCAAATAATTGTGTGAATCTAATTCTTCTATTCAAAAATTAAGTTCTTCAAAATCCAAAAGTGTAGAAAAGCGGTGTTATCACTCTTTCCTTCTCAGAGCGATCACTCCACTAAAAATTTTCAAAATGTGAAAAAAGGTGGTCTGTCTTGGATATACATAAGACTAACATGTAATAGAGCAGCGGCTCAACAGCTGATTTTGTGCCGTATTCGCACAGCCCATCTCTTGAAGGGCGGTTAGCGTCATAATGGGAAATGATGAGACCTTGCATGTTCACTGAAGGAAAGCACATTCTCGGTAAACTATCAGTTTCCGAGTAGAGTTTCACTGCTGTTGTCGGTCATTAGGGAGTGACCGAAAGGTGCATTAGACCTTTGTTCTCCCTAAATTCGAAATGGAAAGGCTATTGTACTTCTAACCAGGCTTACAATTAGCAACATCCTTTCGGGACCAGTAGTCATTTTTCGTGTAAACCCTGATGCATTGGTTTATTCCATAAGTAATGTCGTTTTTCCAAAAGAAGATTTTTCCTAGAAAACTCTTAGTTTTGCAGCATTTCAAAAATAACTCGAAAGAGATTTTCCTGCTCTGCGAAAAGCCGTTCAGTTTTTGAGTATTATAATGGCAACAATATTGAAGATGCGAAGAGATATGTACATAGGTCCACCCGACGAAAACTAACGAAACCGGAAATAAATTAAAAAACTCTCCACTCTAGGAAAATCAGCCAATCATGTATCCTGTACATACTTAACCTCGAACTCTTCCGTAATTTTCAATATATGGTTGATGGAGAAGTCGTGTCGTTCTCTTTCTAAGTCTTTTTTCCAAAAGCACTCACGTTTAGTCGAAATGAAATTTTTTTCAAATCCCTTGCTTAGTACTGCTTTATTAACCATTCGTGAGGATTATTTTCTGCTCTATTAAAAATATGATTCGTTTTGTTTTGGCTATGATTCATATCGAATTTTAAAACTGTGCGATAGCGGCCCAAGTGACATTACTGCGCCATTTATTTTTTTTTCAAGAGAAACTCAACAAATCCTGTCAGTATTACTTTCCCGTCCCTTCTCATTAACTGTATGTACTTGGCCTTTCACCAGTCTTTCAACTGATTGTTTGACAAAGTTTTCTAGCCTTGGTTCGGAGAAGTGATTTAAGATCAACGACTTGTGGAGGAAAAACCAAAGTTGAAAGAAGAGTGACGCGACTTTTTAGGGAACTAGTTCGTGGAGCTTATAGAAGAAGTCGGGACTAAGTACAAGGCACATGACTGGTTTATTTTTTCGGAGTGAAAGATAATGTTTTGATTAATTGCCTTTGCTGTCAGTTGTTGTCGACTAGATCAACCACTTTGCCAGCCTGGAAATTGGCCACATTATGGCGCACAGAAAAACTAAACATGACATTTTGTAAAGCAGATAATTATGGAAAAATTATTGTTTAAAAAAGCAACATTAGCTGTGGGATGGAACAATATTCCACTAACTTCAGAGGCATGCCATCAGTCCAGCCAGAAATCACGATTTTTTGTGATCTCAAATGCGCCTGAAATCAAGCCATTGTGGGAAACATGCTGAGGCCTAGTATCCAAAAGATTTCTCCGCAAAGTAAAGAAAAACACTCGGAACTCGAGGTTTAGCTTCTCTCTGTTCCCCGAAAGTTCCATCTCATAGTGGTATTAGGTGTTTGCAGAATAAATGGCCAAAACATACATAACTGGCTATAACTTTATTTGTCGAAATAAAAACCGCAGGTTTGCATCGAGAACCCGGAAAAAGTGGTAATCCGTCAGGGATAGGTTTGGGAAATAAGGGGAGGGGGGGGGGGTGAAGGAGAGTCTCGATGCCTATCTGCATCAGTTTCTGCCGGGTGACTTGCGAAGTGTGGGGTTTTGCGTTGTTTTGCGCACCCGACAAAAACTGATGCAGTTAGGCATCGAGACTCTCCTTCACCCTCCTTATTCCCCAGGCCTATCCCTGACGGATTACCACTTTTTCGGGTTCTCGATGCAAACCTGCGTCAGAAGGAGTTCGCCGATACTATGGTAAAAATGCCATTCATAACTTTATTAATTCTAGCAATCCAGATTTTGATCATGATGGCACGTTTTCTGAACCAGATCGTTGGCAAGGTTGTATAGATTCGAATGGTTTTGACTTCGACTAATAAAGCTGTGTCTGAGCGAAGTTATGGCGTTTTGAAAAAAGTGGTCCGTTTTGGCCATTTATTCTGCACACACCTAATATAATTGTAGTAAGCGATATTAAGGAGAACACAGCAACTGAATCAAATTCAAGACCACAAAGGCAACAATGCTGGAGAGCAAATGTACCAAATGTTCTCTCAAAGGATCCTCCACATCTCAAGACCTTAATAACACCTGGACGTTTTGAATAACAGAACACCTTATCAACCACTTAAGCACCACTCATCAGCGACTTTGAGATCTAGACCACTTGACCAACGAATAATCCAATATTCTAGTGATGTAAACACGGTGTGAAAACACAATTTTTTCTATTATTAATGTCTTAATGGTATCCTTTCTGAAAATTACGACCAGCGTCAGATATCATATGATATGATCAGCTGGCGTTGTGGCACTCGTAAGTCATTTTTATGCATTCAATTTCGACATCCTCCCCCTCTCATACTCTGTAATTACCCCTCAGTGGGGTTCATACATCTTGTCCTGCAGTACCATTTCTTGCACTAAACCCAACAAAAATTTTTTGATCAGTGAAGTGTGTTTCGTTTGAAGACCTCTAGCTCTGTTCCCGCTCTCTCTGCAGTAAATTTTCCGTGATTTCATATTAGTAATTTTGTTTATTTTCAACGTTACCACTATTTTTGACTAATTGTTTTCTTTCTAACACAAGCATACAGCAGCCATCAGTTGCTCCCACGAAACTGTCACTTTCGCACCTTGGCCGTACTTCAAACGGGTAATTTTCAGCATAAGCCAACTGTGGTGCTCGATCACCTATTGGAGTAATAATCGGCGGAAGTAAGGTTCCCTTCGTGCAGAAAATATCTGGGAATAGATCTGATAGATTGGAGGTCGCCGAGGTCGCTTGAGTTGCGGCCTATTACTATTTTTAAGGTGCGGATGGCGAAACTCGTTTCTCGGGTCATTCAAAGACTCATTTCTAACATTTCCATATTTTCCTTCACATTCTAAATTTTCAAAATCATTCTACAGAATACAAAGGGATTCACTTAAAGGAATCGTCCACGGAAAATGAGTTTTTGTGTTACCCAGATGTTTATCTTGTATTTGCCTAATGTTGGCCTCATGCAAAATTTCACGCGAAAAAATGTGAATCTGGCCGAGATACAGCACCACAAAGTGCGTCCGGGTGGGCGGGGCCTCCGTGTAAAAGCCTCGTCCCGTCGCCCGCCGTGGTCGGAGACGCATTGTAGGAACAGAAGGTTACGTAAACAGTCCCACTCTCCGTTCCCAACGGCGGCGGACGACGGGACGAGGCTTTTACACGGAGGCCTCGCCCACCTGGACGCACTTTGTGGTGCTGTATCTCAGCCAGACTCGCATTTTTTCGCGTGAAATTTTGCATGAGGCCAACATTAGGCAAATACAACATAAACATATGGGTAAC
Organism: Trichostrongylus colubriformis; assembly: GCA_963978905.1. Classification (NCBI taxonomy): domain Eukaryota; kingdom Metazoa; phylum Nematoda; class Chromadorea; order Rhabditida; family Trichostrongylidae; genus Trichostrongylus; species Trichostrongylus colubriformis. Next base: position 31,360,936 of record OZ022259.1, on the reverse strand, counting down.
ACAAAAACTCATTTTCCGTGGACGATTCCTTTAAGTACAAGTTTTGATGTAGATTTCTGCTCCGGTGAAGATGGGCCTGTAGCAATTTTGCTTCTCGCTTTTCCGAGCGCTCATAGGAGCGGTAGATCGTCACTGATATCTCGGTGAACAAATTGTGTCGAGCGTTATGAATGAGAAGGGGAAGGTGTTCTGTGGCGGCGTTTCCCATAAATATAACAGTACATTCAAAGCATTGAAGTTGGGGAGACACAATGTGTACTAAAAGGAAGAAATGACCGAGAACAATGAGTCTACAAAGCGGGGAGCTCATGGTGAACTCACTTTTGCTTTCTTGCTAGATTCATGTAATGCCTTATGGTATTTTATTGAAAACAGTCCTTTTTTTGTTTTTCGCGTGCTGCAAATAACAGAGGCTGTATTGGCGTAAATGTTTTCCTGCAGAAATTGGCTTGGCCCTCCTTCTTTAGTGATGAATAAGCTGCTTGTCGATTCAACAGATCCTTCCATAACTTTAAATGCTGATGTCACCTTTATTAATTAAACGGGAGATTCCTCGATCTTGATGTATCGGACTAGAACTACACTAAGTAGGGCCACTTGGAATCATTATAAAATGAAGTCCGAAAAGTGCGCTGATTGCGAGTGAAATTAACATTTTGACATTGTCATTGCATCATTTACACCTTCAGCAGTTATGTCTTCTCAATTGCCTTCTTCATAAAGCAACAAGTGGTAATCTTTTCATCTGATTTCAAATGACCAAATTATGTCATATAACATTGCAGCTTCACTCTGTCTGGAAGGAATTCCATTTACCAGGCACCGCAAGTGGAAGTCTGGGACGTGACGATTAGGACACACGGCCAATGAGGTCACTAGGTTACGCGGAGGCCATCCGCGCGCGGCGGTTTGCAATCAGGTAAGGACGGGTAAAAACCCGCTGCGAAAGCTTTTCCCCTAAAAAGGCCGAAGCAAATCTGGGAGAACTCAGACGGCGAAGGAGTTGCCACTACTCGGACCATTCGCGGAGCGTCACCGCGCACGGTGAGCCGTCAGGCTGAAGTCAAACTTCGTGTGTCCCAGCGCACACCCGAAGTCTGGGCATTCAGGAGTTTGAAGGACATGTTCACTGTAGAAGGCGCGGGGTTCGAGAAGACTGTGTGGTGCTTATCATCATGACATACGAAATCCTAACCCTTGAATCTTCAGAACTATCACAATACAGAGATGGCCCAGGGACAAAAATAGTGACGTCCAATCACATGGTGAGGGGATCAAATCCCGCAGGAATGCCTGCTCAGGCTGATCAGTCTGTTCCATCCATTGGGGCTACATGAAGTGGTACCAGACTCGTCCGGAATGATGGATCACTGACAGGTATGTCGGCTGACCCCGTATAATTGGGACGTATAAGTGCCGAATCGCATTCACGTGCCACCACGATTATGAATAGAAATAGAGCGCATGGCGCATCCTTGAAGTGGTCTTATAAAGCATTATCGCTATCTTTTATGATGAACTGTTCCACATCTTCACTTTCCTACACAACAAATGATTACTGTTTACCTTCATCACTGAATGCTTAGCATGAGTAGCACTGTTTTATTCGGATCTTACAGTGGTTACGATCTGGAACGGTTACAGCAACAAAAGGTCTATTTAAAGGAGTATATGAAAGACTCTGGACTATATGAAAGGCCACATGGGAAATAACCGCTACATTGCTTTGTTCAACAAGTAGTACTCAACAGAACAACAACAAGAATTACTCATAAATATTGTGATAAACAAGTTCTGCCCTTTATAGTATAATAACTAAGTTCCTTAACTGAACGACAATTTTCATGCTAACATAAGGGCTCGGTATTAACGAATAATACCGCACTTTAACCGTTCGGCTTTGAAAAGAATTTGCCCCCCCCCAACCCGTTTTTGGTCGCTGTCATACTTCCTACATCCGTCATCAGACTTGCGACTTTGTGAGTTGACGATTTTGCGATTTTGTGTTCCAGCGACTTTAGGATGCCGCACTTTCGTAGCAATTGCGCGGCACGGATTTTCTGCAATGGTACGTCCTCATATTCGCAGCCACAATAGCGCCAAGTCGCAAAATCACAGAATCACGAAATCACGATGTCCGACGTAGGCCTATCTGATTTAGCCCACATTAATAGTTCGCTCACACATACCACACCATGCCGAACTCTCAACGGGGTACTTAGTATTCTTTCTCATGACTAAGGCTAATTATGAAGGCATCCTGGATGGCAGATTCCCATCGGTTGAATGCAGGGCGACGATGACGTATGAGGGTATTCAAGGCTTCAGCTTCGTCTCTGGTGTTCATTCGTTCCCTGACATCCGATTCGACCCTCATCGGGCTACTCACCACTTCGCGTTGTTGTACGGCTCAGTGCACATTCACCTCCACCTCACACCTCTGACGGCAATGGGTTTTCCTCAGACGTTGGAGGGAGCTAATTTTAGACCACACCGCCAACCGATCTCTCTTCGTGCGTCATCAGTGGGTCCCGTGATTCATTAAAAATAGAGTATACTTTGTGTGAATCGGTCCATTATTAATTCCAGTTCAAGAGGAAGAGTAAAAGTCAGTTGTGCGTAAATATCGAAATATCAAAGAGATTTCTTTGACATTTCGATATTTGGGCGTCATTGATTGTTATTATCTTATTTTTCAACATTTTTTCGGGGTGCTGAAATGATATTGAAGACCCAGAAATGCAAAAAAAACCTGAAAACGTTCCTCATTTATGTGATTGATGTAAAAGATTACCTGCGAAGTGAAAAATTATTTCATTTTTGAAGATTTTTTCGAAGTACTGAAATCTTGTTGAAGGCCCAGAAATGAAAAAACATGAAATGATTTCTTCCTCTTTTATGTGATTGGTGGTGTCTTTCAAAGACCACGAGATCTAAGCACAGTGGCATTTCTTAAGCGAGTGATAATCAGCTTGTTTGCGCATTCCCGTAATGAATTTAGGGAGAATTCCGGTGATCTACTAAGGAGACTTCAAAGATTGAAATGCCCCGAGCAACAACACGTGCAATAATGTTTAACCTATGCCTGTCCAAGTGCCAACAATATGCTTACCAATGGTATCTGCTGTTCAAAGCTTTCATAAAAAAGCACAATGATTAAGCTTGGGCCAGAAAACTTGATAGGGGATTTATTTGGGTAGGAGAGTAATAAGGAAGAGGACGGATGAGTGTTTGGTGTATCGTTTGGCATTGTTGTAAATGTATAAACTGGATGGGCACAGAGAGGGGATCGCGCGGATGAAGGCCCGGCAAGGGGCTGTATGGATAGAGAGGGGTCCAGGGCTGTTTTTTGTTACCGTCTTTAACTCTTACTAATTTCCTTTTTGACCTATTTCTGGGCAATCTCTATCAATATAATTGATCTATGGGTGATGGGAAATGGGGACCGGTTCAATACAGTGATGCTCCTATCAAGTATCTTTGTTTAGTTGAAGGCGTGAATATTATTTATGTGAAACAACGTCTACTAAAAGAGCGTGGGCGAATAAACAGTCGAGTATTGAAGCAAAACACAACAAGGTGTTCAAGCAGGTGTTTTCTGCTACCCACATATTAGGTTGATTCATAATAAATCGGACAAATTGACCAATTTTAATCATTGTCGTACAACTTTTTTACGACAACAGGGATTCACTTAAAATGTACTCCATCTTTATCGATGACCTTCTGCCACGGTATAGGCAGATCATGGATGCCCTTGCTCCAGAAGGCCGGAAGCTGGAGCTCGAAGAAGTTGCCGAGTGCCGCCTTGACCTCGTCGCGAGTTTTGAAGTCTTGGCCGTCCAGGTGGCGTTGGCTGTGGGAGAAAAGAAGGAAATCTGAAGGGGCCAGGTCTGGGGAGTACGGTGGGTATAGAAGTACGGTCCAACTGTACGACAGCAGCTCGGCCTTGGTCGATCTTGCGAAGTGCGGTCTGTGGAAGTAGACACGTTGTCGTGCTGGAAGTAGACATGTGACCGCCGCCGTAGCGAACTTTGGACATTGGCCTTCAATTCTCGTAATTGACGAACGTAGACGTCGGCGGATACTGTGGTACCTTCATCGAGCAGCTCCCAGTACTCTACGCCGTGTACGCTCCACCAACCGCGGTTTTCGTCTTCGATGAAATAGTCGCCTGACGCAAACTTCGAATGCTACAACTACAGTGTACTTCTGCCGGGGGCATGCTCCTTGTGAACTTCTATCAGACGTCTGCCGATATCCGCGGGCTCCTGGCCAGATAGCGATATAAATAGTATGACGTTGCGGATGTGGTCTCTGGACCGCTTGAAATCGTGCGGCATTGTGGCGGAATGAATTTACTTTGGAGTGATTATTTCGCGGTACTTTGAAGAGCTTCTCATACTCATTCCAACGGTACCTCGCGCGTCCATTTTCGTTAATTCGTTACTGAGTTATGATCTCTAGAAATCATCACTACCATTTGTCCGATTTATTATGAATCAACCTAATATTTATGTTGTATTTGCCTAATAAAGGCCTCATGCAAAGTTTTACACCAAAAGTGAGGATTTGGCTGACATGGGAAGGACCCCAGGTCGAAGTGGCCATTCGGAATGAGGTACGTATGGACCGATGGATTTTCGGACGCTGCTCTCGAATCTGCATTCCAAATTTGCCAATTTGCCAAGTAAGCAGGTTGAGGTGAGAAAAAGCAACTACGGGAGGTGTTACAAGAGGTAGTTCAAAAAGTTCCTAGATGGCTCAGTTCATCTTTATTGTCATAATGATAGCATGTTTGCACTAGTAAGTGTTGGATCGGGGTGGGTAATAAAATGGTCTGCTTTCCCTTCATCGAGGTGATAGGGTTAGTGTTTTCGTGGCAGCAGCAAGTCGTAAAATATGTGCAAGTGCAGCTGTGTTACTCTCAAGTAGAGTCTCAAAATCAATAAAAATAATCTGTACTACATCATATTTAATAAAAGAGGATAAAAGCACTGACTTGTAAATCGGGTGGCCCCCACAGGTCATTGTTTAGGCTCAATTGCATTAGTTGCCACCACGATGCTGAATTGAACTGGAATGCGCGGCGCATCCCACAGAAGTGATTGATACGCCAAAAACTTCATCCCTCGAAACAACTTGAAGAAAGATGTAACGCACCGATTCTTGCTTGAACCCTGAAAATTTACTGCATCCATTTTTGTGAAATTTTTTTGATCTGTTGGAGTTTTTTGACTCACATTTTATTTTATTTATTCTATTATTTTACTTTATTTATAACTTGTTAATTCAGTTTTTTTTCATACTCAGATGTTATCTATGCTTGCTTACTTGTCAGCTGAACTTCTCTTAGGGCAACCCTTTTTAGATGCAGCAAACCGGATCGCTGGTTCACTGAACTAGTCTGGTTTGAAACTACTGACATTTTTCTTCGACACCTCGGTCCTTTTCTATGAATGGGGTCTATATAGGGGCATTGTCAACTTTTATACTTCTGTGACCACTGGAAGCATTGTAAACGGAGGGTTGACTCAAGAGAAATTTTTACTCTTTCCATTTCTACACTTGAACAGGTTTTTTCAGCGTATACATTCTATTTCCGACGCCTGGCAGGGCGTGGCCTACGGACTTGGGTGAGTAGTGAGAGTGAGAGTACGTGGTGAGAGTAAGAGAGTGTGGCGGGGTGAGAGAGATCGATACACGATCATCCAAGTCCGTAGGCATCGTCCTGCCACGCGTTGGGAAATGGACTGTACTTCTTTACACAAACTTCTTGAATTTCTTAAAAAAAATTCCTGCAGACGACCCCTTTTCCATTTAAGTACCGCTAACACTTATTGCCATGCCCATGTGTCAGATTGTGCCAGATTGTGCCAGATTGCTGATAGATTTAACTATTTCTCTCTATTAGCATTGAAAAATGAGAATACAAAGAGTTGGATTCAAGCCTAAAACTTCCTGATTCTTAAGAACTTTTTACATCTGATTCTTCCCCCTCCTTTTGACTTTTGAATTCGATCTCTCCAAACTTTTACTTTTTTGAAGTTTGACAGGAACCTGGATAGTTACAGAGGTGGAGGCTAGGCATTACAGCTCCATGAATACTGCATAGGAACTTTTTTCTGTCGCTTGCAGTTGATTCAAATTTTATAGTTTTGAAGACTCCCCAAAAGCCTGAAATAAGAAAGGTTCATCAAAAATCGAGGAACTACTGTGCCCCTGGGAGACTTCCCCTTGCGCATTCACAATTGCTGGGACTCAATTTTCATAGGTTATGAGACACTTTCGCATACTAAAATAGCCTGGAGAAGCAGCGGTCGTCATGCTCATACATATTGTTCTAATTAAATTATAGGGTGGGAATGACGTTCCGATAATGACTACGTTCAGTAACGGCCAAGCAGACTCTCCCAGCTGATTTCAGCTTTATACAAAGTTATGGAGCCCTTAGCGCTGCAGACTACCTTTCTAAGGCTGGAGTTATTAAAGCAGGAAGCAAAAGTAGGGAATTTTGCTCATCGTAGACACAAAGTCCCCTATCCGAAGCCCCCTATTACCTTAATAGTCGAAGTTTTTAAGCGTTTCTGTTTATTGTAACTCTTCAATTGCTCTGAGCTCTATGAAAAGTGGCTGGTGGCCTCTAAGTGAATGGTAAATATTTTAAAATTCCTTCATATATGACCAATTATTTTACAAGTCGAATACATTCTGAACAGCTCCCAAGAATGGAATAAAGTGGGATTTAAGTTATGTATATGCGTTTGCTTATAAGCGGTACAGGGCCACTTCACCAACGACTACAGTATCACATAGCGTCGAATAAGTTGTGATCTTTGTCATTGAACGTTTTATGCCTGCTCAGTAACTGAAAGCAATGCAACACGTCAACATCCATAAGAATTGTGCGATTCTGAGCAGTGGGCCACGGCGAAGAGAAAGTCGATGGTAGGGGTTACTGTGGCCGTGACGTGGCGAAGGTTACTGTACTTGAGGATGTAGTGTTCCTGTACCGCGTATACCCTTGCAATATTGGCCGACCTTCCGTCAGTATTTCTTTGTTGTCCATTGACCAAGTCTTATTCCAACTGAATCCAGGTCCTGGAGGGGTCGGGCAAGTGTTGGTCCACGGTATGACAGCATAGCGCCTGTAGGAATTGCACCAATGCTTACAAGTGATTCCATGGCAAAATATTTGTTTCCCATGGGTACTATCTGCTGATCTACAGAGCAGCTGTCAACTTCTTACGTAAACCTTAAATTGGATTACCTCAGAAGGGAATCAATTGTATGAAAATACACACATGTAAGCAGAATGTTATACGTAAGCAGAATGTTTGATTCATCAAAACAAGCTGTATAGCGCGAAGAAAACAAGGTGCTAAAACCATTCGCAGAACAATCATTTCCAGCCGTGGAACAACAAACAAATATAGCCTGGAAGCAATCAACCTATGGACTAAGAACGTATTAAAGCCCACCATTTCTCAATAGCCGGTAATTTCTGAAATGGAAGAATGACGTGCACTTACCGTATAAAGGCGACTTTTGCTCCTGCCCGGAATGAAGCACGAGCTCCGTCCAAGAATTCTACAAAAGAGTCTTGCTCGTCGAAATGGTGGAGTTCTAGCTCCTGATGCTGTATCACTGTATTTCTAAGATGCAGCATCATAATGGAATCGCAGTCATACCAGGCAAAATCGAATTGGACACCGCAACTTTTGATTTTGGCCCCGCCCAACTCTGCAAACGTGAACATTTATCCACCTTTGCATTACTGTGACTAATACCCACTGTGCCCAGTTCATAATGTGCTGATTGCTGACATACTTGAATCGTTCTCATGATAATCGTAGCGGTTCCCTTCGTCAACCGTTTCAAAAGCCTCAATTGCGAGAACTTTCGGTGACTTTCATGGTTTTGTTCCTGTTGTCCATTTCACCGGAAGCAAAGTATTTTGTTGAAGTTTTCCTCCTCTTCTGAAGAATCATTAGTTGCAGTACACTACGCTTTTAGCAATGTGGGAGAAGAGGGGGGGGGGAGAGGGAGAGAGACATGGCGTGGTACGTAATAAGCTAGGTACTGCGGAAGGTTTGGATGATGATTATTCTATTCTGGCTCATTTATGTAACCAAAATGAAACATGCAATGAAAATGGCGTGATCCACTACATCTCAGGTTATTTTCCAAATTGGCCATCATTACTATCGCTGCAGGTGTGTGCAGTCACGCCGGCTGATAATCGTATTGAGTCAATATAATTGTTCAGAAATTGAGAACGTGGCTACTACTATACGGATCTGAACTCAGGAATCTATGGAATAAAGAACCTCACTTGAAAATAAAATTTGGTTTGCGAAATTAATCAAAATAACGCATATTACTTGCTTGGTTTCGATCGTTACAAAAAATAGTATAGTATAGTGTTGTTTACTATAGTATAGTATATATACGGTGTGCCAGTAAGGGAGCTCGATCTTTGACAGCTCATGGCGCTCACATTGTTTGTGGAAGAGTTGTCAAACCTAGTTGTTATTATTCAGTGTATCTTCACAAATCACCATGCACCAATTCAGCCGCGAGCAACGTGTGCAAGCCATTAAAAATTATTACAAAAGTCATTCATCGGTTTGAGCAACTTTGCGCTCCGCGGAACGTTGCTCCGAAATCGGCAATGTGGATGTCGAGGATATGTGGTTTTAGCACGACGGCCCTACAAGCCACACAGCGCGCGCCACAATGGACTTTTGCTTCGGAGGAAAGGTTATCTCGCGCGGAGGGACATCAACTGGCCACCGAGATCGTGCGATTTAACCCCGCTAGACTGTTTCTCGTGGGGTTTTATTGAATCGCAGGTCTACGCAAACCAACCACAAAACACTGATGACCTCAATGTCAACATATGCCACGCCATCGATGAAATGCAGCCCGATTCGTGCGCCAGAGTCATTGAAAATTGGTCTTCTCGTATGCGCGCCACCAAGCGAAGTCGAGGTGGCCATTCGAACGATGTTATTTTCCATACATAATGCCTTCGAATACTTTTTCAAACTAAAAATAAATTTCATCTATACCTCTCACACAACTTGCTTTATATCATTTTAAAGATGGAGCGCCCTTATTGGTACACCCTACAGTATATAGCAGTAGCATAATTAGCATGGCATGTTATGTTACGGTAGAGCATGATAAGGCAAATCGCAGTTCAGAGGGATTTCCAAGAAGTTCGTTGAGCTTGGCTTCCACACTCACAACATTTCGCAGTGATCGCAGTAGACCGATGCTTCAGTAAGTCATCTGTTATTCATATGTGATTCTGCGTATGCTTGCCTGCTACAAAAGCGGTGAACTTCAGTTTTGCCCTTGCACTTCCTCTTCTCTAGCTATCAGTGCTTTGACATCCATTATCTTATTGGGTAAAGGGCATAAAAGGTGGCTCACACACGTAGAGATCTGGTGAAATCTGAGGACCAAGGAGTAATACGTAGGTCACTATTTATATTTCGGGAATAGGCAATACTTATCATGGGAGTAAATCTGATGGTTTCATCGTAAAGTTTGCCTTTTTTGACTATATACCCCATCATTCAATTTGCCGTACGGCGCTTTTTGTTTATTTTACATTCATCTGAAAAATTTTGTTTTTTTCAGGAAATGAAAATGAAATTTTCAAAAATTTTTAAAAAATTTGGCAATGAAGCTCCATTAAAGACCACAGTGTATCGTTGGCTTAGGGAACTCATTCGTTGTCGTAGTCCGCTGTCCGACGAGATTCATCAAGGATGTCCGAAATTAGCACTTGTTTAAGAAAACATCGATGCTGTGTGCAATATGATTAAGCAAGATCGCCAATTCACCCATCCTAAGATTGAGGCATCCCTAAATATTATTTCCACCAACAAACATTCAATTTTACTTGAACACATGGATTTGCAGAAAATATTTTTCCGTTGAAACCCACACAATTTGACAAACTCACCAAGAAAGGCTTGTGTCGACGAAATTTTCAAAAATTTATAAAATGAACGAATAGCGCCGTGCTACAAATTGAATGATGGGGTCTATTGTTTAAAAGTGGCGAACTTTACGATGGAGTCATCAGATTTACTCCCATGATAACAGTATTGAATATTCCCGAAATATAAATAGTGACCCACGTAGTGCATAAAAATGACTACTATAATTACAAATTACTGGTATCCCCTTGTACTCGTTCATAGAACAAAGACAATAATCTAATTATGTATTGCACACCAGTTCCGTGTTAGTAGTGCTCATCGGACTATGTTCCTCGGAACGCATATGTCTGGCCTGGCCCGCCCTCCTTCGTAGGCCTATTAATACATTCGCCGTGTGGGCAGAGCGAAACTGGTGGTGACTGATGTTGCTTCTGATCGAAATAATCATTCTTTTGATAAAGCGGTGTCATTTGTCCGTAATTCATAAATGATTTTACTGTATCACATGATATCATGTGCCATTTCTGCACCTGCCACAAACATCCATCATTCGTTGCAGGTTTAAATCATTGAGCTGCAATCACATTTTACAGACTATTTTTAGCACTTTCTGACGACATCACTTCTTATCTCTAATTATTCATTCGAAACCTGAAGGATTCATCAATCCTTCTCCATACTGTCTCGAAACTGCCGTGGGAGCTTTGAATTCTAGTACCGCCCATAGCGGAAGCTCCGCCTTCCATAGGCTTTCATCCTTCTTCGGCTTAAATTAATAGCACACAGAAAAACCTTTTTCTGTTCCCCACATATTTATGTTGTATTAGCTTAGTAAGGGCCGCATACAAGATTTCGCACGAAAAAGTGGGAAGCCGACTAAGTTGTGGCTTGTCAAAGTGGTGGACGACGGGGCGGGGCCTCCGAATGGCTGGCCAGTTCTGTCGTTCGCTGTATTCGGAGACGCAAGTGGGAAGTTTACGTAATTTTCCGTTCCTACTCTGAGTGGCTGAGATCTTTCCGTAAAGGATAAGTGTTCACAGCGCATAACCTCAAATCACTTTGCATTGACTTAAAGACACCGTAAGGGAGTAATTTTGGCTTACGGTAGAACAGACGTAGTGTGGACGAGTTCAAGTGACCGCCATTGCACAAACTCGCCAATTTGACGCCTTGGCATGGTGCCAAGAGAAGATGTTTCCATTATAAAGTTGTTCATTCCTTTTACCTTCTCCTTTGTTCTTTCTTATATTGTTTCTAGATGTACTTACATGAATGTTAATGTAGTTGGGAATGGCCACTCCACTGCGCTGGGAGTCAGGTGCTACAACTAAAGTTGGCCCGCGGCCGTCTCCTACAGCGGACAACTCGGAACGCCAGTGCGATGATGCGAATGAGGCGCGAATACACACCGCAGCGATGCACTTTTGAGTTCGGGTTTTTTCACCGATTATCGCTTCTAACCTTCTGCGTTCGTTACGAAATGCTCATTTCTTTGTATGTTTCTCTTGTTTCGGACCCCCTTCCGGTTCCTTTAATACTCACGCTGTCATTCTACCATTGCTTATCACCTCTTGCTGAATAGGTGTCTTCTCTATCACTGCTTACGATCTTTATGACCCACCAAGTACTTCTTTACCAGTCGTTATTAAGAAGTATCTCCAGCTATCATGTAAATTGTAATTTGTATCGTAGTTTGTAGTATGCAATTGTCTGTGCCTTACTTATAGATAAGATATATGGAATGGTTTCGAAATTACGGATACGTCTATCGCAGCTCATCAGCTTTTACTTCACAGTTGTCGTCACTATTGTCACTTGCGATTTCTCTGAGCCATCAGCTGAGTACACCCGAGCATTATTGAGAAATATCTCCGACTATCACGAAAACGATAATGAATTTAGTTGGACCATTCCATTCTGATATTCATTCCATCCTACGTAAAAGCACTCAAACCACGCGGATGTTTTGTGCGCTCAGATATGGCGGGATGAACAAATGGAATGATAAGCGACGGTATCAGTAAGTATCATTCACAACGGATGAATGCAGTAATGTGGAGCAGTGAGGAGCAGTTCCTCCCTTTTCGCTTAATAGCTCACATTTACACTTCCGATTGTGTGTAATATTTCCAAAAAATGTCCAACGTTAGCAGTTCATACTTTAAGGACAGTTTCTGTGCATTGACGACACACTAGCGAAATCCGAGTGCAAAAAAGAAACGATGGAGAGCCTGAGGGCTCGAATCTCTGAGAATATGTGATGTTCGGCTGAGAGAATTAGTTCAGAACGCGTTGGCGTTCACAAGCACGAGTAATCCCGTCGTGTCCTTCATTTCCATAAAATCAGGACTCAAACGAACGAACAACAAGGGATGAACGACTCTTCTACAGCCCGCCTCCTTGACTTTTACATAGATGGTCAGAAATCTCTATGTATCCATGGGTCGGATCCTCATGAATGTACAGTAGCCCATGTGTACAACTCTTCTAGCTATTTTATGTTGTAGGCCTACCACAAATCCTTCGTGGAACCCTAGTGCATGGTTCATTCTAAGATGGGCTAGGCCTGTGCTCAACAAAACAAGCGGAAGTTCATTTGATGAACACAAGCTCACTGCACTTTTCGTGATCAGACTAACTTTTCGAGGTACTCACCGCGATAACCACATAATGACCTTCATCTCATTAGATAGTCGTTATATAGGGTGATCCATAATTCGGACAACAAATTGTGCGCTACACCCGTCTCTTTCATTTCCAGGTGTCTGGCATATCAGAGCCTACAAATCTTTGCAATATAACCATCAATTTTTGCGGCTCCTTGTTCGTCTAGCAGTTCAGGACCCAGCATAATTGCTAAGCTCTGCCTGAGCAGGGCCGGACCCCAATAATTATCACTCATCGTCAGTGGTTGAACAGCTACCATTGCACTCTGCACTGGAAACAAGAATAACGAGAGATCCATGGAAGCTGCAGAGGCACCGTGATGAATCATACCATAATGTACAATGCGGCAACCGGCAAAGACGCATTTGAAGGTTATGAGAGTAGCAACCTCAACGAAAAGAATGAAAATCAAATATATGCCGCTGGCCGGGTCAAATGAAGGTCTAAAGAAAGGTGTACGGAAATTCCATGATTCTAATTCCTCTTGAAATCACTCCACTAGATACAGTACAAGAGCAGAAACAAGAAAAGAAATTACCTGAAATTATTTTCGCGTTCGATGTGTCCCGACTTAGGAATCGAAAAAGTGTAAGAACAGCAACTCGTCCGAATTCCCGCCGAGCAACGCTCGAAAGGCATCAGTGGCCGGCGTGCAGTTTGAATTTCCGCGTTCGATGTTGATTTGTATCTCGCAGTGCGTCCCTGACCACGTGACTTTCGCCACTTTGCTCTTCAGCTCTCTATCTTCCAACCGTGCTCGAATGCCCTATAACGTCGTTCGTCACTTCGGGGAGCTTTATCTCAGCTGGATTCTTGTATTCCCGCGCTGGACTTCGCAAGCGGCGCTCGAAATTACATCCCTCCGAAGAATGTTACGATGTAAAAGCCGTGTTGCATTCTTTATGGATTATCGTCTACAATAACTGGGCTAGCTATCAGGTAATATGGAGCGAGGGGTATGTAAATGGAGGGGTATGAAAAGGGGAATCATGAAGAAACTTTACCCCAACTCTTTAATTGGAATCTATCCATGAAGGTTCAAGTCATGCTACCAGAAAAGAAATTAATATGGTCATTCTTTGGCTCCTATTTTTGATACATTCAAATACGTCATCGATACTGAGCGGGAACTCTTATATTTTCCGCTTGAGTGACCTTCATGTAATTATTTCCTACAATTATGACATCTATACTGAGCTACTATTCGATCGTGACCTGGAAGAATTGAAGGAGAATTCGGATCAGAGTTGAAATCAGAATTGCATGGAAAGTATATGTACGGGGCTTTTCACGCATTCAAAAACCCACTAGTTGTGTTCATGGAGTAGGTGAAGTAGAAACTGGGGCCGTTCCCCCTAGCGGGGTCCATGGATCGGATCGAGGGATCAATGCCAGCTAAGGCCTGGCCTTCAATCTCGCCGGAGTCTGTGAATTTGTCTTCGAGTAGTCTGCGACGATAAATGCACTGACTTGTACACAGCTAACAATCCCCTGTCATTATATGGGCCCAGTCACTGTCAGGTGCCATTACGATAAATAGAAAATCGAATGAATGGAAGTAAAACAGAAATACCCGAAAAGAGAGTGATCTGCTACGATTACTTTAACTATTTAGGGCTTGAATGGTGCAGAGAAATAGCTTAGATGCACGAGCTATCAAATTATTCCTTCTATTTCGGTGGCCTGTCAAAAAATGAAAATTAGAGAAAGTTTCATGAAGCATACACTCTGCTTATGGAAATCCTTGAAAACCGCTCAGAAGTCGTCTTCCATTGGGTTCGAATTGCGTTTCGGATCGGATGTCAATGGCTCTTTGAGCTGCGTGTTGTCAGTGATCTTCGTCCCTCTTCTCTTACATGCGAACAACATTCAATCGAATTTTTCTTTACGTTTTCATCAAATTTGCGGTTGTTGTTCTTGGCCAGAGGGCGAATGACAAATTGTTTTTGTGGTATTCCTGATTATTTCTAGGTAAGGAATTAATTTCAATGCAAGGCAAGGCAAGGCATTCGATTAAAAGCAGCCCTGAAAAGGTCATCTGTTCAAACATCGCCTTTTTAAGCATCTACCGGTGTTCCACTTATGGGAGGTGATCCGCAAACAATGGCAATAGCATATATACTTTTACGATGTTACCTTCTTAAAATGAACGTAGCATAAAGCGTTTTTGCGCAAATTTCACCGAAACCTTCATTTGACACATCCAGCGACATATACTTGATTCGCACTCTTTTCGCTGAGATTACTATCTTCTACCCTCCGGGCACGGTTTCCTAAATAATTTTTTAATTTATAGTGATTCTGAAGTTTCTAACAACTTTCGTTGCACCCTTTCTCAGTGTGAGTAAATAGAGAGCTATTCAACCCCCAACGAAGCATGAATTTATTGAAAGAAGATTTCCACCTTGCCCAGTCAGAGATTTGCACTTTTGTTAGCTCCTGAACTGCAAGACGAAAAATGAGCCATGACAACTGATATTTATGTTTAGAAGACATTGCAATAGGCTCTGATATTCCAGGCGATATGAGTAATGAGAACTCCTGAAGTGAGTCATCCAAGTGAAGGTCCCGGGTCTAGGAAAACTATATGTAACGAAATTTCTGTTACAAAGGAGCGCCCGGACTTTGCGAAAGCCACATTTTTCAACACTTCCCATCTGCTTTGACATGACCTGCCCCTTTCGTCAACGTGGGCCATCTCCTTTCGGCATCAACGGTGGGAAAGTGGTCTTATTCTTTGGCTTTTGGCCTCCTTGTTTCTTCATTTTCGTACTAATCAGCACCCCTACTTTCGTAGTCGACAATGTTCTCATACTCGGCCCAATACACCCCTATCATTGCCTTTGAATGGCCTGGAGGAAAAAGAGATTGGTGCAAAATTTGCTGCACGATTACCCTGTAGGGCCGTACCGTCATGCCACCATCGATTCACAGTAGTCGAAGCTGAGGTGTAGCTGTATTGCCTGAGGGATGGCTTGGTATTTACAATTTCTACTGAGAGTAACTGGAATTCGGCTCGAAGTGATACGGACCCTAGTTTATTATACAAAAAGTAAGCTAAAATCAAATTTTTGTTTTGAAATTCATGGAGAAAAGTAGCTTCACTTTCACTGGTACTGTCTCGGATTCAAACCCAGAAGGGTTACAGGTGATGTGAGAGCAACCAGACCGTCCATCACTACTAAATAGTTCTGAAAGTTTCTGGGATAATGGTTTCCTCAATGTTTAGCGATTTGAACAGCGTCGGATTTTCAGAAGCTTAAACGACATACAACTCTGAACGAAAGTAATATGAATGACATATCTGGAGAAGAGTTTGTCCAATGCTGAAAACTTGATGCTTTTCTATAGTTTTGATTGTTAAACCGATCAAATAGGAACTTTGCTTTTTTTGGAATAGTTTTCCTCCGTATATGCTTCCAGTTCGATCTCCCGTTCGTTGTGACCTGCAGCTTACATTTTTGGCTTACTTCCAGGTTTGTTGATATTCCACGATAATAAAGAGTAACAACGAAAAATTTGATCTCTTTGTGCAAAAGCCCATTAAGAATATCTCACAAAATGATCCTTCGTCCAAAACTGCAAAGCCATTTATATGAGTATTTAACCTGAAAATCAATTGAATAGCTCAGTACAAATGCAGGTATGCATCCTTCTCCCAGCAAAAAGGAGGTGATAATATAATTTGCGGGGATAGAATCTGATTAACCTTTACAGACCCCCCCCCCCGTCTTACCCTTCCAACACAATCTTGAAATTCCTTTTTTTTGTCGTTGACTGTTGTAGGAAAAATACGGAATGAACCATTTTAGTTTTCTTCGTTATTTCTCCCGCAAGACCCCCACACTCATTTCAGTAGCTCTGTAGTTGGCAGATGTCCACACGTCCGATGACGAGATCCACGTGGGGCTCTTAGGGTCGTTACGCTCTCGTTCTGAAAATTCAAGGGTAGGCGTGGCAGCGACGGAATCGGTGTTGTTTACTGTTTGCCTGACGTCAACATCAAAACACTACAAGCTGATACCACGTACTCGTACAATTTCCGTCTCATTTCACTGGTCTCCGAATTTCGAAACTTGCAATCATTGTCAAATTGGTAAAAATAGGTCTCTCCACTGCAAGCTGACGTTTGCCATTCAGTGGTTTGTTTGCTTTCATCTTGATCTCCTTTTGCTGCCTCTAATTGACATCGCATCAGAAACTTTGTGAAGGCGGATGATTTCATGAAACATACTGTTTTCGACAGCTTATCTTTCGTTAATTCCTCAAAAGCGGAGGCTAAGCTATTTCACTGTTTTCCAGGGAGATGTCTGAGTAGTTATATGACTGTAACTGTCTACATACATTGAGCTCATATTTTGAAAACATGGTCACGTGTGTGTACAGTTCTTAAACCTTAAAGCCCTTGTTGAGCTGGCGAAATGTGCGGCTCACGCTTGAAATGTAACATAACGCAATAACATCATGAAAATAATCTGAAAATATCATTCTCTGTCTCTTATTATTTCTTTGATAGGTGCTGTATGAAGGGGCCAAAGGGTCGGCGCTGGAGAGGAAAGGGGCGTGGCGTGGTTGTCTGTGGGCGGGGCTATCCGGAGTGCCTGTCCATATGTGTGTTGCGGTGTCTGTTTGTAAAGGGACTGCATCGCGGAAGGGGTTGCTATCGGATGCGGTTCTCTCTGGGTGGGAACTATCCGTAGACGAGGCTGTCTGTGTGGGTTTCTGTGACACAGTTTGTAGTGCTTCGTCTTTTGTGCTGCAGAAAAACCTTCCTGCCAACCCTGCAGTGCAGGCATAGCTGGCTTTTTGGCTAAGTATTGAAGCCTATAGGACTGGACAAGTGTAGCGGAAGTAGTCGTAGCGTGTAGGAGTTAAATAATCCAAAATTCTGACGTCAAAACTCTCGTTATCCATTTCATTCACAGTTCCTTTCTCCGCTTCATTCCACAACATTTCCCCTTTTGTATATAAATGTGTCTGTCTGGTTTTCGTTTTAATGTGATAGGTTGCGCTGAAAAACTCAAGCACAAAACGAAAATCCCCGCGATAACCCTCTTATCTTCTCCTTTTCCGGTGACTGAAATGATTTTCCTGATGGTTTTCAGGTGAATCACTTATCTGTCTCAACGACAGATTTACAAGCAAGTTAATCAGTAACTTGCTTGTTACTTATGCTATACATAGTAAAACCTTGCTATACATATATGCTGCATAGTATGCAAACGCTACCACCGCGGGTCTCTTTACACGCACGTGGGCGTTCTTTCGTGCTCGATGCTGACGGCAGCATCAATTAGTCGCTAATATTTTGGTTTTCCGACAGATCTTGGATAGGGCACATGAACTAGTACGTAGCACCATAAGAGTGCACCCCGAGGTCTAAATGGGATAAGTGGCTTCATGGAAAAGGGCGGGGCCACTGTGTAAGTGCCAAATTATTTCAGTGCTGGCTTTGCCGTAACACAAGCCGCATCGAACTGTGATTCCGCTCACGTGTAGCGCAGTGGATATGGAATTGCTCCGTTTGCACGCATCCCAAGTCCAACTTCCTTGCCGATGAACTCGGACGTTTCCTTTGATTCGTTCCGCTTGCTTATTGCAATAGCATTAACCATTGTGTCTTCAACGAGATTTACGAGCGTTTTCAAAAGTTGAGTTCACGGCACACTCCGATGGCAGCGGCAATCAACACAAAATCTTTTCAATCTATATTTCATCCGTTTGCGGTAAAATCTGAATATCATTGAATATTACAATTCATTTCCATCAGCTCTGCTCTCAGCAAAGTCACATTGTGCATGCGACCGAGTGGGCGTGGCTTGCTCATCGCTCAGAGCGAGTTTGAGCAACTCGTAACCTGTTGTTTTGTGATGGTCTTTACATCACCAAGAGGTAAAAGAAGTGTAGTGATAGGTGTCCACACCTCCCACTCGTTCTGTTCGAGAACCACGTCCATAATAACCACCTTTTTTCCCTTCAAGATGTACCTCTACTTCCTGCCTGATGTTACCTTTGTGTCTTTTGAAGCGTGCATGTCTAATGATAAGGTGGGGGCGTACAAGTGCTGTTTATCTGTGGTGGAATTTTGTGAGCTGCTGCTCTGCAGTCTTTACTTGTTCTTGTTCAGTGAAACATTAATTGTTTACTGTTTTTTGGTTACGTCAGCAACACTCTCTCTCATGCGTTCCTCTTGTACTAAGGGTTGATCTGAGAGTAGAAAGAACACATGGAAGCTGTAATTTAATTTTTTTCGCCCCATTATTTATAGTTTATCATGAGCTACGGAGCGTGATAATTGTCCCATTATTTACAGTTTGTCATTAACAATAAGCCGTGTTAACTGAGGTGTCCACTCAGACGGCGGGCAGTGCTCCAGGTGTTCCGTTTGTTCTCTAGAAGAAAAATAAATCCTTTATGAAGTGATAAATCCGGTTTAACCTCTTCGTTATCGAAAAATTTGGTGGGGAGGGGGTGGTACTCTGGTGGTTCCCCTAAGAGGGTGCACTAGAAAATTTGCATAATACTCCAGTCAAAAAAAGTAATGGCACATTTCGCCGTCTTGAAGCAAATCGTCTCAAAATCGTTGAGCATTTTGACCGCACCAAAAATTTGAGTCCTCTCTGCATAAATGTGCTTAAAATATTAAAAATTCCTAAACCTCTACGACTCGTATGAATCTTCATAGTGTTACCCAAATTAAAACTTTTGGATAACCAACTGAAAATTTTCATTTTGAAAAGGCAAATGCTGTGACGTGACAACAGGGGCGTGGCTTTCCCAACTCTAGAGCGTGTTTGGACCGTATAGCATACCAGTGAATTTTGGCTGTTGTCGCATGATCACAACGTGGAGATTATACTGTGATAAGTGACCACGCTCTCGGTAATCACATACATTCTCTCAGAACCCTTTTCGAGCCCCACCCACCTAATCCCACATAATCCCGTTCCTTCGACAGTTTGTGGGAGACTGTCACCCACAGACTGTCGCCGGTACCTGACAGCTCCTTCATCTGCACAAATCCTCCCACGCTATCGTGTTCAGGTTGCCTTCCGTTTCACAGCCCATGGGCGGAGGGGTGGATCTCTATGTGAAGGCTTTTGAAGAATCCGCCTCCATACGTTGCAGTTCATTTCGTGCTTGCTCCCCTGTACAATTTCGAGTTTATGTATGTCCGCAAATACACCAAATCGTTTTTCATTGTCTGCAACTGGCCGATTTCAGATGTACTCTGTGTCAGTAGTATCTGCACTTTTATGCATTTCAACCGGGGCGACATTCATCGGAAATTCACTAGGCTCACAGCTTCCAGGTGAGCAACCTCAATGTAACTCAGGAGTAGAAGAACAGGGTCAGGTTCGATCCAGAAAATTCCGTGAACCATGGAGAAAGACGTATTATTTGGCCCTCTGGACGGGAACCATACGTCACTGGATGCAATGCAGCACAACCCTATGCGGGATCGCGAAGCAAGACGCGCGCTTCTAGGAATCAAAGTCAAGAATCGTGTGACGCGACACCGCATTGACCCCTTCTGCACCGCAGTTTTCTCAGTCAGGGTATGGGAGTTGAGAAGCAGGCTTCTAAGTGGGTATCAAAGGGAAAACGTACTTTTTCCTGTATGTTTTCAGGATTTGGTCTCCCACTCACCCACGCGTACGATGAGGGTAATATGAGAGGGGATTATGCGGGGGTATGGAGAATAGCCACCAAAGGTCGTATGCAGGCTACTATGTATAAGTGGCTAAAGATTATATCGAAACCCATTAAAATAGAGGAAGGGGCTGGGCCTCGACGCAGACCCTTTCCTTGAAATCCACCCTTGATTCTGGGTGAAAAACCTACCCGAAAGGGGATTAAGAGATACCTGTTCCCGAAAGGTTTTTGGCTCCTGTGACTCATCGCTGATGAAGGACGAGTTTTAAGTACGAACTATGTCTAATCAAATAGGCTATGAAGGGAAAGGATGACGTCATCTACAACCTGATTAGCAGTTATGAGCTCATCAGCATTTTCATTATCAAAGGGCGGACGTTTACCCATCACTGTTTACTGGATATTTTCCATGTTTATTGAATGTCTACTTGGTGCTCTCGCAATGCGGCGGTGGGGGGGGGGGGGACATCTCTGAAAAAGTTCCATCTATGCGTACCTCTGAAGGAATTGTTGTGAGGTCACTCTGCTCATTCAGGAGTATAATTTTGCCTTAGCCTCAAAGGAGAAGAAAGGGCTCTTTTCCCTTTCCTGGTTCAGGTAAAAATAGGGTCCATAGTAGGATGTCCCCATCGTAGCGATAGCACCGTCTACTGTACTATGATTCTTCCATTTTTCATTTTCTTCTGTAGTAATATTATCGTTTTACTTGTTCCAGGTGGTCAGGGATTTCTCTATGCAAATGAATATCCAACATCTGAAGAGACTCAAAAACGGCTAGTACGTGAGCCTCCGTTGATAAAAAGAGGTTAGTGGGAGCAGGAAGGGATTGAATTACCCGAATGCTCTGAGGGGCTTTCGGTTACTAAAACGATGCCATTGTTTGTTTGTTGAACGTTGGACTATGAAGTCGTTTCAGGGATTGATCCGTTCTCAATTCCTACGCTTATCAAGGAGCCACCTTTGAAAAGAGGAGACAAACGTGATGCCTACGTTTACCCGGCTACCAGCTCTCAACTGTCCGATCGAATTCCACTCAGGGAACCACCGTTGAAACGAGGAGATCTTCTCAGTGAAGCAGTCTACGTTAAGATTCCGGAACTTGAAACGAACGAATACGAGAACGAGTTGATTGGTGGGTCTTTTGAACTCAAGAATACTTCCACGGGGATAGGGGAAAATATAAATCCCGTGATACGTTGTCACAAGTATGCTGAGTTATGGGCAAAAGCTTCGGTGTCGGACGGGACTCGAACCCGCATTTCATGCTTTCCAGGCATGGGTGCTAATCCATTCCACTACTGACACCCCTTTCACGTTAGCTCCGCTTCTAAATGGTTTATCTGCCCGAATGATCAGACTCACACATATAACGTTTTGAGCCGGTTGGCCAATATCTGGGATGTGTACCCTTATGTCAGGATTTCGCACCGCCGCATGTTGCAAGCAAAGCAATGCAGACGAGCTAAAGGTGCCATGTTGTTGGGTCTCGGAGCGAGTACAAGTCATCTGCGTATCGCGCCCCTATCATTACCACATAATTGTTCTGAGACCCAACTACCGCCGCGCGCATAGCTCGCACACACTGCGTCGCACGCCGCTCGTCGTCTTGCAAATTCCTGACGTAAGGGTACACACCCCAGTACCAGCATCGAACAAGCTGAAGGATTGAGTAGATAGTGATTTTGATATTTTTGGTTTTTAATAGCTGCTGATTATCGCCGCAGCCCGCGATGCGTAAGTTGTTAGGTATGCTGAATAAAGATAAATAAATAGAATGAAAAATTAAGAATTTCCTGTCAGGGTCACGCATTGTGTTTGGGAATAGTTATGTGAACTAACCTACCATAAAGTATGATTATCGATCGTTGAAAATGAATCTCCTTCCTTGAAATACCTGATTACTCCGGAAATCACTGAAAAAAGATAGGTTTATCAGCCCTCTTTTTTCAGTCCGAAATATGACCGCCTCTTCGGTATCTCTGAACACTTAACGTTGCTCCCTGGTCTGCATCTCTTTCCAACCGGCGAGAGCGCGGAGGATAAAGACAACGTTCACTTAAAGGAACCGTAAGGGGTCCGAAGAAAGAGGAAGATGCAAAGAGATGATCATTTTGTGAAGAATATTCAAAGGTAGGAGTGATAATCGGAGGGAAAACCCGGATCCAAAAGCGCGGCGCTGTGGTGTGTATTCGCTCCCCATCCGCATCAACACACTGACTTTCCGAGTTGTCCGCTGTAGAGATGTCATTTGTTGTCTCGTTGAGTGTATTTCATTCATTGGTGATGATGTGGAATAAGTGAAACAACACACAGCAGCAAACAAGTAAAACAATCAAGGAAGAATAAGCGGAAGCGTAAGAAAAAAGTGTTTTTACAATTAAAACCTAGTGGATTTACTTTCGACGTCTTGGCAAGGTGCCGTATGTGCATTGTGGCCACCGTCCTCCCATACCGTAAACCAAAACTGCCCTCCTCCTGATGTCTATAACCTATGTTTTAGCCAGTGGAAGGGTCAGCACTGCCGAGTGAGTAAGCCACTCAGAGAGGGCGCAGACAGAAAACAAAAAATGGATGCTTTTGCCCGCGAATTTCAAATGGTGTTTGATAAGCCAGTAGGAACTTCAATAAGATTGAGAAAGATGTTTCAGGTGCCATCGAATCCAACACTCCAGATCGCGCATGGCTGTTGGATCGATCAAGGAAAAGTGTCTCAAATTCTGAATCTTCCCCGCGCTCACAACTTCGAGCCCAAAGGCTCCTCAGCCGGATATGGCATTAATCATCTGAACATTCACCCGGTCTCTCTTTTTTGTTTTCTTCACGCGATCTCATTCGTAGCGGCAACTCCTCGTCGGTTGTCGTTAGCTTTTAGGTAAATGCAAAATGCAGTGACGTTAACACAGATGAGCGCTATTCTTCCATCTATAAATATTGGGTGTTGTTTTCTGTACATAAATTTTAATTGCATTGCATAATATGACGTCACATTTCTTTGCATTTGAATCACGCGATTTGTCTGAACACCAAAACACATCACTTTTTCCTTATCCATGAATCCCGCCAAACGTCTCAGCTGTTAAGCTTCAATGGATTTGACAAATGGGCATTCCTTGAATAGCGTCTGTCGTTAATAATCTGATCGTTAATCGTGTACAAAGCATGAGCAAAAGTATTGCTTGGAGTTTTCTTTGATGGATATACCCAGGCTATCATGATGTTAGCTACAGATCAATTGGAACAGGATGCGCGTCATATCGCATTTTTTGAGACGATCACTCCGGATGTCAAAACGCCTCCATTCAGACGAGTTACCACACTTCGTGCCCATTTGTGAAAATTTTGGTAAATTGGTGTCATGATTGCTAGAAGAGATTAACTTCAGACTTTTTTAATGACGAGGAGTGACTTAATAGCTTGGTGCTATTAAAAATACGATAACAATACAGTCGCTTTCTGAGATTTCTCCATCGAATTACAAGCATGGTACCAACTTAGCTGGTTAGCTCTATCCTCGAGCAGTGTTGGGTGGTGGGAGCGGTCATGTCACTACCCCACCTGGGTGTGTGGCGATTGGTCGAATTTTTGCGCGCCGCCTGCGGCGGATGTGAGTCATATGCAGCTTTATCTGTAGAGATACACCGACAACAACATAGGCGAACTTCCGAAGTCCAACCTGCAATGTTTGAAGGTCCTTCACGGTACCAGTCAACTGTCCCTTCTTGAGCGGAATTCTAAAGAACTGCGGTAAGTCGTACAGACAGCACCAGTGCGACGCCGCGAAGCGAAAGTTCACCAATGGCCACACACCCACCCCACCCAAGCTAAGTGAGTTGTATAAAAAGGGTACCCTTAACCCTTGACTCGGTTTCTTCCGGTTGAATGAACATTTGGACCTGCGATCATCTTCTCTTCCTTTACCCTATGAAGAGCAATGTCTAAAGTCTGTCCTCATTAAGATTGCGCTAATGGCGTGATACCCATGAGGCCTGAAGCTTACCGCTGCACCACTGACTCCTACTAGTAGTTCTCATGAGGTGCGAGAGTCACATAACGCATTCAAAAGCCTTCATATTATCATGATCGAACAAAGGAACTCTATTGGGAACTTGATAGTTGACTGGATAAATATTGAAAGGAACATAGCAGAAGCGCTTTTTTTTGGAGCGTGGAAATCCGGTGAATGCCTGATCCTGTAACTTGCGCATACCATTAAGCAGTGCTTTTTCTGCTCCACAATTCAGCTTGTCGACTTGAGCAGTATCTGGGTACAAAGTACAGAGAGCAGGGTAAAGCTGCAACAACCATTTTTGACACCTGCCATTCCTTGCCCTTCATATGGGCCAGCGCTGCTGGAACCGCTGATATCTGCATCGCCTACATAAGAGACGTTACATATAAATTGGCTATACATTGGTGGTTCGCGGGTTTGAAAGAAGCGATTTGCACTTGGAAGTCTTCGCGCACCGGACGTCGTTCACATTTCGAAAAGGAGCTACCCAGTTTTTTTTCAAGGAAGATGGCCAATAACTTCCATGAGATCGCCTGAAAGGATGAACTGTGTCTACAGCGTGCTACGGTAGTGACCTTGTTGCACCTACTAGAAAGGATGTATTAAAATGAATTTCATCGAAGTTTAGATGATCAGCGGAAATTTAACACCGTCTTCCTAGCATTTGACAAAAGCGCGTTTGACCCGACGGAAACGTCGACACTGACGAAGACGTCGAGGGAAACGCATACGACGACGGACGCTGGTGATCGCTGTACAATCGTGATTAGGCCGCCGCCAGACTTCGAATTTTACGGTTCTGCTATTTTGCAGCGTTGCATTTCGCACGCGTTGCGACCTTAAGATGATTGCATTGCCGCAGCTTCGCGTGTGGAGGACACCGCAGCACGCAAAATCGCAGAGTCGCAAAATCGCGAAGTCTGACGACGGCCCAAGGCCGCGATCATACTTGGGCGTGACTGCGTTCACAGTCAACTAGGCAGAGCGGCATTGGGGAGATGTCGAGACGACGCAGACAACGAGACAGGATGGTATAGGCGGAGACGCAGAGACACGCAGCCACGTCCTGCCGCCGGCACCACGAGGTATGAACGCGGCCTAAGTTTTCGCAAGAGTACACACGGTGCCAACAAGTCACTTTGGCCATGGCCCACATTCGCCAAGTATACAAAACAGAGAGTAGTGAAAGAAATCGAACTAATGGGACAAAATATTTCTGTAATGTCCCTCTGTAAGCAGAAGCAAACTGCGACTCGCTACTCTCATAATTATGAGAATATGAAGCCGTTAGTCGGCGCCGTCAAGCTTTACACACTTACTGTATCAGCGTCTGCCCAAAGCAACAAGTCAAGCTCTCGTAGTAGGTCTCTCGTTGTAAGGTGTCCTGAAAAGTGTCGTCCAATCCTTGTCAGAAACTGAGGCTCTGCTGCCCGGACAACGATGTTATGGTCCGCCGTGTCTACTCAGTGTGAACAGACCCCACCTTAGCAACTTTGCAAACGAGGGTAATGAAACTGCGATTTGCCGTGTTGAGGCGGTGCACCACGTTGACTTTGTGGAATAATCCCTTGGCCCGTCTATTTGCCTTTCCAGTTAAGGGTGTATGGACTTGTTCCTTTGACTAAGCGCGATTATCCCAAAGTGGAGCCAATAAAGAGGTAACCTCCCGCGTCAAAACAATCCATTATGTTACCACCGTGGTTTTCCAGCACCTGTAGATACTACCATTCTGTTAGTGTGGCAGGTGTGGCACTACAATCCTGCCCTTAGGTTTCAATTGGAAGCTAAAAGGTCCCTCTGTGCAGGTTTGCTTCAGAATTCGAAAATAATATTTCGTGTATTTGGGGGGTTGCTCGTTTGGTAGCTCACCAAAACCTTTCGGTGCCACGCGGCTAATTCTTGCCGTACGAACAGCACACCTCCAACTAAATCTTTTATCACAACAATACAAGTGACGACAGCAAAGTTGATACTTGAGCAATTCTCAAGAGAACTTGACTCTCTATCAATCTTGAAAACCGTCGATCAGGAAAGAATGTAAAAAACTGGAAAAGCTAGCGACTGAGCTGGCTACGAAGGCGAACTGACTTTAGTTATTTGGTTACGCGCTTTTATACGCGCTTATAAATGTTTTCTGAACTCGTCGTCGCGAGCTTTCCCATAACATTCGATGAGCATCTTTCCCCAAACATTTACTATAGCTGCTACAAGGATGCTGAGTTGTGGGCGAAAGCTTCGGTGTCGGACGGGACTCGAACCCGCACCTCATCCTTGCGGGTTCGAGTCCCGTCCGACACCGAAGCTTTTGCCCATAACTCAGCATCCTTGTAGCAACTTTCGCATCGCGAGCTGCGGCGATAAACGGAGTTATCAAAAATCAAAATATCAAAATTTACTATAGCTACAGTATCATGTGATGACAAGGGTCGTGATCTCCACGACATTTCGGTCAATGTGGCGGTTATCTTCTGAGGCAAGTCGTGCACTCGACTTCTGAATAAGGCAGCACTATATTAAAAATTCGAGAATGATGAGAATGATGAATCAAGCCGACGACTGATCGTCAGAGAGAAGCAATTCGCTTGGGAACCTCACTTTGACGATCACCCCAGCAATTATGCTGGCTGCGGAGAAAGTATCGATAGTAGAATCAGTCTTTACGACCGCGTCCATACTCTGCGGTGCCGGCGACAGAACGTGGCTGCGTGTCTCTGCTTCCGTGCCTGGCCACCTCGCCTCATTGCCTGCGCCGTCTCTGCACCTCTGCCGTGCTACTCGCCCCGCTACCTGCAAAGGCAACCACGCCCTGTTGTCGCTGAGTATGAACACCGCCTACCGCAGCACCCTCGACACAATTTTCGCAACGATTTTGTTGATTAAGAGCATTAACTGAATCTTACCACTCATCTCCGATTCGACTCGACTCCTTTTGTCGTGACACACTCACGGAGAAAGGCACGGGAAACGAACACGAACCACGGCGCACCACCCCTAGTCCTTCCACAACAGCTGGAGTATTGTGGAATTCACGGAAAAGCGATGTCGTGGAATATGTGGAGATGAGAGCACTTCCCGGATCGCGGTTTCTCTAACCTCTCGCCTCTTCGTGACAGGGAAATCAATATGTAACTAATGCTTTTCCAATCTGCATTTCCGCAATTCCGCAAATTCCGCAATCCTTCCAATCGATACCTATCTAATGCTTTTCCCCAAAGTCCAAAACTATGAACGCAGCCTTACTACGGTTTAAAAGCATGGAAATTTGATAACATTGCTTTCGGCAGGAATCATTTGACGTGGTACATTGTGGAATTAGCACGTCGGTGGCACACTGCATTTTCTGCATGAAAACTTCGATGACAGGAGAGAAATTTGCCTGTAGAAACCTATGGATGCTTGCTAAAGAGGTTCACGGAGCTGGTTATAAAAGATTATTAT
Source organism: Trichostrongylus colubriformis (assembly GCA_963978905.1). Taxonomy (NCBI): domain Eukaryota; kingdom Metazoa; phylum Nematoda; class Chromadorea; order Rhabditida; family Trichostrongylidae; genus Trichostrongylus; species Trichostrongylus colubriformis. The sequence continues at coordinate 31,333,207 of OZ022259.1, read as the reverse complement.
TGAAGGCGCAATTCATGACAATCTTCGTGGGTCAGCAGTCTCAGAGTGATTTAAGGGGTGTTGACGAATAAGAGTAGAAAAAAAAAACTTCAAAAAACTCTTCGAAAATACTGGAAATATGGTCTTTCTGGCCTTGGTGTGGACGAGATCTCAGCCCGAATGCAGGCGTGCGAAAAGTTTTGACTTGATTTTATCACCCAAAATTCATTGATACTACCTTTTCCCCTCATACCCCTGGCTTCACTACCAAGATTCTGTCCATCCTATATTCAGACGATTAATGGCATGCCTCTTTCTTCCAGAAGTTACCACTGCCGATCCGCTAGTCAAGTTAATGGCGGGTGTCGGCCATCTTAAGCCGTGGGGGCCATCTCACTTACGGCTTCCTTACCCCAGCGTTGCCCTGAAAGTACACCTTTGCAGTTGTGGAAAACCATCTGCTCGCGCATGTAAACGGAATTGTAAGTTATCGCGAAGGGTGCCGTTGATGACAACTCCCCGTCATGCGTCTACACCCAGTCGGCCAGAGCGCAAACGGATGTCACACAACGGCAATGGAGGGACATGGAGAAAGTGAGAGCTGAGAATACATTTTTTCCTGGGAAAACCACTTCAGAAGACGTGCCGTGTGGCTAAACTTGCATTGAAAGAGCTCCATTTGGGGTCCTGTCACGATTCCGCAGCACGGCGAGTCGTGCTGCCGTTCATCCGCCGGCGAGAACTGCCGACGAGGAACAACGATAGCGGTAGGGTGATCCAGCCCCTCGCTTGCCTTCATCTTACCCACACGGTAGTGATGCAGAGGGGTGCGAAAGGAAAAGATGAATTTCAGGTTCCTATTTCTCGGGTTTGTCGCCGTTCCGTTTCCTTCTTTCTCTACTGTTACACTGCTGAGCACCCTCAATTTCATATTCCACAATCTGCCAAATCTATCTCTCGTCAGTCAAATCTCGAGCTCTACAGAAAATTTTGCAGTACGGTACGGGCACGATTTTCAAAAGCACTGTGTAGACACCTCAACAAAGCGGAGCATCGGCTCATGGCAAAAAGCTCTAAAAATGATGTAAAGCCGCAAGGCGGTTTTGTCAATGACCAAAATCCATCCTGTTTTTAATTAACAAGGCTTTCCCCATAAAGAAAATCACCCGTGGATTTGCTTGACAGAAAGATTCCCAATAGCATCCTATAGCTGGATATTTTTCATGTGGTCCACCTAGACAGGAAAACGTGCAAACCAAAATCAAGCACAATATTATCTCTCAGGAAGTCACCGGAGAAAGAATGAGACAAAATACCAAAAATAGCTTTGAGTACCAGCTCTGGCTTATGAGAAGCACGTTTCGGCCGAAAACTGATGCATCCTATAATGATTTAGCGTGGACCCAAACATAACATGAAATTCACAAAAAGAAACGAGAAAATTGTTGTTGTTGTTTGTTCCAAAGTTTGTTCCAAAGCAGAAATCGAAGGACTGGAAGAACAGCAACTCGCTTGAATTCCCACTGCATTTCCCGGCACAACATTTGAACTGCCGTAGCGGCCGGAGCACACTTCGAATTCTTGCTTCGAATGTTGTTTTGCTTCTCACATTGCGTCCCTGACCCCGTGACTGTCGCTTCATTGCGCTTCATTCTCTCTAGCGTTCACACCCACTAGGACACCACATTCCGTGGGACGTTACTCTGAGGAGCTGTAGCTCAAGCGGATTCCTGTTTTCACGTGGAACTTGGCATGCGACCCTTAGTGAGCAAATAGAACATTGGGTAAGGGAGAATTAAAGTTCCAGTGTACGATTCCTCAAGTACCCCTCCCCCCTCTGCCCATTGCACAAAGGGAATGAGACTGATGACACTCGACGAAACGATTCAGTCCGAAATGACGGAACTTACTCGTGAATGACAGGTTTCTCGCAAATCAGTTGAAATCGTGGTCAAGAAAAACCAGAGAGCCACATTCGTGGTACTGAAATTGTCGCGAAAACCGGTTTCCGTAACAGCGCAGCAATTCCATGAGCAGCGTAGTCTTTCCTATAGCAAATCTGACCGCTCTTTGAGCAGTTTTTACTTTCCTAAACGATAATCTTTTGGGGTGATGTATACTGCGTTCACAACCTTATGTCGTACATTCATAAACAGAGGAACAAGGTCGGTTTTATTTTATCGGAAGAAGTGAGCCTTTCACTATACAGGGTGCCGCAAAAGTATTGACCGCCTGACAAGGCTTAACCATAGTAGGGAGAATTGAGGTATCAGCATGAGTTTCACTGATATATCTAACCGATAGGCACTTCCCACTAACATATCTTGATATGCTACCAGAATTCGATACCATCTCTTCAGCTTGGGCCCATGACGAAGAAGGCGAGGAAAAGCAACCGCCGTGGGTCGAAGATGATCGCCGCACAAATCGTCCCATGCACTCGTAAGAGTGGTCTCAAAGCAGCGAACGAACTGTGAGGGATAGCGCACGCTTTGAGCTACAAGATGCACGAAACGGAACAATCGAATGGCTCAATACCCAAAAAATCTAGAGAGGCGCTGTTGCGAGACGGTGCGGCGTAGTACCAAAATCCCACAATTCTTGCGAAGTTCGAGTCAAAACCATTCAGCACAACTAAACCAACAATGTCATCGAGAGACAAGTACATCCCTGAACAACACTTTAGCTAAGACTCAATTCAGATCATTTTGGCCAGGGAGTAGCCAAAACCTACAAGGAGTAGTTGCGGTAGCAGTGGTCTCAGAGCAGTCTTTGAGTCTTTACCACCTTGCAGCGTGTCGATCAAAAGCATGAATCTCAATCCGCTCAATCTCCTTTCGAAGTACTTGGAAGGCGAAGCCTGCACTACCTCCTCCATTTTTCTCTGTTCTCTAGCGCCTGTTGTGGCAAAAGTTTTGGACGATATTCACAACGGTCACTTACGACAGGCGCTCTTCCCCGCAGCCTGCGCGAGTGTGTCTGGGCCAGAGAGGACCTCATCAGTTTTCGATCTGCATGATGGAATGTTTGATGATCATCTATACCCTGAACAAAATTCATGTATATACCTCTTTTGTGGCTGAAAAGGCAATACGTTATCAAGAGGTCAATACATATTTTGCCGCAGTGTGTACATCCTTTGCTCCCAGAGGAAGGAGGCGATTGACGGTGGTCGACATCATTCTAGCATAGGCCATACATAAATTTTCCATTTACGTTTCTAGTGTATTAAACGCTTTTCGCTTAGCATTGTAGCCCGCTAGGACCCTCTGTGCTCGCATTTCTAGTAACATATGAGGACGATCTCAATCTACAAGCCTTTTTATACACACCATAATTTTATTTGCATTATTTTTTTCATTTGTGTTGTAATATTTATTTATTGTAATATTAATACAAACTAAGACTTGTCAACAAATAACGCTCACCTCGGTAATGCGAGAAATATCGTAGGTCTTCCTGTACTTACATCGATTGTAGACCCTTCCTTAATTACCACTACTACTACTAATTATTTCATTAATTTACCATCGACCATCCTTTAGCGTTTTGCTGGCATCTAGGATTAGACACCCTTCCCAGCGAGTCGAATATGACCTCCTTTTTTGAGGATTTAGCTTGCTGGCGGCCTTTCCATGGGCACTCACAAGTAGAGCAAGTGAGGCAATAAAAAAAGCAGTGCAAAGCACGCATTGACAATGAAGACGAACTACTGAAATGAAAAGGTAGTGTCCCTACTTCAATTAAAAAAATCTTGCAAAGACTCAGATAGACGACTAACCTACCAAAAAAATCGTATCCTGCTAACCTTTCAGCTGTTCGTTTTTATCACAATTTGGAAGGATGTCATCACCATTGCGGGTGGCTTCTACTTCCCCGTACCGTGCTCAACGGCATCGAGAAAACCCCTAAGGCCGCCTTCATACTCTGCGGCAGCAAGGCGTGCGTGCGTCTAAAAGCAGCGAAACAGAGTGGCACAAGCAGAGGTTACGGACGACACAGCCAACGAGACATAGTGGTACAGGTGGAGACGCAGAGACACGCAGCCAGGTCTTGCTGTCGGTGCCGCAAAGTATGAACGCGGCCAAACTTGGCTTACCACCAATCTCCGCAGCGGTGCCGAACGTAGTATTGAACACTAGCACAGTAAATTTTGATTAATATGGCCGCTGCTACAGGATACGATGTGCCATAAACGCTCAAAGTATTATCGCTTTGATAACTGTTGTAAATCATTGCGAACGGTCATTCAAGCATTGTGATTTGAAATTACCAGCGGGAATTCGAATATTCCTGGGTATAGTTCTTTTTCAAATCTCAATGAAATAAAAAGCTAAGGGAGTCTTCAAGTGGTAAAAATAAAATATTAGACAGTTAGGAAGAGCAACTGTCTGTTTTGCATATTTTCGCATTTTTGGGTAAAGAGTGTGTTATTCCCCTGTTATTGCGCATTTCTGTCACCTGATGTAATATTGGCGGGATGTACTCCGGAATCTCGTCATATAGGAAGTTCAATCGGGAGTGCCTAACTGCATTAGTAGGAAATTACGTGTAACGGACGTGAGTTAATCGTTTTTCTGGTCTTTGCTAAGGAAAATGATAGTTTTTCTGTTTCCCAGTGAAAAGCCTCTACTATGACGAATAATGGTTTTCCAAGGTTTCTCTTGAGATTCGAAATGCTTTTAAGCCACGTTTACACCTTGCTGTGCCGGTGACAGGGCGTGACTGCTTGTTTTTGCTTCTCTGCCACTGATACCGTGTCTCATTGTCTGCGTCGTCTCTGCACGTCCCTCGTGCGACTCTGCATCGCTGCCTGTGAAAGCAGCCACGCCTGCCGGCGCATGTTATGAAGGCGACCTTGCACATTGCGGCAACGGTTACAGTTTACCAACGTTGCCGGCGCCAACCTTACCGACGTTCCAACGTTGCTGGCGCACAAACTGCGTCACATAACGTAGTAATGAAGAAATGCAATGTAGACGCAATTTTTGTTTGCTGATAGCGATTTTAAATGAGCCCGTTCCGCTTTTAATAGAAAAGCAGAAGCCATAGGCAATCAGAAATAGTGAGACAATAACGAATCACTTTCTGCTATTCCCGAAAAGGTTTAATCCAATCAAACGTACTGAGAAAATACACAAGTTCAGAACAAACCACAGAAGCCTTGTAGGTTACAGAGATTAGTCGGACTTCAGTTAGGATAGTCAGAAGATATTTTGAAAAGCCCTCTTTCTCTGAATTCGAAAACGGTGCAACAAATGCACTTAATATAACGGCACATGTTTCCTTCTGTTCAAACAAAATCCTTAGCAAATCCTTGCTTACCAATTGTGATCATTTCTAGTCACCCATCGTTGAAGTTCCTCAGCACCGCCCATAGCACTACAAAAAAATGAGAACCCTGCATGATTGTTGATAGTCATCCACATGGAAACTAGGGCCCTAGAAAGCCTACCTGCCGCGAAATCCCCCGCGAAAAACGCGCTTCTGAGCTGTGATGGAGGCGACCTTTTTTGGCTTCAGTTGCCTCTCTTATCACGGCTCGCCGCCTAGGGATGACTTTGCCGAAGAGTGAACGAGGTGTAGGGTAATGAGCATGACAGCAGAATGATACTCATCGTATGGAGACCGGTTGATCGGAATGACGTTATGCTTGACGTGCCAGCTTTCGTGGTGAAAACGCCTACCGATCTTCATCAAAAACCGGAATGATTGATCCAACCGGACTGCCCCTACCACTGCCTTTGAGCATGCAGACACCCACCCACGTACTAACAGACACTTGGCTGCTTATACATAGTAGAATATCATATTCAGCAAATTTGCATCCAGGAGCATGGGTTTCAGTATGTGTGTGCTCACAAATGAGGCATGGATGGTTGGCTTGGGGCGCTTTCATACTTTGTAGAGCCGGTAGCAGGGGGTGCCTCCGTGTCTCTGCGTCTCCGCCCATGCCAACGTGCTTCGTTGCCTGTGTCCTCCGCACCTCCCCCATGCCATCCTGCCTCGCAGCCTCTGAATGCAGCCACGCCGTGCCGGCCCTGAATATGGACGCGCTGTCGCGAAAGCGAGGATCGCTCCTCTGTTCCTGTGGCGCACGGGTCCTTTTCCTCTCTTCTTTGCTGCTGTTTTGCTACCACAGCTTGGACTTCCTCCACTGCTTTCTCCATGAATGAAACATTGATTCGCGCTAGCGTTAGCTGTGATTCACAATTTGTTGCCTCCCAGTGTTCTTGGAACCCCTGTAGTATGCTGGAGCTTTCTTCTTCATCTTCTTTTTTGTTGGCGTAGCTCTCAGCTCGTTTCCAGTCATTGAGTAGATTGCCTGATTGTTGCTGTAGTTTGTTCAGCACCTCCATGTATTGTCTTGTCCGTTGTGTTGAAGTATCTATCTTCCCTCTGGTTCTCTCTTCTTCGGCGACTTTCTCGGCAAGTACATTTTGGGCCAGTAGGTTTGTTTCTTCCAACGCCTTGGTGGTCTTCGTAATCTGGCCTTTGAGGTAGCCGACGGAAGTCATGTTGATCGATGACGTGTTGACAGCAGTGGTGACGGGTAGGCCACGAGAATATTCCCAACTTTGGGTTTTGGAAAACCTGAAACCTTACAGACGTCGTCACAGTGTAAAGGGCGAATGCTCGTAACGATGAAACGGCGTGAGTATATTACATGATAAATTGCATACTGACCGATAGAAATAATGAAAAATGATTGGGTTTGAAAACAAAATTGGATTGTTTTGATTTAGATTTTGTTGAGGTATTTCCCCGTCTCTCTTGCAGCTGTTTTGGAATTTATGCTAGTGTTGTACTATAGTGTCAATGGATCGTAGGACCAATTTTGTTTAAAATGTGTACCAGTTTATACGGGTGTTAAGTATAGTGCATATGTGGTCAGGAGGTGGGACGGAGACGATGACCGAGGGTTTGTGGAGCCGGTAGACCCAAACCAGAATTTTAACACCTATCCTTTCTACCTTATTGGGTGGCCAACCCACACGGTAGAGGAACGAGCGCGCTCTCTCAGTGCGCCCACTCTGACAGTGGGACTAACATGCATGTGGTACGTACCTACAAGTCTACCTCCTCTTGCAGGATAGCGATCCACCGCGCTACCCTTTTGGTAACTGCGGCTGAGACCCCCGTGTCTCATTTAAGGCGCTAGCTCCTACCTTGTCAGTCGTCCCGTCTCCCACGTCCTAATTTGCCTAGGTATTGTACTACTAGAAGCCCCGCGCGCGTACATTTAATTTTGACAAGGCTGCCACCACTTGGCAAACTTAAATGCCTAGGGCCCTAGAATACTTAGCACCCTAGTTAATGTACTATACCTAACAGGCGATCTTGCTGGATTACTTAGTTGAGGTGGAGGAAAGGCTACGCGCACACCATGGGTAGTGGTAGGGCCGCTTTTACCGACCGTCGATCAATTAACGGTCGAACGGGAACGTTACCTACGGCCGATGCACCATGTTGCAAACGGCGCCCCATGGGTGGCCCACAGTAAGTGCGGACCGCGCCTAACCTGTCCTCCCGGGGTCCTAACGCTGAACTAGAAGGGGACCGGAAACCCGAGCAAACCAGGCTGACGCCTGGGAACTTTTCCCAACAATCCCAAATCACACGAACCCATTAATACTGCATGACACAAACACACATTATGCAAGAAAGATTGAAAGGAAAACCTCTCAAGGGATTTGGTAAGGAACACACGAGAGTAGTAGTAATTTTATGTGAACTAAGAATGCAACCAATACAACACAAATCTGTATTAAATGATAACTCACGCCGGGCTCTCGCTACGAGCCCCGTCCGACGACACTACTGGTAAGTTTCGTAGGGAATTCCAAAGTTGGGACGATCCTTAGCTGATTCTAAGGGCCTAAGCCCCGTGGTGCCGCCGCCGACCTCGTCAGAGAGGCCCGTGTGGAGTTACAAGAAATATAACGGCGCGCCACACGCCTGTAGAGCCAGAGAGAAGACTGCCCGGGGAGGTCCGTGATGGTGCCGCGGTGCGCAGCCATCGTTCGATATCGAACGATCACGGAATATGACCAACGTGGAGCCGCGGCGGTCAAACCCACGGGGACCCGTGCGCCACAGGAACAGAGGAGCGATCCTCGCTTTCGCGACACGCGTCCTTTCGCATAAATGGCCAGTTGGTGGTGAGCGTGCTGAGGAGGGTGCGCAGATCGGCTTTGATCGGATAGTCCACTGAGAGTGTGGCGATACTTTAGAGTGCGACGTTGTCCAATTGGTTAGTAAGTGCTTCGAAGCGCTCGAGTGGGGACCAGTGTCTCGCGCTCACCAGTAGCGATTGCAGTTCAAAGATGTCGCGGGTGGCGAGGCCCTGATCCCGTACGACGCCACTTTCGGATCTAAAACTACATCCACCCGCGAACCCCAAGTCCACTTGTCACTTTAAATGAAAATATGAACAGCAAATGAGTTATCCAATATTCTGTATTTCGATGGAAACATATACGTATATACAAAAGAATCGACACAAACGAAATTATTGACAAAAAAGCGTTAATTTTGAAAAATTATTATAATTTTGCTAATAATCAAATCAGCAAAGTTCCTCTATGACGCGGTGATTATATAAAAAGAGGAGAATTGAATTCTCGGTCTATGGTATGTACAGGAACGTCTTCACGAAAGAGTAGAAGGACGTAGTGAGCACGAGAAAAGCACATTCACACGCGAAAACTCGTCCACGACCTAAGGGCTACAAGCATAATGTGGTCAGCACGGCGACCAAGAAGGCATTCAGCAACACGTGATGACCGACGGCATTCTGTACGATAATTCGCTCGCCGTCTGCTTGACGTTGCGGCAGTGGAGCGTCAGGAATAGCTGACCTGAATCTGACTATTTTTATAATATATTATTGTGTCAATTAATAAAAGTGACTGTTTACACGCATAATTGAAGTAGAGCTTCGGCAAGGCGACGGACGGCTAATTTTCCCATCATTGGTTAAGTTTTTGTGTGGTGTACAGATAAAATGGCAAAAAAAGCAGGGTTCACTAGGAGTGGGACTTTTTGAATGGGGTTATTAATGTACATATTGACTCTTTGAGATTTTCTATTTTTATAATATGCATGACAGATATGGGTGTGGCTGTCTTTGTTGTGCACATTATAAACAAATAGGCGAAGTGTATGACAAAGGTTGAAGGAAGCAAGCGAAACTGCGACATTCAGCTTGTCAATAAAAAAATAACCTTGTCGGATTTTCCTTGGTAAAAAAAAGTTGTGAATGGTAGTCGAATTTTAAGTTGCAGTCGTGCGCTGTGAAGAACTTTACAGCAAATCCTTCTATGAACACTACGAAAGGCCCATTTTTTAAAAGGAACACCTAGGCTGCATTCATACCCTACGCCAGCAGGACGGAGTGGCTGCGTTCACAGGCAGCGAGGAAGAGTGGCACGGGGAGGTGCAGATACGACGGGGGCAACGAGTCAAGGTGGCACAGGCGGAGACGCAGGGACACGCAGCCACTTGCCGCCGCCGCCGCAAAGTATGAACGCGGTCTTATGGATTAGTGCTAAAAGGTAGGTTTACGCTACGGTCCGCTAGTGAATAGGTTCAATGGAAATCACAAATCATAGAGCTCGCTCAGACAGCCAGACAAGCCCTCTATTTTTTCTATATCGACTGACGAGTAGGGAATCTTCTGTGGACTTAAAAACTAGTACTGATCGGTATCCAATGTCTTAAGATCAGTATTTCACAAATAAATGGATTTTCGGGAACCGAACTAGTGGTGCTTTACTCCAGTTGAAGGACTCTGTCTTGGACTTAAAAACTAGTATTGATCGGTATCCAGTGTCTTAAGATTAGTATTTCACAAACAAATGGATTTCATTCGGGAACCGAACTAGTGGTGCTCTACTCCAGTTGAAGGACTCTGTCTCAATTATTAGATTTATTTGTTCATTTATTTATTTTCATAATGTTAGCGGTTGTCTGTTAGTGAATAGGTTCAATGGAATACATAACCTTGAGCACGAACTCAAGCAGCCCGTCAAGCCCTATATTTTTTCTATTTTGAGTGATGAGTAGGGAATCTTCTGTGAACTTAAAAACTAGCACTGATCGTGTCTACCGTCTTAAGGACAATGTATGTAATATATGTTATCGCTGTCATAATGTTAGCGAAGCGGTTCGTTCATGTAGAGCTTGTTGTGGTATTTTCTTTCCCTTTACAAGTCAAATGATTTCCAAGTTCGTAGTTCCGTTTATTTTTCGTGTGGCGACCATAAAGTGTAAATAATAAATAAATAAACAAATAATAGATTTTCAAGGAACCACACTCCTCGATCGCCTATTCACACCCTCTTCTGGTGCAACATTGCAACGATTCAACAGCAGAACCAAATATCTCTAGCCACTTTTCAGACTCTTCCACCCATATGACGCTTTCGCGATTCCAGACAATTTCCATCTACGGTATTGTATTGCATGATGCAGAGAAATGACTGGTCATAAGTGAAGAAATGGAATGGGACGCGAAAAAGTGCGTAGGAACATTCAAGGGAAACCCAATCCGTCGACGCCTGTGTTGATTCATGTGCTGTTTTCACCATTGACAGGAAGAAACCTTTTCTGGTGATAGTGATATCCCAGATTGGGCGAATGTGAAAGGAGCCGTTTTCATATGAAATCGCGCTGACAAACACAGCTCGAATATGAGACGCCGTCGGCTAAAAGCTACCACGCACGGCACTTATATCGCGTGTGGAAAAGTGCAAAAATTCTCAGTGGCGACATAAGAACAACCGAAATAAGGACCTCCCTGTAGAAGTCATCTGAACGACGAACATATGCTCTACTTTTGCTCTGCCGAGCTGGCCAAAGAAAAGAAGTAAATGACGACAAAGGCCTTCAGATTTCCATGGTCCCATCAGAAGAAGGCGTTGCGTGCCCTTCGGGCCCTGGCCTCATACGGTTTCTCATGGCTCAAACAGGTCTTTCAGGCTCTTGAGTAAGTGAAAATGACCCCTTTTTGCTACGCTCTTCTTTTCTGAAGTCGTAGCTGTGGGTGTGACCCTCCTACACTACTGTCTTATGTTCTGAGAGCTAAAACAACGGTTGTGGTGTGACTGCTCGGATCAAAAAACAACGAAAATACATGAAGGTGAAAAGTTAGGGCTGCCCGACTTGATTACTGAGACCGCGAATAAATCAGAAGTGTTCGGGAACAGGTCAAGCAAAAAAAAGGAGAAATCTCTGCCACAAGAATAGGTTTCTACAGAAGCTATTATTCATGTGCAGCCTTTCGCTTTCACCACACTTTACTGTATACAAAGGGAAAGACTGAGGTGTGTGGGCGTGGCCAAAAACATAGATTGACTGCGAATGTTTTGAGCCCGAAAGTGGTGATTATATAATGGTAGGTAAGCGTTAACCACTTGATTTGCTTTTCGTTTGATTTAAAAAAATATCACTCGCTCACTTGCACTTTAATTCGCAATCAGTGGTGTTACGTCTCCATTAGGTGAACCACTTTTTTTAAAGTGAAAATGGGTCTCATCGGGAGGACGACATTCTGCGGGTCTTCACCCATGAAAGAACGCTGGATTCGTTTCGTCCACGATCTCCGCACGGGGAGAACAGCCTCAGTGACCTTCCACCAATCTCTAATATCTAACTGATTTGCTTTTCTAATTCTTCTTCCATTTAGTCAAACTATATATAATAAAGGCAGTTCAAAAACATTCCGAAATAAGCGGGGCAGGAATATTCGAAAGGACTGGATTTTTCAAATGCTAACATTGGATATAAGAGAGGACAACGAAGACGACTAAGGCTTCACAAATCCTCGTAGAAGTTTCGTTCAATTGGGCAAGTCTCCTTGTCACTCCCATCAAACGGAACATCGCTTAGGAGGATCTGAAAGTCACCCAGGTTTGAATATCTACCCAGAGCTCAAGTTTCTTGAGCAAAAAGCGGAAAAAATTCGGAAGATGTTAATTAGTCGAGCGGCTACGCTATCGTCAGCCAAAGTTTCTGAGGTATATACACTCTTGCACTGGCCACTGGCCAACTTTCCCTCTGACTAACTTTCGAGCGAAACGTTGCCCATTCAAATGCTGCTCTCCCATTATCCCTCTACCGGTGTGCTACCGGTTTTATTCATTCACTTCATCATCACCGCCTTACACCACATCAACGCCTTTCTGCGGCTGAAACCAGTGAGCACTCTCAGTGATTTATGAACGAGTCTCAACCAAGAAGAGAACAACTTTTTACGAGCGTTTGTGATAAAACTTGTTCAGTTTTCTGTAGACACGGTCTCTTACATTGAAGTCGCTCAATCTTTCTTCGTGATAGATCGCTTCGAAACCAATATGGCACTTTTCTAGGTGAAAATTGATCAAAAGACACTTTCCATTCAGCCGAAACACAATATGCGGTGGTTTACGCATGTACGTACAATCCATTTCGGAGCGCGTGACAGGGCGTGGCCTACGGACTTGGGTGAGGGTGTATCAAACTCTCGTTTTCTGCCAGACACTCTCACTCTTGCTCTCTCGCTTTCGCCACTCACCCATGTACATAGGCCACGCCCTATCAGGCGCTCCGAAATGGAGTATAGGCATGAGGAGCCGTATAAGGTGGCTGTCTCGTTCTTCCGCCGATGATCTTCATCAAAGCCTCCACAGAATCCCAGAAAGATGTATTACTGACCCATTCAGTTCGGGTGGGATCACAGGTTTTCGACGGGGTTCAGTGGGTAACCGCTCAGATCACGCCAGGAGGAAATAGCTGCGTCCCTAAGCGGGCGGCCGATTCACAGAGGCAAGCAGGACACCTGCCGCGCCCGGTGCGGTGACCCAATTCAAGTGTCCTGTTGCACACATAATCTCTGTATAATGAGATTTCTGTAGTTTAATGGATAGATACGTAACGAAGAAACACAGGTGCGTGCGAGTCCCGTAAGCGGCCGGATTTTGCTAATAAATAGCTTGGCTTCTTTATAATAGTTAGACTGGTTCACCTGGTGGTCGAAAAAAGCCAAAATCTATTGAAACCGCACGAAAGGCTAGAGAGGCTACCCTAAGCGATCTATCTTTAAAGCAGAATGAGCGACCATTTCACTATTCGCTCAAACTCGAAATGGAGGTGCTATTTAATGAAGGAAAAAGAAAATGAATTAACCAAGAAGCTGTGAGTAGCACCTTTTACCACTTCCTTTACACTTTTCCGCTTGATCTGCGAGGTGCCAGACAATCAAACTACGTGGATCTGTGATATGTGGCAGCGATACGTAACTAATTCACGCGTTTGCTTGTGGGGGATTTTGGCCGTGGGCAGCCTTGCAACCAGCGCTGAACCTTGATAAGAGGCCCAAGGGCGTCTTTTACCGCGCGTGTGCCACACTCCTCTGTTGAGACACCAGATGGGGATTTTTGCAGAATGTGGAATACGAAAGTAGGGGTGCTCGGAAGTGTAATATAGAAATAGAGAATGAAATAAAGCGGTGAAAAATTTGAGAAATAAAAACCAGAAAATCCCTACTCTTTCGTGTCTATCTACGCCACTAGCCGGTGTAGTGGATCGCATACGGGCGAGGGGCCAAATAAGCCGGCCGCAAACGTTGTCCTGTCCTCGCCGGCAACTCGTGCGACTGATCAACTGCAGAACGACACGCCGTTCTGCGGGGTCCTTATAAAACCCCAAGCAGCGCTTTTCAATGCAACTACACACCACCTTTTCTTAAGTGGAAGGTTTGTTTTCAAAGAACGTTCATTTCCAGCAGTTCTCACATTTTCCTGAACTCCCCCCCCCCCCTCGGCGCCTTTAAGAAGACGCTGACAACTATCACCCAAGTCATCTAGTTATCTTCAACTGTACTACGTAATGGTATCGATTATCGAAGCCGCTTTTCATTTTTATTTTGAACCACTTCATACTTTGCGGCTCCGATGCCGGCACTAGCACGACTCCATGACGATCGTGACGAAAGCCCGCGCGAATCTTGCCACAATTTGTCACTTTGCCTAAATTCTCGTCAAGATCAGAACTTCGCACAAGTGGGCACGTTGTTCCGTCACTATCATCTGCTGTAGTTAGGTTCGTTCGAGCTTTATAATTAGAGCGCGTCGCACAGTGCCGGTACCGCTGGCTGCGGCTACCGCACCGCCGTCAATGTCGGTGTCGCAAAGTATAGTAGCGGCCTTATTATCCTTTCTACCACAACTCAATATCCGAGTTTCGTGGTTCATCATGTGCAAGCAAAGCGGACATGTTGATCCATTTTTCGTATACAAGGCTTTTTATCGCTATCCACCAAAAGATTCGGTTTCTCGATGAAAGCTGTCATACGGATGCTGATTTGTGGGCAAAATCCTGTGCTTCGAGCGGGTTAAACCAACAGCGAGAGCAAAACTACTTGATGAAAGCCCCTGGTTATGTGCCAAGCACCTCACCCTAAAGTCACCGTCGGGTTTGAGGAGAAAATGGGAACAATGAAGACATATCCTCTATGGACATTCCTCTATGAACATTCCAGAATAGAAAAGATTATCTGTGGCGAAACTCCCATTGAAATTACGCGCCATGGGGTCTTCATAGCGATCCCGCACTACTGCCTGTCAAATATACCCGGCGGACGTGTTGCTGCAGGTGTGGAGCAACATCGCGGCTGGACGATTCAGCTCCCCGCCCTTCTGCATCTATCCCCAACGCTCGTTAAGCAGAGGAGGCGAAAGGGAAATGGGGGTGTAGGTTGGGACACACGAATCTAGGCCTCAGCCGGTGACAGCCTGTGGCTTTTGCCCTTTGACATAAATTACTCAGACAATTTGTTCATGTAAACCTATCCTCCTTGTACATTTGTTCCGTTGTATTTATGAATGATGATGATGGTTTGAACCAGAAATTGCGGGTTCCTATTTCTTGGATTTTCGACCATTTTATTCTGTTCTTTGCTGTTACACTATTTTTCACCTCGCTCTCATGTTTCACGATTACCCCACAATTTGACAAACGGTGTCCTCATGTTGCTATGACCCTCTTACTCACACCTTATGGTTACGTAGATATCAAATCGCACGGCAGAGAAGAAGGTTATAGAAATTTGGTTGGTTAGAAAATTCAATATTGACAAATTAATGGCAATAAAGTGGACATTTCACTCACTTGTCTGGCCAATAAGAATAGTTGCAGAAGTCGTCCGAATTACAACCGCAGATCTTCACAAGAGCCCCGCTCTTGGACGTCTTTTCTCGACAAAACCCGTCCTTTTGCAGCTTATTGTGGCAGGTGTAGTGAATTCCAAGCGTTGGATGATCTAGCATCAGGCAGGCTGAAAAAAAAGGTTACGCAGTGTGATTAGGTCTTTCCAACAATATTGGAGTATCTAACTACTGTTTATATGAAACAAAGCTCATGGTGATAAGAAGCTTCACTTGATTTCAGTCGAAATTCGCACGCAGACCGCACACCCTTTTCGACAAAAGCCTGCGCGTCCCCACATAGTTGGCCAGCCCTATCCCTACTATACATAATCGGCTTAGTTATGTCTATCTGCTATCCGTCTGTCCGTCTGCCTATCTATCTGTCTGTCAGCCTGTCTGTCTATCTGTCTATGTGTCTATCTGTCCATCTGTCTGTCACGAAATTCGGAATCATTTGAAAGGCAAGTTATAAAGGCCGTCGTTATGTTCGCCTTCAGGGTTGAAATCACCTTGTCTTTTTCCTCGTTCACACCACGCAATCTCAAGATTCCCACCTTCTCACAACTTCTACCTTTCTTCAGAAAATGTCACCTCCTGACAAATAAAAATTCGCGAATAAAATAAAATATTTTTAGCCGGAACGAGAAATTCAGCTTAATATGGATATGCTGAAAAAAGGCATGTTGATTTAATTGAATACCCCTGACTCATTTATTTCAGATCCGAAAACAAGTAGCACAAACGAATTGGTGAGGAACCGGGCGCGATCACGACGGTTCTATAACAACGAGCAATCGGATCAGCCATAAGAGAGTATTACGCAATATTTTCAAAAAAAACTCGTCACTCTCAGAATACGGTGGTTTCAGGCGATAAGCGAGAAAAAGATTTTTGAGCGAAATATTTGATCGCGGATTGAAGCGCTAGAATCTGGAAGTAGCATGGTAGGAAAGCTTCCACTCAGCGTACACAAAGAGTTTTAATTAATTTAGTTTTTTTTTCATTTGACATCATTTATTTACTTTGAAGGTCTTCATTCGGTTTATTACACCATGCCACCATTTTAGTCTTTCATTATTGTGATGAGGTTTATGATAAAATTCTGGGAAATTATAGACAAGAACCTGCGTAAACCCATAGAATGCAAAAAAAGAACAATTGAGAAACGAGCGAGTTTCAGGGAAAGGAGCTGAAATGCATTTGATCTCACCACCGTGTAATTAATTAATGATTCCAAAAATAACTGAGGTGAACTGATCCCCAATGAATGAAAGCTACTTAATAAAGTAAATAAACACAAGACAGGATGCAATTATGTATCGGGATAGCAATTTCTCAGTAAAGTTAGCATAATTAAACACAGATCGATTGGCTTTTTGGGAATTGCAAAACGTTTAAACGTATTGATGCTGGTTGCCTTGGTACATGCCCTGTGAAGCCGCTCAGCCATTCATAGAATTAGTTAATAACGAAACAAAGATTGTATTATAAGAAAGAAAGCCAGCACTTGCTGGATGTAGAAGTGTTATATACGCACACAGGGCGAAGGTGGTGTAGTGACAGGTGGCGCGGTCCTACTCTCATGGTGCTGGGATCAAACCTCGCATCAACACCCACCTAGGGCAATGATCCCTCCCGGATAGGTGAGCTGGTACAAGACTCGATGGAAGAATAAAAGCACTGACTTCTACATCGGCTGGTCCTCTCAGGTCAATGTGTAGGGCTTTTGGGCTTTTTGAGGACTACCTAGAAGCCAATAAAAGGTGTAATCCTGGCCGATTGTATAGTAAGTCCAGGCTCTGAGTAGTGCAACCAGCAGCGAAACGGGCGAGACGGTTAAAAACGTGAGGAATACTACCCTTTTTGTCACTCCTTCCCTTTCCCTCTCTGCATCACTAACCGCTGAGGGGAAATACAGACGACGAGGGGCTATAGTACATTGCCGCGGACGGTGTTGCGTCTCATCTCAACCACTTAGCCACTGATACGCTGGTCTCCGAAGTGAAGCGCGATAAAAACCCCGAAAAGCTCCTTTTAACGCAAATTTCGCCACAAATCGTGTCCGAAAATCTGGGTATGAATGTCCGTTTACAGAACATCATTCCCGGCTCTGTGACAGTTACAGCTGAAAATTAATTTTTTGTCTTCGGAGAAAATAACCATCCACACGTAACAATAACAGTCATATCATTCCAACAATGAATGAATCGGGTCCCCTTTTTGTTGTTCGGAGTTAAAATATATCTATCCAGTCCACAGTCGTTTTCTGCTTCGATTGAACATACTTCTCTCATATCCTTGATATTTGAATTGTAATTATTTATCTTTTCCGTGATTTTCATCTTATTTTGTACCTCCCCACTCCTCGCTGCTCTTTTCTCATTTTCTGGCGAACAGAAGGCCAATGCAGACTTCTCGATTCACACTGTTTTTATTGTTTTAAATTCACTCTTCTTCCACTTTCAATCTAATTAAGCTTCCAGACTCTTCTTAGGAAGCAGGGTGTTATTTTTCAATCAATGTGAAATACTGAGCATTCTTAGTTCGCTCCGAAACACTGCTTTAACATGCAAAAAATGCTGAGCAATGAATGGAACGCAGAACAACTTTCAGACGGTGTCTTTCACTAACGGAATCGCAACCGAAGGCCGCTGTCAGACTAAACAACTTTGCGATTTTGCGGCGTCACACTTTCGCACGCAGTAATGCGACGTTGAAATACTATGCAGCCACTTCGCGTGCGAGGCTGCACACCGCAAAATCGCAAAATCGCGAAGGCTGACGCTGGCCGAAGTAGAATTTCCAATGCTCGTGAAAGGTTGATAGGAGACTTAGGAATGTCGATAGAGTTTCAAAGGCCAACTCCAAAACGGTAACCCAAACTGCTACGTGTCGTCTCGAAGCGAACTGAAGACAATGATAGAAGTAATGTGAGTAATGGAAAATCCTTGAAGTAAGTCACCTAGTAACTGAATGACAGGATTCTATGAAGGTTTCACGTAGGTGGTTCCCAGTGAAGAAGCGCTCCTAGGCACAGAAGGAGGTGGCGTTTTTATCAGCTGCCACCTTTTCTCATCCCTCCCCGCAACTTTTGAGAATCGGTGGGCGGAAGGAAGTTTTATTTCTCGAGTTTGTGTTCGTTTCATGCGTTTGTTCTTCACTGTCATACTACTAAGCACCTCGACTTTCACATTCAATAATCTTTTCATATTCGAGCCGAACGATGACTCATCGACCGGGCACTTCTCTTGTGATGACTCATCACTGCGGTTGAATCTGATGGCAGCAATCTGGCAGTCTCACGTCTCCGCACCTGTGGAGGGAAAGCATTAGTAGTGAGCTGCCCTTAGAGTTATTCGGGCTGATGAATCATCTTAAAGCAAACTATACAGCAGATGAGTCACCTCAAGCAAATTTTGACCTCTCTGAACTCGTTTCCTAACACCTCGTTGCAGATCTGGTTCCCATACTTGTTATCTGCTTTTAGAACCCCATAGAAACAACAGGTTCTCCTCTCAAAATTCGTGGAGAAACTTATGCCTAGTGAGATCTGCTTCTTGAATGGTTTTCTCAACTGGAAATACTGCTTCTCGGCTTTTATTTTTGGAATTGCTTCCGTTCATTCGGGTATTGGTGGACCTGTTAGAATATTATGCTGGTTTTGCTAGGGAATAAATTTATTTTGGATAATCATAATATTAAACGTCGACGTAACAATGTGCGACCTCCAAAATTTTTTCCAACTCAGAAAACTTCCACAAAATCAGCTGCAAAAGGTAATTGCCAAGGATTAGGCTTATAGACAAGCTTCCGGCGCCCAGCGCCTTTATCAAGCTTTAAACTATACAAATCAGATTGTAGAAGCTTGAGAAGCTCGCTTGTAAGGCTCAAAATCCAAAATCCTTTGCAACCAATTTTGTGAAAGCTTTGTGAGTCTTTTGGTATAAATTTCGGAAGTCTCACATTTGTCGTACACATTTAGATCAACATGAGGCTTCGGGACAAGAAAATACTCATATCATATTATTATCAATAATCATAAGATATTATTATGTCAAACATAAATAATGGCATGGCCTCGAGATGCTAAGGTGCTCGATTAGCAACTTGGGGCCTTCGCTATCAGCTTTTCGATGAAGTTGTAAAAAAGCATGTTGATGTTACAATTAAGAACTCTTTTGGGATACGCTATGCATCAGACAACTAGCTTTTTACTTGGAAGTCCTAATCTTATGTAAGGTGTGGAACAGGATGAGCAAGCAAATGCATTTAATCGCAGCGGAGAAGCTGTTTCGAATTAACTGGGGCGGATACGTAGTTACGACTTGATCGCAGATCCCCACAGGGATGACGTGATCCCCTCCTCTCATCACATGCCAGGAGAAACAGTCAAAGAATATGTGGAGAAGAAGATGGGGAAGACTTAAAACGAGCAGGCTCTATTAGGTATCACGGCTGACTTTTGTGGATATTTTACACTAATTAAATGTTGAAAAAGCTCAAACGGAAGTAAGGGCAACGAGGTTAGTTCTGTCAAGTAATAAAGGCCGCCACTTATTAGGTTGTAGTAAAATTTTGAACTTTTTGAACTAAATATATCTTCCACATCAGAGATAAGCCCTTGATTTATAAATAGCAGCTTTGCTAAATATATTGATTCATAATTCATGCATAATTCGATATATATTCAGTACTGAAAACTCGAAAAAATTCAAAAAGTGAATTTTCGAATTGGATTAAAGGCACACCACGCGATAACTTGTGAGAGTTATCGCGCGTATTACTGGACGTAAAGGCCCTGCTTCATCCACCAGTGAAGAAAAATGAACCAAATCCCTTCACATCCACCAAAAATCGAACCCCTGTATTCAGTCCCCGTACGAGTATTGGAGATTGTAAAAGAGCTTTTCCTCGATGTTATCCCGCAAAATGCTACGATATCATCTGTTCTTCCCTGTTGAAGCTGCCTTCGCTATTGATATCGCCGCCTTATCTTGTCTTATCGCAAGTTTCCTTCTCCACGTAAGAGCCACGTTGGAAATTTGTCCGTCTAAGGCCAGGAGTGATTCGGCTCGATGGGCTCAACTCGGCTCGGGTTGAGCGCGACTATTGCCGCGAGGATGCACTACAGAGCCGCAACAAGGGTGCAACCTGGCCACCTACCTAAGGATCTACTTCCCCCAAGAAAGTAAGACACTAATGTGATTATCGCGTGGTGTGCCTTTAAATAAAAATGTGTGGGAAGTCAGCTCATCGTAGTCAGAATTTCCGTTGCCTCATCTTTTGCCTTATAAAACAGGTGCAAGGTGTAATTAAAGGGCTTCTTGAAAAATCGTCATTTCTGTTTAGAGATTGGAATAATCCATATAAAGTGTGTAATTGTACTGGTGCCCTCTCCATGAATCCCATCCGCAGAAGTTTCTGGAAATTTTCAGAGAATCGCGGGAAAATGTCGCATAACTTATTCTACAACCATCATTGCCAATTTACTGCTTGAATTACTCAGCTCCATACTGAATAGCATAAAGAAGGTACAATGCAGTTCGGTGAGAGAAAAGGCAGTTATAACTATGTGTAGCCAATCTTGAGAAGAATGCGTGCAAATGTGCCAATTATCCAGTATGGGGTCGAAATTATGGCGCGAAATGGGGTCTAAAACGTAAGTACATCGCTCACCCTATGTACATCAAAATTACGTCTATATGAAGGCAGAAATAAGGGATTGGTAGAGCTGGAGGATAATTTGGTAATTAACGTTTATGAATGGTAGTGATAATATTATGATAGTTAACATTTAAAAGGACACGAATTCCAATCCTTTTTTTCAAGGCAAGGTTCTAGTTCTTCCTTTTCGAGATTGATTTTTACTGTCTAAGTCCTGTTCTTCAAATGAATCACTACATCATGTAATGATGCACGTATACTCTTCCCATTATCTTTACTTTCAGCCCATTTTTCACTTCTTTTCTCTAGTTTTTCCAAGCTTGAAAAAATGCCATGAGAAAGCAGGACAGCTGTCATCGTGTGAGATCTCTGCGACGATAATATGCCACTTTGAGGTAATCTGATCTCCTTGATGACATGAAAACACTGAATGTGGCTGTCTGAAAGGAGGTAAGATCCCATTTTTAAAAGGTGCATTTAACTAGTTTTCACAAAACTGTTTTTTCGGAGCAGTCTTTGAATGCCAGTATCTTGCCTTTAATCCCGAAACTCTCCCAAGCTGTCCTAATAGCCATATAAGGTGGAAACTGTTATGTCACTGAACCCCCTCCCCTCCCTCCCTCCCTTCGTAGTTAGTCAACTGTGATCACCTCTAGTGGGTTCTGAGCGTCAGCCACGACTTGTATACATCCAAACCTCTCAACCGTAGCGGAATTTGTGGGCACAAGTGGGGGTAAGCAGCCGCCTAATGGCTTTTCATCACTTACTCCCGACTCAGCCATAGTGGTGCTCGCATTGAACCTCTTTCCTGGCCCGGGATTATTCAGTGCCGTGAGAAAGATGATGGCGAAAGGAGTAATTCGAATGGCGGGGGCGACGGCGATTTGTTCGCGGATGGATGGCCGGCGAAGGTCAACATGGGGTCAGCAACACGTAAACACAACACGCACACACATGTACCATCTGCCATCTTGTTGAAGCTCACGGAACGGAACTACGCTGGTGTTCTTTCATACAAGTCGTCTGATCCCTTTATTCTTCCGCGCGAACCCTCATGACAAAAAGCATACTCGGAAGAGCTCATAAAGGCGTCAGATGCCAAAAGTTGCATGGCCGTTCCTTTGAATATCCCTCTATGGCCGTTGTATTAGGGAGAATGGCGGGGCGCGGCTGGTCCAAATGACCCTGGGTGCGCAGAAGTGGATTAAAGGGGGGAACTCCCATCCCCTTTGTTTAGGTGGTGTATTGTGATGATGCGAAGGATTTTCTGTCAGGGTCAGAATCCGCAGATCCGAGAATACAGTCGGATCTTCCGTTAACTCCCAGAGGTCCCCATTTTGCTTTTCCTCCCTCACAAGGGGAGGTGAAAGCGTCTGATTACGGTAATCAAGGGAAATTTGATCAAGTAGCTGTGTGGAACATAACTCAAATAAAACAATTCGATTTCAATAGAAAAGCCACACTTCTTGGAGTTGTATTGAATGTGGGTTGGTTTCTATAGTAACAGAAAAACACCGTTCATTAAACAATGAAGTGCTGTAATTAGATACAAAGAGCTGGTACTCAACACAGCAATATGTCTATAATTACAGATGGCCAGCGCGTTACGGTCGCTGACCGGATAACAGGAAATGGCCGGCGTGAAAAGTGGATTTCGACAGGGTTTTTTCTCCAGCAAAACGAACTGGACAAACGTCCATTTATGAGCCACAAAAATCTATAGTAGGGTAGCAATATCATTAAAAAACGTTTTTTTCTACTTCTCCAGTTATTTTGCAGAGTTTGAGACAGAGAGATTGGGGTCACGAGTTGGGAATCACGTTGTTACGTTTTGTTCATTGGTAAGTGAGCGCCTTTATGGCAGTATATCCATCATGGACTTCTGAAAAAACCAGCAATCACCAAAATGGCGAAAATATCAAAAATCTAAAGATCTTTGTTTCGCAAAGATTTTCCATATGCCTTCGTAGTAAGCCCTGCTTTGCCTTATGACAGCTGTTTATCCCGTCACTAATGCATTTCTGCTCATAAGCAGTAAATAAACTATCGAACAAGTACTGGCCAGTAGCCCTCTCTCTGATAGAGTTCCGCTGACCAGACAAAAACGAAACGAATCGCTATGATAACTTATGTGAGATTATATTCATTCAATTAGTTCACTCCTTATACGCTCGAGGACCCAAAAGTGCTGTCTTTTTTCATTTTTGCTGTAGTCTCGGCATTATGATTGAATATCGAGGGAGCATCGTTCAAAACGAACTATGGTAACAAACAGGTTTCACATTGATCTTTCCTTGTGATACTGTTTAGCGTTTTCCAAAACATTCGGGAACTGAGAAGGACCTTGAAAGTTTTATCTCTTGAACTTACAAATTCTCCATCCCATCACCCTGCAATTTTCTGTATACGCAAGGTCATTTGTAGATGCCGATGTAGATCAGAAGATTCCGTCTTCCAAAGTTTTCTCCCACATGACGACCTCCTTTTACCCAACCCAAAATACGACCCTCCTCTAAATTTTGGGAAAATTCTCAACCGCACTTCGTCTCTGACGCCACCTTGTGCCTAGAGTAAGAGGAAGGCGCTTGGTCAATTTTGAAAGAGGTGTTACTTGGTGTTTTATCGTCATTCGCGACTTTTGGAAGGAAGAGTGTCATTCGATGAGGAGAACTTTCCTGACACGACGCCTAACCCTGATTAAAGAAGTCTGAACAAAATACAAAACAACTTAAGAGCATTTTTAGGTATCCGTAAATTGAGATCCTTCTAATGTAAGGTGACAGATTTTTCCAAGCCATAGGGCCAAAAATGTAGAAATAAAATTGAAAAATATGGCTGATTGAAATACTCCCGCTTGTTCCTTCAATAGAAAAGTTACTTTTCTGTTGAAAATGGATTTTTCAAGCACGAATTTCAAGCATTTTTTCCTGATTACGCGTCGTCGTCTCCCATCTTCCGGTGTAATCGTGGGCATCAATATCTCAACAGCTCGCAAGCAAGCAGAATCCACTTAAGAACGGATTTGCGTCCTGATTTCAGAACCCCATGCTCTCTTGAGCTACAAAAAAAAACTCGGGCGTGGCAGCTGAGAAAACTCCATTCATTTTTTTACCTCTGCACTATCATAGCTGGACGTGATTGAATTTCTTTAAAAAAAAACAATATGACGAGACTTTTCAATCGAAGCTGTAATCTCATTTCTATTGAAAAAGAAAATCTAACACCCTGTGATTCTTTTATTCCCCTGAAACAGCTTTACGCTCCTCAATCAGTTACGCTCTGAAAGGCTTGAGAAGGGTGGATGGCCGCGTGGATGCCCACGGTTTTTACTCGCTGGAGAAGCACGCTCAATTGCGAAGGAAACAAGGCCATCCTAGTGAAACTTGAAAGCAAAACGCTGGCTGCGTGAGTGCCCATCCCTGAAAGAACCTCTTTGGGATGCAGGGAGTCCCGAATAAAACCGAAAATCTAGCTGGTAGGCTATTTTTCCCGCCAATTCAACCCAAATAATAAGACGATTGTCCTGCTCGATTGTTCAATTGGGTCACAACGTAAAACGCCAACGAATTCATTCCACTTGGAAAAGTCCAAGAAAAACATTTCCGGAGCGATTTTGGTTTGTCCAGTCGACTAGTCCTAGTCGGTGTGTTTGAGGTGGTGCAGAAGGGCTTAACTTCGAAGTGGCATTTGAGGACGCCAAATCACTTCAATACCCTTTCAATACCACCTCAAAGAATGCTTTCACGATGGGGAAGGAAGAAAAACAAGACCAGCGGAATTCTGTATTGGTTGACTCGGACTGCCTTCGTCATCTTATGTAAACCAATGCCCGAGAAAGGTCGTGATTCCTGATTCGGGAGATGAATTGCATTTGGCTTCGTTCCGACTCGTTTTCAGCAACTTCCGTGGCAAAAATTTGATCTTCGAGGTTTATTCTTTGTTGCGCTATGGATCTCCAGGGGGAGGAGGACAGGAAGAGGAAATTACAAGCAAACATAGCGCGTCGCCTCCAGGTCAAGCCCTGATAAGTAGAATCATTCTCAAAGTTTTTGGCCAATTTTTGCATCGGTCCTTTCTTGTTTGGTGAGTACCCCAGAAAAAAAAATAAACATCGAATCATTCTCCGGGTGGTCCCGTCTGAGAGCCTGCTCGCCCAACCATAATTTTGTATGTGGCGGTGTTGTAGACCAGTAACTTTTTCCAGTTAATATGCGAATAATTCGAAGAAATCATGAACTTGTCATTAAGTTGCTTGATGATATAAAGTGGTAATTGATGATAGTGTAAGATAGAGTATGATAACTAATGGTAACATGTGGTAACTCATGATAGTGTAAGATATAACATGTTGGTAGTATGGTATAGTAAGTAACGACAATGCAGAATAGTGATTGCTGTTGTACAAGATTGTAACTAGTGATAGATAATAGGATAGCGATTGCTGCTTATTATCACTAATAAGTGTGACTTCGTTCCCAATCAAATGTTTCCCCGCGCAAGCGTGTTTGGTTGAAGAACATCTGTTCTCTACGAGTTTACCTTGAATTAGGGCTCTAGAGAGTAGATGGACTAGTTTTTTGATGGCCGATTGTCCGAAGTAGGCAATTCCCAAAGTGTTGGCTACTTAGCACTGGTCACGAGCGACTTTGTGTAGGGACACCCCAGAATTGTCCCATAAGTAATCGAGCCATTCGGAAAAAGCGTCCACCAACAAATGCACAGCTGCGAATGTGAAAGAAATAGGCAGCACAGCTGTTTCTTTGGGGTGAACGCGGGCATGCATCGGAGTCGTTACAAGTCGAAACATACAAAGAGAACAAAGCGAAGAACTCACACCCGGGTTCCATTTCACAGATACCGTCCACACATGTGACCGTTTCTGATTCTTTCGTGCATTTACATCGAATCGCTTGAGCCACACTTGAACATAACACGACGAAATATACCAGAAGCTCTCGAAAATCCATTTCACCGATTCCAAAGGGTTTCTTCAGACTGAAATCACCTGTAATGCATTAAAAGAAAGATGAGGGGACTAAGAATCGATTTGGACGCATTTATAGAACATTCAGTACGGTGGAAACGGAACACATGAGAGTTGAGACCATGTGGAGGTGATGTGTGCGTGTGATGGCGGGGGCGGGCCCTAGCTCATGCCCGCCCCCAGTCATGGTTTTTACGGAGACAAGGACCCCCCTCCCGAACACCAGAAGTTGAACGTCACGTCTGGGCCACTGTTATAAGCAATCAATGACGAGAGGAGTTTGGGAGGAGCGCCACTGGGTAGGGCTTGGGGTAGATTATCTGATGAGCGATCACCCTTTTTTCAAGCAGCAGAGGAACGGAATATACTGGACCAGACATGACCAGGATTTTCTGGAAAAAAGTGCTCATTACGTCGCATTCTTGCTGTGCAGAACTTAGGACATTCTCGAAAACCCAAGCTCCGAGTAGGTTCCCACAATCGCCAGGTGCACAGACTATTAATCCTGCCATACACTGTACAGTGAGGGTTTATTTGAGGTTTATGAGATAAATGTGGCAGTTTAATGATTACATCGTAGTAATCAATGTCGCCTAGTACATGCTTCAGTATCTAGTACTCCCAGAGTATCAATTCTCAAAAGATCCACTTATTTCTTCGACCGGCAGAGGGGTGGGCAGACGAAATGGAGGCATCAAATGGATGGTTGCCGGGAGAGCTTTACTGAAAAAGAGAGTAACTTATTGCCGGCTCCTTGCTAGACCTAACGATCTCTCAAGATCCCCTAGGATCGATACCTGCTGATATGTTCTTGTTTTTAGTTGAGCGACATAAACGATGGCGCCGTGGCTCAGTGAATGGCCGTGTGAAACCGCGCCTGTTTTTGCTGTTCTAATAGGCCATTAATCATTCAGTTCCTTGCCATGCAGTTCTGATCCTTTTTCTTTTCGTTTGGAAGGTAGGTTGATAGATTACCGATTGTTTCTAAATGGAACCCATCTAAAGCGCTCAGATCTAAACGATTGGGTACCAGATGTTCAGTTCTAGATCATGCTTATCCTAGCCTAGGGGCTAAGTTCAACCCATACAGAGCAGAAAGCAATCCCACGGTGCATGCCATTGGGCGTGTACACTAATGACAAATTTTCGCTGTGCGACGTCGCACTCGCGGAGCCGTCAGCACAACTTGCCGCGGTCACTTGAAATTCCGCTTAGGACGCACTGGTACCATGGGGGTCCTTCAAGAAACAGCTGGTTACCTCATCATCACTATAAAATAATAACTTCTGTGCCCTAAAAAGACAAAACAGTGACATAAAAAGTAAAAGAAACGATAGCATTACATGACAACAATGCCAGTAGAGAAATAATTAATTCAAGCGTAAAATTCCAAAGGGAGTATTGCAATGTATGCAATCGCACGCGAAGAAATCCGCAGCGCCACTCGTCACGCGCGGCCGCGCGAAAATTTGTCATAAGTACTCACCCCATGCCATTAGAACTGAAATTCGGGTGGCCGCGTTCGGAGCGCGACGTGATGGTGCGAGCTGCGGACGCCGTATTGGTTGAGCCTTGAAGCGAATGCGGCGTAGCACTCTGTCATCGCTTCAGGACCCCATACGGTGCGTATAGCTCGCACCATCGCGTCGCACACTGAACGTCGCAACGCGAACTTTCTGTCCTAATGGCACACACCCAGCGATTCCATATCCTCGGCGGTAATGTCGGTAACACAATCATTACCTTAAACCAAGTTTCGACTCGTCGATCACCGAGGCAGTCTGCTGGTTTTACATACTCTGCCCTGGATAATTCTACGCGTGGAAAGGTTTTTCGTGCATTTATTACTTATAAGCACACAAACAACACTGAAACGAAGTTGAAAGTTTTTCAATTCCGAGTTAACTGAAAAGGTAAAAAGTTGCAGTAATATGATTAGAATATTTTAAAAAAGAATAAAGCCAAACTTTTGTAACATCTCTCATAACATAGAACCTTCGAAACGCCCATAATACTTTGTAACACTTCACAACTTTATAACACTTTAGTAATAAATGACAATATTTGAACCTTATCCAGCTGGTTGCTAAAGCCCTGCTAACCAACAATCTATGCCGAAGAGCAGCAAATGAAGGTTATCCAACTTTGGAAACATGTTCGCGATTGTTGTTTTTCTGCCTTTCATCGTTGAACCAGTCATCCGCTCTATGTCCTCACAGCGGCATTACGCAGTTACAAACCTCTAGCTTTAGATGCTTCTGTGCAACCGCGGCACTTTGTTGCCCAATGAATTCTACGAGAAAAAGAGATATTTGACGGGAAACTCAATAACTCAAGCACTATTGCTGAGTAACAATACCAAAATAAGGCCCTGTCGATGGTCATTAGTTATGAAACCGCAAACGACTTTAATTGGTCATCCCCGATGCATGTGCTCAGCATTGAGCGCACTTGGAAAATTTTCGTTCTTTGAAAATCCCCGAAAAACTGGCTCTTCACACAAATAAGAAACCGACAAAGAGGTATTTATTAACTTCTGAAAGGGTCCTTCCACTTTTTGGAGGGGAGATGGTATTTCTCAGAAACGCTTTTCCTTTTTTAAATGAAACAGGAGCAGTACTTACTGTACTGCTCCTGTTTGTTCTAATTCGATGATTAAATAAAATAGACTAATTTTTTCTAAGTCATGTTATAAGTTGACATGGGTAATCGGATACGTATTGCACCCAAAAGGCCGAAAAAACGAAACACGAGTTTCCACGATGGCAACATCAAAATCAAAATCGAAAATAAAGACATAAAACCAAGCCGAAAACACAGAAAAATACCAACGTTGAGAAGAAGAGTAGGAACAACATGGTGAATTTCTTTATTATTTTTTGTTAGGTGGACAGCAGAATGGACCAGATCTCCATTGCAGAAAAAACTACTCTACTTTCTAAAATTGTGTTAAGTGGTAAATTTTCTATAATATTTTATTAACTATTTTTATCACATCCGCATATTATTCCATGTTTGGATATTATTACTATGAATGCTTCACGACTTTGGCGAAGATGCAGCCTTTGAAAATGACTCATAAAAACTCGAACATCGGCAGATTCAAGCACGTGCACCACCCCATCGAAATTCAGTCACGCAGAAGCCACACAATGCAGCCATCCATTTACCTCATGGCCTATTTCTTCTATGGAATTTCCCCTTCCAACAAAATTTTTCGGCGCTCAGATGGTCTCGAAAATGATAACACGGGGGGGGGGGGTGGGGGGATGTCGTAAAAGTGTTACTGGTATCCGTAAATCACTGTTTATGGATGAATTCGGAGCCAAGCAAAGGTTGAGGAATGGGTCGCATTTTGTGAGAAAATTTCTCGAGCGTTTCCAGGCAACCTACCAGTTTTTTGTGATTTCTGTGACAACCAAGTAGTCTCCTAGAAAAATCATTAGTCGATAATTTTTCTATACTTTCTATTTTAACTATCCTTCGCACTAGGTAGTATCGGAAGAATTATCGAATGACAGCATTTTTTAAAGTCACAAATTATTAATTCAGAGTACTGATCTATACGCAAACAACAACAGCAACAGCAACAACAACCGAGCCAACACAAGTTATGGAAGAAGGGCGAGGAGGCTACCGTGTTGGGCCCAGCTGTTTTCGATTTCTCAGTAATTTCCCGCAACCTAGCGCTTGACGCAGGTCGCATTGCCGACTTGGTTACTAATTGTTCTACCACTTATTTATTTATTTATTTTATTCATGTATTTGTTTATCTATCTATCTATTTATGCGCGCTGTGACGAACCATCACAAACTTAAAATCATAGGTGGATCTAAATCATGTAGAAGATTGAATAGGGAACTTTACGAATCTACTGAGTAAGAAGCACCTCCATTTCGTAAAACTGGCTAAATCTCCTGAAATGTGAATGCCATACGTGAATAATTCTCATGGAAAATGAAATCGAGGTATAAGTACATCTCTACCATAAAATTTGCGCGTTTATTCCTTTATTTATTCGTATACCGACCAGTACATAATTGATGATACATAGATGCGCTTACTCCCAGAGGGGTGTTACTGGAGTTTGTAGGAATACGAAAAAATGCAGTAATTCAATAAATGTAATAATATTTATTGACATCATAGGAATCAGTAAAAAGAGCACTACCGTATCAAGTTCACCATCTAGTGATTCTATTATACTACCAGCCGTGATAACTTTGAACCTTATCAAATAATATTACTCAAAACAGGAATAGTGACCATTGGGGTTGCTCTCATGATGCCCTTAGCGCGTAGTCGCTCGAAAATGAAACAATCGATTATTCAGGTGATGAAAATACTCTGCACTTCATCTGCTACAATTGCGTCAACGGACTACAACTTTTCTGTGAATGTTTTCTATTATTCAGTAATAGCCGGGCGAAATTGTGCCCATCCGATGTCATATGTGGCATCAAGCGCGACAGAGCCCAGAGCTGCCGCGGTCGAGTGGCTTAAAACTGAACGGGCCATTACATCGAAAAACTTGCTAGCATGGAAGCTTTCCACGATGTTGACTGACTAGTTATGGGGTTGCGAGATGCAAAAATATGAAACGGACCATGTGAGCAGTGAATTCATTCCCATGTGTGGCTAAAGCTTTGGAATGGCAGCTTGGTCTACACAAAGTCTTTAAATGCAATAAGTAGAAGCTGTTAAAACCAAGAGATTACATAGGGGATAAGGGACAAAACAACGAGCAGGTCAGTCTGTTCCTGAGATACGCCCAACATTCTACTTCCAAACAGAATCGCAAAGGTATTTGAGAAAGATATGGTTTTCACAATAACCTGCAACGGCCACATGTACAAGGCAGTATCTTCATGCTATATGTTTTTTGTGTTTATTATTTGCGGACGGAGTTGGTGTAGTAATGGCATTAGTAGGTAGCGCGCACTCCCACTCGCACGGTGCGGGGATCAAATCCCGCAGAAATACCCCCGGCTCAGCCAACCAAGCCATCTCCCTGGCTTGGATAAATTAGCACCAAACTTGTGCTGGAAGGTAAGAGCATAGGCTCCTACATCACCTGACCACCGTAGTTCCTTTGTAAGCCAGATCGCATTTAACCGCCCCACGATTGTGAGAGGAACACGAATGAGTGGCGTATCCCGCAAAATATTAATTAACGCCGCTTATGTTAGAAATTCATACAGTTTTAGAACCAGTACCCATAATCGACCGCGAGGGAATGGGAGGAAGGATTTGGTTTGCTCGGGTGAGCCTCCTGAAACATTTGAGAGGAAGGCATTAGCCACGATACAACTTCCATTATTCAACAATAACAGCACAGAATAGCAGTAATAGTAATAACAAAGCGAATAAAAACGGGAAATCCGAGAAACCACTTCTTTTCACCTTTTTCACACTTTTTCTCGGACTATTAGCTGAAATGTGGACATTTAACAACCCTCGCTACCTCACCTCCGCACCAGAAAAGTATAACGGGCACCATTCGCCAGCGAGCACAACACATTACATTTCGGCACGGAATCACATCTTTTCAGAGGAGCCCTGCTAATTACTGAGATGTAAACAAGGGTCTGGGATTTATGAAAAAATGAAGCGAAGGTAGATGACATTGCTTTACAGCCTATGGTTCATTTGGGGCACCTCATAAATCATAAAAACGAAAAAATCGGTGTTGTTCGATCTTTTACTGGTTGCGCCATGCCTTGTACTTGTGTTCAGAATCGTGTTAGTACATGAAAGCACTTGAACTGATCCTTACAATGGCCAGCACAGCCTGCCAATATGGTAAAAGTAAGTGTTTTATTCGTTTACAGCCGTAAACAAGTCATTGACTTCGCAGGATAGGAAGGCTTGATTGAAGTGGGTAATCGCGGATTTGTTCTTTGATCCTTGTCATATGAGTGGAAGCTGCACCATATGTCACTAGACTAGCGCCATTCAAAGAGGGACACTTAGGCCGCGGTCATACTTTGCGCAAGCCGGTGCCGAGGTCAATGCGCAAAGTATGACCGCGGCCTTACAGGGGGTGCCAAAAAAATAAACTAATTTTGCTCACGGCTCAGATCCGCCTAGTATACAAAACATAGGGAAACGAAAGAGATAAAAGTATTGGGGCAAAATATTCTCGAAATGTTCCTCTAAAGGCAGGAACAAGCTGAGACTCACTGCTTTCACCTTCATCGAAATACGGAGCCTTCAGTTGGCACAATCGCGTTTCAGATCACCTTCGGTATCAAGGTCCGCTTAAAACAGTGAAGCCAGGTTCCGTGGTGGAAGCTTCCCAAGGACTGGCCCTTCGGTTCATGGAAGTCACAGAGCCCTTGCTCCTTGGACAACGCTGCTATGATCGAAGCATCGTTTTTCTTGCCTCAAACCTTCCTTCGGAAGGGTTTCAGTGGAACAGCACGTTCTGGTTCTTAGAAACGAAGAACGCTGCGAACCCGAAAAAGACGGAATGTTAAAGAACACCACCCAATATGATTCCCTTCAGGTACCCAGAGTGAAGGGACCTCAGCAAGGTTGTGAACGAGGGCGACGAAATTCCGGACTTTGCCCAGTTGAGGTGACACATCTTGTTCACCCTTTCCTCGCTCCCGTTCCTGCTCGTGCAGAAGACTGGTACGGAATATAGTGATAGAGTGGGGTCTGCTCTTTACCTTAGGGATGAAAATACCCGGTCAGAATTTGCTGAAGTTCGACCAAAGTAGGGTTGAAAGTGGAGGAGAAAAATTACTTTATTTTTTGGCACCCCCTGTACATGTAAGGCAAACCCATGAACCCTAAATTATGTTTCCTTACTCCGAGAACTCTAACGTCATGCAAATTGTATTTCCCTAAAGAACATAACGTGTGATGACGTTTGTGGCATTCAATTGCCCCTGCGGTTCTGAATCGAAGTTAAACGCGTGGAGAGCAAATTCATTTGAATTTCAAACAAAAAACTAATTACTCCCAGCCATCAGAGCATCTCGGCTCTTTGAACATCCTTTTCCCTGTAAGACTTGCGATAATTATCCTTACAACGATTTCGCTTCTGAGAAGCGTTTTCAACTTCGCCGATAGTAAGGGAATGAGAAAACCCTAATGAATGAGAAGCTGAAGTATAGAAAGTGATCTTCCATTTATTCTTGCCCTAGGAAACATTACAAGCAATACCAAATTTGTAGTGAATGCTCCGTAACGTATCTAGGACATAAAGGGGTGTGGCCAAAACGCCTCGCCCCTCACACCAATGACGTTCACCATGATGTCTGTCTCTCATACACCGTGGAGAACGGAAAAAAGTCTTTTTTTCTCGGAATTTTTGTTGATACTTTGGCTGATTTGGACCGACTTAAGCTGTTCACCAAATATTTTCTCAAAAAAGATAAGGTTGTTAACTGAATCTGGTTGAAGCGGCTCAAAAGGCAGTCGTGTTACATAGTTCTCGCTTACACTATTGGATCGGGTTCCGCCCAGGTTAAAAAGCCTTAGCTATTCAAGGTCGCTTGTTTGGTCTCGAAGTGGACGTTTCGATGAGCATCTGCTGCTCACCAAGCAAAACGTATTTGTCATCTTCACGTAAACCTCTTCCACCTTTGCTTCGATTCAATCTTAATGACATTGCAGCAACGCAAAAGTGGTGAAGTGACCACGCGGACGTGGTGTGTATCCTCAAGACAGCATAAGGCGGTGTACGCGGCTTGCGGCGCGACGCATGCAGGCTAAGGAGCTGTACGTAGTTGGGTCCTATAGCGACTATTGTGCCCTGCCCCTTATTTTGAGCGTAGAACACGGCAATTGCCCAGGGAACCATTTACATGCGTCTCCATACATCACACTCGTCTCGTGGCACACCGCACGCCGCATTGCGAAATTCTATCCTAACGATACATACCCATCGTCACGCTGCCACTCTCTGTAGGGGATCTAATCCTGGATCACTGCTTTCTCCGACCAAGGCCTTTATTTGTGTGGGGTCACCTAATCAGTGTCAGAATGATCTAGGAGAATAAATACACCGATATGTCCATTAGTTCCCAAGTCAATGCATGGGATAGATCGCTTCCGAATATCTTTGCAATACTCAGTAGAAGATGAATGAGTGGCTCATCCCAACACAGCTGCCTCACTGAACATTTGAGATTATTGATTTAAGCCCAGCATCTGTACTTTCTCCAGGGCATATACATGTTTGTATTATACGTTTTTGCTTAGGAAGGCTTGATTTTCACAGCGGTGCCAGCTTTGAGTCAAGCACTTCTTCGTGAGAGTCCACTAACACTCGCCTATTGTTGACGAAGGGGATTATCTGGTCCTTGAAAGGGCACCTATTTGCAGCGATCGAAAGGAAACGCCCTTCTCAGTGTCCCACCCAAGAACCATACTCTAGTGCAATAAACGATTCACATACTCTTTCCCGAAAAGGGAAAACCCAAGATTTTATGTCGAGGTAGGAATGAGAACGGCTGGGCGATAGGCTATGCGAATGGAGAGTTTCCGTTTATGGACGTATTTCTATGAGAGTGAGAATATGGGAGAATTGTTCAATCTTCTATGTATGCCATACGCCTCCAATATACAGGGGGTGCCAAAAAAAAAGTAACTTTGTCTCGTCCACTTTCACCCCACTTTAGTCGAACTACGG
Organism: Trichostrongylus colubriformis; assembly: GCA_963978905.1. Lineage (NCBI taxonomy): Eukaryota > Metazoa > Nematoda > Chromadorea > Rhabditida > Trichostrongylidae > Trichostrongylus > Trichostrongylus colubriformis. Next base: position 31,298,747 of record OZ022259.1, on the reverse strand, counting down.
CAAATTCTGTTGAGGTATTCACATCCCCAGATTCAAGAGCAGACCTCACTCTATCACTACACTCCGTGGCAGCCTCCTGCACGAGCAGGAACGGGAGCGAGGAAATAGCGAACAAGATGTGTCACCTCAACTGGGCAAAATCCGAAATTTCATCGCCCTCGTTCACAACCTTGCTGACGTCCGTTCACTCTGGGTACCTAAGGGGATTCACATTGGGTGGTGTTCTTCAGGATCCCGTTTTTTTCGGGTTCCCAGCGCCCTTCGTTTCCAAGAGCCAAAACGTGCACTTACCACTGAAACCCCTCCGGAGGCGGATTTGGGCATGAAAATGATACTTCGGATCATAACAGCCTTGTCCAAGCAGCAGGGGCTCTGTGACTTCTATGAACCGAAGGGCCAATCCTTAGGAAGCTTCCCACAAAAGACCTACCATGGAACCCGGCTCCACTGTTTTAAGGGGACCTTGATACCGTGGGTGCTCCGAAGCCCGACTGCGCCGCTAAAAGGTTCTATATTTTTATGAAAATGAAAGTAGTAAGTCTCAGCTTGTCCCTGTTCTTAGAGGAACATTTCGGGTATATTTTGCCCAATACTTTCATTTCTTTCGTTTCCCTATGTTTTGTATAATTGGGAGATGTGAGCCGTGGGCAAAATTACTTTTTTGGCACCCCCTATATACTAGAAACGCGGTGGTAATAAATTGTGATCTGACCAAACAATGGTCTGCAGATACACGACCTACAACTGGTGGATGTTTTGCTAGAACTTATCAGGGTAACCTTCAAGTAACTCTGATTAAACTTGGTTTGTAATGATTCTCAACATGCCTCCTTTAGATAAGGAATGACGATTTTCTTGCGCTTTCCACTAGGATTTGCAATAATAATTGGCTGACATTTCCTCTTCGGAGCTTGGAAAAACGAAAGGCTCTCAAGAAGCCGCCTCTCCAAAAACCCCAGATTACCGGAATCATATGAAAGTGCCGTGAACTACCTAAACGAAATTGTAGAGAAACCTTGGGATTATTGGTGGAATGCTTCCTACCGCCTCACGAGCCAGTAGCAGGATCAAGTACTGCTCCAAGGGAAATTTCTGAGAAATGAAGCGTCCTCCCCCCCCCCCTCTCCATCCCTCATGTCATGACGATGCGATGTTGTTGTTATACGAAAAACTGAATCGAACGACAATCACAGTACCACCACCTTGCGCAAATCATGGTTATCGCTTGATGACACCTTTTTGAAGATCACCGGTCCAGAGACTAAAAGCATACATGTCGTTGAGGTATCCCCGACAAAGTTGCTCACTGAATACAAGGCTCTTCTTAACCAATAATAGGACCCCACTGAGGACCTCTCAAGCCATGCTTGACCCTGGATGACCCTTGTCTGAGAGAATTCTCTAGTGACAACTCACTTGATCTTAGGAAAATTTTTTTGAATGATTCATAGATGATTTGAATGATCACAGCATTTGAAATAGTTTTTGAAGTAGTCATGAGAAGGCTTTTGCCTTTGCATGCTCTGAAAAAAAAACGAACGATTGCTTATTTTTGTCTCAGGAAAGGACATACAGCAATAAAACGCATTGCAGCTATGCAATCTGGCAACAGTTACTGATAGCGCAGGGATCTACAAGGGATCGTATTTAGTCTTCCTTGAGGGGATCGTACTGAACCGCTATTTTCCTCGACACCTGGGAATGCCCTGGTGACAGCACGTTGAGAGCGTGCAGTGTAAATGGCGCTGCAACCACACCCAAGACCCTCGAATTGAGAACGAGTGGAACTTTTTAGATCCAACAAACTACACTACTATAATCATCAGATTCCACCTCAAAATGCAAGGCTAGTTCGCTTCACCCTTCACTAGGGACGGAAAGGTCTTACTGGTGTTAGCTTGAGCTATTGAACGAGCAATATAAGGATAAGAGATGTACCTTGTAAACCTTTTGAGAAGCCACAAAGAACCTTGAAATATACTGTTAACTGTAATAACTCGTCCATGGTCCCTGCCTGAACCGTTCCATTTCACTTTATTCGGTTCTTTGATCATGAAGATTGCTCAGTATTGAATACAGCAATCCTTACCAATGACGAAACGGCTGTTCATGCCCTCAGAATCACCAAACTCACTAGGAACTTTCATAACAACTGGAATGAGTTTATGAATCACAACACACTCCCAGAATGAGTAATCGCGAACGCACTTCGCCCACATAAGGCAATTCAATGAAGGTGAACAATAAGGAGACGATGAGTCACTATGAGCTAGCCAAATGACAAAATCTCGCGTCGAACAAACACTATACCACAACCACATGAACGTATGAAGGGTAAATTTAAATTACAAGGAAAAAAAAGAAAGTGCAAATGGCCAGCTTTGCAAAAAGTGGATGTCTTTGAAAAGCTCTGACACGACTAATAAAAGATATAGAAATCAAATTGCATGATAAACAACTAGGTGAGCTCTATAAAATACAACTTTGAATAGGAAATTAGAAGAAATCACCAGCAGTGGGACGATTCGAAGCTGCACTCTCATCTGTGGACACTGGCATGAGATTGTCAGTGATGGATGATGCCACTGCTGGCTTCTTCGTTGCCACTAACTTAGGTGTTTCTTTGCCGGATGGGGTGTTCGATCCAGATCGCAAGCCAGGAGTCAGTCGTGTGCTTCCCACTCTGGAAAATGTTAATGATAAGATTCAAAAAAGAGCAATTAATTTCAAAAAAAAAATAAAGCCAAATTACCTTGTAGGTGTAAGCACGCGTAAGTGATGAGCAGATGACGGCAAACGTATGCCGAGTTTGTTGGAGGCCAATCGACGAGCTGCGGGTGAAAGTGTGGCCATCGATAAAGCAGAAGAACGAGCCGAACCGAATCGTGGCGTTCTACTGGAAAAGTTAAGCCATTTACGTAGAGTCACCTAACTGGCCAAGTCCATACAATCCGAAAGAGCTTACTGAGCCTTCTCGGCAGTCTCCATCGCAGCACGTCGTTTATCACGGTACCGTTTTGCGATTGTGTCAGTAATTCCCTGGGCTACTTGCTCACGGAACGGCACTTCAGGCATCTAGAATAAATAAGCCTTGTTGCTTTCACAGACGTACTATCGCTGCATCTTGCGCTTCATTTTTGATTCCTAAAGAAGCCTAATGCAATCGTGATATAGTTTTTAGTGTTCAACTGCTTGGAGGTTGCTAACAATTCTTTATTGGCTGACGTTTCGGCGAATTCGCCTTCTTCGGAGCCTAAAAGAGGGAAAAAGTCAAGTCATGGCTTACCCGACCAAATATCTCAGGCATACCTTTCTGAAATTCTTTCTGAATTCTGAAATTTTTTAACAACCTCCAAGCAGTTGAACACTAAATACTACATTTGAAGCAATGCCGAGGTTCATAGAGAGTCGAACATGGCTTCTACTTCGCAATCGTGATACTCTGCGATGCGCTCGGTTCAAAAATTAGAGTACTTGCGAGAAGTGGAGGTCGTATGATGCGTCACAGGGACCGCAGCTTGACAAAATAGAGTAAATCAGGTAAGCATATATACTGACAAAAGTTTTCGTGAAGGAAGCTGCCCTTAGCAGTTATCTATATACCCCTAACATCAACCTGGCTTGCCCGACTGCGAGATATCAGTAGCACTTAATACTACATGAGCAGTGTTCAGCTTATTTCCGAGGAGCCGCTTATCTCTACATCTTGAGAAAACTCTCATTCTCAAGATGGCAAAACGTTACCTTGAACGATGGTCCACTTCCGGGGGCTGGTTGGATATCAGCGGCATCCAATCGGAACGGAGTCCCATCTATTTCTCCCCACGTCATCAAAGGTGAGTCGTCAATGCCTATAAAATATTAATATTAGGTTGGACGGGAAGTTCTGGGACACTTTTTGTTTTTTCCTGTAGAAACCTGTAAAGCTTCGGGAGCATTTGGTAGTGGGGGGTATATGAAGCGTCTGAAAAGGGCTTCTGAATAGCACATTCATATTCTCTACGGCTTCAACTAGCAGTGAATTTACGGCAATTTCGCGAAAGGTGCGAAATTCACGAACACCGCCTCGGTTCCTCAGCATGCGAGGCCACTAACAAAATTAACCAGTCGATGGACCCAGGTACTGTCTCTCATATGGCGGCAGCCCGATGGCTCGATCGGCTCAAATTGGAACAGGAAAAATTCCAAAAATTTGCACTGAGAAAAAAATGTGATTTTTTCTAAATTTTCAAAAAAAAGGGAAACTGTTACCATTCAGCACGGCAGTCCCTGGCGATCTCTACTGCAGGCAATTGGACAACGTAGCCGCAAAAATTACCGAAAAAATGGCTCTAGACTTCTTCCTCCACGACCACGCTCGCCCACATGTGGCAAAGTTGACGTGCCAAAAGATCCAGGACCTTAGTTGGACGAAGCTCCCCCGTCCATCGTAATCTTCGGACATGGCCCCAACTGACTACCACCTACTCCGATCTCTAACCCACTTCCTAGACGGACGGCAGCTCAAAGATGACGATGATCTCAAAATCGACCTCCAGACTTTCTTCGACCAGAAATCCCCAGACTTCCATGGGCAAAGTATCTATTATCTTCCTGAGCGTTGGCAGTACATTGTAGATCACGATGGTGCATACTTTGGTGACTGAAGTTACATGTGAGTAAAATTAAAATAAATTGAATTTTTCTCACAAGGTGTCCCAGAACTTCCCGTCCAACCTAATAGTTAATTCAAAAGTAAAATATAAGCGAACCAATGATGAAAACAATGAAAGCAACTGATTCATTTGCAACTTATTGACGGAGCTGACGGCCATGAAAATCGAGAAATTCGAAGAAGGATTCACTCTCTATTAAAATTCGTTGCACAATCGATTACTATTTAGAGTTGTAGTGGTATTTGAAATAGATTGATCTTATGGGATCCTTTCCATGCATGTAAATCCGCTGCGACTCTTCAGAGCCCCATTCGTCTGCCATAAACACATGGAAAACCGGAAAACGTACCAGGAGCTGGGCTTGGTGTCGCTACCAACCCTAACGTTTTGCTATTCAGTCCGACTTCATGGCCTTGGGCGTCCACTTTACCAGCATTATTCGCCAATTGCATCATACTAGCTCTTGCCATCGATGCCTGAATTATTGAGAGTGCTACTCATATAGGCCATAATCGTTTGCTATTAAATTGAAATTCGTATAGTATACATCGGTTCCGCAGCTTTTAATAACATCAGGTAATACGGAACCCAGCTACAACCAAATGGCCTGCCGCTCACGGGTGTAGCTCTTACTGTTTGCCTGACTGGAAAAGGAATTAATGAGCGGAATTTCAAAGACAGTCACTGCGAAAGTTAAGAAAATGCATAAAGAACACTGACGTAAGGTGTAGAGCACGATACCAGAAAGTAATATTATTAACTATATATCAATTAATTGGATAAACTGTTTCATAGAGGCGCTGAATCTGAGTAACTTCCTGAACCAGAGGAGAATACCTACTTCTGAAGGTTTGTTCTTGATATCCTCTGAAAATCGGGTGCCTGTCTTGTTGATAACTCGCTGATTTCTGCGGGCTTGTTCAATACGTTCGGCTGCAGTCAAAGGAGCTCCTTCCAAATGAAATAGCACTGAGTTCCGAGCAGTGTAGCTCCAGTTATCAACTTCCTTAGGTTTTGCTAAAAAAAATCTCATTCAAAATGGATGAAAAAAAAAACAGAGTAAATGAAGACAATAAAGCTGTACATCAACACATTTTGCACTGCATTTTGATAGTAAAGTTGTAAACTTATAACTGTAAGGAAAATGGAAATTGGATCTACCTTTGTCGAATTCGGGGTCATATTTTATCGCCAGCTGCAGATCAGCTGATGCGGGTAGCTCGCCATAAGTGACCTAGAAAAGTGTCATGATACTATTCAGTCCTTTATTGTACCTTTGCTATAACAATTACTAGTCTTCGGTGTGTGTGAGGGTTTCATTTCAGAGCAGATATCATTTAAAAAAGTGTGGAAAATATGGAAGGAAAATGAGAAAGTCTGATGGATTAAAAGGAATTGAAAGCAAGTAAAGGAACAAAGATTCAGGTGGTGGAAATCCTCATATCAGTCCACTAATCCTATTGAATGTAAAATTGAAACCAAAAAAAGGACTTCGATTACCATTTTCGCGTTATGCTTTCGCTCTGCTTCTTCGATCCAACCCTTTTTCGCTCGTTCCTTTGCCAGTTCGACTGCTGCTAACTCCTCGAATGAAGCATTATCTTCCGATGTGAACTTGTTCATGTATGCATCCACTGATAGTTCCTCCGGTTTAGCTTTTCCTTTTTTCGCATCTTCCTTCAAAGCCTGAAAGCGAAAATCATTCCAATCACCAAATTAAGTACACACAAACATAAATTAAACAAATAAATAAGAAAGAAGCCGTACCTCGTTGTCACCTTCACGATTCGCATAGGGCAGCGGTGTAGCTTGTAATGAATCGGGTGGTCGACTTGGACCAGGCGTGTCCGGATCAAAATTTACAGGAGACGTTGGAGCGCGAGCTTGGTGCCCAGGAGAGGTAGCGGTCGTGTTTGCTGGACTCGTTCTGAGACGAAAATTTCCCTCAAGTATTTAAAGCGAAAGTATTTGTAAATCTTACCTTCGATCCGTTCGACGACTAGTGTGATAACGCAACTGCAGTTCACGCATTTTGGCTATATCATTGCGTTTCACTGCATCCATATACTCTGTTTGAGCCTGAGAAAAATGAACAGTTCATGATTCAGCTCTAAAAAAATCTGCAACACTAGGAAGTGAATATATTATGATAAAACCATACCTTGAGCTTGGGAAGATCAGGAAAGTAGTCCCTTACAATGATTTTTTCTAGCTTCGCCAAATACTGCTCTTCTGGCAGTACCGTGCGTACTTCCCGTTTCGTTTGCAGTCGTTTGGGGGATAGTTTCACCACCTACAAATTGTTACTGATCAGCAGATCACTAAGCAATCGAATGCTGCTAGAAGATAAAATACTGGAACGGATGGAAGCACACTAAGTGATATACGAGGGTGAATGATAGCCTGACCCACACTTCACAATTAGAATTGAAAGCGTAAAATTTTGAAAAAAACTTTGATCATTCCCAGCATTTCTCGAGACGATAAGATGCCAATTAATGCTCTAAAAAATCTGATTGCGCCTATGGTCTCATCTTTTCATGTGATTGAATCCGATTTCGTAATGCCTTCCTTGAAAAGCCCGGGTCGCCTTTTTTTTAATTTCCCACTCGCGGTATTACTTTTCCATGCATTTCCCCTAAAATTACAAATTCACCCTCGTATATCACTTTGTAGTGTATTTCCAACCGTTTCACCTAACTTATCAATGTTATTGGCATTTGGTAATTCTCTAGCGACAATTTTATACCCTTCAGAAGAAAACTACTCTAAAAGAGCTGTAAAAGCCTAGATAAAATAAATTTTTATACATTTATTCTTTAAAGCTTAGAAACAAATGAATAAAAATAAAAATCCTACGAAATCGCCTTACGCTCCCGGTAATTTTTGTACCACTTCCTCAACATCCCCAGCCCCGTTAAGAATATGCCCATCGCTTGCAAAATTCTCAGAAGGTGAAGGTATCAAATACCTAAACAAATCTATAACTTATTGTCGTGTGCCAGCAGTTCGCATTCCTAACCTTTTAAACTCTAATTCTGCACCAAAAAATAATGGGCACCCAGCTATCATCACGGACTTTTGTGACTGACGTTTTCAGCCGCTGATCAACTAATCCAATTCAATATGTAGTGAAAAGATGTGAAGAACGAGTCGTTTTACTTTGTTTTTCAAACGCTTGCTGATGAGCCATGAATCTAAGAAGTTCCTAAATATCCAGTGAACGAAACCCTGTCTTTTACTACAAGAAATATGCTAATACCTTGAAGTCCGCTCTTCAAGGGTGGTCACGCCATCCTTGCAGGACACATCTGTGCTAAGCGTCGCCATTCCTTGCCACTTGCCGCCATCTTTGACCAAAGATCTTCTTCAGTGGATCGCTCCATCAGATTGGTGGTCTTCCCAGCGGTCTCTTCACCCCACGAGGGTACCAGTCGCTAACTCGGCACGTCCATCGGTTATCTCGGAGGCGGGCAACATGTCTGGCCCATTGCTTCTTTGAATCGTATATGGTTTCGATCACGTCTCTAACGCAGGTCGCCTCCTGATCTCGCGACTGGGGATCTTTTGCATAACCGACACTCCACACATAGTTCGTTCCATAGCCCTTTGCGTCATTGCCAGCCTGTCCTCCTCAGCCCGAGTTGTATTCCATGTCTCGCATCTGTAACTAAAGCTGGGAGGACATGGGTACTGAACACTTGACCTCAGTTCTGAGCGTCGAGCCGCTTGTCGGTGAGAACTCGATACTTATTGAACGCGGGCCATCCTGCTTTACGGCGCCGGCTGATCTCGGCTGTGAGGTCGTTATCCATGGTGATTGCCTGACCGAGAAAGACGTACTAGGAGACTTTTTCGATTACAGAGCCCTCCAGGTGTATACTGTACTCCTCCACGTAACTGTTCTTCATCCACTGAGTTTTTCCTGGATGGATTTGGAGCCCGGTAAGGCGTACGGCTTCGCGAAGAATTCTCAATGAATTCTCGAGCGTAGACGGCTTAGTACCGATAAGGATGATGTCGTCCGCAAAGAGCAGATACTGGAGCTTCTCACCATCTATAGCAACGCCGCAAGGAAGCTCAATGTTTCGCATCACGAGCTCGAGAGCGGCGGAAAACAGTTCGGAGAGATAACCTCGTCTTGCCGCACTCCGCGTTGAATTCCCACACGAACTGGACTATTCAGCAAGTTGATGTCAGTGAAGCAGCCCATGTTGCACTGGCGTATTACTTCGATGTATCGCCGAGAACCTCCGAACGTAATGAGAGCATTAAGCACCGCCTGATGTTCGATTGTGTCAAATGCTTTCTTGAAATCGATAAAGAGGAAGCATAACGGAAGCCGGTACTCTCTACAGCGTTACGTGAGTTGTGAAACGACGTGAATATGGTCGATAGTCGAAAATCCTTCACGAAACACGGCTTGCTCTCTGCGCGTATTCATAGTGAGAGTGCGACACATGCGACTGAGAATGATGCGAGAAAAAAGCTTGAGCACCACGGATAGGAGAAATATGCTAATGAGCGCTATCAATTGCCTCGTGTCCTCTGGCTGGTGCATGGCCTTATCTTCCCGTGCTACATCGCTCATTGTTGAAGCAAACAGCAAAGTTCTACCACCTACCTTTCCATGATTTGCCGACTTGGGCGCTACGGCGTATTTAGCACGTCGCTCCTCATCATCAAACGAAGACATGAGGTTGCAGCGTGATAAACGTTGATTCCTGGCAACGACCCTACCTCATATATAATATGTTAGACGCATGGTTATCAACTGAATCAGGGCATTAGTTGGAAGTTCAGAGCCACAGCAATCTCACGAGAGACATAAATAAGAATGTTTATCTTTCTAAAAAAACAAACACAAAAATATGAAATATTCTCTGATAGGTTATTCGTAGATATATTATGAAAGGATACGCCAAATACAGAATCACACACCGATGTAAATGAGGCACGAAGCGCAATACCACTCACTATCAGCAAAAGCTGTAAGAGACAGCAAAATAGAGGAAAATTATGCTTGCAATCCTTAAGTAACAAAGACTTTGAAATGGCTCAAATGGGTCATAGTGGTATATGAAAAGTTTCTGAACCCGATTTAAATAGATGACTAATTATATATATACAATTCGTAAAAAATATGACTTTGAATAGATCGAATAGGATAAATACTGCTAAGATCTTATACTGGGATCTGAAAACAGAAACAGAATGTAGCAATAGATAAAGCGCCATTACAAGCAAATTCGGAATTGCTTCTATTTTTGCAATCATCGAATGCCCCCTAATTAGCAAAACGATCCTCTGTAATTGACGGGAGTGAACGTATCTCATCTAAGACAAACAATAGCACGCAAAGAGGAAGGGATTTACGGCTGACAACACTTAACAACATATCAAATTGAGCTCAAAGCTGACTGATACAACATATCCTCCTCATACGCTATAAGTGATACAAACTGGAAAGAGAAAGCAAATAAGGCTTCACTTAAATCTGGCTAGTCCAGTAGGCAACTTGTGTGGCTGGACGTAATTTGCAGGTAGCATACCCCATTGCAGGGTGCGCTGAACTGTTCCAGTCATCCAGCCATCATCCACTTTTTCACAGTTCACAATGACATCACCTTCCAAAAATGACACCTCAAAAATTGTTTTATTATACTTTCGCCCATGAATCAATGTCAACTATTCTGACCACCCATTCCACAAGCTTATATGTCCCTTATATAAACTAGAGCGGAGGGTACCCAAAAGCCAAGCTCTTTGTGAAGCACTTACCTCGTCTTTATCAGCCGCAGTGTAGTCATAGATTGCTTTCACAGCAAATCCAGCAGGACCGCTTGGCGAAAGGGGTTTAGCGGCACCATATGCAGAATTCCGTCCACTCTCTGTAAAATCGAGACAGTATCGAGTTTCTGAACCTAAAATTAAGACAGATTCAAAAAAGACTCATATCTACTTCTTGGTTTCTTTTTCAGAGCTTGCACAATTCACCACCGATTTCATACCGCTTCTATTATAACGCATAATGTTTACCTAACACACGACTCCACAATCACTTACAAATATGATTATTCAAGGAATAAGAATTCCAAAATTTCTTTGAAACACTCCCTCATAAGAACTGCACAGTAAGACACACATCTGCCGACACTTATCTGAGCTTAGGCCGCGTTCATACTTTGCGCACCGACACCGTCGCCGTCAATGCAGGCGTCAAATTCCGCCGTCGACGTCGATGCACAAAGTATGAACGCAGCCTAACTGGCATTCTCATCACCGTCTCCTGGCAAGGGCATATTGCCTTCTTTAACGAGCCACCGGCATAATTCAAAAAATATAGCCACTCATTGGCAAAAATATTTATGGACACCGCAGCATCGCAGTATGATAATTGACTAAGACGACTCTGAGGTAAGCAGACAGCTACAGCACCTTAGAGCTTGTTTACTGACCTCTATGACTTTCCATTCAATTCCGATTCCTAGCTTTAAGGAGAAGCACACAAAAAGCGATCGAATCTGTACATTTAATCACAAAATTAACAACATCATTCTGGTTGATGCGTTCGCAAAAATACCATTACACTAAAGTTTGCAGTGCCGCTGCAGAGCCATATGGCAGGCTTCATTGCGCGACAACAGCAAGCACGTGTGCACTTTTCGAGGGATTTCGACGTTTTCCTATCCCCTCACAGCCATTTCACTTGCTGGCACCATGACTACAACCTTGGATGACATTACAACCACCGAACGTCTACCATTCAGATGATGACGCACATCAAGCAAACTACGTGGCTGGAGAGTCACCTTATGCAAAGTTCGGCTCTTCCTGCCTCGCTTCTCAGCCGCGTTTTGCAGCTTTGATTTTCATCTTTGTAAACAGTATTTAAAACTCAATCAATTCGGTTCCTATTCAAAATTCTATAGGAAGACAAACTCCTTCCCTGGTTAGATTCACGAAATATGGAAGTCAGAATAAGGCCATGAGCATGGAAATAGACTCGACGGACTTATAAAAAGGTGGCTGTAGGGAATTGTATACCCCATGTTTTTTTTTACGAAATTACTCATTTGAACTAGTCTTCAATGGAAATAAAACTTTTTAAAGCAGCACCTGACTTGTTAAAATGAATAAGCTTCATTCAAAGGAGAGGAAACTAATCAATCAAAGAAATGCGTGGTAAGCCACCGCATGCTACGAACTCACTGCTTGCTTCACTTGTCTTTGGCTGTGCTGCAGTACCCCAACTTCCATTCAAGGGATCATAATCAGCGATGCTGCCTACGACACGTTCTTGAGGTTGTTGTGCTGAAACTTAATCTTGCTGCAGCAACTAAATACAGAACAAAAACGCGACAATACCTATACATCAAAAAGCATAGCTGGTTAAAGCTGATAAACAGCACTATTAGACATCATTTTTGTAATATGACAGGCAACATAAAAAAGGCACACAGATTTAGAGGAATATATCTATTCACAAAATTCACATGCCTGTTGCGGTGTTATCAGTCGAATAAATTAATGTCGACTGATGCCCAAGTGACTGAGTGGTGGTGTTATGGCTTCCAAAATCGGAAATAGACACACCATTCTCTGGTAATGGTGAGCATACAACTCTGCCAAGCCCTGTAATTACAACCACATGCAATTAATTAGCTATACTAACAAAATAAGTGACCGCGACGGCATGAGCACAAACTCAGCTAGCTCAAACCAATAGTGAAGGAATCTTCTGGAAAGTAAGTACCCTAAAGTCTGATAGATATGTCCGCCCACACGCGGTGTCGCGCGCCGCAGCGGCGAACAGAGGCGCAGTCTTCAAAGAACACAGAATCGCGATGCACCCTTTATAATTAAAAACGACAGAATTGTAGAAACTGATTATTCAACCTTAATTCTAATATCTGAAAATACAATACCACGTATGAAAATCTTCGTTTAACCCATGAAACAATGATCATTCACCTTGAATTTTCTACGCGATCTCCATTTCATCGTCGCAAACATTCATAACATAAAAACTCTTACTCATCTCATCTAACAATGACTCTTGCTTCAAAGCCCTCAGGAAGCTGTTACAATCGTCTGCTCAGAAATTGAGTAGAAACTGTGGCAAACTAAAACAGCTACCTCTTCGTAGCTCATCACCGTTTTCGTGATGCCGCTTTTGGGTATCTGGCTTTTGTTGGGTCAATTTTATCATTCCTCTCGTGTACTGCTACTCATGAGTCGTCAGGCCTTTCTGAGGGACTAGAAAACGGGCTTACATCAGGTGAAAAAACTTGACGCGGCAATCAGAAACGCGTTCAGCAGGTGAAAAATAAGAGAAAAACGCATTTCTGCGAGGCTTTGAGCGCCATTATCATAACAGGAATAAGGAAAAGGTTCTATGCGACCCGCTATCTCATCGCCAAAAGCATCGTTGCATTGAAACCCCCGCTGAACAACGATTCTCCTCTCACTCCTTCATTTTCCTCTGTCAACTGTGAAGTTTCTGTGTTCATCTTTCGTACACCCCAACTTTACATGCTACTCGCTTTTATTTTGATAAATACAATATATATTACAGTATAAGCTCGTTATTAATACAATCCACAAATCACAGCTTCCTCAATTTCCTTCATCTCTGGTTGGGTCTTTGAAGACTGTGACTGCCTGTGCCGCGCGCGACACCGCTTGCGGGCGGACTTATCTATTAGACTTTAGGGTACTAGAAAAGCTATGCTGTGTACAGCCCATTTTCAAAGCAGCAATTTTGCTGTCAGGGTCTAAAAATTTGCTTTAAAATTCTACGCCGCGCTACTCGGCCTTCTTCAAAACAGTTTTCAAGACGACCCCGTCCACCCGCTTCTCAATCGATAACTGATGCCGGCAGCGTAATAGGAAAAGAAATAGCGCGCTTTGCCTATGATTTTGTCACGGTGTCAATTAACCAAAGAAACGGCAACATTAGATATGATCTCCTTCCAAACCATCCAAAACAGGACCCCGTACCGAGCGCTCCCAAGAGCAAGGTTGATGTTCAACAACGCATGATTGTTTGGGAGCCACAGATGTGAAATGCTGCTTTAGGAGAATGAACTGTACCTTCTCATGCTAATGAAGGAACCAAAATCGAACTACCTAGATTAGTCGTAATAACTATTTATAGAGAAAGAATCATCGTTAGGAACACCTCAATGCCCCATCATTCTAATTCTTAGCCTCATAACTCCCACAGTCTCTCACACAGCAAAAGCGTTGTTAGCGACACCTGATTCGACGTGCTCTTACTACACTGCCGTTTTACGGCAGGAAAAAAAAACAAATTTGTTCATTTTATCAAATTTTGGCGCACGTGCAATAAAAAAATCATGCGGCCGCGTTCATGGTTGTGGAGCTTAAAGGATAAGCGGAATCGCGAAATTAGTGAAAAAGGAAATATACGTATTGATTGGAAGCATCGTGAAATAACCGGAAAATTAAACTTCTTCCATGATTTCGCAAACTCTGCTAACTTCTGATCATTCCGAGAGATATACATCCGGTCTATTACATCTATTCCGCTTTACTCGCTTATTCACAACCACGATGCTGCCTTACGATGCTCATCCACCACCCCAGGGCCGGAATATGATAGGACGATTATCCATTCAAAATATGTCACAACATTTGTGCATGTTGATTATGTCCTATAAGACCTCTACGTTATAAGTAAGCTATGTTGACCCTCGAACATCTACTAAGGACAATGTCTGCAGATTAGTGATCCACATAAAGCCCGCTAAGTACTTGCAAAGAATGAAATATAATATTTTCGAAGGATGAGAGGATTAATCAACATTGCCATCATATGCGTATCTTACCTATACAGATCCCACATACCCAACTATGGTATTTAACCCATTGACGACCGTGTGACACGACGTCGGGTCACACCATGTTGGCCGCGTGGGACCGTGTGACACGATGTCGTGTCATAGTCTTGTAACTTATATTTTAAGCCTCTTATCAAACTTTTGTTTGATCTTTTTCATATGTATACTTCAAACATGAAGATTTTTACACAAAGCAAGGTCCAAGGAAATAATTTTCGATTCTTGAATTATCGAGATTCTTACTAAAGAGGTGTAAATATGTAAATATTCATCATCCATTCACTTTCATCAAAGTGAAAATGATAGCTTCTCAAAAAAGGTGTCCCTGTGGGACTATGTGACACGACGTCGTGTCGCACGCGGAGCGTGGGAAAATCTCACGCGCCAAACAAGTATAAGTGCCGCGATCGTCAATGGGTCAAAAATACTTAAAATTTGTACTGCTTTTTGAGCGTGTTGCAGCCCTACAAGAAATGTCAAACAATTCGAGAATTGTTTCTGCAGAATTTCCAATAGCTCAAAGCGATGCTGTCACGAATGACATCAAAGGCAGTGACTTTGTAGCATAATCAAGATTCTGCACAACCATCAGCGCATGCATTTCGCGTAAAAGTGAATCTTGCATATGTACACTGCTCTCCCACCCAAATTGTCAAGTCGACTTCGAACACAAACTTCTAAAGTTCCAAACCATGTGTCATGTGTAACACTTAACAGAATAGAACTCTTTATGGGCGCGCAACGTGACAATTTGAGCAGTGAGAGATATGAGCAAATCGCAATCTGGGCTCACCATATAATAATTGATGCCAAAACTGCATCCACTATTAAAACGATTGACTAGATGCTATAAAGCAAAAACTTAGCTGAGCAAGCGAACTATATGATCATCACAAATTCCTATGCCTAGTATAACCATTGAGCAGCGATAAAAGCGGGTATTGCAAAGAATATATATGTATACATCGTTTCATATGCTTCACTTGGCCGTTGATTTGGCTGTTGCAGACTTAGCTCCTTTCGTTGGAGCTGCTGACACTTTTGCATCTTTTGGCTGTTTTTCCTCTACCGCCTCTTTTTCGGGTTTTTCCTCTTTTGCCTCTTTTGCTTTGCCTGAAGAGACAAGTATGCTTGACAAACCCTGTGCTGTTTTGAACGCTTCAAATATGGTTTTCACTCCGTTAGGCTTCACATGCTGAATAATGGTAGCAAAATGCAACATGTACACCTTCACATCATAGAACTCGAATCCGACGTAACATTTAAACTGTTCAAAGAGTATTGCTCTCTTCGAGAGATATCCTTTCTGGTTAAAAATATGTGATTGATCGATCATTGATCTTACCGGAAGCCTCTGCTGGCACGTAGGTCGGGCGGACTTCTTCCATCTTCTTCCGTTTATCCAGTTCTCCTGTATAGGCAACTTGCGATTGCGCCTGCAAGCAGAAAAATGTTCTCAAGCAAGTTAGGTAAGTCAGTTAGGGAACGGCATTTGCGGGAATTTCGATTCAGAAACCGCTCCCCATGGCTAAGTTGATTATTTTTATGGCTGTCGCATGGCATCTATGCCTAGACACGCCCTTATGGCATAATTCTCGATTCGATCAGAAAAAGGCGTTTCGAAATCTCGAAGACACAATGACTAATCCACATACTTATTGAAAAGCCATTTTTCATCGCGATTGCACAGAGTGTAACGAGGGATAAAAACTTCACTCGTCACCGTTTGCTTCCAACAGCGAACCAGGAGCAGGTTTCAGCTGAGGTCATACTTTCCACTGTTTTCGTATATATTTTCACTGATCAATACGAAACATCAAGATGACAGAAACGCAAGCAGCTGTTTAAAATTTTAACAATGGCATGACAGGAGCATATCCACTTTACCTGCATGTTCTTTCTGTGTCGTTCCATTTCTGGATCGTCCGCCACTTCAATTTTAGTTCCTTTGGTTTTTTCATAGGCAGCATGGTATTGCACCTGAAAGCAATCACGTGACATTCATAGTGACAGGTAAAAGGTAGCAGCCATTGATATCGTTTGTTCGTTCGTATATGCTGTGTGAACTTCATCAAAATTCTGAATAAGAGTCCATTAGGAGGAGTACAAGCCTCCATTCTTTATCGGACTACTTGAAATTCTGCCGATTCGAAAAAAAATATGATAACCATGCAACCGCTTAGTCGTAAAGAAGAACGAGTCTGTAAATTTTTGTAAAGAAAAACGAGTCAGTAAGTTTTCATTGTCCTTAATAAGCCTATCGCTGAGCAAGGTCAGTACTAGTCAAGAAAAAATTATTCGACAATTATTCGACACGTTGCTTGACCCTGCCGATGTCACCTTTTGGACTGTCATTACACACCATGTCACACAGTCAACGAGCTGTACCTACAGTATTCTCAGAGCGTTTCAGTGGGTTCAATGTTCCTATCGAATTGGATAGAAACGCAGAAAAATATTCATTTACCCGAACCACAAAAAGCTGAAAATCCTTTGTGAGCGTATGGGAGGGTCAGTGCCTTGCGCTGATCATATTAACTCCTACTTACAATACGTTGAACGGGTGTATGTCGTTTGGCGCGGCCCTCGCAGCTAATTTGCCAATGGGGCGCATGGGCCGTCTGGACTCTCCCAGATTTACCTAAGCCTTTTTAGGGGAGGAGCTTTGGCAGTGCCCCATTGGCAAATTAGCTCCAAGGGGCCGCGCCAAACGACCGTCTCCCCGTTGAACCCTCACTGTGAACAAAAACGCAAAACCTAGCTTTGTGTCAACCTTGTAACTTCGAAAATATCGTTGCGGCTTAGAGCAGCAAAATGAAAAGAATAATGATTGGGCTCGCGTGCGAAATATAAATTATCACTATTCACTGTAGCACTGAAAATACACGAGCGCACGTTCAATCGATCTATCTCGTTCCGTACAATTGTGAAGACTGAAATGAGCTCGCCGAATTGCCCAAAGCTTCGACGATGCTGTAACAATTGCGCTGTAAGACGCCAGACCTCGATGATTTCCTCGGAAAACCAAAAAGATAACACTCCGTCGCACAGCGCAAACCCATTATCGCGAGCGAATGTTCCATCACAGCCAACTATATATACTAAGAAGTGTCGCGTGAAGGCGGTTATTACTCGATTGTCATACAACCTACCTGACTTTGATTTTTGGTGTTTTCAGCCACACGTCTCATTTCTGGTGTATCCATCACGACAGAAGCCACAGTCTTAGGGTAATGCCTGGAAAATCTTACGATGATTGGAGCAAAGAAAACAAGTAACAAAAACTGGAAAAAACACATACGGTTCACAGTAAGGCTTTTTATCGTAGCCTTTGTAGTTTTTCATGCTCAAAGTCATACCGCATACTGTGCATTTGAAACACTGTTTATGCCAAACCTGGAAATGGCTTCAGTGTTTTCGAATACTACACAGAATACAAAATCAAAAAAGCAACACAAACTTTATCTAGGCACTTGAGTTCTTCTATAGGATACACTGTTTTCCCGCATTCCTCACGAGCACACTTCTTTGCACTCATGTCTATCTATGAGTAGATGGGAACTGTAAAAAGGCGCAACGTAAACAACGAAAGCAAACAACAGGTTGTGTGTTAGGATAGAGAAACGAATATTTAGATGAATCAGAGGACCCGCGATTAGGAAAATGCACTACTGCAGTGCGAGAATAGCAGCATGTGGAGACGGAACAATACTGATGAGCACGGCTTCCGATAGATGGTTTCAGTTTCGACTACCACTACAAAACAGAGAAAAATAACATAAACGGAAACAATAAGAAAAACAATAAATCTTCATAAAAGCTAACAAAAGGAGGACCATGGTGAGACCCATAAAATCTAAAAAAAACGGTGTATAAATGCAATTAACGTTATATGGATAAGAAAGACATCATAGTCCACCATATCCAAAACGGAAGGGATGAAACGAAAAGATGACTGTGTGCCGAGAATGTATTTTGCCTTGACACATTAAGGGGAGGACTTAGGGTTGGATCATAAACCCCCTTCTCCCCCCTTACCACATAGCATCTAGACCTACATCGCTATAAAAGCTCAGTAAGTGCAATACCTAGTGATAAGTCTTCATGTACCCGTGTAACCTGTATTACACAATTTGGAAACGATAACAAAATGTTAGAAGTTTCTGGATTAGAAAGCTAAAATCGAATGAGGAGTTCTTTCCCTTAACTGAATCAGCATTTTCGAACACCGGGGGAATTTTAAGTTTGCTCAGAACAGACAACCGAATACTGAAGGGAAATGAAAAAATCTCTTGTGATTCTCCAGCTTCTCTCTTCTGCAACCTCGGCATCGTTAGTTGTGAGTTGATTAATTAATTTGTGCTTTTCGAGGTTGAGACTCTTACATGTAAACCTTGCGCCATGCTCAGGCCTTCGAAGACGATTCAGTTGAAACGTTAGGCCGTTTCATAAAGGTTCCACCAATCACCCTCGGAAGGCACAAACTAATTAAACATCCCTTGAGATTTTTCAAATACGTCATTACAAGGTGAGCAGAAATTCTGATGACTCACAATTCAAGAGAATGTTAATATTTGAAGATTTTTCAAGTACGTCATGACAAGGAGAGCAGAAATGCTGATGAGTCACCCATTCGGTGATTTTTCATTTCCACGTTGTAAAGCTGAAAAGCTGTTGATATGCACATTGAGAGGTAGCTTAGTATTGTAATTCTCACGTTAGTATTTCCTAAAATAGGGTTGTTCGAAACTTTGGAACTGAATTAAGGGAAGAGCGGTCGAACGAGCTGCACCTTCGAAACGATAGCATCGCTTCGCAAACATTAAGAACGAAACAGGCGGACGAGTGACTCATTCACTGGAGCAACTTCGTGAATTCGAATGCCGAAAATAACACCAGTACAACTATACGAAAGCAACGTGTTTCTCGAGTGTCGAGTGAAACTCATCAGCTGCTGATAAACAGCCTGTCGACTAGCACTATGACCCTCAAACATAAGAGCAACAAGGAAGGAAGTGCCAATGGGAACAACACACGAAGGAAATAGCTGTCACAATCAAAGTCAGTAAGTAAGAGCAATGTAAAACTGGCGTTCAGAAAGAAACAAATGTAAGGTAAAGCCAACCGACAAGGTATCAGATATCTAAGCAATCGATAAACTATATTCGAAGGAAAAATTCGCAGTCTTCTCTCTTGCAGTGCACTTCCACTGCGGTTACACGAGAAGGGCTGCCGAACGAAATGATACGAGTTCCGAGAACATGTGGGAGCATTGGGAACAATGTCGATGGCATTTACGAGATATCCAGGCCGATGGAGGGTTATCACACACCACGAGGGCGTGCCAGCCACAGCTGACAGGCGGCGACATGTGTGCCAACTGCCGCCCACCGCCCCCACTTAAGAAGCATCGCGAAAAACGTGAGGAGCCGACTGAAACGGACAAATGGGACATTTTTAGAGTGCCGAAACCAAACTGGACTTAAGGAGCCACGTATCAATCAACTTCATATTGAAATACGAAGGATACATGGCGAAAGAAACTACGAGAAATTTAGGCGTCAGTTAGAATGCTGCAAGTGTATAGTACATAAAACTATAGCTCACGTACACCTATGGGCCGGGGTACATTCAATATTCCATGGCAATTCCGACACGACTCTTTCCCGCTACGTCAGTGTTCGCCAGCGATGATGTGAGCTGGTGGAGGGATTGAGACGGATAACTGGTAACTGCGTTGTGTAAAACTGATGAAATCAGAAAGTTAAGCGTCAGGCCCCGCTGTCATTCGGCTCTTTCCACCTCTCCTTAGCTCTTACCATCAGACTTGTCCAAAAACTGTCACAAACGGAGATCCTCAGTCTTTCCGGTAGTTTATTATCCGTAAGAGGGTCTGGGCAGTCCAGCGCACTGGAAAGGGCACGCATTTCATGAGCCATTTTAGACACTGGTAAGCACGGGAGTTTTTTCCCCTTGGACCCTAGCAGTCAACACTACGAAGGGGACAATAAGAATGATTTCCGGGGAAAATGGGCTAGCGATGTGAAAATAAATGCAACACTTCTCATTTACAAACCGGTATTGTCAAGGGCAAGCAAGTGATGGGAGGTTACCCATGTCGAAAGCAGAGGGTACAGCGAGGTAAGGGAGGTCTATTACCGATCCACTGTAAATGTAGAAAAAGGTTCCAAGATAATTGTTGAAGCAGCTTTTCTCTTTGCAGCAGTCGAAATCTATGGAATTAATGGCACTAGAACATATGATTTGGTGACTTCTACCTCTGCGTGCTAAACGGTAGATGTGCTACATACTAGTACTTCAGCAGTGACAGAAGGTAATGAAATGACCAAAAATGAATAAGATACCTTTTTCTTCCACTTACTCAAAAGCGAGGTGCTTCGCGCTCTCCGTGTTACTGAAAGGAATGTGGTTAAGCTGTCTCCATACTTTGCGGCACCAGGTTCGGCGGCGGTGCTCCATGTCGGTGTAAAGCGCTTACGGGCTTAACAAGAAAAAATGTTTAGGAGCTTAAATGGTCTCGGGTAGTCGTTTTTTTTTTAGTGATAACGAAGGCCACTTGGAGATGCTTTTGTCGCTCTTAAAGACACTTCCATGGGTAATGGGAGAAATTAGTACCGAAAGACTTGTTCTCCTTGAATGTAGGGTGACTTCAACGATAAGATGATCTATGCGAAAATTGTCTGGGATGCGGGCCTTGGAGTTCTAATCGCGCCCTCGTTTGGATGCTTTTCGGTTTTACGACTTTCGATGACCGAGTAGCTGTGGAGGGCGGAGAAGCGCTCAAGGCTACGTGGCTTTGGTACCCTCGCCGTCTACTCCTCCCAGTGTTGTAGATGGCACTAAAGCTTGCTCTTGATTGCGGGCTGGTCTTATTTCTCGGGCGTTTTAACCTTTTCATTTCATTCTCTCTCAATTGTTGCACTGTCGCACCTCTGCTTTTCATATTCCAAAATGAGCCAAAATTACGTCGACTGAACTTTGAAAAGGCTTTGAGATAATAGTGTGTAGAAACGGGTGAGTAAAGAATACGAAAGTAAAAGAATATCTTCTCAAGGACATCGTTCAATAAAGGGTCAACATAATGTCAAGGAAATCCTTTCTGATAATAGTCTCTAAGATGGTCGTCCCTTTTCTGAAAGTTTGCAATGTAGCCTTTTCTCAAAAGTCCACCCCCACTTTTTTAAAATTTGAAACTCAGCATTCAGTGAGATGGGGAGGGGAACCATAAAAATCAGAATGGAAATTGATCACCTCTACGAGCCTACATCGCATGACCCGCTTCCAATAAGCGGGGAAACGACGTCTGATCGAGAATTCCCCATCAGTAGCTAGACACTTGATAGCTGATCAAATCAGCAGATCGGGAGCTATGGGTGAAGCCCCCCCCCTCTCCCCAAATACTGCGACGAAATGATCGGCTTGAACTCGAACTATTGAAGCGAACAGGAGATCGGAAACTTGGGTAGGGCCGCCATCATACTCCGCATTGCCGGCGGCAGGGTGTGGCCGCTTCTCTCTGCGTCTCGACCATTACCATTGTGCCTCGCTGCCTGTGAACGCAGCCATGCCGCCAGCAGGCACGCCGTCACTGGCGCAGAGTATAAACGCTGTCTAGCCAATCCATGACTAGCAAATTAGTGTGGGGTAAGGCAATTAAACACAACGGCTTTTTTAAAAATGACCGATAACGTCTCAAGATAATTTAGCTTAACTGTTGGGAAATAACGTGCTGAATTCCATCGGGAATGTTGCTTTGGGAAATAACGTGCAGAATTCCATCGGGAATGTTGCTAAGTTCATTCTGTGCCAACTGTTCCTGTCAATTCTTTCGATGTGTCACACGTACTTCTACCAATAACCGCCTAAAAATAAACATCGGAAGAGAACGATTTTGAGAGTTTATCTTTCTAGGCTGATTCTTTCAAAAAGTCTGTATGAACATCAGATCAGAAGATTGTCCCCTGCTGTCAAGAAAATGAGACCCTATTTGAAAATTGCTGAGACCAGTATTTGTTGGAGAATCTCTATGATACGCTTCGTTTGATAGAAAATTAGGCATTGCATGAGGAAAGGAACAAGTATGGGTTGGGTAGGACATGAGAAAAAAAGTAACGTGAAACACGATCTGAGCTAACAACAAGCTCCGTACACAGTGGCGGGACGTGCACCGAAACGTTCGGTCCTCCGGCTAAAAAACGTAAATTCGGTTCCAAAATGGCCTGAACGTGGGAAAAAGATGAGTTACAGCGATGACTTTCTGAAGGACATGAGAGGTTTTTGATTCCAGTGCCACAGAGTCCAAAAAAGGCTGAAGGATAGAGTTTTTGGCGTTAATCAATCCTTCCTGGGATGCGCCGCACATTCTAGTTTTTCAGAATCGTGATGGCTGTTGAATTTGATGTAGCCTATACAATGTCTTTCAGTGGCCAGCTGATGTACAACTCAGTGCTTTTAAGCTCCCAGGCGAATATGGAACCATTTGCCGACCCCGGAAGGATGGACGGCTTGGTTAGCTTGAGCGGACGTTGATGCGGGACCTAATCCCAGCACCATGGGAGTTGGATGTGCGCCACCTGTCACTATACCACCCCTGCGAGGCTACAAAAAGGGCGGCAAAATGACCACTATCCAACTATCTTGAGCATGCGTGAAATGTGCGGAGACTTGCTCACAATGAGCCCAGCGTATGTCCATTCAGGTGGTGCTCACTGCATACTTATCTTTCCATTTCTACAACGTTTGAAAGGCCATGAGAAAAGTTGGAGCGGTCAATAGCAGTTATACCCAAGAAGGAATGACAGTTTTTAACGGTGGGCAGAGGTTTCTCGGCGACGGGCTACGCTTTAGCTAACGTTCTTGATTCCGAAGTAGTCACGGGAAAAGATGAATAAAAGTGAGAAACAAATGCTGCTCACATGGATGGGTTCGTGCCAAGGTAATTGGAGTCGGAATCGAAAATGCACAACACTATGTGAGATAGGGTGGAGATCAGGTAAATTTTACCATATTCGGGAGGGAGCAAACGATCATTGGATCGCACCAGTAGGTGACCAAGTGCGTAGAATAAGTCTTACAGATAACGACTATCGACAGATACCGATTGGAATTATCGGTCCCTGTATAGAGGACTGCTGTAGGTGAGAACAGAGCTTCGTGCTGAAGATGATGAGCAGCGATCATCTGTTTCAGTGGTAATCGAAATTTAGTAAGGCTAACAGGAAAGAACAATTTTTTCGACAAATCGCCGCCCATCGCGTAATGCGCTCAGTGGTGTCAATTACTTCTACTACAAAGCTTGGAATCAGCAATTGGGGTAATTCGCTTGATTGTCAAATATGGAAGAGGAGGTGCCTTGAAAAGTACCACAGAACAAAACAGCCAAGAGCCAGGAAAACAGAGCTCCTTTTCCCTCACTGAATCTAATGGGAGACGGTCGGCGGAGCCCGTCAGACTTGGCGATTCTGCGATATTGCGGCGCCGCACTTTCGCACGCGATGCTATGACCTTGAGATTGTGCAATGCCGCAACTTCACATGCGGAGCCGCGACACCGCAAAATCGCTGAATCGCGAAGTCTGATGGTGGCCGTATCCGTCACCTCACAGACCAACGAAGGGCTCTCACTGCCAGATTGCCTTCACATTCTGCGAGGTAGTTGTACCTCTGCGTCGGACAAAGGCTGCTACATGCGCTTCATTTTTGATTTACGGCTTGTTCGCTTTTACATTTCTTTCTCTTCTTTTTTTCATGACTTCTCCTTACTTGTAAGAGGAAAAATAGAAAAACTTCTGAATTTGCAGGCCATAGATGTCCTTTGAAGTACTTACCAAAGTGTATGTAAAAGCGATTAGGTCACAAAATGTTAATGCAGCGCACACAGCAGTCGCCTTCGACCCAGTCGTCGATTGCGTTGTTCCACACGGCCACAGGGCATGCGAACAATCTACACACACAGGGAGCGTTACTTCGCTACTTTGTCATGCAATGCGCCTTCGAAGTTTCACGAAAAACTTTTTACTGTTGAGAGAATTGCATCTCTCCGAAGGGGGTATGATTGATGTTGTTAAAGGTCCATCTCTCGTCAATCAAGTGGGTCGATTTACCTTCTTGGAAAAGAGGATCCATGGGTAACTAGTCTGGCTGCACCTTTTTCGTGTCCCCCCGGTGCGCTACACGGCCCTACACCTGCTCAAACCCACTGCGACGCCGCCCATCTTGCTCAGTTGAGCAATAAGAGAGCTCGAGTGGGTGGCGTCAGAGTGGGTTCGAGCAGGTGTAGGGCCGTGATAGCGTACCGGGGCAACGCGAAAAAGGTGCAGTTTGACTAGTTACCCAACGATCTAATGTTTCAACAACGTGAATCGACCCATTAGATTATCGCGAAGTGTGTCTATAAATTATCGAATATTCAGATAAGGCTTTCAATCACTGCTCTCCAAGCCTCACTCTTTGAATTTTTAAAAATCAAAGAAAGCTTACAAAAGATTAGATCACTCATAGAACGAGAAAATAAGTTGTGTCAACGGTCGGGGTGGTGACTATACGTACTAGGTTCTACACAAGAGCAAGACGAGCGTTTCTGCAAACATTGGCAGGAGTTTGTGACAGTGCTTCTCGGTATTAGGTGCCTCTTGTTCTCTCATGAATACTTCGCAACAAGAAACACGGCAATCAAAGAGCTTTAGTCCTGTTACCTTTCTATGCGCCACGTAATTCAGCCTTTCATGGCCTGCAGCTCAAAGAATACGCTTACTGTGTGATTACTTATGGTGTGTGAATAAATACTCTTATTGCAATTTTGGTTTCATTGTTATACTTTCGTTCAGACTGGAACCAACCGCACCCATTGATGAGAAGGTCACAAAACGTGATGCTGTTAGCTGTTTTTTGTAATATCTGTAATATTGTTGTAAAAGGTAGTGTCCTTGAACAAACAGATAATTATAGATATTTCCGATAGATAGATCCTTCGTTTTGAAAAAAAACAGTGGAAATGTGATCCGTAGAAAGAATGAAGTTGCAAGCGTTCAATGTTGTTGGCAGCGAAAGGTTAAATAGGGTAATCATGAGTGAGAACACATGTCTTGCGTAAATGAATGCGCTGATTCCAAAGAAACAATATGTGGTGTAACTCACGCTAAAAAATTCTGAACCTGCAATATGGCGCAATGATGCAACCGGTTGAGTAGCCGTGGGCGGATCAACAGCCATGGCTTAGCTTGGCCGTTGCCACCCCCTACAGTGGTGCGGACGGCGTGACAACCGTTCTCGTTGAACACTCATGGCACTTTTAGAAGTAAAGAGGTCAGCTGCAGTCTTTATCCACTGCTGCACCTCTCTAATAAAGTAAAAACAAAAATCTCTTCATTGTCATTCTTGAAGAAGATAAGGGAGAGAAATATGATTCGTTTCACCTCTTAATCATACGAGTCATATGTAATGTCATCCCCCGAGGATCGTCAGTGATTTGGGGATGACGTATGAAGGAAGTATGTAATGTAGTCCATTATCAAGTGGTTAAGTTGAAAACAACAGTTAATAGAAAGACCATGAGTGGAAAATATGTAAAAAGTTAGAGTAAGAGGAAAGCAAGAATTCAGGAGTAGTAGAATGAAGGAGTACGATGATAAAAAAGCAGAAGAATCTAGACTGCATTGGGCATAATTAGGTTATCACAAGTTATCCTTTAAAGTATTAGATACAGTATCTAAGTAAGATACTCAGCGAAAAAACGTGTCAGGAGTTTTGAATGAGAGCAGAAATTATTCCAACGTTTTAAGAATTTACTGAACAACATAAATTTCTACCTTATTACGTTATTAATCAATTTAGCGACATACTTAAAATGTTTATAAATATTGTATTTATAGCAAATAAATTTATTTCTATAAATACATTTTATTATGTTAACCACTATGAAGTCTTTATCGTACCCATTATCTACAAAGATACCTTTGAGCTCTCTTAGTTTATCAAAAAACTTTTGTTCTTCAGTTGTTGTGTTGGCTATCTTAAGTGTTTCCGTATATACAACTGAAGCTTTGTTCTTGACTGAAATGTTAGTTTTACTATGTGGAAACTTATTTACCTTGAAGTTGAAATCATCTGTCTTATTGTAAAGAGCGGTAATCACCTTGCCTTTATCAAGTGTAATGGTTAAGTCCAGGTAATTGGAATGGCGCTCATCAATATGTGTTTTTTTCAATTCAAGTTTATTCTTATATATCTCCCCCAATTGTTTATCAATATCATATTCTGTCTGATTATGTATTATCAGTAAATCATCCATATACCTAAAAGGTATAAACAACTGATCTCTATTAAATTTTCTACTTTTAGCGTATTCGTATTCCAATATAGAAAGAGTTAGGTCTGCTAAAAGGGGGCTGCAATTACCTCCCTGTGGTACGCCTTTATTTTGCTTATAAATAGTACCTCCAAAAATGCTAAAGCTATTATTAAGTAGATAATCTGTTAAATACACCAAATCATTCGAGTTGTATATATTATATCCATTTTTTATGTTTCTACGTATATATTATATCCATTTTTTATGTTTCTACCATCTGTGTAGAACACATGGTAGCCATTGGAAGCCAGAAAGTATTTGCTAGCATTTTTGAAACATATATCTGATAATAATTTAATATTCCTGATGATAACATTGTGCTCTAAATTGGTGAACATATCTGTAAAATCCGCCGCTAAACCATTGCACTCATGTTCAACATTGAGAAAAATTACCCCTCCTCCCCCCGGTGTTTTCAACCGCTTTCCTTTCGCGAAATGCACCACATATACCACTACCATTTGTAATCGCAGTGGCACTTGAATAAGATTCCAATTATGATAATCGATATTGATGGTAATGTTGTTGCCCTTCTATAAGAGCCACTTCATACAAATTCACCTTTGGGTCGGCATGGGCTTGGTTAGCCTGGTCGACACTGGTCAGATATTTGATCTCGAAGCATGTGATAAGTAATTCCGTCCATCACTACATCACCTCCATTTCCAAATCTGACCCGAAAAGAAAATGTTCGTGGATGTCGTCAACGACGACCCCGACCATTATCTGTAACAGCCCAACTCCTCTCCCCTCGTTGAAGGGGGGGGGGGGAGTTGAGGGTTTCGGCCATCGGCCCTCACTCTTGTCTTGACTCTTTTCGCCACGGTGCACGGGGAACGGCTCTCCGCACCATATCACCTTTCTCTTCATTCTAATAAACATACTGAACCACCCTTTTCGTTTAATTACATCGCAAGGGCCACCATACCCTAAAGTCTCACGCACCCATCTACACATCTGGTGCATCGGCCTAACAGCCAATTCCCCGCGTCAAAGAGTGATATCTTTGGGGCCTGGAGCAAAGACTCAGTTCTAATACGAGCAAACTTTACGGTCCATTTTACGACCTAGAATCATAAGTGATTCGTCCCGCAAAAGGAAAACTCCCGTACCACGTACCTGGAGATAATTTCTGTGACTTCTACGTACAGAAACTAATTTTAATTTCGGAAATCTCGCAAAATGGCGTTGCACTTCCACAAGATTCCAATCGTTCATAGCGCAACGACGCTCAAAAATCTGGTTATCAGATACAAACAGTACACAGGTAGAGTAGACTATCCGACAATGGACGAAGATAGCTATGAAGTGTGTAAAGAGTCCACATCGCTGCTACAGAGCGGTATAAACCAACTTGGAGAAGGGAGAGAGAAACTCACACAACTATGTAATGAAATCAGAGAAGAATACAAGGATTGTAAAACCAAGTCCGATAAAAAGGATTTAATGCTAGAAATAGAACAAATCGAGCAAGAGTCACAACTTCATACAGAGCCAGCCAACGCAGAAGAACTAATCTTCATGCTAACTGCAAGGCATGATGAATCCAAATGCGTTAGGGACAGAATGAGCGTGAAACTCGGCTACATGTCCCAGAACTCCTTGATACAACTAAACGCTTCATGTAACAGCTCGGATCACCCGACTGATCAAGAGCAAAATATAGCACAGATGGAAGCAATTAACAGCAGTGAAAGTAACCATTCTCAAGGTACTTCAAATATCGCTGCTATCGATAGGATCGAGAACAATATAAGGCCACTTCAATCTATCAAGCCTCCTTAAGCTACTTTGCCCAAATTTTACGGCAAGTCCCGGATAACCCAGACGGCTGCCCTGCTGGTCTGGCCACCGGAGGATTCAGTCCTGTGAACGCTACAGGCGATCGAAAAAAGCAAAGTATTTATAGGCGGTTGTGGGCCATTTTGTGGCACCCTATCTCACGCGGGTTTGTACATAATTGTCAACGTAGCCCATTTTATCAATAGTCACAAGCGAATTATCAAACCAATTCCTCGTCGTGATCTACCACGTCAACCAACTTCCTCTCCCGACTTCAACTTCATCAACGCTGAGTACCTCCACGCCCTCTTCCTCAACGCCGTCTTCATCGTCAACAGGCTGCACCCAATCGAGCCGTCCACAACTTCACCAAGCCGCACTCACGACGAGCCGTTCTCTTCACGACAATCCCACTCCCATCGACGAGCAGCACAAGAAGAAATGTAGATACATTGATGTATAATTATTCTTGTGCCCGCGGGAGTGTCGTCAACGACGACCCCGACCATTATCTGTAACAGTCCGACCCCTTATCCCTCGTTGAAGGGGGAGGATTTGAGGGTTTCGGCCATCGACCCTCACTGTCGCGGATCGCCGCGACGATGGCCTCGGGGGCACCGCGCTCTCTGGCCCGTCCGCGCTGCGGCGCCGCTTGTCGCGTCATGCGGCGGTGGCTCCGCCCTCTGTGGTCGAAGCCGGTATAAAAGACCGGCTGCCAGCTGTCAGTCGGTTTTCACCGGGCAACGCCATGATGCTACCCGGGATCCAGGGGTGCCGTCGCACTCTTGGCTCTCGAGTAGCGGAGCGCTGGCACATGAGTTGGCCGGTGTCCACCCCTGCTCCCCGACTGGGAGCAGCCGTGTGTTCAGATCCCCGCGAAGGCACCGACGACCACATGGCTACGTAACACCAGCCGGATGGGGGTCTACTACGTGCAGCCGACTGTCAGGAGTCGCCCTAGCGAAGGCGACTTGTGGGAGCCAGGTATGATACTTGTATTGTTGTTATTACGTAATAAATGTGTTGGTTATTACTTCTGTTGTATGTTACATGTTGTTCATATGTCATATTGCTATGTTGTGTCTTGTCATGTTTAGTACTGGGGGCAGGTTGTCAGTGACGTGACTGTTAGGGCTCGACAGCCTTAGGGGGACTGTGCCGAGGCTCGGCATCCAGGGAATAGGTCGGTAAGACCCTTAGGTCCTCAGGGTGGGTCCGTCCTGTCGGCCGTTGTGGCGGCCGCGGGGCGTCTCCGGTGGGGGCGTCTGGGGGGGCATCATCATACATTGGGTGCCTCCTGGATGCGAGAGGTTTGTGTGCGCTAGGACGATGCAACACGCGAAGTCAAAAGGATGCCTTTGATCCGCGACATGGTGCATCGGGTCGAGAGATCGGACCCGCCTGCTCCTAAATTAAGACCCTGGAGCAGTGGGGGACGGCCTCTACCACGCGTCGCCTCCCACTCACCGGTGGAGACGTTGGTTGGTGGGCCCGCGGATAGGGGCCTCGGGCCAGACCCGGGGTAGGCATCCACCTCTATCCTTTTTTGGGTACAGGGAAGACGGTGAGTACATCGGACATGGGACCGGGGTGCGAACTGGCGGGGCAGGAATTGGGTATTCAGTCCGGCAGGACTGTGGCAACCTGCCAACTGGTTACCCATTGGCGCCAAAATTCCTACCCTTAGACCAGGATACCCGGAAGGATACGGAACCGACGGGCGAGGTAACCTGTTATACCCGTTGGGGCCACGGGGCAATATTAAAAAGGGTAGTTCCTTCGGCGGGGACTCCTCTGAGGCTCAGAGGCGTCGAAGAACGAGCAGGTTCCCTCACACGCCGGTTGGGTATCCGCCCGGTCCGTGGTGTACTCAGCGCTTAGCTAAAAGGGTTCACCACCAACCTTCGCCGACCTTTCCTGGTAAGCTGGCAACCTGGCGGACGATCCTTGCCTCAGTACAGGGGAGGGGCATAATAATTCACAACAGGTAAGTCTAGCATTATTTTCAGGTATATTGTCTCTTCCTCTGTAGTCAATTTTATGTAGTCTCTTTAGTAGTAATCCTTTGTCCTCTAATCGCTCTATCACCTAAATTTCCTTTTCTAGTAGGCTTCTTTGTCTTTGCGTAGTAAGTAGCTGTTCCTTTTCCTCGCATGCTTTCTATCTCCTTCGCAACACATTTATTGTTCGATTATTTCGTCTATTATTCGTTTGCCGTATTTTTTGTCTCGTTACGTATTATGTTCCTCGTTTTCCGCGGTCGATAGGCTAAAGTCGACGGTTTCCCACGTCGGACCGATCGATATCGCGACGTTTAGCCACTTTCACAGGCTCGCGGAGCGATCGATCATGGTCCGAGGTGTGAAAGCGGACGCTTTCGCACGCTCGATCTCGGGAACGCGAGGAAATAGTGCATGCCAGACAAAGCGTCGTTCGCGCACGCTGAGAGCACATTACGAAATAGTGTGGGGCAGACAGCGTGAGCGCGCCAACACGTTGCCGGGATAGTGCAGTGAGCTCAGCTTATCATTATTTCTGTATTCGGAGCTGATAGCTAACGGGACTATCCACCTTCTTACAATCATGGAGCACATCCAGAAGTATGCACTCGACAGAGCAGTTCAACGACTACAAAATGCGATCAACAACATCGATCGCACGCTCTTAGAGGAATTACCGACGGATGGCGATCCTGAACAGGTAAGTCAACGTGTTAATGCTCGACGCAGGGCACTTACTGCGCTTCATCTCGTTTTAACGAGAGAAGTTGATTCGTCTAGTAGTACTTGGGAGTCAGTAATGCAAAGTGCGCTTACAGTAGAAGAGGACCACGTGCGTCGTGCTCTCATCAACGAATACCAAGCCCACTGGGCAACCATTGGAGGTGTTGAGGCTGAGAACACGATTCACGAATTAATCCTTCTAGTGGAAGCAGCACTTCACTTACTACCCCAAAAGCATGCTGCTACTATAGCGTCGACCCCGTTACGTCCTACGATGTATACGGGATCACGCTCTATTACGTCCTTCGCACATCGGGTAACACCCACGGGGGAAATTCCCCCGCAAGCACGTGGACGTCATCCCGAAGGCGAAACGACGTCGGAGGAGCTAGCACAACCTTCTACGGATTTACCTCAATCCGAGAATATTGCGCCTAGCAACCTCCCTAATGCGGAGTTGCCCTCGCATACTCTGCAAGAGCAACTGGCCCGTTTGCCTAAGTTCGATTTGCCTATATTTACTGGCGACATTGCAAAGTTCGGAGAATTCTGGGACGTTTTTGACTCAGCGGTTCATTCTAACCGCCTTATACCAGCTACAATTAAATTTCACTACCTCAGAAGTTCTCTAAAGGACGATGCTTTGGCGCTAGTAGCAGGTTATGACATTACAGAGGCAAATTATGAACTGGCAGTTAATACGTTACGCGAAGCTTATTTTCGCCCTACGTTCATGCGAGTGCAGATGAGTCGTAGGCTGGAGGATCATCCTAAAGCTTCCTCATCAGCTATCTCGCAACGCATTACATTGGCACGAATCAAGTCCATCTGGCTTCAATTAAAGAAACTGGGTGAACAAAAGAGTAATGTCTTTGTAATGCGCATAATAAGAGAAAAGTTCCCCTCAAGGACTTTGGAGTATGTAGGCCATCAGCAAGCACAAGATGAAGCTACCTGGGGAGTGTCCCAACTCCTCGATGCCTTGGATTCCTCCATCAGGACGTTCGAGGCAATTGAGGATTCTGTACATCGTGGTGACACACAGCTCCAGACAATGGCATTACGATCAGACTCCAAATCTCCTTCAAGGGAATCTTCTCCTAGTACGTCGCGCCGAAGACGGATGAGCCGATCCCCATCGCGCTCCCGTCGAAGCGAGTCACGTCGCGAGGGCCGGTGTGCATTTTGTCATTCACCCCAACACCGCACTTATCAATGCGACGTTGGGATGAGTATACAAGCACGCCGACGGATGGCACAGGACTACCGATTGTGCTATCGCTGTCTTTCGCAATATCACACGGTTTATGAATGTGAGAGACCACCCTGTCCTATTTGTCAGGGCGGTCATCACAAACTGTTGTGTAGAAAAGCAACGAGGTACCTTTACCGTGAGCATCGAAGTCGATCATCTAGCCGATTTTCACGATCGCCTAGCAGGGATCGAGAGGAACGCCGTCGAGGGAGTCCCTCCTCAGAGAGAGGACGACCGCGGCATCGCGTTAGATCTCCTTCTCCTCGACGTACGACGCCCACACGTGAAGGTACACGAGCACGATCGGTACGATTCCGAGATAGTCCGTCACAAAATTACGTTGAAACGGATCCTTTTGCGCCGCTGTATGTCGGAGACATCGTTGATACCGAAGACGAGGATCCTATGGTTAATACCATAGCCCAGTGTTCGGCACAACGAAGACGTAGACCACTACCCGAAGACCCACGTCTTATGGTAGTGACAGCACGCACAAGGAACCGTAATACGTTCCAAGATGAGCTGATTGTCCTACTACTTGATAGTGGGGCACAATACAGTTTCATCAAGGAAGATACTGCGAAACGCTTGGGACTTCGATTTGAAGACCCACAGTGTCTTACGACGAGGAGCTTCGGAGGACATACGACCACCGAAGTATCCTCGGTCGTACATATCGTACTCTGGGACACAGTGGACGCAGAAATGCAGTTCACTGTAAGAACCAGACAAATTACTACGTCTATCCGCAAGGATACCTACATCTCACACAGGGATGTAAACTTATTACGTTCTTCCAATAATCAATCCTTACTCGATACGGAAGTCGATATCGATTTGCTTATCGGTATTGATTATTATTGGAGAATCGTTGACCCTTTCAAAACCCGAACGCTACCATCGGGACATACCCTAGTGTATACTAGGTTTGGACCGGTAATGTCGGGGATGGACGCATCGTCGTCGACCAACGCTCTCTCGGTTGGCACGGCCACGGAGACGGGTGGTCGAGGTGATGATCCCGAACCAGACGTTAGGCAGCTTTGGGATTTGGAATTCTTGGGGATCAACGATAGCGTTAACCCTCGTCAAGACGATATAGTCAACGAGGAAGTCGTTAAACAGTATTACGACACAGTACAAGTCATAGATGGTATCGTTTATGTGCAATTTCCTTGGAAACAACAACATCCACGTTTGCTTGACAATAAGGTTATTGCACTTCAACGTTTGCAATACCAATATGACAAACTCCACAATCAACCCGATTTGTGGAGGGAGTACTGTACTACGTTTGAGAACCAAGAAAGATCTGGTATCATTGAAGAGGTGGCGGAATACGACTTTGACGGACCGCGGGTATATTATATGCCACATCAAGCGGTTCTAAAAGCCGATAGTTCAACCACAGCAGTGCGGATAGTTTTCGACGCATCCAGTCATACAAAAGGCGCTCCAAGCCTGAATGACTGTTTGCACCAAGGACCCACACTGCTACCAGACCTTGCTGGTGCGCTATTACGTTCTCGAATGCCACGATTCCTCATCATTAGTGATGTGGAAAAAGCCTTTCATCAGATTCGTCTCCAGAAAGACCAGAGAGACGCGACAAGGTTTTTGTGGCTTAGAGACACTACGTGTCCCCCCACACAGGACAATTTACGTATATTTCGCTTTACGCGCGTCGTGTTTGGCATCAATGTCTCACCATTTCTGCTAAACATGTCTATCAAATACGCGCTTGAGCGAGATAATTCTAATACGTTGCGGGAAGAGGTGCTTGCAAATACCTATGTGGATAATGTGCTCATCGGAGCTAAAGATACCGAGGAGTGCATTAGAAAGCAACAGGAATGTAGGCAAATCTTCCATCGCATGGGCATGAATCTTAGAGAATTCATGTCCAATAATACGTCTGTTATGGAACACATTCCAGAACATGATCGTATGAAAACCACATCTAATACGGTGAAATTACTGGGTTTACAATGGGACCCTACACATGACACACTGCATGTATGTGTGAGTCTCAAAAGTTACCCAGTGAATTCAAAACGTACAGCTCTACAAGCGTTAGCATCAAATTTCGATCCACTGGGGTATCTCACACCATTGTTTGTCCAAGCAAAGATCTTTATACAGGATCTTTGGCGTGACGAATATGAATGGGACACACCTTTGGACGAATTTTATTCTGCACGATGGCAGGAGATTGTGGATCAGATTGAAGGGTATAGATGTTCTATTCCCCGATTCATCGCGCGGGTAGATGAACAAGCTGACCATGAGCTCTTGTTATTTGCAGATGCTTCGCAACGCATGTATAGTGCAGTAGCTTACATGCTAAGTAGAGCACCTAATACGTCCACTCAATCTCACCTCCTTATGGCGAAGACACGGTTAGCTCCCTTAAAACAGGTATCTATACCGCGTCTAGAATTGATGGCTTGCGACATTGCGGTGGCGCTCGCCCAATTCCTCCTTAAGGAGTTGAGAATGACTATCAAAATAGTACGTTTTTTCTCAGATTCACGCATTACGCTATTTTGGATCCACTCGGATCGACCTGTGAAGGCGTTTGTTGACAATCGTGTCAAACGTATTCGCAGTGCTATCCAGAATCTTGCTCTAGCGAATGTAGAATCGAGATTTTATTACATTTTTTCGAAGGACAATCCAGCAGACTGCATGACAAGAGGACTCACAGCTGGTGAGATCTCGAATCATATCTGGTGGACTGGACCTTCGTATGTGCGTCAATGTCCTACGACTTGGCCACACTCGACGATGGACTTTCACTCTTTGCCTACTTCGGATCCGGACATCGAATCCGAATTCAAGGTCAATACTATCTCAACAAAGAAAGAACATCGTTCAGTGTTACCATTTCAACGGACTAATAATTACTATATTTTAGTACGTTCCACGGTACGTGTACTTAAGTTTCTTCGGAAACAAGTATACGAATGTGTTTCCGTCACTAGTCGAGCTCGTCTCGACCAGTTATTACGTCTTGATAGGGTTTCTATTCAACCCTCAATAGGGGTTGCGGACGTTGGAGCGGCGGAGATATTACTTTTTCGTGAACATCAACGAGAAGGTTTGTCTCAGTCGGACCCACGTTTACCACAGTACGCAACTACCTATACAGACCCTGACGGCATTATGAGAGTTTCAACTCGCATACATAATGTCGACTCGGTACGTAGTACGTTAGATCTTATATTACTTGCGCCACACCACCCACTGACAACGATGATTATCACACGATGTCATCATAATCTATTCCACACAGGAGTAGAACACGTTGTCAGTACCTTAAGGCAACGCTATTCTATACCCCAACTTCGGCGCTTAGTACGTTCCATCGTATCACGCTGTGTGACTTGTAAGCGACTCCAAGGTCAGCCTTACAAGTATCCAAATTCTCCGGATCTTCCGTTGGAAAGGATCACTCAAAGTCGACCCTTTCAACGGATTGGTCTAGATTATTTTGGACCACTCACAGCATGGTTTAGTACGTCGGACGCACGTAAAGTTTGGGTTTGCCTATTTACATGTATGGCCACCCGAGCTTTACACCTTGAGCTAGTCCACAATAATTCGGCGGTGGAGTTTCTTCTCGCGTTCCGCAGGTTCATGGCGAGGAGGGGTACGCCTGACTATGTTGTCACTGATAATGCTCCTACCTTTCGACTGGGGAAGGACATTCTAGTAAATGAACTTCTTCGGTTTGCACATGACTCAGCGGTACACGATTTCACCACGCAAAACGCACTCCGGTGGACGTTCATAACGCCCTTTTCTCCCTGGAAAGGGGGGTTCTATGGGCGACTTATCGGAATGGTTAAGCGTAGTCTGAAGAAAACTCCATCGCAATACGTTAGAGATACGGCACTTCGAAACTCTACTTATAGAGATCGAAGCGTATCTCAATACAAGGCCATTGACCACGGCCAACATGGAGGCATCCGGTAAGGTCCGTGTATTAAGACCAGTGGACCTTATCAATCCACATTTTCAATTAAGACACTTTTTACCTCCATGTCGACCGCGGGCAGAGGACTTGCAATATTACGACCCTAGCGATTCGGATGTTAAGCAGCATCTTAAGGCTCAACACGAATCGCTAGCTACTACGTTAAAATATTTCTGGTCACTATGGCGAAGCGAATACCTTCAAGGGCTCGCGGAACGCTCCAGGAGCAATTTACAACGGGCTCGTGGGAAGCGTTCCTGGCCTACGGTCGGAGAGGTCGTCATTATTGTAAAAGATAATGCCCCTCGAACCGTTTGGCCATTGGCCATAGTAACCAGGCTTAATACGTCGAAGGACGGAGCGTTACGGTCAGTTCAATTAAGAACAGGTAAAAATTCATATACCGACCGCTCCGTCAATCAGATTATTCCGTTGGAGCTTCACGCTCCTTCGTTTGAAGCAGGGACGGAAGGACCCAAGAAGTCAGGAGGACGGCCACAATCGCTTTCTCCAACGCGGATCCTACCGCCTCGAGCTGCGAAGAGAGCTACATCACGATGAGTCCATTTTTCCCCTACATTTCGCTAATATCAATGGTTGCATTTCTTTATAAAGTTGGTTGTTATTCTTTATGTAGTCAAAATCGTAATCTGTTGCCTTTATAGCACTTGTTTCATTCGCAGTTACTATGTGTAGCCATTTTGCTAGTTAATCTTCTCGTAGTTTCTCATCAAGTCGTTTTTCTAGTAATTTGCTATTTCACGTATCACTATCTCTTTAGTTGGACGTCATTCGTCCACGGCTACTTAAACTCCCTTTTCTTAACGTATAGTTCTCTATCCCTCTTCTCTCACTACCCCTTCATTCACCCATATGTATGCCGGACTCATTGTGTATGTGTGTCTCCTTCCTAATACGTCGTTTGCGTAAATTTCACCACCTTTGGTGTAATTTACGTCAAACAGACGTAGCATGATAGGGAAGAGAGCGAGTACTTAAGAATATATGGGCGCATGACGGTACAGTACCACGGGCGTCGCCTCGGGACCCATGAGGGCAGCCGAGAAGACAGCCGCGCCACATCGATCGATATGATCAGTCGACGTGGCATGTACTCCCATGTATGCTTACTTGCTTGCTTCTCCCTTATCATACTAATTACGTACTTGTTGTTTCATTAATACGTTTCCTTCGCAGTGTGCTTCTATTCATACTAACTGTTATTCTCACTATGGTGCGCAAGTCAAGACGTCGAGCCTCTAAGAAGTCCGCTTCCGCGAAGGTATCGAAGTCTTCCGCTCCATCAACACCTGCCAAAGGTATTACGAATCAGCAGGTGAGCTCCTTACCTACAGAATTTTCATCGTCTGTTAGTATTACGTCAAATGCCGATTTATCGGGTGTAGCTTCTGTTCCGAAGCCTCAAGTAGATGTTTCTCCTACCGCATCGAAGGTGCCGGGAGAGATGACTACTACGGATTCGGATCGGAATACAAGCGATAAAGATGTTGTACGTTCAGCTGCTGGCACGGACCCGGAAAAACATCAGCCGGAGGGTCAGCCGCCGAACACACAACATGAAGGCGAGGTGCGCGAAGGGAAAACAGTCTGGACGCCAAAGGAAGAGACATTGTCTCGTCCACAAGAGCGCAGCCAGACTGCTCACCCTGCGCGATCGTTACCGGTAGAGGATGTCGACATGGAAGTCGATACACCCTCTACTGCTACTGCGTCTTCGAGTAATGCTGCATCGGGACATCTTCCTGACACAGCATCTTACTCGATAATACGTTCCAAGACTATTCGAACACCTTTTGCTAAGCCAAAAGATAAACCACTTCATGAACGTTGGCCTAGCAATGTTGATCCAATAGTCTTTAATACGTCTTCCAGTATTCCTGAAGGTGCTCAACCGCTCGAACGTACGTTCGATCCGCGCAAGATGACCATGAAGGGATACAAGGAACTACTACGTGAGATCGCAACTGCTATGCGCCATGCTTATGGTCAACATAAGGAGGACTTAGCAGAATTGCGAGCAGATATTTCGCCTCACTGTTACGGAATGATGGTTCAGGCATACCAGTCCAACCGAATCCTTCGGTGTTGGACGTGTGGCCTTTGCCACCAGCTTCCGCTAACAGTTCATTTTTCGTCAACTTGCATACAGTAGAGGAACTTACAGCTATGCAGCTCCATACTGTATTCAAGTTTATTACGTCGCGTGACGAGGGCCCAGATGCACGCGTGCCAGATGACGATTTCGTCGGAGGCATGGCGCGAGAAGGCCTCGTACGCATCGTGTATTCTTTTCAATTATTACGTGACACATTAGATTACGCCGTTTTACAGATTGGGCAGCTCGCGCTTATCCTAGAGCAAGTTGAACCGTGGGGCGCAAGTTTCGCAGTCCTTGCTGTATGGATAAACGAGTTGATGCACATTCTTACAGCCATATCTGTGCATAGGGACGTGCTTCAAGAGGAAATTCTTCCTTACATAGCCGAACCTAAGGCACAGCGTATAGCTGTAGCGGCGGTACTACGTGAGCATGGTCTTAGCAGTGCTAGGATCAATACTCTTTTAATGCGTGCCTCTGCAGTTTCCGCTCATGTTACGCGATTCATTCGCTCGCTGGAAACCCTCCAGGTGAGCCAACTGGCCACGCTTGGTGATGGAGATCCGACAGCGAAGAATTTCGTGGCTGAGTTCCAGGCTAGACCGCCGGGCGGCTTCCCTACATCAACCCACACATACATGAATTCCCTCGATTGGTGGAGGAAACATTATGTGGCGGAGTTTGATAGTAAGGCAACCAGGGACTTCAGGGAGCTGTCGTGTGAGCAAGCGGTTAGACTTGTTCAACAAGTCCCTCCGCCTGGCTCTACTACGTCTTCGCACTCTAAGCCGAAGTTCAAGTCGGGATGGGTTCCGTCACCTAAAAGGACACCCGCCCCGACGATACTACGTTCCGGGAGTACACTCCCGAGGGCTCCTTCTCAGCACTCCGTGCACTACCGGTCACCTAGCCCACCTTCTCCGACACAGCATCCTTCTCGGAGTTGGGAGGCTGGATCCCACCGGGGATCCAGATCTCAGAGTCGAGGGCGGCGAGAGAGCCGCAAGAGAGGCAATGGTGCTAGCCGTGAGTGGTATGGAGATGTTCAGAGGGGCCGTTTCGAGGACTCGCCAGAGGCGCGAAGTCCAGATAGTACGTGTGGTTCGCCTGACATTCCACCGGTTAGAAGACGAGGTCTGCCTCCGGTACCACCGCAAGCGGTTCCGCGACCGGGACAGCCACCTTGTATCTTTTGTTCATCGAAAGATCACTACTCGGCGGAATGCCATGTGCGAAGACACCTTAATACGCGCGTAGACCTTCTAATTGAAAATCGAATTTGTTCGATTTGTCTACGCAGACATTATGGGGAATGTGTTCGGGCCGACGGATGTGGAATTTGTGGTGAACCGACTCACCATCAAGCCATCTGCATCCAGAACGCATTCACCATAAATGATATTGCGTCGACTGCCCCGCGCATCTACAGGAACGCGGCGGAAGCCTCGTTTATACCGGTTCCTCCTGGACACCTGCAACGCCGACCACACTCACGACCACGCGAGCGAGCAAGACCATCTGGAAGGAAGAAGCAGGGAGGACCGGTTAATACGTTGTCAGACAGCAGCCAACCCTCAGGGTCGAAAGTTAAGTTCTAAGCTGCGATGACACTATTACGTTGGGGGTAGTAGTTTAACCTCCTAGTACGTTGTG
Organism: Trichostrongylus colubriformis; assembly: GCA_963978905.1. Taxonomy (NCBI): domain Eukaryota; kingdom Metazoa; phylum Nematoda; class Chromadorea; order Rhabditida; family Trichostrongylidae; genus Trichostrongylus; species Trichostrongylus colubriformis. Next base: position 31,258,346 of record OZ022259.1, on the reverse strand, counting down.
GGTAGTAGTCTAATCCCCACTAATGCGTGCGAGCAACCAGGGTTCCTCGCTAATACGTGCGCACAGGTAAACAAACCGCAGGTAAGTTAACATCTTATTTCTACTTGTTGGTTCTGTATGTCTGTGTCATTACGTCGTAGCTGTTTAAGCATACCCTCGGGTATGCGCCCCCACTGTCTTTTCAGGTGCCGTCATACAATCCACTCCAAGATGGGCAAGTGGGGCCAGGCGAGATCGTTGTCGATGGTCGGTGGCGTCGATGGAGTCTGGTGGTCGGACTGGTTGGTGGACGCGGACGAGCATGGCGGATTCGCTGGTCGATGATGCTGTTCTCTGATGCGTCGTGGTTCGATGTCCGACAGTATGGCGGTGTTGACGGTGTGGTGATGGTGGTGATGTTGTTGCGGTGCTGGCGATGTGGTGTGTGGAGATGATAGTGATGGTGGTGGTGATGAAGCAGGTGCTGGCAGTGTAGCGACGTCTGGTGGAGTGAAGTCAAATTGGTCAGTGGCAGTGTTGGCGGCGAATTATAACGACAACTTATCGACGGTTCCGGTCTTCTCCTTTTTTTGAGGTGGCCCTTAAGGCGCCTCATGTGCAGTTCGTCTCTTTTTTGGAGTTGCCCTTAAGGCACTCTATGTTGTCGGTTATTTTTCGCTGTGGGGTTTTTCTAGTACGTAGGTTCGCCTTGTGATGTTGTCTCTCTTTTTCTGGATGCCCTTAAGGCTCCATGTGTTCTATTCCTTTTTGGGTGCCCTTAAGGCCCCTTGTGCTGGCAATAGTTTGAGAGTAATGTCATGTAGGTGTGTTTAATGCGTTGTTTCTGGTCGGTCACCCTTAAGGTGCCGACTTGTATCATACTCTGAGTGAGCGGGGTAGTAGGTCGCCTGTAGGTAGGAAAGTGTGAAGGGAGTCGTCCTGGCAGTCGCCTTAGGGTGTTTTACTGAGATGGCCTTAAATCTGGGTGCCGGTGCTTTATCATGCGCTGGGGGCATCGTCGTCCCGGCCTCCCTGTGGGCACTTCTTCGCTCGCCTTGGGAGTGTCGCGGATCGCCGCGACGATGGCCTCGGGGGCACCGCGCTCCCTGGCCCGTCCGCGCCGCGGCGCCGCTTGTCGCGTCATGCGACACGCGGTGGCTCCGCCCTCTGTGGTCGAAGCCGGTATAAAAGACCGGCTGCCAGCTGTCAGTCGGTTTTCACCGGGCAACGCCATGATGCTACCCGGGATCCAGGGGTGCTGTCGCACTCTTGGCTCTCGAGTAGCGGAGCGCTGGCACATGAGTTGGCCGGTGTCCACCCCTGCTCCCCGACTGGGAGCAGCCGTGTGTTCAGATCCCCGCGAAGGCACCGACGACCACATGGCTACGTAACACCAGCCGGATGGGGGTCTACTACGTGCAGCCGACTGTCAGGAGTCGCCCTAGCGAAGGCGAATTGTGGGAGCCAGGTATGATACTTGTATTGTTGTTATTACGTAATAAATGTGTTGGTTATTACTTCTGTTGTATGTTACATGTTGTTCATATGTCATATTGCTATGTTGTGTCTTGTCATGTTTAGTACTGGGGCAGGTTGTCAGTGACGTGACTGTTAGGGCTCGACAGCCTTAGGGGGACTGTGCCGAGGCTCGGCATCCAGGGAATAGGTCGGTAAGACCCTTAGGTCCCCAGGATGGGTCCGTCCTGTCGGCCGTTGTGGCGGCCGCGGGGCGTCTCCGGTGGGGGCGTCTGGGGGTCATCATCATCCATTGGGTGCCTCCTGGATGCGAGAGGTTTGTGTGCGCTAGGACGATGCAACACGCGAAGTCAAAAGGATGCCTTTGATCCGCGACACTCACTCTTGTCTTGACTCTTTTCGCCACGGTGCACGGGGAACGGCTCTCCGCACCATATCACCTTTCTCTTCATTCTAATAAACATACTGAACCACCGTTTTCGTTTAATTACATCGCAAGGGCCACCATACCCTGAAGTCGCACGCACCCATCTACACAGTGGACCTTATGACAGTAGCATCACAAAGTGCGACTCTGCTACAGAAAGTTTCGTAGAGGCACACCATGTGACAAAGGTAATGATTATTTGAACAAGCTATGCCACACCAAGAAACACGTCACCATGAAAATCAGTGGAAATGTGACCCGTAGGAAGGACGAAGTCGCAAGCGTTCAATGTTCCTGGCATTGAAAGTTTGGGTAGGCTAGTCATACATGAGAAGACATGTCTTTCGTAAATGAATGTGCTGATTATAAAGAAAGAATATGTGGTGCAACTGGCACTGGAAGATTCTGGCCCTGCAGGATTGCACAGTAGTGCAACCGGTTGAGCAGACATGATAGGCGGATCAACAGCCATGGCTCAGCTTCACCATTGCTGCACCATGAGTCTTATACTGTCACACCCTATTCTCAAAGTTCGAAGCGATCCTGTTGTGTCGTAGCAAAGGGCTAGGACTATGGGGAAACGTCTTCTGGTCACCGAAACTGATTTTCGGTCAGGTAGACTGTACTCACACTCAAAGATCAACAACAGCGACCGCGATCGCGGTTGCTGAGTATGAACACGGCTGTACATTGAAATTATTAGTAGATCAATGCCTTCCTTCCAGAGTAAAAAGTGGATTCATTCTTTACAGGACCTCACTCTTAATTCAGTCGCATGGTTTCCTGTAATCGAAGCACAATAGGCACAGCAGTGGTGCCAGAACATCTTCATCTCGCCGTCAAAAAAGCTTGCATCCAGGGTCACCTGTTTTTTGGAAGTGTCTTGAAGAAAATAGGACACAACTCAAGTACATTCATGGGAAGTCGGACTGATTGTGAGCTCACTTGTCAAGCCGCCGTCAGATTTTGCGATTTTGCGATTCTGTGATTTTGCGGTACCGCGGCTCCGCACGCGAAGTTGCAGCATTGCACAATCTCAAGGTTACAGTATCGCGTGCGGAAGTGCGCCGCCGCAAAATCGCGGAATCGCAAAGTCTGACGGTGGCCTTAGATGGACAAGGTATGGGAGCTTTCTCATGAGCTGAACTCAGAACATCACGCATGAATGGTGAATCTTTCCTTGCAATAGTTTCGCCTTCATTCTCCGAGTGAGTGTGTGACAGCGACGGATACCGTGACTGGAACATAGCATCTTGCTGGCCCCTACTGAATAGGCCGCACGCTAAAGGGCCCTCATGGCACCTCTCGCCAACTTAACCCAATTCGAGTGTCCTCAAGCATATCCTTTTGCATACCGCTCTTATTCGTGCAAAAAGTGTTGTTCAGGGTTTGGGCACGCTTTTGTCGGCCTCGAGATCGAGTCAAAATGCTATTTACCCATATTCATCCATAGATCATGTGTGATTGTGGAGTATAATACGTGGAAGTGGATGGGATCTGTTGTATGCCAGCTATGTGCTAGTAGCCATGTTATCAATTACCTCACGCCAGCAATCGCCTTTCATTTCACCACCCGAATTTCCTTTGGAACTCAGGTTCTTACATCACTTTCGAAGGCGGAGGCGTTGCAGTGGCAGGTAGCGTATCTCTCATCCGCGTTATATCCTATCTCACAAGGAAGGCCCATCAGGTCATGGTGAGCTTTTTCAAAACGATTTCTTGCTTTTTATAGGGACTCATACATGAAGCAAAAAACTGGTCTGAAATTCGGCTAAATGGTTTTGAGGGTGCGGAAAACGAGTGACAAAAGTTGCTCAGAAAGGAGCAACTTTGGCCAGTTTGCCGCTATACTTTCCAGCTTTCAGTATATGCATATCGAAAGACTGTCCTCAAACATACGCCAAAACCACTGCGAGCTGGTTGAAAAATGTAAAATCGCTTGCGATAACTGCTGAACGTAGCAGAGAACACTTATAGGGAACGCACAGGTCAGCGTTCTCGTGGTGGTTAGATGGCCGAATAAATAGTGGGGTGTACTGGCATTGGGACTGTGGTGAGTATGGTTCAACTCCACCCGACTACCATACTTTTGCATTTTCTTAATTTTCTTTGTCCAGCGCTAAACTATTCGAGCATATGCAAAATGACTGCAATCTTCGTTGCTGATGCATAAGAATGACCTCATTTACAAGCTTTCAGTGAGTGGTTAACGTGTTAAGACCCTCCGGCGGCCCTATAACCCGAGCCAGGCGTTTCCGTACGAAACTAGTGTCATGTTCGTACTCAGGAAACCCAGTTAGTTCTATATACAGAGTGCAATCCAAATTGGACTTTGACCCAAACTCAAGGCTGTGGGATGGTGTATATGGGCACATAGTCACTGCTCCACTTCTACAAACAAACAACTAGCGGCCTCGATTAAATCCAATGGAGTTTGTGCAGAACCAACGCATGAACTGCACCTTGCAACACCATGCGATGGCAAAAGATAACAAATACTTCCTTATATCGGCTACAGACCTTTCACTGAGTAGTCTTTTCTATGGCAGTAGTAGTACTGGAGGTCGCCCACTTTTTCGAGCTTGGGTCAAAATCACGATAAGGCTGAAATAGCCTAGTTACCTTGTTATGGGCGCTGGCAGGTGCAACAAATCGTTCGCCTAGTACGCAAAAACACTGAAGATACCGGTTTCTGGCAGGATAAAAAATGTTTTTTCACACGTTTTGCACGTGCGGTCATACATGAGCACAAATGGATGAAAACAAAATAAATGCAAAAACTTGGCCTCACTGGGGATCGAACCATTGACCATTTTCCGGGCCCCCCAAAGCCATTTAGCCGATTTTGAAACCGGTTTTTTGCTTCATGTATGTGACCCCCCTATGAAATGCAAAAAATCATTTTGAAAAAGCTCACCATGACCTGACGGACCTTCCTTGTCAGACCAATGCCCACCCAGACCAACCGAACGTCCATCCCTTGGGGTCAGTGAATTAGTGCCAGTACATCAGCCTGAGAGATAAAAAAACCGAGTCACACATTGAGAGACCACTTTGAAAGGCTGGTAAACCGAAGCGCACGCAAATGGTACATCTGTTAGGAAGGGAAATAGAATGCATGGCGCATCCCAATAGAGCCTGATCAAATCTGATTGCTACTGATATCCCTACTACACACCTTTTTCGGCTTCGTATTCAACTTAATAGAATTTTTCAAATACTGTTAAACACCAACTGAGACTTTGAAAATTATTCATAAAACTTAAAAGACCCCTCAAAAGTCTCGAAAGTTTTTTTTTGGAATATTTTTGCAATATTTCGGTATCTAACCCGGAAATACTGCAAAAAAAAACCAGAAAATTGTTGAACATCGAAATATTGCAAAAATATACCAAAATTTCGAGCCTTGGAAGGATCTATCGAGTATTTTGAAGAAATATTTTGGAGTCCCAATTATTGTTGAACATTCAGATGATCATGAGACTCTGGAAGAGCACAATATCAAAGTATTTTCAAATACTATTATACCGTAACCAAACCCGGAGGTCAAAATAATTCCCGTGGAGACTTTCAGATGATTTAATTTCACAATACGTTTTTGCACTGGCGCTTTTTACCACGTGACTGGCAGGAAATGACCTGGGTTGAGCCAACTGCGAATATGTTTTTCGAGGAACTGAATAGCCCACGATGAGGGATTTGGCAACTTTTGATAAGCGCTGTGGGTCTAAAAATGAATGGCATATACGTAACCAGTAGATTAGGATCTGGAGCTATGGTAGTATACTTATACTAGTATCCACCAGAACTCTTACACAAATTCTTAATCATCTATTTTTGAATCATCTCATATTACTTTTCTTCGGAAAGGTCCCTCCACCCAATAATGCTATGAGACACAGACAGATTCGACTCTTTCCTTTTTCATTTGTCCTTCGTCTCATATGTTATAACAGCGAAGCTTACAATTAGTTATACTCATCGAACTTCTTCTTCCTCACAGGGAAAAAGTGCCCCAACGACGATAGCCGCTACGCAACGCGCGCCTGCAGCGAAAATTGGTGCCTCCCATTCACGAACTATTTGCGGAAATCGATCGCATCCTTTCTATATAAGTTCGCCTGTTGCTGAATCACCACTCCTTGCCGTTTATGCAGTTCAGTGCTGTTCCTTCACATTCTCTATACATCCATACCAATAATGAATGACGAATTGTGCATTAGGAACTCCTGGAGCCAATGTTTGACAGAATCCTGGAGCTTTTGGGAAACCTCGCTCTCAGTGCTCGAACTCGAAATGGGCTTTATCTCAAAAAAGGAGGTTAGGGGTTGAGACCACCAAAAGGACACTAAGAAACCTTTCTCGCTTTGCGCAACTTTTACTATGCGAATACTCAGGTTGCATGGCTGTGTGGCGGTCCCGCATTGAAAATCTTGTCAAGGGCGGAACCATGGCACGGGCACTTCCTGTCGCCAATACCTCGTGGATCTCTCAACATTTTTGTGATTGCGTGCGCTTTGCTATCAACTAGTATACCGGAGATATACGCTCCTTCGTAAGCAGGACTTTATGTTGCTGTTCACCTATTCTACAGCTTATTGATTGGCTGGGTTTTTTGTCCTGGTTTTAGTCGATAAACCAAACGTACGCTTTATAGGTTGCTGTCAGCTAACGGGTACGTGCCTTTTTTGTTGTTCCCGAAAGCGGCGTAAAAGTTCGTTTGGACGTGTTTGAATGTATTCTGCATAGTTACTCGAAAACGAGTCCTATCGTACACGACTATGAGTTTTGACTCAGTCAGTGAAGAGTCCAATTCTAACGATATACCGGCGGCCTCTGTGAAGTCTTCGAATGGTCGGCGACTCTCAAGAGATCAACCTGGTGAGTTTTTTCTTCTGAATTCCAAAGCAAGTTGTGGTTTCCAACATGTAGTGTTCAGATATGGAGATTTCGCCAAGCTCATCACACGAGCGTAGATCACGCAGAGGATCGAAGGACAGGGAAAGAACGCCAAGTCCACGGTACAGATCTCATAAGAGAAAGAAACGAGAGCGTACACCCTCTGCATCGCCGCCTTTTGATCGTGACCGAGGTACCAGGTGCGGAAGTTTTCAATCAGTGCTCTGAATTTTTTTTGTTCGCAAAAAATCTACAAAATTTTACACAAGGACAAGCTGACTTCTACTCTTTTCGAGCTAGGTTTTGCGGTTCAAGAATTTATTGTCGCTGTACCGAAACGGGATAACCGGGACTCATACTTCTGCTGGAGCCCTTTCTCATTCCAGGCCATCCTAAAATGCATGCAAAGATCTCCTTTCATGCAAGAATAAATGGATAGTACGTGAAAGCACCCCCGGCCACACGCGCAATTACGTACCTCCGACAACTACAGTAGCCAAAACGCTCAGAGAAATCATTAATATATCGCATTCGTTTCATCGTGCACTACAGTTGTGTTTTTTTTTGCGCGCGATCCCATTGCATTAACAATTGAAATTTGATGTTGTGATGCATTGAAGAGCATGCCTTGTCTCTATGGTCAGTGCCAAAAAACTTACCGTTCACGGTGTTACGTAAAGACACTCCCGCTCACACGTGCATTTGCGTACTTCCGGCAATTACAGTAGTCTTACGCTCAGATAAATCGACCAGCGCATCATCCGGTATACCATTCTCTTCAACGTGCATTAGAATTGTTTTTGCGCGAATCCATTGCATCAACGATATAAAATCGTTGTACTAATACTGTACAGCGTACATTTTCACTTTATTTCCAAATAAGCAGACGAGGGGAAAAGTGATGAATCATTCACAGAACCACTTGGTTTTTCATTGTCTTAATGATGGATTTGCCCTATTATTTCTTGCGTTCTTCATAGATGATACAAAGCAATATGTGACTGAAAACTCAAGGTTCCAAACAAAGAATCGGCGCACATCATCTGCCTCTTTCAGGTTAAGGATTAGCTCTAGGCGGAGGATTCCTCTGTGCTAATGTAGTTTAGGAGGCATACTCTTAGTCGCGCTGTCGCGCACTCGGTGTAAATTTCTGCCCATGCCTTGCTTGACGGGGGTAGGGGTTTTCTCTTCAGCTAAGGAACAGGCTGAAAGCTAAGGCAGAAACAGCGCCGGTCGCTGAGCAGCGGTAGTGCCTCCTTCAAACTACAATACAGCCACTCCTCATCGTCCTCCTGTGTACTTGTTCATGAATGTCCCCCTTTGCCATCGGGTATTTCGTCATGCTGCCGTAAAAAATGGACGTGTATGAAATACATCTCATCTCCTCGAGAAATTTCGTTTAGCCCATTTGTCAACACGTCGAAAATAGGTATGTATTTTGCCTCTGCATTTCTCCGAAGATCAATTCTAAACCATTCAAAGCAGTACATGAACACGGTTCATGGCTTTCAGCAGTCATGCGCTTATCTCTATCTCCAGCAGTCGTCCATGAGATAATGTTATGTTCACTTCAACATGCACACGTTCAATGTGTTCGCGCTGAAACAACCAAGTTGAGACAAATGAATACCGGAGGTTGCGCTCCATAGTCGATTTATCTAGACGTCGGGCAACGGTAGTTGTCGGGGGTACGTAATTGCACGTGTGAGCGAAGGTGTTTTTACGTAATTCGTAACAGACGTGGAAACGGAGGCGCTTCTTCATTACAGGATTTAACTAAGGACAGGCTTCTGACAATATAGGCTCAAATATATGAACTAAGTGAAGTCAAATCTGCAATCTCGATGGGCGTAGGTGGTCTAGTGACAGGTGGTGCGCGCTCTCATCTCATGCACAATAATCAGAGTATATACCCAAGCGTTTATTTCTTTCTTAGTCTTGGAGTAGGGAGGTCCTAACTCTAATGGAACCCGGATGTATATCGCAGTGGAGTGCCTCCTTAAGTACATTCCACTCCGAAGCGCTTTATAGGGCGCGGCGTACGGGTTTGGGTGAGAGTGTATCAAATTCTCTCACCCCGCCACATCCTCGCCACTCAGACCACACCCTGTCTAGCGCCGTGACATAGACTGAACAATAGCACCTAGAAGAAGTTGGACTATTCAGCTACTACTACCCCACAAACCGTAAGCGGGCAAAAAAAATTTTTTGTCGAAACGGCGCATAGGGGTTATTTGGGGCGTTGTTCACGAATATACCTCTGTTTCCCAGGTTTACGCTAATATGGTGCAATTGCTGTAAGCACCGATCATTTCCATTAAAAACACTGAAATTAGCGCATAGGGGTTATTTCGCGCGCTTATCGTGAGCATGACATTCATTTTTAGCACGTACCCCGTAGGGCTCCAATATAGCTCAATCATTCCTTCTGTGGCTGTAGGGGCAGTGTGGCTGGAAAGGGGCACTAATTTCCTCTTTGTCATCTTTCACCTTGCTTTGTCCTACATGTGTCTGTTTTTACCTAAACGTTAGTGAACGGAGGGGGTGTTCCCTTTTTTCTTTGAGGTTAGGCAAAAATAAAATAAAACTTCTTGTCTCATTTATAGCATGTTTCCTACAAATCTCACACGCGACTTATTATGTGCTAAATTCTTGTAATCGAGTAGGGTCCTCGTCTTCGTCCATTCTAGTGGTATATGAAAGTGGTGAATTCCCTTCTAGGATATATGTAGTAGCCACGCAGGTTACACAATTCCCGCAGGCGAGCACTATGTGTGAAATACACTGCTCTGATAAAGTGGGTGCCAAAAAAACCAATTTTTCCTCGTTCACTTTCATCCCCACTTTAGTGGAACTTCAGCAGATTATGACGAAGTATTTTTATGCCTGAATTCAAGAGCATACCTCACTCTATCACTATACTCCGAAACAGCCTTCTGCATGGGCAGGAACGGGAGCTTTTTCCGAGTGAACAAGGTGTGTCACCTCAACTGGGCAAAATCCGAGATTACCACTCTCGCTCACAACCTTGCTAGAATCCGTCACTCTGGGTGCCTGAGGGGATTGATACTGGGTGTTGTTCTTGAATATTCCGTTTTTTCCGGGTTCCCAACGCCCTTCGTTTTCAAGAGCCAGAACGTGCCATTACCAATGGAACCCCTCCGGAGGGAGGTTTGAGGTATGAAAAATGACACTTCGGATCATAGCAGTGTTGTCCTAGCAGCAAGGGCTCTGTGACTTCCATGAACTGAAATGCCGGTCCTTTGGAAGCTCCCCACAAAAGACCTACCACGGAACCTAGCCCCAGTGTTTCAAGCAGACCTTGATACTGTAGGTGCACTGGAGCCGGGCTGCGTCAACTGAAGGCTCCGTATTTTGATGAAGGTGAAAGTAGTGAGTTTCAGCTTGCTCCTGTTTCTGGAGGAACATTTCGGGAATATCTTGCCCCAGTACTTTTATGTCTTTCTTTACCCTAGGTTTTGTATACATAGCGGATATGAGCTGTGACCAAAATTACTCTTTCTGTGGCACCCCATGAGTCACCTCTCACCCATTTGTTTGTTTGTGCTAGGATGTGCACCTAGATGGTCGGACCTTATGTGTCCCACATGTTACTCCGACCCTCTTTCGATTTGTACCTTTTGTTATGAGATCGATTTTCGTGATCGCTATCGATTACTTAACGTAACTGTGACAGAGAACAGATTTCGAGTTGTTCTTTTACCAGCTCTGATGGCGCACAATACTGCGCGCATCACCATATAATTAAGCGATAGTGCAAATCTTTGTTTGCTGATAGCGATGTTAAGTAAGGCCGTTTTGCATTCTACCGTAAGGTGCGTGTAATGTGGTACACAGCTGTATATCAACAAGGAATATCAGCTTCAGAAAGGCCGTTGGAACCGTAACCATTAAAAAATAGTTAGATAATAACGGCATGTATTAAAATCAAACTCACTTTCCGCTAACCTTGAAGACCAATTTTTCTCTGACTCCGAAAGGAGAGCACTAAAGACGCTCAATATGGCTGCGCATGTTCCCCCTCTGTATCTCCAAGGTAGTTGTTCAGTCAAGCATTTTCCTTTTTGTCATATGAAAGCTTCTGACTAGACCTTTCGTGGTGTCAAAAAAGAATTTTTCCAGCCGCAGGTCGAGATCTCGGTCCCGCTCCAGACGTGATCGAGACAGAAGCCAGAATGGAAGAGATCGTTTCAAAAGACGTGAGCGAGATGACAGGAAAAGTAAGAAGGAGAAACGGAGGTTAGCAACACTAGAATCGTTTTTTCAGTTCTCACTGTTCATGCTACGCACGATATGAAAGAAAAGGCCACAAGTTTGTGCTAGATTTCATTTTAAAAACTCGTATGTGATGTTATTCTTCTTACGTTTGTTTTAACACCAGGCGTGAAAGATCTCGCACTCCGGTGAGAAGGAAAAGCGGAAAATCCAGAAGAAGACGTTCCACAAGCAGTGACAGCAGCGATGACCAAATAACGTATGTCCCGTATTTTTTTGTGTGTACAGTAGGCTTTTCTGTGTTGCGGTTATGTCTTGTGGCGCGCTATTCGCTAGCGGGACACAAACATAGCCCTCGCCTGTCCGTGCTCCCCCATCATCCTGAAGCAAGCCCTACTAGCCTAAATAAACAGTGACGGACAAAGCTAATTATGAATTATGAGATGCACGCTTATGACTTGCATATACGCAGTCTAACTCCGCGGCACTTTTTTTGAAAATCTACTTGGCTCATTGTGAAAACCATTTTCGAGAATCTTAGAATGGATGCTCCTCGAGACCTTCGAAAGGTGTGTGCTCGTCAGTTGATTGCAAATTGCTCTGTACAAAATGTTTTCTTTCAACTCTTCATTTAGTCGGATGCTCCCCACTGATTTCTTTTCTCATTCAAGCTCTCTGTTTTCTAGTTTACGAGATCGGACGACTTTGTTCGGTGAGCTCGTCCGAAAGCACGGTGACTCAGCTGACGCTTTGATCAGGAATCGAGATAAACATCGCAAGTTGAAACGAAGGAAGAGAAATAGTTCATCAAGTTCTTCAAGCAGTGACGTAAGTTTTCGATACTTAAAGTTTTTTCGCGTCCAGAAAGTGTAGAAATAAGGTGTTCCTTTTTTTCTTATTGTACAGTAGAATTCTTTTAAGGACACCAAAAATATGGATAAGAAGGCTGCGTCAGTACCTATTTCAATGCCAGTCGCCTGCCCACCACCAACATTCCTTGATCCAGCAACAGCACAATATTATCAATTAGTACGTCTAAGAGATGCACCTTTAGCTATCGGTGTTCTTAAACTTTCTGTACCTAGAGGGTTGCAGAAATCTCTTAAAAAGAAGTAAATTGTGTCTATGGTGAATAGAGGTTTAGATCACTGCAAGTGGGCTCGTTGTTCCGGTTGCAGTCCCTCCTCCACCATCTATATCTGGTATGCACCTACCTCCACCTCCAATTCCACCTGTTCCCGGTGTCTCGTGCTCCTCGGATGCAAAGGTATACAGCGAAGTTTTTTATTTTATTTTTTTAACATAGCACGCCGATGAATAGTTGTAATCAGGAAGAGCGCAGATTGCTGGAGATGTGTGTTGAAGATAGAGGAAGTAGGAATTACTATAATAATTGGGAACAGCGCATGACATACATATGTAAATTTTCTTCAGAGCCTTCCTTTAATTTATTTTGAAGTTTCGTGTGTTAGTGCACACATATTTCGTAAATTGGAGCATTCTAAAAAATCTGCTTGTTGTTATCATTGAATCGACTTCTCTAAAAGGCCTCTGTTATTGTATGTGTCTAAATGTTCTTTTTTTTCCAGAATTTGACCGCTCCACCGCCACCGACCATGATGTTCCCGTCACTTAGCAGTATTCCTGTTCCTCCTCCTCTGCCACCTCTTCCACCACCTCCATTCGAAACAGCACCACCTCCCCCTCTTCCGCCTCCAGGATCCCTGACCTCTTCTAATGACCAAGCAGTACCCTCTGGATCAGGAACTAGTTCATCATCGCACGCACGCTCGTCATTACCAATCCCAAATGTCTCAATTTTAAAGAAGAGGGGATTCGATCGTCCAACGTATGTTTGGCTTTTCTGGGCTCGTTTCTCGATAGTATCGATGTGAAGTGCAATATTTTCAGAGTGCTTAATAAGGTCCGAAGGGACATCGATCTCTCACAGGAATGGGGAAGCGGTTTCGTCGAGAAATATGAGATTTTGTATCAAGTCGGTGAGGGCACCTATGGGCAGGTGTACAAAGCAAGGGATAAAATAACTGGTAGGTGTCCTGTTGTTTAGTACATCTAATATAATAGGCTTGAGAAGTTATAATTCGGGATTTTAGTAGTGTGTTTTCAGGTGAACAAGTGGCCTTGAAAAAAGTCAGACTAGAGAATGAGAAGGAAGGTTTTCCTATCACAGCTGTTCGCGAAATTAAGATATTACGGCAGCTTAATCATGCAAACGTTGTAAAGCTGTTAGACATTGTTACTGATAAACTGTCCGCAGCAGATATGCGTACAGAAAGGGGTACGTTGTACATTAGGTGTATGCTTGTGTTTAAATTATTGCAATTGTTATTTCAGCAAATTTTTATTTGGTATTTGAATACGTGGATCATGATCTAATGGGACTGCTGGAGTCTTCACATCTCGTCAATTTTCATAATGATCAGATTCGGAATCTTTTCAGACAGTTAATTCTGGTACGTGTTTTCGTAAGAATTTCGGTATATCAGGTCTGCCTTCGACTCATTGTGAATGCCATGTCAAACGTGCTCTAAGACTGGCTGCTATTTGCAACGACTAAGATACATTTGGACATGCATTTCATTGCTTTAGGGTCTTGAATATTGTCATGCTGCCGGGTTTTTGCATCGGGATATTAAATGCAGTAATATTCTTTTGAATAACAGGTACACTTTGTTTATTGGGAAAGTATGAGGGGCTCGATACAATTATGTATTTTGTGAAATTTTTTTATTTGCAGAGGAGAGATTAAAATTGCTGATTTTGGTCTCGCAAGATATTACTCCTCTGACCAGGAACGCTTATATACGAATCGAGTGATTACCCTTTGGTATCGCCCTCCTGAACTGCTGCTCGGTGATGAGCATTACGGTCCAGCAATTGATGTTTGGAGCATCGGGTTGGTTATCACTAGAAAAATTCCTTGTACTCGGGTGTATGGTGTGTTGAATTTGTGTAATGCGTATCTAATGTAATCGGTGTTTTAGTTGCATACTTGGTGAGTTCTTCACGAGAAAGCCTCTGTTCCAAGGAAATAATGAAGCTGCTCAACTGGATCTCATCTCAAGGGTACATCTTTAATCATTTGCCTGACAAAAAGTTTTTTCATGGTGATCGAAATAGGTCTGTGGAACACCTAGTCCAGCGAATTGGCCAGATGTTGAGAAGATGCCTCTCTTTAGTACTCTGAAAAGTAAGAAACAGTATGTCAGATGTCTCCGAGAAGAGTTTTCGCAGTAAGTGTTTTGTATTCGCAAGATTTTTAATTCCGTTTGTTAGCTTTTCGACCCGAGTTCATTAAGTCTTCCTCAAACACATCACGTGTTTAGGTCTTGAGTGCAATGGTATTTTCAGAGTTGTACCATCGGGAGCTATAGACCTTATGGACAAAATGCTGCTTCTTGATCCGAAGCGGCGAATATCGGCGAAAGATGCTATCAATCACTTCTGGATTAAGAACTTTGACTATTCTAGTGTCCCTCCGCTAAGATTGCCTCAACACCAGGTATGCTTATGCTGTTTAGTTTTTAAGGCGACTGTTACCGTTATGCAGATATTCTTTATTGATTCATTTTCTTCCATTTCTTTTGTCTACGCCTAACTTTCTTCCTCTTTTCTCCATTGATCTCGCTCAACTTTGCTTTAGGATTGTCATGAGTTGTGGAGTAAAAAGCAGCGGAAGGAGCGGCGTTCTATAAATCCAAGGACTCAGCAGTTCGAAGGACAGGAATCGGAACCACTTGCCTGTCCACCCGCTCCTGCCGCAAATCTGCACTATGATAGACGGCGCAATTCTCCTTCTAATGGCTATGTTAATCCGTCCTCCATCAATCCTAGCAGGATAGAAGGTAATCCTAGTTTTTACCGCTTTTGTATTGCTTAACAACTTTAGATGATTCGATTTAGCTGTTGAGCAAGCTATATCAGCTGCATTGCAAACGTCAGATACATCACAGCTGGTAAGATTACTACAGTATACTACTGAAGCTGACGATGCTGTTATTCTCAACAGGATCTCGGTATGAATTTGAATGCAGAATTATTATAATAAAGTTATTTTGGAATGTCTTTCTATGCGTCATAACAGGGACGTCTGTCATGGTCCCTGTCATTTAGGATATATCGTATTTTAGCAGTCCGCTCAGTTCGCTGTACCTGCTGGTGATTCTCGTCCGATAAAGGAGAGATTACTTGATGTTCTGTCGAACAGAGTGCATCTTGGTAGGATACAATTTTCTACGATTTTTAAACAAATATTCGTTGTTGCATTGGATGTTGTAGCTCTACTAAATGTAGCTTTTGGCTACCGGATTATGTGTGTAACGAGCATTCGATTCAGTCTTTTGCTTTTCTTGACGCTCCCCTAAATACACAACCATTCGAGGAAACTGTTTTCTTAATCCAGTTAAGTGTTCGTTTCGTTTAGGAAGAGGTACTTCGTCAGGCAGTTTCGTTTCTGGACATCCTGGAAGTGTACTGCAGCAATTTCCTTCGACTGCTAATCCCACTGAGCATTCTAGTGTCTATCGAGGTGTCACTCATCATCCTCAGCCACCATCTTATAGATGACAGAGACACTATGTTCATGTGATAATAAGGTAATGTGCAAGCAGAGCTGGAGCTCTACCTAAAGTAACCCAAAAAATTCTTTGTTCGACGCTATCGATTACTATCGATTCAGAGATGTGGTTGTGATTGATTGTCTGTCATTGTTACGTTTAATTAAATTCCATCCACCCTTGTGCGATGTAGTTCTATAAGTTCTGCATTGCAACTTTCGACAATCCTTTCATTCAACGGCTCTTCGGCTAAACGTAGAAGATTTACGCGAAGTTATGTTCCGAGAATTCGTTTTTGTAATAGATTCATTTTTATGGTTATTTTCCTCTTACCATAGACTCAATGCGGTTACCCTGGTACTACAGAGGACTTTCTTGTGCAGACTTGGCCGCAGTCATACTTTGCGATTGATTTGCAGTCCGCTCCCACTTCCGCTTAAGAATAGTTACTTATCGACCGGGTGTGTGCCACTAGGGTAGGAAATTCGCGCAGCCGGTGGTGGCGCGTGACTCGCTGCGTGCGAGCTAGGGTCGCGCCGTATCATTTGAGCGGGTCCTGTGAATGATTGCTCTTAAAATGGGACGTAAGACGCCGTTATCGCTTCAGAACCCAACTGTTTCGGCGTATGTAGCTTCCTCCCATCGAGTCGCACGGTGACACTGCGACGCGAATTCTTCTTATGGCACACACCTCTTATCGACCCCATCGTTTGCAAAATTGCAAGTGTCACGATGCATGACGCAGACGAGGCATTTGTATTTCATCGTCCTGCGTCGTACTGAGCATCGTTACGGACGACGGATTCCTCAGGTGAGAGCGCTGACTACGTAATATACTTTTCTGTGTCTCATGCATCGCGGCAAGTGCTACTTGACGGTTTTGCGGAAACAAAAATCGCAGAGTATGCGGCTCCAGCGGTTCTGCACACGCATGTATTTTCAAATTGATTTCGTATACCTCTCCATTCTACGATAGTTGTCCGAAGGACGAAGTGTTTTTTCCGTGAGACACTGGTGAAACATTTGCACTGAACGGCATTACTACGGTACGTGGGTTCTACAATGACAGGTGTGGTGTCAAATCTTTTTTACAGCTTACAAAGGATTTTGCAGCTTACAAAGAAAAGGTCAAAGTGCCATTTGCAATAAAACACATGCTAGTCGTCGCCTTTTGGACGCTGATTTCAAATCTGTTTTCAGAATATGCCAAGCTATTCTCTTAATGGTGTTGTGGAGGTTTTATGTGTACTGGCTCCACATGTATAAGCGTGTCCCTTGCTCACGTCGCAGATGAATACTAGGGAAATAGGCGAGCAAGCAACAGCATAGCAAGTGTTACCCTGTTCAATAACTGTCATTTTCCTTTTCTATGTACCTCACTATCTATCGCCAAGACCGCAGAAAGCCGGAATTCCATAGCCCACCAATTAGGCGCTGTTGCATAAAGAGATTATGATATCCGGGCTCAGGGGGTTGAATTACCCCTACAGGCAAACTTTCGGCCAAATCGAGTTTTTGGCCCAACCACGAAAAATTAAGGGTGGCAATGGGGTCAGTGATAGTTTTTCGAAATTTGCATTGAAAAATCCATCAACCATGGCAAAGGTAACCTTGACATATTTTTACAGGAGCCAATGCCATCAAATGCTCGTAAAAAGAGCCAAATAAGGGCATTAGTTTGGCAGCGGTAAGCAACAACTCCTTTGTTTGATGTGTTGTCGTTCAACGCCTATCAATCTTTCGAAATTTGGTCAAATCTTGAATTGGTGAAATTTTGTCGTGAGGTAATTTGAACCCCCAAACAAGAAAATCTTACCTGTTTTGCTTGAAAACGTCTGGCTTGCGCGTTATGGACTCCCAAACATACCATGTGATAGTATTTTTTTTCTGAAAACACTCCATAACTCCATTCAGAGAATTGTTTGGCAGATTTGGATTAGCATCCATTTTTGCATTTGGAAATTTGAAATCAGCATCCAAAAGCGCATCGAGTGACATGTGTCCCATTGAAAATGGCCACTTCAACCTGGTATTCTATTACTTTATTACTTATGATGATTTGCTGGAGTGGCCAGCTTGTATGTTTACAGGGTTTGGGCATCATGCCCTTTTTGACATGGATTTTACAGAGTCGGAACATTTACTCGTGTATGTTCAACGTGGTACATCGTCTCTGTTATACAGTTCACTTTCTTGCTGATGTTGAGGCTCAGTTGCTCTTAAATAACAAAAACTCAAGCGTTGGAAGATATTGAACGCATTACCTCTGGCTTAGTCGTAGTCTTAGTGCTTGCGTTAATCCTACTCCTATCACACACTTTATCACTGGCTCTCGGCAGGTGCGGCAATAGGTCATTTTGCTACATCTGACCATTACCCTCCTTTTCCACTCCCACCCGTATTTTCATACTCATTTGGTCTTTTTGCACTTATGATATTTCTTGTACGCTCGCTAAAAAGCCCTAAATGTTTTACTCACAACTAGGGTCAACCATAGGGAAATGCAGTAAGGCTACTACGAGTGTGTGATGCTGGGCCATCTGAGGACGTGTTGCAGGTAAATCTTGAGTCTATAAGTGAGCAGCTTACCATAAGAACCTGTCGCATTTTCTACATCAGCTTTTACATGTCCCCTTACCAGTGAGCTCTGTTTCAAGTGCAGTCGGTTTTTAGACAAGGCCCTTATGTTCTTTTTATGCTGAGATGCTGGGGATTTAGCCACCTGGCTCATCCCGCTGTATTCCCCAATGTGACAAGGAAATGTGGCAGATCGCTGTGGTTATTTTATTTATAAGACCTTATGTAGTTCATCTGTGGTTTTTAACGTCCTTGTCAGTATGATTTATAGAACTATTTCTAATGAGAAAGTGGGGGTAGTAGTTTCAAGGTACAGTCGTCAAGACATCTCGATTGTCGGTGTTTTCGTGAACTCAGCTGCGAGCTTCTACCATAACTTGAAAGGGCCACGTGATTTTTAGTGAGGAGCGCTCATCACCTTGGTTTTTATCCATGACTTTTCACAGACTTACTTCAACCTACAAATTTCAATCTGTTCTCTTCGAATTTAATTCATTGCTCTGGCTGTGGGACATTTACCACTAGATTTCTTTTGAGAAGTGATACGAGGAATAGTTGATCGCTTCTAGTTTGCCTTGACTTCAAAACCAAACATCTTGTAGTTCCTTACCTATTGGGACATGCTCCCTCAACAGCCCATGTGTTTAGTGCAGAGTTTCTCCTTTGTTGGACTTGCCAACTCCAGAATGCCAAGTACGGTTTACTTATGAAAACATGGAGAATTATCACTTCTTATTCATGAGCTTTCCTTTCTGCCATTTCTATTTTGAAATCAGATTTGCCAGGAAATCGGTTTTAGTCATTTGAGGTTGAACTTCCTGAAGAAGATTCAGGTGTCATACCATAAAATGTGTTAATTTACATTATTTCAACAGTCACTTTATCTGATTGTTTCAGGTATTCGCAGCGGAGTTTCTCCCGCTCACTGGTCCATCTGACGGCATCTAACCCTCCTTTATGTGTATTTGATGTCAGCCGGATTTGCTTGTGTCTATTACGTTTGTACTTATTCACGAGTAACGCATTCATTGGGAGTGATGTTGTTAATTAAATCATATAAAAATTATACAGAGACACGCATTGTAAGCAGAGAGACCTCTTCATCTCTCCAAAACTGATCAACTTCTCTTAATTCTCTGAAATTGTAATCGCTACGCTTAGTACGCATGTGATGTACCGAACGGCGACACATGTTTATTACGCTAGTCATTTGACATTGTACTGATCACGCCGAAGTGTCTTTGGTGTTTCGCTGTTCCTCCAGGTGTTTCCAGGGATTGGCTGTCATTGCTGGGATCACATAAGCACGGATATCCACCTCCTAAAGTCGTAAGTATCGTATCTTGAGCTTGTACTTATTTAAATTTATTTAAAAATGCATCAAAATCCTTGCGTTCTATTGTCGAAGTATTGGAAAATTATTATACGAGTTGCTTTTGAGTTCTTTAATACGCAGTACTCCAGTGAAGGGGGTAGATGCAGCTGAATGCGTCTGAGGGGAGGCATGGGCAACGTTCGTAAATGGATGCGTCGTTACTTCTGTAAAATAAAGGGACGCTAAGCAGCGTTCTGCAGCTGTCAAGCAAGGCAGCTTCTGATCCGCTGCCCAAACCTGCCTACTTCCAAGAAGCGTTTCCTTGTGGAACAGCGTCGGTACTTCTGTAACTAATAACTCACATTTCCTTTCTTTGGGGTGTATTATACTTCATATGCCTAATGGGTCATTGTGAGTTGTTTTTAGGTTTCAGCATAATTTTATGGGACATTTCAAAACATCGGCATCGCGCATGTGTTCTCAGTGCGCATTTCAGAATATGAGGCAGTTCGTTTCAAAGGCGTTTAATCCCACCAAGAGATTTAGAGAATGGGCTTTGAAGGGGGTACGCGAGAGGGATTAATCTTGTGGTGAAGGGATACTAGCGCTATCAAGACTCGCGTCGAGGCAGTCACATTAATGCCATGGTTGAAGTTCCTTCGCGCAAGGATACGATGGCCGCTTCTCAACGGGCATGCCATATGCGGTCATGCCGAAGTGCATGTGAGAGATTTTTGGATAAAAGCATTGCAGGAAGATTGCTGCTGGACCTCTTGAAGGGAGCCTTTTTCAGTTTGGTACCGTATGTTTGTCCTCTCAGCACCATGAGGGTTATTTGATTTCTCAAGAATTGAAGCCATCATCACAGTGAATCAACTGCGAGGGTTAAGTTGGCGACGTGTGGCGTAACTCGAGTTGAAAGAAGCGCTCCAACCCCTTACTTTGAACCTTTGGTGGAGCATGTGGCACCGATGGCTGAATGGTCATGGGGATGGGCAGCGGTCGCGGCTTTGATTACCGTTATCCTATTCTTTCAGCAATGGACAAGGCGCGAAAAATCGCTTCCGATGAGAATGCAGGGGAGGAAGAAGGTCGTTCCCTAAGTTTTTGGTCATTCGCTGAGTTGTCTCTACACAGCGGCTTCGCTTAAAACATCTGTGACATTCGATAATTGACAAAATTACTCATCCTGTTTCTTCCCCGTGGCAATGAAAAAGGTCATGTTTAACCAACAGAATTAAGGCGAAAAGTAAATATTATCTTGCCTGTGTCCGTTGTTCAAACAGCCTTTTATTGTAGGATCCTGAAGCATGTCCACGAGGAGTACCGTAAGACTGCCTGTTATGCCATCGATTCGACTGCTGTTGAGCACCACGACCAAACGAGTACCGTGGATCGGACCAACCGTTGGGGTTACTGCGAATGTCTTGGTATGGACTCGCATATTGCTGACGCTCGTTTGTGTTCGGTCCTTAACATATAGTGCATAGCTGTTAATGGTCAGGTATTGACTTGTAACTGAAGAAAAGGAAGAGTCTATACGGATTGTCTGGTCAGTGAGTTTATGAGCTTTGAGCTCTCACTATTCCTAATGATCAAGATGGAAATGATCTCAACGAATTGCAAGATGGCATTTGACGTCTTGGTTGTTTTCCATTCATCAGAAACAAAACTTCCTACTTCGTTTATAGATTTGCAGCATGACTCAACAAACTGTTCTGTTATTATTCTAAAAAAGTTGAATGAAAACTGTAAAATGTTCAAAAAAAAAACTGATATCGTCCGTTTTCTTAGAAAATGTAATCTTACCTCTCCACTTTTGTCCACCTCTCCACGGTGTCCGCTGTCCATAATTGCGACCGCGATTAGGAGATGGGAGCATGGGATCCATTCTGAGAGTGCTATTTTTTATGATGGGGAAATCATCAATATAATTTGCTGATATCCATGGATTGACCGGTCTTATGTGAACATAGGAGGCTATGAGGATACCGAGCGAGTCAACAGGGTATCGGGACGATACGAAGATTTTTACAGCAGGAATGTAATTTTGAATTCTGAGCTTGAGACTGTAACGATTTTTGGGACGGATGGAGCAGTCTGCCCCCCCCCCCTCTTTCCCGATCCATCCATATAGCGCTCAAAGGCGTGTTACGAAGCCATTTGGAAATAAGGTGTAGGAGGAGTACTACGCAGACTGACAGGAAATTATTTGCCCATACGATGTGTAGTATGCATGCTGTGTAATAATGGATAACTTCGGGTGAGGGAACTTCCTGAGGGGTCGTGCTAGAGCTTTGCGCGGCATTAGTGCTTCCCATCATGCCCTTGGGTACTATGGCGTTAGTATCGATTGCGTTTCGATGTGTGTTTCCCTGCGGCTCATAGCAGAATACTAGTTAAAGATTTAGCACTCTCTTATTTTCTTTTTTCTGAGTGGCTTTTAAAGTGATCGGATTTAAGTGGCTTCGTCAATCTGTGCCCTAGCAGAACTCCCACTAAGCTTACTCGCTGAGTGCTGGGCGCAAAGCAGGAGGTGCTATTTTTCACAGCGCGGTACCGGATTTCTCCTAAGCTACAGTACCTAAGAAGGAGTAAAGCATTCGTACATGTGTGGGTCAAAGTGTTATGTGCTTCCTTCTTTAGATACCTGCGAAAATTCAGAACAATCATCGTGTGCAGCAAAACACAATAATAACGAGACAATAAACGCGAAACATAATCAAGTCACAATAGAGAAAAAAGCAATCAGCAAATGTAACTTGGAGAAACAGGGGCAATACTTCCCCAACAAGAGTGCAGATGGGCGGGGACAAAACTTGGCAAAATGCCAAGTTTGCATAAAGGTATTATACACGGAATAGTTAATTGGTTTTGGTGAGGACAATCAGCCATATGGCCTCCTGGACCATGCCCCTGTTTCTTGATTGACGAGTAATGGGTGCTTCCACGCCTCGTGACCTTATTGTAACTTTCTATTCGCATCATCCTGGGCGGTGCCATAAAACTGTTAGTGAGAGCAGTAGTCACTCAAATGTCAGAGTACCAGGTTTTAGCGGAGATTTCTAGTTCGATTCTGCGTCATTTAAAAAAGAATCAGGACAGGAAGATCTATTTTTTGACAGCGGTATAAAAAGCATTGTTATTGGGCTGATTGGTTACTACTACGATACTCCACTACGATTCCTAATCTTTGGATTTCACGTTATTCATACCTATAAACTCCAAAATCAAAAGATTGCTTCCAACAATAGCACTTGGGATAGCTCGACCGCGTGGATTTTAGCTTATTCCTAAGGAAAAAGAATAGGGCGAACTGAATTTTCTGAAATGCAAGATGAAGGCTTAGCATATCTATAAAAGTGGCTCGTTCGTCTTATGGCCCTGTCTTGCGTCCAGCTGATGTACCACCCAGTTCCACTGACCATTTCCACGTTCATACGCCCGGTCAAAGAGTGTGTTTTGTAGAATACCACTACGGTCCTCCATTATCGTTGAAATAAATTCTTTTCGATTCGATCCCCGGAACATTCCTTGCTGATCGCGTGAAAATGCGGTCCTCTTATCTTGTGGGGTGATCTTCGCCTAATCATCGTTATCTTTTATGATACAGTCCGTTTATTCGTGAGTGCGATGCCATTTCTCTATACTGTTCTGCCTTTGCGGATCTTCATTCATCAGTCGCCTGTATATTCTCGGGATGTTTCGTTCTACTTCGCGTCGTTTATTAAACTCATTCCGTTTCGTTTGAATCGTAGTCGTCATATTTATTTCCTCGCTTACGCATCCATCTTTAACCTTTGTGATTTTCAGATATGGCGAAAGTTGCCTCAGCAATTACAACTTATTTTCGCCGACATAGCGCCAAAGAATGGGCCGACTATTTCATGTCAACTCACTTCTGGGGACCTGTTGCTAATTGGGGTATTCCACTTGCAGCCATTGCTGATTTGAAGGTCTGTTATGGATTATAACGACTATGGCTTACTACTGCGGACTACTTTAGAAAAATCCTGACATGATCTCCGGTAACATGACCGTGGCACTGTGCATGTATTCATCTGTATTCATGCGGTTCGCATGGCACGTTCAACCACGGAATCTCTTGCTTTTCGCGTGCCATTTCACAAACCTATCGGCACAGTCAGTTCAGGTTCGTTTTACTGCTAAGTATCTTACACCTGACCCAAATGATAACTTGCTTCCCTTTTCAGCTTGTCCGTTATTTGAATCACAACTTCTTACACATTACTGAAGACCCTGTCGTGAAAAAAGAGCGCTTAGCTGGGGGAGCTAAGGTTAAAACTGATCCTCATCTTATGCACAGCTAGCCTGATGGACTCTATTCAGATATGCTATACTATATATCGATTGCTAACATTTGCAAGTGTTTAGGCATAAATTTTTAAAGTTTTCTGTAAAAAACGGGTTGAAAACCAATAAAATGTTTCAAGTATTTCTCGGAACCTCCGCATATCATATGTCTTTCAAAACAATGTCTTTATAATGGTAATAATTCATTGCATACGCGAACAATGTATAAAATAGGATTAATGGGGTTTCCCTCGAGACCTTCCACTTCGTTTTGGGCGTGGTGACTGAGATTTTGTAGCAGCCTTCGTTTTGGTAGGCGAACCACTCGGTGTATTTGATTGTTGAGAACGCATTCGTGATCTAAACGTAAATGAACATTCTTGATGAACACTTTTATGTGCTGCATGCCGCATTGATGCTCAGGGGGGTTGGAATTTGTTGAATGTGAACAGTCAAATTAGATTTACTGAATCACGCATGTCATGACATCTACGGTACGCTATTAATCATCAGTTATGTAAAGCATGTAATTAACATTCAACCAATTGCCTCCCCCCGTTCCTCACCATACACACCATCAGTATGGTAATAGCCTAATAAGGGTAGACAAATAAGACTTACCTCCCAGCGTCGAGCGGTTTTTTGCGTTGCGGCTGTTCGAGATCATCAGTGATCGGTGGTGGAGTCGATTCCCTTTTGACTCGCTTTCTTTGCGATTTAGTGGGACTTGGTACTCTGGGCATTGGCGTTGAGGTAGACATGGGAAGAGTGCGGGATTTAGCTCTTGATGAGATCTGCAGGAGACCAAATACTATTTAAAATAATTTTGAGAAGTGCTGTAAGCATCACCCTTAATCCACTCCTTGTAATCGGAGAGAAGTTGATGCCGTCAGGGAAATCGCTCAGAGATGAAGGCAGCATATTAGGACCCTATAAGAAGAGACCATGGTTTCGCAAAAATTTGGGGCTTTTCTTCGCACCTTTCCGTTTTGCTTGGGTGAACTGTGAATCGCTCCGTCTCCATTAGAAAGCTCACGCGCTTGCTTCCTCGGGGATCTCTGCAATAATGTGCTCGATACACCCTCGATGAACAAAGCCGAGTTTTATTCAATAAGATTACCTTAGTTGGTGTGAGCTGCTTTGAAGGTGAAGATAACTGTGGTTGCGTTGAATTGCTGCGCAAGTTTCGCAGTGGCACTGGTTCCTTGGATGTCGAAGGTGAAATTTCATCGTTTCCGATCACAACCTGTAGCTGGCTCTGCATCAACATGGAAACTTGCAGAAACTGGACACATGATGAACTTAGAATTTGCTATGGGGTAAGATAATCTTTAGCAGGTCAACAATTGACAACTCACATTTTTGGAGCTCGTTTTCTTCAGAGGTACATCTGCCTTTCCTTTTCCACCTTTTGAAGGACTTCGTATGGAAAGCGTATCTAAAAAACAAACAAAAAAATATTCGTAAACATAAGATGACCAAAGAGTGGCCCTGCACCAACAATGAAACTGAGCGACTGAGAAAACCCATTCACTACCTAATGAGTGGTTTGATGATTGAAAAATGGGTCTAACAAATGAGAAAGAGAGTTGGCATGTGATGGCTATGTCGCTATGCTTCTAGTATGAGCATCAAACTTACCACGAGAGTTGGCTGATGAATGTTCAGGAACTTTATTGTTCCACTGTTGCTGCTTTTCTGATGCAACCATATTCTCCTGTTCATCTTTCAGAGGTCTTCTATTGGTCCTATTTCGAGTATTAACAGTACTGTTCTGCAAGTAAAGACTGTATAGGCCACACCTCACTCTCACACTCTCATTACTATGATTATCAACGGAACCGTAATATGTGACGCATCCCAGAAAAAGACTGATTAATGCTAAAAACTTCATCGTTTTATCCTTCCTTCGAGAATGCATCACGCAGCGGCATTGAGGAAATCTGAAGTGACTGTGGCGTGATTACCTTGATCTCTGGGTAAGATACGTCGTCACAGCGATCCACTTTCTTCTCATCGTGTTTATTTCGCTTTCGATTGGCAGCAACTGGACTATGAACCTGAACTATGAGTCATTCTGAGGAACCGAAGCAGCATTACAGCATAACCTATACGGAAATGAGCATGGCGCACATCTCTTATCTCGGTGTACGAGCAAATGGCAGTGAAAGTGAATTAATTTTTTGGATTACTAATACTATCATCATCAATTACTCAGTTGAGTTACTCAGTATATAAATTGACTCATTACATTCATCATCTCGCGAAAATCCTGGATATATGCCTTTACGATATGCAAACACATCACTGGGACCGTAACTATCAGCAGCTGCGGTAGAACGGCTCATGGCAGATTTCGCTGTTTTTTCTTGTTTTTTTTTTGTTGTTTTTCCGACTTTGCATGATAAGTTACACCACAGTCGCAAGATCAAGCGCAGCATCGCGAGATCGTGAGTTCTACTATCTGCCAAAAAGGAAGGGAACATAATTCGGAACAGTTCACAATGATGAACCTTGATTAAACACGATGTAATGACCCTGCGCACTAGTATTTCGGACCCAAAACAAATTGCGGAATAGGTCTATTTCCTATATAAGAGTGAAATAAAGTAAAAAAGTGAAACGAACCGGACTCTCCGGTGATGATATGTTATCACGAGTTGCAGTGCTGTCTCCTTCCATAATTCCTCTTCGGATGGTAGTACCTTTTTCCTGAAGACAATCAACAAGATTTTTGCAAGTAATTTCCATCAACTAAATGAAAACAGTATATGTGATGAGAGATTACTAACATTTTTCGGTTCGAAGAAGGAATCGCCACGATCTCGCGCTTTGCTTGTATTCGTTCGAGGACTGCGATGTTTTCTGAGAAACACTTGTGAGAATGAACAATAAAATGTGTAAAAATTTTACTAAATTAACATAAGACACTTCCTACTTCGTCCGCTTAGAAGCAGTCTTCTTCGTCATTGTAGCGTTGGTGCTTGTGTTCAAGAGTCTCCGTTGTTGTTCCGTAGGTGGTTTACCGTTTCGCTCTTTTTCGCCCTCAATTAACTCATGAGGAGCACATATCTGAAACATGTAAATGAACAGAGATCTGTTAAAAGCCGAAAGAAGCTTCTTAGAAGAACGGGGTGAAGTTTTATCATGCCTCACCATTGCTGCATGTTCCGAATTCTTATCATGAACGAAAAATCGTCTGGATAAAATTGGCTTGCGCGGTTCATGTCGTATGGTGATTTTTCCTCTGTATGTCAACATCAACATGCCCAAGTCTGCCAATGCCCACATTTTCTGCAAAAAGAAACATTTCCAGCTTGCTTAAGCAAGAATTTCGCCCGTAAAAGGCTTCGCACAAACCTTGCTCTGCCCAGTGACCTCAGCTTCACCTATTTCACCATTCTTGCGCCTCTTCTCCTGATGAGCATCATTAGACTCCTTCACGTCTTGCAGCATTCGATAGATGAACTCAAAATCGGTGCTCTCCTTCTTTGACATGAATGGCTCCATTATGAACCAAAGACACCTGAGTATAATAATTTAATAATAGCGATCCGATTATTTCACATCTGCTATATCAACACCAGTCGATGCCAAGACGAGTGAAGAAAAAACACGTCTGAGGTGAACTTCGGAAAACTGACTCCTGTAGAATAGCCAAATTCCTTAAGTCCGTATGAGTCGCAAGCATTGGTTGTTGCGCGAGAAGCCATATGGAGTAAGCGATCGCATATTCTGGTTGGTGATATGGAAGGAACGCTGAAAACTTCGAAGGTTTGAGTCCATAAATTTTCCACTGCAGTCAACAATTGAATTTCCAGAAAGGTTCTTGGAGCTATTCGAAATATGCGGTCAAAAGTAACCAATTTTCCAGAAAACCTACTTTTTTTTCAAAAAATTTGACACTACAGAAGAAATTCAGCTTGGCAGACTCGTCACGAAAGATGGGTAGCTCCAAAGGTTCAGGCCCAAGCTCATAAAGTGGAGAGAGCACAGTGAGAGCAGAAAACGGATACGACTACGCGGGAATGAAAAAGAAACGGGTAAAAGAGGTCTATGAATCCGAAAATGGAGGTTTTGAGCACCTAGTTTTCACTACTGATCTGTGCCAGCTCTCCAAAAGAATTTGAACTAGAGGAAAGGATAGTGCGGCGATAATTAAAAAGCGATGCAATACAAACTGACCAGGAGAAAATCCCGAAGACTGAATGAGACTTCGACGCCGATTCACTGCAGAAATTAGGAAAGCGCGACATTGCTCACGATACCTGAATATACTTGGGATGTACTGATGAGTTAAATTTCCATGTGACTGAAGTGACAAAAACAAACGATTTAATAGTCGCTTCCTCCTCATCATCGGCCGCACTCAGCAAATCAACTAGTGAGAAGAGCGCCAGAAATTCCACAGTAAGCCTTAAAAGAGAAACAGAAAGCCATAAATGCTGACTTGCTGGTGCGATGTATACAGACTAGCCATACCTGTTTCTCAAGATTCCCTTGTTCAAACGCTTCACGAAATAAAAGCGAACACAGTCTGCGCTATCCTGTGAATGGCATTTTCTACTAATTAAAAAAAGTGAGAGAGTAATGAGAAAAGCAATGTGCTCACAATCATCAGGTTAGCGAGAGTGGTGAACATTTCAACATCAATCATTTGTGAGTATTTTTGAACGTAGCACAATTTTAACAAAGAAGCACCAGCAACTGCACGTAACCAGGCTTTCTCCGTTTTCCTAAAATCCACGACAAGTAAATGATAACAAAGTAAGAATATAGAAAAATGATGAACATGTTAGAATGCGATCGCGACATTCCTGCAAAGGAAATTAGATGATCAGAAATAATGCATAGATTAGAGACTTACGAAATATTTTTGTCTGGATCATGTAAATCTCCAGAGGCTTGAATGAATGCCGCAAACATTTTGAATGTTTTCAAGGCCAACGCATCATCTTCCACTTCACCGCCACATGTAAACAAATAGCGAGTCAGTAATTTCATACCGTAAACCTGAAACAGTCGAAACTTTGACAGCATTCCTGTCTTTAATATTGTGCTGTTCCGGAGTCTCATGGTTATCTGAATGTTTGAAAAACAGTTGCGACTCCAAAATATTTATTCAAAAGACTCAAAAGACCCCTCAAAAGTCTCGAAAGTCTTGAAAATATTGCAATATTTCGGCGTATAACGCCTTCTTCAGGCCTGAAACTGTGGTTATTAGCTAATTATATATGATATAATTGCTTACGGCCCCGTCCCAAAAATATTTTTGGCGTGACCCACCCTGCCAGTGACGAATGGTGCAGGAAATGATAAACCCACCCGGTCGCACCCTTAAATAGTGAGGAAGCTACGACAGTAGATATGAGAGAGATCATGCAGTAATCAAAAATGATTACTGTGATCAAGTGAAGATATGAAGAATGTCACGTAGTTCGTCCTTACTATTTATTTCTGGTGATAACCGCTTTATTTCAAGGGCCTCAAGAATTTTTCTTTCTACAGGATTGTCTATTGAGCGGTGCAGTACTTTAATACCGATTGTGGGGGGTGTTTCATGGGCATGTACCTTCGTACGATGATTGGAGAAACTGCTATTGGGATAAGATGATGGGTTTACTAATGCTCTGCGGTGTTCATCAATGCGTTTGTAGAGCGGTCTCTTAGTTTCTCCAACGTACTTTTGCCCACATCCTTGGCATTCTATTAGATACACCGTTCCCCGGAGCTGGCATATTTTATGGTTATCACAGTAACTGCACCCCTCTCTTCCACATCTATCCTCGTAAACCCTTGAATATGTGAGTATACGCTTGAGATTGGGCGGAGAACGGAATATTAATCGTATTGGGAGCTTTGAGTTCTTGACCACACTGTTGACCCTTGATGCCGTTCTTTCATTAATATACGGCAATATTACCGTCATTTTTGATTACTGCATGATCTCTCTCATATCTACGTAGCTTCCTCACTATTTAAGGGTGCGACCGGGTGGGTTTATCATTTCCTGGACCATTCGTCACTGGCAGGGTGGGTCACGCCAAAA
This sequence comes from Trichostrongylus colubriformis, assembly GCA_963978905.1. Classification (NCBI taxonomy): domain Eukaryota; kingdom Metazoa; phylum Nematoda; class Chromadorea; order Rhabditida; family Trichostrongylidae; genus Trichostrongylus; species Trichostrongylus colubriformis. Next base: position 31,228,497 of record OZ022259.1, on the reverse strand, counting down.
ATATTTTTGGGACGGGGCCGTAAGCAATTATATCATATATAATTAGCTAATAACCACAGTTTCAGGCCTGAAGAAGGCGTTATACGCCGAAATATTGCAATATTTTCAAGACTTTCGAGACTTTTGAGGGGTCTTTTGAGTCTTTTGAATAAATATTTTGGAGTCGCAACTGTTTTTCAAACATTCCTGTCTTTGTTAAATTACCCACTAACATACAGTTTATTTCACAGCGACAGATAGGGCGTGGCTACGGACTTGGGTGAAAGTGTGTCAAACTCTCTCACCCACTCTCGCCACTCAAGGCCACATCCTATCATGCGCTCCGAAATGACTCTACGTCTGAAAAACTCTCACCTTTGGACGACAAAATCTCGACACAGTTTGCTCCTCCAGTGGGACCGTCATGTCAGTGGCTGCACGGTCTTCTACTTCTTCCGAAAGAGGACTTAGTATGACCTGAGTGGAGGAAAACATGTAGTTCGTTGAAAAACAAGAGGAATGGAAATGGCTCACTCCAGGGACGACGAACTCGGTTATAAGAGTTTTCACACGAGCACCAAATTCTTTAGGAAGATCACGATGAAATTCAGAGATCAGTTGCAAGGCATTTACGCATGCGCTCGGACTGTCCATTGACACACGCTCCTCGATTTCCTAAGGACATAATTAAGTCCTAGCATAAGTTTAATCATAAAATCATTAACGCATAAATCGAATGAATATACAGGGGGTGCCAAAAAAAAAGTAATTTTGTCTCCTCCACTTTCGACCCCATTTAGCCAAACTACAGTAAATTCTATTGAGGTATTCTCATCCCCAGAATCAGAGCAGACCTAACCATATCACTATACTCCGTGGCAGCCTCCTGCACGAGCAGGAACGGGAGCAAGGAAAGACTGAACAAGATGTATCACCTCAACTGGGCAAAATCCGAATTTTCTTCGCCCTCTTTCACAACCTTGCTGACGTCCGTTCAGTCTGGGTACCTAAGGGGATTCATACCGGATGGTGTTCTTTAACATTGCGTTTTCCCCGTGTTCCCAGCGCCCTTCGTTTCCAAGAGCCAAAACGTTCCCCTACCACTGAAACCCCTCTGGAGGCGGATTTGAGGCATGAAAATGATACTTTGGATCATAGCAGCCTTATCCAAGCAGCAGGGGCTCTGTGACTTCCAAGAACCGAAGGGCCAACCCTCAGGAGGCTTCCCACAAAAGACCTACCACGGAGCTTGGCTCCAATGTTTTAAGCGAATTTTTAAATGTAGGTACTCCGAAGCCCGACTGCGCCCAATGAAACCTCCATATTTTTATGAACATGAACGTGAGGAGCCACAGCTTGTTCCTACTTTTAGAGGAACATCTTGGGAATGTTTTGCCCCAATACCTTTATCTCTTTCGTTTCCCTACGTTTTGTAAAATTGGCAGATGTGAGCTGTGGGCAAAATTACTTTTTTTTGGCACCCCCTGTAAATTGAGAATTCTCCACAATTATACGTGATTGGCGGACAGCTTTCTATCCACTCTTCTCAGCGATACAAATCAATTGGTACAATACAGCACGAACCGGGTAAATTTGATTAAAACGAGTGGTACACTCCTCCTTTCCAAGAAGCCGGCAAACCGCACGAACAGCCAACTTGCAGCACCGACCGAATCCATCATTCTCACTTGTAAGTACTTCCCATACTTGCTGAAAGTGGCACGTGAGTCAATGACATTTACAAAGGCTTTGTCTAAAAACTGAAGAAGGCTACTGAAAATGTAAAATACGGGAGAAAAAGAAGACAGTGGCAAAAATGGACCAATGCATAGTAGTATGGAGTGGATATTGCTTGGAAAATTTGCATCGCATATTCACCAATACGACAAAAGGGAAAACAGCAGTGTGACACCAGTGTCTAAAGCCATCCCAAATATGTAGTGTTCTAGAAAGGGTCGCCCGTCCGAGTAACGTTCATCTACCCTTGTCTCAATAAAAGACTGTCCGTCCGCCTTGTGGAGATACAACAGATGATTTAACCCAGTTTTCTGTATAACACGACTTCTGACTTACTGAGACAGCCGAGTCGCACCATTCCTGCTCCTTAACTTTCAAACTTGACTGAAGCGTGATATGATAGAGTACTTGCAATCCGACCTCCACTAAAATGCTGCGTGAATCGTAGAAAGATACAAATCGAAGCAGATAAGGGAAGAAACATACACTGACCTGCCTTCGGATCATCACAGCTAATTATCTTCATAAGTCTATGTACCGAATCGCTCCTAGAAAAAATATGAGGAAAAGCTTCGCCCCAAATCTGAAAATAAATTTTCAAACGACTGGAATAGATCAATGGAATTTGAATTTTAAAAAAAGTTACTACAACCTTTAACAAACGTAGGACACTTGGCAATTTGGAGTTCGCCTCCAGATTTCCACAGTCTGCATCACATTTTATCCGCAGTACCACACGTAGAAACTCCTGTAAACCAAGCGATAAAGTGTCCAACGTAGGATAAGCCAGCCGTCTATCACCTTTGTACCGATCAGCCATGTACGATAAAGAAAAAAGAACTAACTGCCGTGCTATCCTGATCCATAATAAGAGGAGCAACTCTTTCCGCATATCGGCGGATGTTTGTCAGACAGTCTTTGGGGATATTGCCAGCATCCACAGACCGTGCTACCAAATCTTTCTGAAAATGTTAAGTATACAAAACGGCACTATTTACCCAAAGCTACCCCACTGCCTCTTCGAGCGATGAGGTCAAAGAGGAGGTTTTTAAAAAACCTTTCGATTTAGCTGCAAACTTCTACTCGGAGGTATTTTGACCCGTAGGGCACGAATATAACATTCATTTGGTGCGAAACCGCTTGGCGCCTGCGCCATAGGCGCCGGCGCCAAAATGGGGTGGCTCACCAAACTCGCTCAGAATTTGTCCCAAGGGGTATTTCGACCCGTAGAGCACGACTATGACATTTGTTTGGTGCGAAATCGCTTGGCGCCTGCGCCATAAGCGCTCGCGCCAAAATGGCGCCTATGGCGCAGGCGCCAAGCAGTTTCGCGCCAAACGAGTGTCATATTTGTGTTCTACGGGTCAAATTACCCCTGGGTACAAGTTTGCAGCCAAATCGAAAAGTTTTCCAAACATCACCTCTTCGACCACATCGGTTGGAGAGGCAGTGGGGTAGCTTTGGGTAAATAGTAGTACCTACAAAACTTATCGGCAGTCAAAAAAGGATAAAAATAAAACATAGAGCCTTCTATACCAGCGGAAACTAGGTCAAACAAGAAAAAATAAAACAGGCAAGAGTTCATTTGACTTTGTGAAATCATTCCAAGTGAGGAGGTCAGCCCAAAAGCTCCAAACTCTCTCTGTGCTCACCGCCAGTCACCTCTTGCAGCTCAATAACGAAACTAATAATGAAACCTTCCTCAAAACTAGAGCACGATATACAACTCACACAAACTTCCTCCACTTTGGCAGTAGTGTATTCGTTTGAAACCAGATATTCTGCATATTCGAAGCACTTCTGATCTGTTGAGAGGAGATTTGCGAAATGTTTCAAAGCGACTGAGAACTGCAATAGAAAAAACAACATCCATAATATAGCACTCTGTAACAGAGCTGAGTGAACAGAACTTCATTCATGCTTGAGGTTCACATTCGGTGGTATAGTATGCGGAGCTAAACTCACCCCTGCTGGATCATGGTGGGTGCTGCTTATCCGTTGAATTTTAGACTGCAGTTGGATCTTTTCATCGGATGATTGACGTGAAATGATGTCGAGCATTTCACGTAGTATTCGACGATGCCGTGACGATCGTGCAACAATTTCAGCGAAAACTCTGTAATACGAAATATCAACAAAGAGTACCTCAGACGAAAATCACAGCTGAATAATGTAGTTGAAAAGTTCTACTTACTGAGCCTCGTATTCATCTAATTTGTCGAACAAATCAATCATAGATCGGACTCTCTTCGTCATTTCCATTTTGTAAGGAATTATGTACGACGAGAAATACCTCTCTATCATTAACCTAAAAAAGTGACACCACGTGAATAAAATATGAGCTAGTCGTCATATGTCAAGGGATAAAGACATCACTCGGCTCATCCAGAACTTCAGCACGGTACTCACTTTTCTTCTGTCATGCTAGCCAGCATGTATAGTGCTAAAGCCTTCTTAGGAATGATTGCAACGGCTGCAGTCTCCGACGCAGTGTATTCATCACCCATTACCACTTTGAAATATAAATGCAGCAGTTTAGCGATAACATCTTGACGAATTTTCGGCTGCAACAAGTTACATAGTAATAGAAAAATGATACAAAGTCATCCACAACGTAGTGAGCTTCACGGTTATGAATACTGCGCTTGAAGGAATAAATCAAAAAGAGGAACAGTGTATGAAGTAAGAGGAAATAGGGGGAGCATAAGGATGCGGTCACTATCTGCAAGACATGATACAATTCATAGAATTACGAGCATCCAACCTTTTTGTCCTTCATTCTATCGCAGCAAGCAATAATGAGCGACTCGTTCACCGCTTCAAGTTTCTTTCTTGCAGTTTCTATGATGCATAGAACTGCCGTATGGCGAACGGAATCATCGAGATCACGAGTGAGACTACCAAGTACAGCTGAAAACCGGTTTTCCTTCTTTGCTGATCCGCAACTCTTTGATACTATGAATATAATATTGAAAAAACCCTTATGCTAGAAAAGAAAGAACTTACAAGAAATCTGTCCTCTCAATTGACTGTGCCGGAGAAGAATTTCATGCGAATCTCTTGCGCAGGTTTCTCGCACTTCAGCAGAAGTGTCCTTGAACCTGTAACGACTAAGTGAGCCCCTTTAAAACCTATGTGATAACACATGGACACAGATGAGCAACGCAAGACTAGCCTGACCTATCAATATAGCACTTCCAGAGCTTTGGATGATCATCGTAAAAGCGAGTTTTCGAATTAGAGACCAATTTACCGACGAGTTTTGTAGCCAGCAAACGCTGCTGATCATCTTCCGCCTGAAAGGAATGGCTACATTGCTTGTGAAAGAACTAACACATAACGTATTGGAGCTGTTTGTGCTCTCCTCAAATCGTGCAGCACCATGGATTGCACTTGGCCACCCAGGCCCGGGTCATATGAAAACGTCAATTTCTGGGGGTTAAAGGAGTTATCATGCGTTTTAAAGATGGAGAACAACATATCTGTCAGTCATAGATCCAATGTGACCATGGTTTGACATCACTACAGAAACTTAGAATTGAGCAGCACAGCCAACAGAAGAGTAATCTTGGTCAAAGTTTCATCCGCAGAGCTACGTAGATATCCTGCTAATCTCCGAGTATTTCGAAGAAAAGAGTGGACCGCTGCGCGGATTCTAGAGGGATTATCCAAGAAACACAATGCCCCATATCCTCGAGCAAAGCTCCGGCGGTAATGGGATTCTGAGAGATATTAGTGACTTAACTGTTTCTAAAATCATCATGAAAAAAGCACGCGTAGCGCAGCCTGATTTTGTAAGATTATAATTACTCAGGTCCTTGTCAAAGTCAACGCAAGAAGTAGATCTTACAATGTACCGGGAATCATAACCAAATATTTCTGAGTGAAGACTCTTACTGTCCGTTTGTTAAGAAAAACCATTATAAGAAGTGTATGCACATGTATAACGTCACAAAACAGTGGATTTGTTTTGTCATTAGTTGCTGTATATGCTGTTCAGAAGCCTGTTGTTAAAATCCTACCCACTTTTTTCCATATTCGAAAACATGTGATGGTAGCATTTGACCAAACATTTTCAAGAAAATCAGGAAATTGTGGTCTGTATTTCGTGACACCACGTGTTGCACGTGGTACGTTATGGCTAAAGCTGATACACACCGACATTCGCGGTTCTAACAGAAAACACCAAATAGTAGCGCAACGAACCACCGCATTTTGATATTTCAGGTGCCCAGGGGCATTTTCTGAAGTTGGTAAAGTACTCACATGAGTTTTGGCAAACAGCGTTTCACATCGCCGATCCATCAATTCAGTTGAAACTTTTATAAACTTAAAAGAGAATTCGCTCGAAAAGGCTCACCCGTAACGATGAGGATATCTGAGGAAGTACAGGAGCCATCAATTCAGGAGCAATTCCATGTAATTCTAATATCACGTCATACAGCTTCTTTCGAGTACTACCCACTAAATCGCACTCTTCCGGAAGCCCACCAGCCAGTAGCGATTGCGATATCAACTAAAAATAACAAGAATATGATATGGGAGAGCTCTGAAATCGTGATGATCCCAATACTCTGTGCTATTTGTGACAATCTTATCAACTTGTTTTGTTGCTCATGTCTCGTGGATTGATGCAAATCACATCCGGTAAGTTCACTTGGTAGGTAATGCATTCATATCATTTTCAGACTTGATTCTGATGGGCACAAAATCTGAGACCCACTCCATACTAATACTCGCTCAGTAGTCCTTGCCCGCAACATTTAAAACCATGAATAATGGTTACAGCTAAGAGCTGAACCCAGCGCTGCCTACTTTGAGAAAAGGAGAAAAATAGACAACAAAGTCACGGATGACTGGCTTAGCTCAGGCTCACTCCTTTTTCTGACGCGCGATCACCAATCATTCATTCTCACATGAACAAATCCACAGAAATAAAAAAAGCCGTATTGCTTAATTCGGCGAAAAAATACTTTGGAATCCACTCACAGACTGGATTGCCGCTTCAAGAGAAGTCTGCGAGATTTGTATTATTTGTCGAGCCATGTTATAAGATTCACGATTGTTAAGCTGAATGGTAGAAATTATAATGTTACCACTGAGCAAGGTACCACATAAAATGTTTGTAGCAAACAAAATGGAAGAAAACTCTAATTCACCTTTTGTGGGTTAATAAGGTAGAAAAACAACACATCTAATACTTCTACGGAAACTTGATCAACATCCCTTAGTAACTTCGAGATTATTCCTATCAACAGAGCAATGACCTGAAATACCCAGTTCAAGACACGAATTGAGCATAAGGCAACATACACACCTTATCTCGACTTTCACTCTTGTCCTCGCCGTCATCGTCAGCGTTGGTACCGTCATCTGATGTTTCACGAATCTTCCAATCCCTGCCATTGGCTACCTCCATAGCAGTTTTGAGAAGCATTCGAATAACTTTACTGGTGTCATCATGAGGTAGCTCCAGACACAATACCAGCGTGCTGACTACGCTTAAATTCTGAACAACCACTTTTGATAATCGAACAAGATGGCATAAAAAAGAACAGCGCACCTCGAGTAAATAAAAATAGCGACGAAACAACGGATTAGATGGTGACTCGAGCCCTTTCAGAGCTTTGACTATGAAGATCAACACTTCCTTACAATTACATGATTCAGAAGAATAACACGGCGTACAACATAGGTTCGCATTCACTCACCTTCAACTGTGTGGGATCTCCCAATGGAACATTTGGAGCAAAAACGCGAAGAATATCGGCCAAACAACATGCCAACCAAATTTGTACATCTTTACTGTTATTTGAAAGAAGCTTATTATTGGAGAGGTGACATATCAAGCTGCGGTAACGATCAGGCCGACCACATTCGTCGTTGGTGTCTGACACCTGTAGAGCTTCTGACAAAATCTGAAGTTGAACGTATGAAGACGACATAATGGAAACACCCAAAAGCTCTCAATACCTATTGCGATACAATCACCCAAAAATTACCTTAAGCCTTTTTACGAGCTCACTGTTACCAGTATTAATTGACACAGGCAAGCAGTTGGGAGGATATTCGACGTTATCCTCCATTGCTCGGTAATGCAGCGTGAAAAAACTGGAACTTGGTTAGAATTATTCATGACGATGCGAGCACGGTGATTAAACGGTACACTACGCACTGTTGGTAAATGACCCATGTATGAGAAAAAGGAGGATGGAAGTTCACATACACGGTCCCATTCAGTTTCTAACACAAGCGGTTCTCAAAATGAGGCAAAACCTTAATTTCTCCATGAGATCAGACACCCGAACTCCACGACCGAATTTCGCGCGAGTTCGCATGCGAGATCGCAGACTCGCGAAATCCGACATCTACTTAAGCGTAATGGCGCGCCTGATTGCCAAGTATTACGATCATCTGGGTTCAGACACCGCTCGTCACGTTGCGAAATACTCGCAAAAACAAAATATATGGATTCTAACGCCATTGATGAAGAGCTCGTAGTTTCAATAAATACATCATTGGAAAACCTGATATGTACCAAAGCAAAATGTCAGAAATGAAAGTATCGGTAGTACCACTCTGTACTCCTTTTCAAGCTGACACTCGGCCACGGGGTTCCATCGTACCCTACAAATTACCATGATTAATAATTTTGTTCGCAATCCTCATGGTCATTGAACCGTCCGGAATGCACATAACTTTGACAGTGAGTCCATGTGAGAACCTATCAAAAATGAGAAGGAGCAGTACCCGGTCCTGAGCAGGGGATGATTAGCGAATCATTCAATACACATGTATTTATCTTTTCGAACAGGTTTCAGGCTAACTGTGGAAACAAGCGCCATTTTCTCAAATCGCTCGCTTCCAACTTCACAACAAAGACGGCATGGTATGTAAAAAATAAGTAGCGCCTGATAATAAAGCTTGAGGAGCTTTACATGTTTGTTGAGGAAAAGATGGAAGCGTGATGACGATCCCTGACAAAAAGCAGATCCGCATTTGCCTCTGTCCGTAGGTTTCAAGGTTGATGCCAAATTTCATTAAGTTTGCATGACTCGGAAACATCTCTGATGTGGAAGTCGACAAGCGCGACTTCTATTGTGACAACTTGCATGCATTCTACTTTGAGCCGCCAAAAGCGGTCATATCCAGTAACAAAGCACATTTGTCAATATGTCCCATCTAGAGACCCATATGGTCGGTCATTTAAGGAAACGGAAAGGCTAGTATGAAAGGAAAGCCTTGCAAAACTCGTGCAAACCATGGGATCAGAATTTTGAACGCGTTCGTGGTGGGGCACTGATTCCCGAGAGGTCGCGATTTCTACGCGCGCACTGGAAGTTCATGGAGCTCTGCTGCAGCAAAAAGCGGAACTATGTAGGCAGCGGATCTGATTAGATTAGTTCTGAAATTCCATATGGGAGCAGATTCACTTAAGCTCTCAGCCGCACTGCTTATTCGAATAGGAGGAGAAGCCACCAACGTTTGAATTCAGCGGATGCGCTATTGTCAGATCTCATCTGAAATCCGCATTGTCCTAAGTGAAAGTATGAGAGCACCCATGTGGAACTACTTTCATTTATAAGTAAACCTTTTAGGCTTCCTCAGTAATGCTCACGAAAGCCACTGCAAGTTTTTCAAAGAGGCACAGTACGAATCTCTTAAAAAACTGGCGTAAGTTCTGATGTTGTACGTGACACAACCAACAACTCGTCAGACGTCTACTGAAGCGTCTCCCTTGCTTTTGTGGATACGATATTCATAACTCACTTATTGACTCTGTCTAAAGCCTTTTCCTAATGCACATTTTCTTGAAACAACTCATTTTCTCAGACTGCTTGCATTTCGAAGTTCGTCTGTTCCCAACTATCAGAACTTTGTTATGACTATTTCATGATTATTTCCTTTGTAATACTTTTCAAACTGTGTTATGTCTTTCGAAATTCTAGTCGGTGTAATCAGTCATTATTTGCTTCATCTTGAAAATTTGATCCCGGTTACAAATTCATTTTTGGCACCGGTGACCCATGGCCAGCTTTTCTTCGAATTTGATTTGAACGAAAGTGAATTGCGGTTGGCATTGCGGTTCACTTGAAACTTGTTCTAAAGGTGGTTTGATCTGCCGTAAACATCTTTTGCTCTCAAATCAAAGCATTACTTATCATTTATTGACCTCCGTCCTTCTTTTGCTCTGAGCGTCTTTTTGTTAGTAGACTAAATCGACCGGAATTTTTATAGGTATGAGCGATGCAATCGACTGGTCGTCTTCTGAGCCACCGAATCGTTACGTTCTTGCATATGGTACACAGCATTGTCTAATTGAGCAAGACTACGACCATTCGATATACGGAGAATGCGAATATATCGCGAGCAGAACTCTAATTAAATGTAAATCTGTCCGCAAAAAAGCTGATTTGAAAGCAAATGGTGGCATTTGTGAAATGGTTGGTATTATTAGAGTTTGTTCCATTTCATTTTATACTGTTATTGTTTATGCCTTAATATTTTAGCACACAAGGTTCCATGACTCCATCCGGAACAGATTTCTATGTGAGGAGCGCCGCCTCATGCAAGATAACGGCCAGAGCAAACCGAAGTACAGCCCTTTTCTGAATCAGGAAGGGCTAATATGGTAAATACTTTCTTCAGACAAAATATTATTTCAAATTTCATATTTTTTATCATTTTCCCAAAAGCATGCGTACTGTTTCTTTCGTTCCTTCCATATCATGTATTCCAATATCATTGGTTTGGATTGTCCTCTGAGGAAGCTACCTGAAAACGTGTAGCAGTACGGGTACAGTCTTATCGAAGGTCCCATGCGAACGCTCTATAATGAGAGAGGGAGTCACTCTGGAGCGAAAGAGTTGGATCTTTTCGTTTGGGGAGCTAATGTGTGGATTTCCTCTACTTTGGGCTTTGAGAAGGCCGCTTGTATGAAAAAAGCAAGTTGATTCTTTCAAGTGAGCTCGGATACGATATGAAGTTGAAATCCATGTCAAGAACAGCGAGCGTTTCAGTAATTCTTCGCCTTAGACTGCGCGAGTTTTCTATTGTTTAAAATAACACTGAAACAGTTACTTCGAAATTGTGGCTGAGAGAGCTTCCAGCTCAAATAGGCATGAGCCTAAACTGCCGTTTCTCTTGTTCAGAGTGAGTTGCGACACACCTTTATTAGTTTACGTCACATAACTCTGTTCACCATTTGCTTCCCTTTTCCAAAGAAGGTTCCGTTTTGTTCAGCGAGGAATTTACCTGGCTGATGCCTAGCTACCGATGGGAGTCTCCGTTACCGCGTACGATATATGATGATGCTCCAGATGATGATCCGGTGGCACCACTCAGGTATATGCGGCCTTTTGAATATTGAAGAAAATGTTTGGCCATTATTTTATCGTAATTATTTCTGCTGCTTTTATAGGCACGCAGGAGTTTACACAGAAAAAGACATTTTGAAGATGCGAAAAGCGTTAGCCGAGAAGAAGGTTGAGTATCTAAAACTGCATGGTGAGATGATGGTGGAAAGAGCTCGCAGAAGAGCGAACGATTTGTTCAACAAAAATGGGAAAGGTGAGATCATTTTTTCCATTAATCTCGAAGCTCCGCCTATGATGTTAAACGCAAGTCATATCAAAATTATTTACGTGATTTTTTCTCGTGTGTGGCTGAGCTTTGAGACGTTTAACTCCCCTATTGCTTTGCAGTGATCACCCTCGGGGAGACCGCAGCTGCTGTGGCAGCAGCTTGCGCTTCTCTGGACGACTACGGCTACATTCGCAAAAGGATAGCTGCTTCACAGAAGTATAAGAGTGTACGTTTCTCTTGTAACAGCTTACATTCCTCTTGTCCCCTACGGTATAGAACCTTATAATGTCGGCACTTTTCTTCCACCGGTATCGGATTAGTTACAGTAATGGAAATGTTTAGGGCGAATGGACAAGAAACGAGCCACCTCGTTGCTCGTTCGGGAAGGCGTTGAAGTCCAACTTGTCAAGTGATGATCACGATTCCGTCTCAGCCGTGATCAGTGCAGTGATTGATTGTGTGGTCGACGGGAAACACGATTTTGACAGCTACCTTAGAGTTCAGGAAGAGAAAGGTGTTCTCTAAAAAATTTTGGTGCCGTGTTGTCACGACAGTTGTGAAGTCATGAAATGCTTCGTATTTTAAGTGCCAGATGTGATTGAAGCCGATCAAGAAGTGAAACAGTGCACAGCGTCTGCAGTACCCCTCAGCGCCTACTGCATAGCACGTTAGTGTTTTATTCGTTAATATCTCCTTACCTCTTTTGAAGAATTGTTCGTATAACGATCCGTGTAAAAGAGGAATTGATGCGGCGGCGTCGTAGACGCGACATATGCGGCTTTCTTTGTATTCAATTTTGATTGGGAATATAACAAATATTTGGAATTTTTTTGTAGTAGCTACTCGAATGAGTTTGACTGTATATTTCAAGTCTGTTAATTGGACTCTCGTGGATACAAGTGTTCCAGATCAAATGCTGGACGAACGGCAAAGCATATTCTTTCCATGCAGCGTCTGCCACACAATGTGCATCGATATTCACTCACCTCCATTGTGTGGAAAGCATTTGGGTTTGTTTTTTCCTTTTTTTTTTGCCCCTACTTTCATTGAAACTTGCTGCGTTTTTATCACTTCCACGCATTTTAGTCGATTTCGCCAAAGGCAAACGTGTTCCTTTAAAAGACACAAGAATGCCAGTATCACCTCTGATTAATCTCTCATCTGGAGTTCCGCCCCTTTCTCCCGTATCAAAAATTAAACGTATGTTTTTTGATGTTTGCATGTTTGTTTTAATGTTTTCATGGTTTTGTTTTGTTGTTTGTTTTATTGTTTGTGTTTTAATCGTTTTAATTCTTTTTTTACTGTTGCCGAAGTAGCCAACAATTCCTAATTCAGCAGTGACTGACCCTTCAAAACCATTGTTTGGACTACCAAGCGCGGTCTCCTCTTCTTCTGCAGCAGGGTCGTCAGAAAAACGAGCGACTAAGGTTTGCATGAATCCTTGCGTGAAGTGATTGTCTTATTCTTAAGTTATTTATCTCCATTCTCGTTGTTTATAAAAATTTTTAGCGAGTTTCCATCGACGTTCATCCAAAAGAGGATAATGAATCGGCGTACAAGAGGTTCAGAACCGATGTGAGCCGTATCAACATTCACTTTCCCAAGACGTTCAAGTTGTGCATGCATCATTTTCAGGTACCTCCACAAATGACTGTAGGAGAAGCACTTACCCAGGGACAGTCCTCAGCAGTTAGTGATGCTATTCGACGTGCTGAAATGCGCCGAGGCAAGGAAGACGAAGTGTGCAGCTGCGCCAGGTACTACTCATGTTTCTTGATCACATGGGAAGAAAAGTTATTTGACGAGCACCATTTGAAGGGTGCGGGTTTTCAATCGAGAAAATTTCCCCCCAAAACCGTCAGTGCCTCGGCGTATCATAGCTGTTACTCGTCCTCCAGTACCGGTGCGATCACCAAATGTCGTCGGAGGAACTTCGATACAGGTACACGTTCATTTTTTCTTGTTCATGTATTTTTTTATTTGAAGTAGCAATGGAAATAGACGTAATTTTTCCAGTCACCACAATTTTCACGGACGGACTCTCCTGTTGGTCGTTTTGCAGCTGGTTCTGATCAGATTGCACAGCGGCAGCTTCCTTTACCAGGTTCACGAAGATTCCAGCAACCACAACGTTTCCTACAAAAGGTTAATTTTGATTTACTTCCACCATGGTGTCCCCTTTCATTCTTTTCTATTCAGGACGGCAGACCAGTGCATTCCCAGCCTTTTGTTTCTTCAAAGCCGCATTTATCAAGCGCTTCTCCTTCAACCAGTACTGTTGTGCTGGATGAAACTGGAAAAGTTAGTTCCAACTCTACCGCGTGGTTCTCGAATATGAAAAATGTTTTTTTCTTACAGGAAATGCTAATTGAAGATCGCCGCACCCCTCCAGGTCATCAGAATAAGCAAACTCAAGATCCTGGAGCGGGCCGACTACCCGTACCCACTCAAACTCGCCCTTTCATATCGTCTTATAGGAGGCAACCTCAAGCGATCATGTGAGTAGTACCCTTCAGCTACTTCGGAGGAGTGTTGGTCAATAGCATCGGATGAGTTTGTGTTGTTTTGATCCTTCTAGGCCACTGCGCACGAAATATGCACCACAGGCACGGCTGAGACACCATTTTCCAATCGTCCCGTTGTTGTACGGAACGCGTAGTACCCTAAAATCTGATAGATAAGTCCGCCCTCACGCGGTGTCGCGCGCGGCAGCGGCGGACGCAGGCGCAGTCCTCAAAGAACACAGGATCGCTACGTAGTCTTCATTCTTAAGAACAACAGAATTACAGAAAATGTTCATTCAACTTTATTTCTAATATCTAGAAATACCACGTATCAAAATCTTCGTTTAACCCGTGTAGCAATGATCATTCATCTTAAACTTTGAACGCAATCTCAACTTCATCGTCACAAACATTCATAACACAAAAACTTCACTCACCTCATCTGACAATGACTCTCAGATCAAAGCTCTCAAAAAGCTGTTGACAATCGTCTCCTCAGAAAATGAGTAGGAACTGTTGCAAACTAAAGCAGCTACCTCTTCGTAGCTGATCCTTTTCCTAATGCCGCTTTTGCTATATCTGACTTTTGTTGGGTCAATTTTACTATTCCCCCCGTATACTGCTGACCATAAATTGTTCAGACATTTCAAAGGGCTCGATGATTAGAAGGAGGGCTTACATCAGGTGCAGAAACGTGACGCGGCAAGCAAAAGCGCGTTTTGCGGGGGAAAAAGAAGGTGAAAGGTTTTTATTCAACCGCTATTTCATCGCCAAAACCATTGTTGCCTATTCCATCGTCAAAACCATCGTTGTATTGAAATATCCGTTGAACAACGATTCTCCTCTCACTCGTTCACTTTCCTTTGCCAACTGTGACATTTCTGTGATCACCTCTCGTACGACCCCAACTTTACTTGCTACTCGCCTTTATATTAACAAATACAATATACAATACGATACAAACTCGTTATCAATTCGGTATTCACGAATCATAGCTTCCTCAATTCCCTTCATCTCTAGTTCTTTGAAGACCGTAGCTGCCTATGCCGCGCGCGACCGCGTGCGGGCGGACTTATCTATCAGACTTCAGGGCACTTGGCAAACAGCTTTCTTACTCGTTGGAACTCTTGCAGCTTGAAGGCACCATGAAAGACATCTAACTTTAGCCGACTGTGAAATTGAAAGTTGTGTGGCGGAGTAGCACAACAGTAGAAAAAGATCGTGTTGAAAGGTAAGAAAACCCGAAAAAGCACCCTTCCGACTTCTAATAGCAGACGGCGAGGTCAGTCAAGCGGGTTTTGCCCTGCCCTCCACGGCATTCGGTCATCAGGAGCTGTACAACTTTAACTCTCTGCAAACGAGAGCATGATGAATCTTCCAAGGCGCTTAACGCTAGCTTCGCCGCAAATTTCCTTGAATTTTGCCATTCCATTTACAGCGATGATGTCTGTCCAGCTCTGGTTTCCCTGTTTACTTTTATCAGTGTCTTCAATATCAGAAATAAGGGAATCAAATCGTGGTCCTAAGTATGCCGGATTTATTGGTGAGCTAGGTGGTGAACGTGGTGCTCCAAGAGGGAAAGGGACACATTGTGGTGCGGGGCAGAGGTGGAATCAATTAAATCGAAGTCATGGCGCGCGGTGACCGATTCAAGCCTGAATGACTTCACCGTGATCCAACAATCCCTTTGGACTCGCGAAATCCGTATCATAATTACGAGAGGAATGGAAGTTTCAGTTGTATTATTACTGGTTGAGCTATCGCAGAGTACTGCGCGAAAAACTGTAGAATTACGTAATATGGAATTGGCTAATACCAACCAACCAATATCAAACAAGGCGATTGCACACTGTTATATGTGCAGTACTGAGCACCAACTCAACTCGGGTTCCTCATCACTCAGGACCCACCATTAATGTTTCCTACCCACCCCGCAAAACACCTATGAATGTCAAAGTGAAAGGCGGAACGAATTTTGTGGAAATCGCCTTTCGAGGGCCCTTATCAGTCCTTATCGGCTCACTACTTTCGGTCCGCCACCGGTGATGTCTCCCTACCAGTGCTTGTACAATTCAGGATCCCTTCATTGTTGTGACGCGGGATATGATTCTCGTGACTGACGGACACACACATAGATGCTAAGCGAATTATATACAGTAGAATAACTATTACTCAAAACATAAAATTTATATCTATCATTTTATCGGGATTTTGATGGTATAATTACTTGCATTTGATACATGGCTTATGAAAATTTTTGCAGAAGGCAACAGGCTGGTATTCATTATGTTCGCGAAGGAAGCTCTAACCAGGAATCACCAAGAACTCATGCTCCGTTGCCCCCTCCACCTGATCCACCTTTACTGCCCTTCTCTCAAGGGTATTGCATAATTTCTTACGAATATTAGCATTTCGCCGTCTAATTATGTGCATCTGCTATTATTTGTTTTTCAGCTATGTGCGTCCCATACCATTAGAAAGGGGAAGTCCCAGTACTACGGAAAGTGAACTGGTAAGTAGTTTACGACTGTATTTTTGTGTTAATTTATCAATCAGTGATAATTATTACAGGGAACTGAAGGCGGCGCAGATTCCATCTCATCTGGAGCTCCGGTGCCTGGAGGAGTTGGAGTTATTCACACAAGAGAGGCTCAGTCTGTGGCCGATTCACAGTCTGATCAGAATGAACAACTTCTGGCTCCTCCTCCCCCTCCACCTGTACTTCGACCACGGTTTCCTACGATTCTCCGAAAAACAGATGGCACCCCGATTACGCCAGCTTCGGCCCCAACTCAGCAACCACACTCCCTCAACGTGCCTCAACGTCCCGTCTCAAATGTACCGCTACCGAGACCTCCACCAGCTTCTCGTCCCTTGCCACCGCATCGTCTATTGAACGCGGCTGCTCGACCTGTCCCTCCTCATCGTCTCATCAAATCCTTACCGCTTCCTGTAGTTCCAGCACCTAGAGCGCCGAAGCCCCCTTCAAACACGGACTCTACCAGTGCGTCCGAGCAATCCCAGAGTGCACCCACCACTAAATGCCCTACGGCATCAAGCACTTCTCAGAGCAGTCATTGCAAGACACTTATTGACAAAGCAAACGCCTTATCAGCTGCAGATTTGGATCCTCTGCGTATACTTGCGGATGTATCTGAAGCAGCGAGAGATAGTGAGGCATCGAATAATGCAGCAAAATCGGTTGCGGTGTCATCAGCTTCGCTCCAGCAGAGTGCACCTCCGGTGACAACAAGTGGGACGAATAACGGAGACGACGATGACGATTTTGAGGAAGAATTGTAGCAGGCTTTGGTGGCCTCGTTTCCTTCTAATCGAATGATTTGTGAATCGCCATATAATCGTAGATTCGCACCCTTCTGAGTACTTCTGGATACTTCAGATATATGGAGTCTCTGTGGGGCTTTTCCTCAGACACGTAATTCATAGTGGAAGGTGGCTAAGTTGAGCCAAGATCATATTAAGGAGTGGAAAAGTTATTATGTACAGGAAGTTTCGTACGGTTATCTCGCCTTGATAAAGCTCGAGGAATATATGATTTTTCCGTGCAAGTTATACTCTGAACAGTACAAGAATCGCTGCTATATCACCATCATCTGTTCATTTACCAGACTTCATTGTTCAATGTTGTTTTCATGCATGCCATGTCTATTTACTCGAATGAATTTAGTAATATTTTTCGTCGGCTGTGATTTCGTTTTCACTAAAACTAGACGAGTTTGCGACGAGTTTGTTAATCGATTCCTATGATCCCACAATAGTGATAAAAGTTCTAATCTCCGGAGATCTCCCAATTATGATCAAATTTTCAATCAAAAAGTAAGGGAATGACGTTGTCTGTGATTCATTGTTGTTCTTACCGTATTCGGTACAAATAGCATCGATCATCACTATTGAACCGGTGTGCGACAGGACACTCGAACGAACTGGTCATCGGCCCTCGCGAACTGCTCCGCCGCGTGTGACCAGTGCCTTGCTGGTTCCGTTGTCAGTTGACCGCGCGCTAATTGGTTGCTTTCATATACCGTGGCCGTGCCTGCGACAAAGACGCAGGACGTGTTACTGCCAGTAGCACTGCTTTGTACGAAAGTAGTCTGGGGAGTGCATTTAATGAAAAACCCCCGTCGCCTCTATGCGTAAAGTAACCAGTGCAAGTGTTCTGTATCGGATTGTCAACGACGTGCGGCTGGTGTCTGAGCTTTCAAATGTGAACAAATGAGAGTAAAGAAGAGAATGACAAGACCATCTTAGACGTTATTACTAGAAATCAAAGAACATACATTCTTGGATGCTTTCTCGATTGGTCACTCATCGGCAAAGAGCTGCACGTACTATTGATGACCGTTTCTAGTTAACGTACAAGCCGTAATTACAAAGAGAAAGGAACCATCATTTCAAAGTCAGAAAAGGAACAGCGAACATTGTCAGTACGATTGTTGGATCAGTGTCACAAAATTCAAAAATTTATCAACACTGGGCGTTAAATGGGGTATTGTTTTGCAAACATTTACAGAACGCTCACGACCACTTACGAAACACTCCGAGCTCGTTGCTCATTTTGTATACTGCGGATCATTTTCACTTGCTCCGCTTTTTTCTGCTTTCACACAGTATCCAGGTTTCGCAAATATTCATCGTTGGAGGAAGGTGGTGTGGCGACGGGTTGAGCACTGCAGCAAGTGCAGCAAGTCCCGCATCAGTGCTTGCTCAGGCCAACTAAGCATTCCATCTCGCCGGAGAGTGAATTGATACCATACGTCTGGTAGTGTAAAAGCAGTAATTTGTACATCGGCCGTCAGATCATCGGGGTGACGACCAGAATTCCTGGAGGTCAGGTCACCTGTGCTAAAACATTGTACCATGGACTTTACAGTAACTAGTTTCTTCCTTTATCATAGATCGAATCTGCTTTTAGTCACAAACTGCATTTAATGTAACATGTCACAAATTCTTTATTCACGTCACGATATCCCACTTTATTAAAGATTTAACTTCACAAATATTATTCTTCGGCTTTTAACTTCGACGTAAGTAGGCCAGCCATGTAACCAAGATCTTAAGATCAGTAGTAAATGAACCCTCGCGTGAAGCAAACACACTCATGGGTGACCTGACTCCACAGAAATCGGCGGAACACTTGCCACACATCCTCATCTACCACTATGAACCTGAACGCAACTGGAATGCGCGATGCATCCCGGCAAGGGATTGATGAACGCAAAAACTTTACCTTCTTTCACTTTATTCGGTGTGACAGAGCTCCAATGCAACGCATCTGGCTCACAAATTTGATTACGGTACGCCATCAACACTTCCTGAACATACGATGTTGCGAGCGAAGGATTCTGGGTTGTCCTCGCTTCAATTCGTCCGCATTCACGCACTTGAAAATGCTCTCCATTTTGCCTTTTTTTAGATGTGTAGCTCACCACCTAGCCACATAGATGACCACCACTGGAAATGCAGCATTTCATCCTTCTCGGAGCCGTCGGTAGGATACGTGGATGGAGAGAAAAACCACTTGGCTCTAACTTTAACTTGAATCAAACTCTCCAATAAACAACCCTTTACATCTTTGATATTGGATTTATTAACAATGATGAGTCTACTTCCAATAAATCGATTCTTATTAGCATTAGACTATATTTCGCAAGATAATCCAGAAGCAAGAGATCGCATGTTCAGCGGGTTCACTTTTAATTATCACTACTATACTCAACTTGAATCGAAAATCAACAAAATATCCGATATTATTACAAGGAATGGTGCAATGCATAGGCACATACTATATGCGTATATAAGACCCGAATATTATTAAAGACTAGCTCATTTCCAGGAGAGGCGAAGAACAAATGACATCTCCGAAAATACGTAAGACACGATGACAAGTGACAAGGAATAAAACTACAAGAGGTAATCCTGATTCCTGATTAGAATACTATAGCTCTAGTAACACGTACACTATTCAAACTCTCCAAACAGGATAGAGACTGAAGAAACAAAGCAACAAGAACTTCCAATATGACCTTTACAGGCAGCTCAATACTGCTGTAGGCGCGCCAGTAACTCGTCTGTCGTTGGCGAACCATTGTTTTCCTTGTGAGTTGGAGATGTTTCAGCTGGTCTTAGCGCCACCTATGTAATTTTAAGAAATTAGGTAGGAGAAATTGAGAGTCAAATAAATAAACTCAGGTGAAGGGTTAGTGCTTGAAAAGTTTCGAATATGAAAACTGAATTTCTAGCTCCTTGATTCAAACTCACTCAAAACTCAGGGGGCGAAGCAAGGTCTTGCCGTAGGGTAGGTAATGTAGCAGCAGCTGGTTTAAATCACCCACACATAATATGCCTACTATATATAAAACGCTTCGTCGGTCTGTGAGGAGCACACCCGGACCCGGTTAGGCTCCGCCCACTGTGGGCGGAGCGCTGAAACGTTCGGTCTTCGGGCCTAAAATTGCTAATCGGTTCCAAAATGGTCCAAACATGAGAGAAACATAGATTGAGAACCACGAGTTTCTGAAAGTCAATGGAAGAGGAGATGGTACAGTGGGCAGTTCTTACAACAAAACTTCATTACTCGGTCCTAAAGCAACATAGAAACTAGGATAAGTAACGGGGCTTATGACACATGTCCAAGCCATCTCAAACATACTTAAATTCAGACGACCCTCCCACAATGAGCAGTGTGGTGCTCACCGTAAAAGCTTATTATCAATTTATCGTGTGGTGCTCACTGTAAAAACCTTAATTTTGTTCGAAAGTGATTCAGAGACAGGAAGAAAAAAAGAGGTGGTTGATAGTAGGAGGAGCCATGAAGGGAAGGGAATTTTCAGCGATGAGCGGACATTCTGCGGTAGTGGGCGGAGCTTGAGCATTCACGAAAAACAAGCTGTAGAGATTGGGACAAGTTTGGAATGGGTGGGGCATGGGACAAGAAGAGCACATATGAGCCAAGTTGAACCCCGCTCACGGTGGATGGAGCGTGCACTGGAGTATTCGTTTCAGACCAAGAATTGTTTGCTCTGTTCAAAAATTGTCCAAACGTTGGGAAAAGATGGGTTAAGGTCAGCCAGTATTATCTGAAATTCGTGGAAAGACAGACATGGGCGGAGCGCACCGCGAACGGGCGGTCCGTACAACAAAAATTCATAACTCGGTTTCAACGCAGCCTTAAGATCAGGAAAAATAGGCAGAAATGACCAACGACGAAGCTGACCAAACTCAAGAGAGTTACACTCAGGTGAAGTTTTATTGTGTATGTAAATTAACAGTTAGGTTTAGTCGCCCTTAAGCGATTAATCTTCCGTACTGTTTTGTTCTCGAACCCTTTCTGTATTTTGCTTTTGATTTTGTTTTTCTAACAAGTGATTGAAACATGCTTCAATTAAAGCTTTATGTAACTTCCGCTGGACTGTATGGATTGGAGTGCAAGTTAGTAGTGTTAAAGACACCGGAAGGGGGTAATTTTGGCTTACGGTAGAACAGACGTAGTGTGGACGAGTGCAAGTGGCCGCCATTGCACAAACTCGCCAATTTGACGCTTTGGCATGGTGCCAGAAGGAGATGTTTCTATTATAAATTTGTTTTTCCTTTTACTTTGTACTTTGTTCTTTCTTATATTGTTTCTAGATGTACTTACATGCATGCTAATGTAGTTAGGAACGGCCACTCCACCGCGCTGGGGGTCAGGTGCTACAACTAAAGTTGGTCCGCGGCCCGTCTCCTACAGCGGACAACTCGGAAAGCCAGTGTTGGATGCGAATGGGATGCGAATACACACCGCAGCGTCGCGCTTCTGAATCCGGGTTTTTCCGCCTATAATCGCTTCTAACATTGAGTGTTCGTTACAAAATGCTCATTTCTTTGCATCTTCCTCTTGTTTCGGACCCCTTCCGGTTCCTTTAATGGAACTGCTATCCGAAGGCACTCCACCGACCTTTGAACTTGCAATGTTGGAGTCCCACTGCCCTTCACCACCCTTCGCTCCCACTCCTCCTCACCCCTCATCCCACCTTTAGTTATTAACTATCTTGTGCTTTATTCGCTAACATACTGATCTTTTAACTTTTTATCAGTTTTCTAGTATTTTATAAGTGATTTTGTAACTTCTGGTTCTTGTGTCGTCTAGTCTGTTTGTTTTTTAATCAACAATGAGACTAATTCTGATCTTCGCCCAAATCAGATAAAGTAGATGTTTAAAAAAAATCAGCAAGCGAACTAAACATGTTTAAAGGACTTCCAAGGAGATGAAATAACAAAATATGGGGAACTGATTAACCATTTGCGGAGTCCATGGGAGCGATTCGCCATTGCTAAGGCAGCTCGAATGGTTCGATACTCCCAGCGATAGATATGACTGTGGATGAAAGGCATCGACTAATCTCCATAAAGATAACTCACGGCACTCATATGGGCACATGAAACAAAACACACCTCGATAGTCGGAGCGCCTTTCCGACGTATTCGGACTTTTTCGGGTGCAGGTGGGAGAACTGAAAATGGGGCACGGACTGGGTTCGCGTCTCCACTCTCGCCTCCAGCAAGAGCTTCTCGGAGAATAAAGTCAGCACCGCGAGACCGTTGTCGTTGTAGAGCAGCTCGACCTAAACGCCCGTAAACCAGAATAAGCTGTGAAAAAGCAACCAAAGACCTCGAGATCTCTGAGCAAGGAAGCGAGTAGAAAAAACAAAGCCGCCTAATGACGGAGCATGCATGCAATTTAGGGGATAGTTTTCAAAACTCAGAGTCAGTTTCCTTTGACGGTTTGGGTTTGCATTCAAACATGTCAATCCGAACACGCAAGCAACATTCACTGAATACCTGTCTTGGTGCGTCCTGCAGATGCTCGTGGTGTCCTTGAACCTTGAAGTAGTTTTGCAAGTCCACCACCTGCCATCATCTTATCGAGCTCGTCCAGCACACCAGGAGAGTCCACAGCTAAAACAAAAGACACCAGTAGTTTACTATACCTTCGGAGCACAGGCAATCCGGCGTCCAAATCGGGATCGATGGTTATGGGATAAAGATAAAGTAGTGACCTGTCTGCAGCCGAGTAAGGCCAACAACAGCTGGTTGGTTCTTGGAAGGAAGCAGAACTTGAGGACGTTTTTTCTTCGCAGTTTCTCGCGCTTTTTCTTCTTTCGATTTCTCCGTCTCCAACTCACGATACACGCCCTAAAAAGCTTATAAGAAAACTTATAGGATAAAAAAACAAAAAAAAGAGTTAGCAAAGCAATAAAGAATGAAGACAGGGAAAATGAAATGAGAAAAGAAAGCATAGTTGAGGTGAAAGCAAATAGAACGATTCATTACCTCATATTGCTCCTTAAAGGTCTTCATGTCGGCGAAGAACTGCTCCAATGGGTACTTTTTCTCATCAAAAGCGTAGAACTTTGTGAAACTTTCCCAATCGGATTTCATTTTCCGGTGCATCTTAGACAATCATATTCAGTGGTTTGGTGAAAAAATTGAAGCCTGCCACCTACGGTCTCTATTGTATCCAGTTCACTCTGAGCTTTCGTGAGGAATGGAGTCATCACGTTTATGAACTCGTCATCATCGCCTTGCTTCTTGTAAGTTCGTAGGCAGTTTTCCAGCTTGAAACCGTGCGCATTCATTATATATCTATAAGGTTAACCAGTTTCACCTCACTTTGGTGACGTTCTGTCTCAGGGATTGCACTCCTTTCGTCAGTTCATCCGCGTTCACTCGTGCTGCAGCAACGCAGTGGTAGAAATCCTCGTGAGTGAATCTTTAAAAAATCGGAACAGATGGAAATATAGCATTGCCGAAACTTTTGGAAAATCACTAATTTTGGAAACAGAATATAAGCTCTGACCAACCTCGCATTTTTCGGGTCACACTTTCGCATAGAATCGACCATATAATGCAGTAAAGTTTTCTTATTGTCCACATCTTTCGTGTCCACGAGCTTGAAGAAAGATACATTGCGCGAAACAAATACCAACAAAATGAAGGGTCCTTACTTTTGTGAGCACATTCATTTCGAAAGCAAATGTGTCCTTGTAATTCTTCGATGACTGATCCATGTAATTTCCAAACAAAAGTACCAGTTCGAGGAAAATTTTGAAGCCTTTTGACCGCCGAATCTCCTCGCAAGCTTCAATCACAGACGAGATGCCCTAGAAGCAGGTCACATGAATAAACACAGGAACATTTCGAAAAAAATACGTAAAGAGGAAGGCTTAAAATTCCTTGCGAAAATCGGAAGAAAAAGGAACAAAAAGAAGCAGTGGTAAAAAACATACAAATCTGACAAAAGCTAATATTACATACTGGCTTAAGATCGTTCAAAATTTCTTGAAATCGTTGTTTGAAAATAATCAGATCAAGCCGCAAAGGCAGTGCAGTTATTGATGCCAACGAGGCTAAAAACTGAAATAGGACATACTTATGTGCTTTCAGGAGAGGAACTTTTCATGGACATGGTAAAAGTGAAGCGGCCACCAATAGTTACACCACCTATTTTCTGCCTATGTGCATCAAATACCTGCTCTCCTTCAGGCATTTCGTCCAAAGTTGACGAATCCACTTCAGACAACTTTTTGATCACATCCATGGGCGGAAGAGCAGTTCGAAGTTGCTGGAGCGTGTTAGCAGAAAGCAAGTCTTCATCCACCTGAAAGAATTAGTTTATGAGTTACGAGCTTCTTCCAGTAGGACCCACTACTTCCAAAAGAATTACTCAACATGCATAGATGAAGAACATTTTATAGTCACTCGCTTTTTTCAAGTTCATTTCATTTGTTATACGCCCTATTTGTTTGCTCTAAGGAACTGTCAAGCAATTAAAAGGAAGCAAGTAGTAAAAAAAGCAATTACAGTACGAGAGAAAAAAATCAGTAAAAAACCGAACCTTCAATAGACCTCTACGCCACTGCTGATATGATAGCTTCACTGACCCTTGCAGAATAGCTGGAAGGTAGTAGAAATGTATTATAGATAAAGAAACAAAACAAACAAGCATTCTAACGAACCGAGAGCTTGAAGAGTCTTCTCATCCTTGACTATTTGAGCTTGCTTCACTTTTTTCGCAGCTTTTCCGCACTGCAGTGAATCGAGAGACTTCGCTCCGGGTTTCGAAGAAGCGAACCTTTCCTAAAAAGTTGAAAAAGCTTTGCAATAATCCTCATTCTATCCGTTAGACTTCCAAGAAAGTAGTGGGAAACTGATGTCGAATCATGGAGTGTGAGTGAAATCCCGGAAGGAAAATGAATGTGAACGGGAATTACAAACTATTACAACCTTCAGTTGGTTAAGTAAAGCATCGCTGGCCAAGTTATCTTCGGAAGTTGTGGCCCAAAAGCAATCGCGATTTAAATTTCGAGGATTGATCTGAAAAGTACCTTCGAGTACTGTGAATAACAGCTGCCGTTATAAAAGTAATAATGGACACCAACCGTGCTACTTGCCCAGGGAAACTTCCGCATTGGTACATCGATGACTCGCTTCTTTTTGGCTGGAAGGAAGTCCGGAATAGCTGGTCCAGCGTTGATAGAGATACCGCTCAGTGATGGAGGTGGAGGAGGACCAGCTCCACCACGAATGAGGTTGGGCGGTGGAGGAGGAGGAGCAGGCCCAGCTACTGAAACATCCGATATGTAGCACTACTAGCACGAATTCAGTCCAGAGCAACGAACAACACCGTTCGGCTACTTGCCCCGCCACAAGCGAAGGCACGCTGTTCGAGTGACCATTTTTCTGTACGGGTTTGATTAACTTTGAATACTTTGAGTTAGAGAGTATTCCATAGCCACCACGCAGGTTCTCCAAACTGATGGGTGACATCAGCCGACTTTGGTATCACAAAAGCCTTTTTGATGTATTTAGTTCCAAAGAGGCATGTGAAATTCGTAACTATATATCACCAACTAATAATTGGTGATTCCTGAACACGAGATATTCTATCCAAATTCAAGCCACAAACTCACATCCTGGAGGAGGTGGTGGAGGTGGTGGTGCTGGTGGACCTCCCGTTACTCGAGCCGCTCCAGGGGGTGGTGGTGGTGGAGGAGGAGGAGCGGGAGGACCTCCAGTGACAGGAGGTAGACGACTGTTAGCTGCGCCTTAATTTTCACCTCATTATCGAAGCAACAATCCAAAATATGAAAAAATTAGATACAGTAATGGAGGAACCCGACAAACAACTACAGTGTACGCTCTGCGCTCAGATACCACAGCTCAGTGAATTCTAAGAAAATTGAACAATGGATAAGGAGAATGAGGAAGTGGAAAAGAGCTGAATTGACTAACTGGTAGACGGTCGGCTGTGTTCTGTAGGCTGTTGAAGGGTGCAGACGGTTGGAGGAGGAATAGGCTGGCTAGGATTCTCGATCTGAATTGTGCCTTATTATCTACGAGCACCTTCACCTGCTCACTTCAAGTGAATGGAAACAAACATGCTTGCGCAGTAATTGCGCCTCCGTACGGAATTCTTCCAGCTTCTGCCAATACTGCATTTGTTTGGCAACAGCCTCTTGCTTCGCCTGCACAGCTTGCTCCAATTTTCGTGAAAACTCGGCATCTTGCAACTGCTCTAAAATACACCAATATACTCATGTTAAAACAGGACAACGGCAACGAATAACACTAATGCTAAAAATGAAATCGATTAGAATTTGATTTTGTCCGAGAAATGAGTGTAGCAAGAGGCAAGTGCGACTAATCGGAACGAAAAATCGCGCGTCGCGATGCCGCATCGGCTTCTTGTACACAGCATTAAAGAAAATGCATGATTCAGCATACTGCTTGATATAAACTTGAAATCTTACCTATTATTTCACTGACAGGTGTTTCGAAACGAAACTGTGAATCAAAATCGGGATCGACGCCGTTTTTATGTAAAACTATTTCATTCACACAGCTCTCAATCAAACGAAAATACGACAACCTAAATAACATTGCTCTCATTTATTTGAAAAATTTCAAAAGAAGAAAAGTCAAAAGAAATCGCATACGTACCTCACGGATACCTCTTCCGGTATAATCATAAAATGTTGCATGATACTCAGCAAAACCGGTTCAACAGCTGTATTTGACGATGTCGAAGCAAGAAGTTCGAAACAGCCTCCAAGCGTTTCGTACTCGCCACGACTGTAAAGTACGGAAGGATAATCAGCTAAGACACAGAATCACACTTGAGTGCCACTCACAGAGTCTCAAATCGGGATACCAGTTCGTTAAAATCATCATCTTGGATTGAGGTAAACGCACCATATACCTCTCCTATCCGTTCATCACTTTTCGACAGCGAAACAATTTGCTATAAAACTTATGACTATAACTATAACATCACAGGCGGTACAGGAAGGCAGCCTACCGGGACATATCTCCCGAAACCATCTCTCATCAGCTCGGAACGGAGAGCCATTCGTGCTTGCCATGCTTGATCTTCACCTAGCTCACGATCGCTGCTGTGGATCAAGATGTTGATGATGATAAGAATGCGATACTAAATGCTACCACCGTTATTCAAGTAAAAGTACTTAAAAAAAACTTTGAGAAAGTTACGGACCACGTGGTCTACGTCGCTATCCTTGCAAAAGCGAAGGCAGTCCAGGACCGGTTTGAATCGTGGCTGCCTTGTTCTAGCAGACAGTAGCGTAAGTTCCTTAACCATTTTCTGTGCACTAAAAGAAGTGTGAACAGTAAGGGCCACAAAGTTCTAAGAAGAAGCCCATGAGTAAGAAAGTACCCAATAGATATGCACCCAACAGAAGTCAGAAAAGAAACAATTCATACCCAGTCATCTCCATTTGAATCATCTTCGTGGTCTCCTGGTTAACCATACCGATTGATGCCAGTATTTTAACTGTCTCTGTTCTTAACGCACGGGCCGCTTCTGTATCTTCACCTTCTCTGGGTGTTCGTTTATTTATGGCACAAAGGCCTTCAATAAGGCGACCAATAGCCCGTGAGTCTCGTTGCAGGACTAGCTCCAGTCCCGGCTGGAAATGGATACATTTCGAAGCTGTCACAATCACAGGGGGTATCGACGAAATTAGGCGTAAACAACTAGACAAGGTATCTGACTCACGTAAGTATTGACGATTGTACGAATACATCGAACAACCTCTATCAGTAATGACAGAAGATCGCGTGATTCGACCGTGTCTTCCTGAGCATTACGCAAATCCTCCAGGATCTTAAATAAGTTTATAAGCGATAGAATTTTGAGCAACTTCCATCAGAGCCTGCAAGATCAATTTCCGTCAATACAAACCAGGCTCCCAATTTCCTTGGAGCTTCTTGCTAAGTGTCGCACTCGTGTAAAGGCGTACAATACTGCGTCAAACACCAAGTAGTAGCAACAAGTCATCAATGAAACTAAATTGGACAGCAAGGCTTGAGCGGACGTTGATCTCGGATAAGCCGCTCGGATAAGCCGCAAGGTATAAACTCAGCCTAACGCTCGATCGAACCATATCAAAGTATGATTATTGTGGGAGAGCCCGCGCGGATCTTTCATAGTTTGCGGCACCGCCGTGAGCAACACCAGCACTCAGCGAACGCAAGCCACATTCAAGTATGATAATTGTGGCAAACATCCGCACGAATTTTGCCACAGATCCGCGCGGGCTCTCCCACAATAATCATACTTTGATATGGTTCGATCGAGCGTTAGGCTGAGTTTATACCTTGCGAATCGTGCAGATCGCCAGGTCGGACGACGCGGACGACTCGCACGATCGCATAATCGCAGACCGCGACGCGTGCGCGCGCGACCCACTTAGAAGTGGGCCGTGGCAATTTTGCTACGCTGCACTAGTTGCGCGTGCACTACACGAAATTGCCGCGACCCACTGCTAATAGGCTCGCACGCGCATTCGTCGCGGTTTGCGATTTTGCGATTAAGCGATCATGCGGATCATCCAGGTCGGACGACTCGGACGACCCGGATGATCAGCACACGTCGCAAGGTATATCCTCAGCCTTATTAGATAGAACGCGTCGCAAGAGTGCCGGCGTTGCTGGTGACGGGTTCCGCCGTCGACGACGGTGACGCAGTATGGAAGCGGATACCGGACCATTGCTATGTTAGTGGCGACATTTGGCGCCAGCCCCTAGCTAACTCAGCGTGGTAAAAGACTCCTCGTACACCTACTGATCTGCGAAGCAATACAAAACGCTTTCAACCTAGTATTTCCACTCATCTTAACTCAGGAGTGTCACGAGCTCTCTTAGACGGTAGGTGCAGTCGTATTGTCGCTTATGAAGTAATCAGTAGCGGGTGATAGGAAATAAAGGACAACAGCCGATAAAGTGAATAAGTACGCATGTACTTCACTGTTTACAGCATTACTTTGAAGAGGAGCTATAATCTTATTCATTCAAAATTAAGTGGTTTCGCCGCCTGTAGAAAAGACGTTCAGTTTTTTCCCGAATATTCGTCTTGAATCTCCCATTTGAAAGTATTCCAATACAAGCAGAGGGCAAACAGACCAATGATGGCTTACCAGGCCAAATAGGCGGCAGATCAGCTGCAATCCATTCTCCTCACTGCGTTCATTTCCATACCTGGCAAACTGAAAAAGGATTCATATGCACAGAAGCTTGAAATCAAAAAATGATATAAGGACTCCTTACGGATTAAAACTAAATAGACGGTTCTGGAAACAATCGCCTCACTATTTTTAATTTTTAGTAAATAGCAAATGTTTTCAAAAATATACCTCGGATAAATATTTCACGCCTTCTCCGCTAAGTATCACTCTAAGAGTGACTACATCAGCCTTCTTATCCAAAATGTTTTTGCTATCTAGTACTGCGAGAAGATCGTCTATCATCATTTTCGGTGACTGAAATATCAATATTGAAAGCAATAAACGAAACCAACACAGCCTTAGGGGAGACTCGTTTTTCGAGCCGAAAAAGTGCGAAAACACAAGAACCCTGAAATGTAGCAAGCCTGCAACAAAAGAGGTAATTTTGACTTTGCTGACTACAGATTTGTGGAGGTTTTCTCCACAAAGAATTTTCGGAGATTTGACCGTAACAGCGGGAATCGCTGTCAATATTGGCATAACATGAAAACCGGTAAGCGACCTATTCACATTGAAGTCACTGGCACGATGCTTTATCTACTGTTGAGAGATGCCAAAAGCCAGAGAATATCTTCTACTGGAAGCAATCTTGCAATGTGATACCCAATATCAATCTACACAGCCTACCCATGAATGCAGGATGACATGGAAAAAAATCTCTGGGATTCCGACTGTGAACGGCGCACGATTCTTTTGAACATGCTTCTAATGGGCCAATAATGTGTTCGCAGCCATAAACTGGTCACGAAAACATGGTTATAGATACAGTGAAGGTGATCCAATAGTTATGATTAGGCGATGATAAAGACAGTAGGGTTGCTGCATCTCGACCAGGACGAGGCGTTACATAAAATATATGAAGTACCGCACGGAAGCATTCCTTATAGGAATTTGCACGACAGGCTCACTCAGAAGTTCTTACCGTTGCTTAAATGTACCGCACGAAATGGCGTAGATTCTTGCGCTCTCTTATCCAGATCTAGTTCAACCTCCACGACAGCTCAAAATAAAATGGCAAGAACGTCTGACATGATGGAATGCGCTACAAAGACTACTTTATATGGAGCGCCTATGGGATTAAAAGTGTGATATAACATGTGAAACAACACAAAGGGGAAGGGCCGTAAAGTATTTGATAAGAAAGGCTAAGAAAATAAAATGTCATGAAGAATAACAGCGCGCTACAACGATATGGGATGGCAGATACTGAGAAAAAGGAGCAAGAATGGAACCGTCTCAGCCGTAAATCCACCAGGGTGATTAACCCATCCGTGCCCATGACAGTCACCGGTGACTGTCAGACTTTCATGGACCTCCTGCTAACACCCTTTGACATTAAGTAATGGTTTTTGGGTCAAACAACTGCCTCCACCCTCCTGCTCTTATGCAAGCCATGGGCCGGAGGAAGGGGGCCTGTAACCTTATAAAGACCCCCAAAAAGCAAAAAAATAGTTTGCGCTGAAACTTTGCCCAGGGTGGTTGTTTGAGATGCTGATAACGAACATGACATCCGTTTTTGGCGTTTTTTCCCCAAAGTAAGGTTTAGTCTAAAACCTAGGCGAAAATAGCGCCGGATAGCGAGCACAGTGGAGTTTCCCCTCCCCAACATTAGCACCTGGTAGACCTTGGGCCCAGTGATTAGGCCGCTTCCATACTTTGCGCACCGACGCCGTCACGCGCGTGACGCTGGCACGCGCGTGACGGCGTCGGTGCGCAAAGTATGGAAGCGGCCTTAGGCACCTCCCTTAACTATTATGTGTATGCAGAATAATGGCCGAAACGTAATTGGCCATAACTTCGCTCAGACACAACTTTATTTGTCGAAATAAAAACCATTCGCATCTACAGAATTTTGCCAATGATCTGGTAAGGAAAATATACCATCACGATCAAATTCTGGATTGCGAGAATCAATAAAGTCAAGAATGGCATTTTTACCGTGCATAATTTTTCTGCCGCAGGTTTGCATCGGGGACCCGGAAAAAGTGGTAATCCGTCAGGGATAGGTCTGGGGAATAAGGGGGGTGAGGGAGAGGCTCGATGCCTAACTGCATCATTTTTTACTGGGTGCGCAAAACAACGCAAAACCCCACAGTTCGCAAGTCACCCGGCAGAAACTGATCGAGACTCTCCCTCACCCCCCTTATTCCTCAGACCTATCTCTGACGAATTACCACTTTTTCCCGGTTCTCGATGCAAACCTGGGTCAGAAGGAGTTCGCCGAAACGATGCATGTTGAAAATGCCATCGTTGACTTCATTAATTTTCGCAATCCAGAATTTGATCATGATGGCATATTTTCTTTACCAGATCGTTGGCAAGGTTGTGTAGATTCGAATGGTTTTTATTTCGACAAATAAAGTTGTGTCTGAGCAAAGTTATGGCGTTTTGAAGAAAGTGGTCCGTTTTGGCCATTTATTCTGCATACACCTGATACATTGACGAAAAAAAAACGAAAAAAACAAACAAAAAGAAAATCAAAAAAAGTGGCCCGTGGAACCATGACAGCCATACATGCTGTCAGCAGAGCCCAGGCCGTAACCGGTGCGGTCGCGAATGGGTTAATGCTTTTGTACGCTTTTCGCACAAAGGCACCAGAAGGGGAATAAGGGAGAAAAGCAGGCTTGAATTATACGTTCCCTATGTACGGAGATTCGAGATCATGGATCCCACGTTGGAACGTGCTTCTTCGGGGTCGAATCACAATCTCCTCGCGCTTCACCTCGAGCAGCTGTACTTGGGTGTTACCCTTATGTCAGAACTTTCGAAGAGCGGCATGCCGCAAGCGAAGCAATGCGGACGAGCTGAAGGTGCCATGTTGTTGGGCCCCGAAGCTACTACAAATCAACTGTGTATCGCACCCCTAGCATTGCTGTGTAATCGTTTTAAGACCCAACTACCGCGACGCGCATAGCTCGCACACACTGCGTCGCACACCGCTCGTAGTCGTGCGAAAATCCTGACATAAGGGTACACCTCCCCCCCATAACTGACCCCCCTGCGTCACAAACAACAATGGTAATATTACCATCCGAAGCCCACCAACCTTACAGTTCTCATACTTCCTTATTCTCTTTCTAGGGGTAAACTACTGAGGTGATGATAGAGAGCATATAACAACAAGAAATGCAGCTAATTACATAGAGCTACACTAGTAATACATTGTATCAGATGCAGAATTGTAGGACTAGGCCGTTTTCGGCAACCTCCATCGAAGGTCAGTCATTCCGGCGATGTAAGTTAGATGTGGACGGCGCCTGAGATGCGTCAGATGAAGGTATCATTCATGGAACAATCTACCCAATGGCAATGTGACCGCTCCGTTCATCCCCAGTGGCCGAGTTGCTGCAACGGCAAGACAACGTTTGCAACTATTTGGTACATATCCTCGCCGCCTGCGTCCAGCCGCTGCGGCGAGTGATGCAGAGAAGGCGAAAGGGAACGGGTGAAAAATTATATCACTCCTGCATGTAGCGATTCCATCCGTTTTTTCTCTGATTTTGCACTACTTAGCGACTCGATATTGCCCTTCCTCTATCTACAAAAATTTACCCTTACCTTTTTCGTGTCGCTGACATCAGATTTTAATTGCTGAGTAAGAAGCAGTCGTTTCTTTTCATCCTCCATTTTGTCAAGCATGTTGTTGATGGTGCTTTGGTCAATATTCCTATCACGCTGAAAAAAAAATGGAAAAAAAAATAAATCAAAAATCCAACCAATGAGTGATTGAGGGAGCCTAACCAAGACTTGTTCCACTCGACCGTTGAGCTCCGTAGTTGATAAAGACTGCAACTCTTGTGTAGCACAAACCATCCCATCTACTGGATTGCGATCATCATCCTGAACAATTTTCTTGACCGTTGAGAAAGTATGACATCCCGACCTACATTCGGACACAACGTCCTACCACGCGAGTCTCTCCAAAGTGTTTATGAATCTTTTTTCGGATTCTTTTTGATGTGAAAATATCAGTCCATCGCGTGGGTGACTCCTTTGGACTACGACGCATGGAAAAGCTTTCGCCCAAAGTGCGTTCGACATTCGGGTGAACAATGTCGCTACGTATGGTCCGTGAGAACGTCGATGAAGAAGTCGAAGTGTTGCAGTCAAATTCATTGAGCGACGAAGCTTTTGAGTGTTCTTCATGTTGAGAGATAGAGTCCCCACTGATGGTGGTTACATCATCAGCGGATGAGACATCCTCCGATGAGGACATTATTCTGAAAGTGGCGTGGGAAATGACACAAGAAATAGAGTTACGGCTACAGATGCACGATCGTGGGAAGAAGGAAATTGAGGAAGATATACTGTCAAAACCGATAGGAAAAGGTGAGTGCATTAAAATTTTTAGTGACAGTTGCCGATATGGATTAATCTCGGAGAATATACCAACCATGGCAGCTTCGCACGTCTGTGTGGAGAAAAAAATCTAAGTCCTCAATATTCATACGAATCAATCAGGATCTGGTCCTAGGATGACGACAATTTTCAATTCCATATATGTAATTGTGCAACCATCCATGTATATGAACTTTTCCAAAAGCAGGAACGCAATGGCCACCTGGATAAACTATTAGGTTTATGCAGAATAAATGGCCAAAACGGACCACTTTCTTCAAAACGCCATAACTTCGCTCAGACACAACTTTATTTGTCGAAATAAAAACCATTCGAATCTACACAACCTTTCCAACGATCTGGTAAAGAAAATATGCCATCATGATCAAATTCAGGATTGCGAAAATTAATGAAGTCAACGATGGCATTTTCAACATGCATCGTTTCGGCGAACTCTTTCTGACCCAGGTTTGCATCGAGAACCGGGAAAAAGTGGTAATTCGTCAGAGATAGGTCTGCGGAATAAGGGGGGTGAGGGGGAGTCTCGATCAGTTTCTGCCGGGTGACTTGCGAACTGTGGGGTTTTGCGTTGTTTTTCGCACCCAGTAAAAAATGATGCAGTTAGGCATCGAGCCTCTCCCTCACCCCCCCCCCCTTATTCCCCAGACCTATCCCTGACGGATTACCACTTTTTCCGGGTTCCCGATGCAAACCTGCGGCAGAAAAATTATGCACGGTAAAAATGCCATTCTTGACTTTATTGATTCTCGCAATCCAGAATTTGATCGTGATGGTATATTTTCCTTACCAGATCATTGGCAAAATTCTGTAGATGCGAATGGTTTTTATTTCGACAAATAAAGTTGTGTCTGAGCGAAGTTATGGCCAATTACGTTTCGGCCATTTATTCTGCATAGACCTAATAGATCGAGAAATGAGCCAGAATAAATTTTCGGTGATTGCTATATGTGAGATAAGGAAGCGAACAATGTATTTCGACCTTGAGTGACCCTTTTCCTTCCTCTTAGAAGTGTGCGATAAAACCATACCGAGATTCCCCAAAAAAAAACTGCTGAGGTGCCTTCTCCCAAAATTCAGCGTCAGGAGGGTAGGTAGAGGAGGAGGTTCACCATGGTGCAAGTTAGAAAGAAGAAGGCTAGAGGATCAGAAAAGTAAAGAAGTGTCGAATTGAAAGTTGAAGCAATCACCAAAATTATCCAAAATGTGCCCCTTATCTCCAAAAGTTCGCTCCACTATCGAGCATCATCAACACAAACTTTACCGTGCGGACGATGCCATAAATTAAACAAGCGAGAGAAATGGTAGAATTTGAAACATTCAAAACAACTGTGTTAGTTGATTCTTGAGGAAAAAAATTTCAAGTGTAATAAAAGTAAGGTCCCTCTCTTAAACCTCGTCTAGTTCTTCCATGGGTTATCAAAGCAATTCGAGCAATGAGGACTGTCGAGATTGCATTCTCAAAGGAACGGAACGGTATGAAACACCAGAAACGACGACAGCATTACAAAAAATTATTACAGACTATGTGGATACTTTGCGCTAATGAAAAGATCCCAACATCGAAGAGTCCCAACCTCTCAGTGCGCCATGTGTCTTACAGAAACATCGGTAATGGCTGATGTAGAAGCATTGGACGCTCAGTTAATCAGCTGACGAACACAAACAAAAATGCAGTCCATTTCGGAGCACCTGATAGGGCGTGGCCTACGAACCTGTGTGAGCGGCGAGAGTGAGAGTGTGTGGCGGGGTGAGAAAGACTGATACACCCGCATCCAAGTCCAAAGGCCACGCCCTACCAGGCGCTCGAAATGGACTGTACATGAGCATTCGGCAAGGCAACTGACAGCTACGCTACACGCGTTAAAGCTACAACGTCTGGGCGAATATTCTATGAGAACGGCGGCTGCGCATGATTTACTTCGAATGAATTTGAATTGGCATAAAAATATACTTGAACTCCTACATGAATTCATAATATATTCAAATTAACTTAAACTTCATAGAAAAAATCCTGAAGGAAACAGCCTGTGCAATAAAAATGGAGCAGCGAAGTAGTCATGGGAAAACACACCCTTTTTCGGCGTGATAAGGGGAATATAATGAGAAATGGAGCCAAAAGCATAACAGACGCAGACAAAACAATCACCATTTTCAATGACGTGTCAGCAACTAGTCAACCCCTTATGCCAGTCAGATGACCAAGGCATAATACATACTTGCATATCAATGTCTCAAAGCGGGAATGCTGGTTGGCATTGCATTGAAGAGACTCTCTCTAGTCCTTCACTTCCAAATGGGGAAAGTGTGCCTTTGTAGTATATGTAGATTTTCAACAAACAATTTCCATTGTTTGTTAGAAATCTGCATACACCACAGAGGCACATTTTTCGAGGACCTCAACAGAGGACCACTCCGGTCTTCCGCAAGGTGAGCCGGCCTTATCAGCGGTTACCCGGTAGGATCTGAAGGCAGGGCGGTGGACAGGCAGTTTTTTCAAGTTCTCATTCAACTTATTAAGGCACTTCAATTTTTGTTGTTTATCTCTTCTCATACGTTTCACTTTCTTATGGTCTGTGATACCAAAGGTCATTGAACTACTCTTGTGCGCACCACTTGTTGTATCAAATAAATAAATTATCAGGTAAGCTAAGAGACACCCATTGCGCGTACAAGAGCTTGCAATGAACCAGCTGCTAGCACCCTAACGTTCGTTTTTTCATGTTTCAAAGCGAACTTTGAACCACCCCATCCCGTTCTCTTCTCGCCATTTCATTTGCTATTAAATAATGGAGTCAGCCCGATGTGATATTTATTTCTTCTCAACATTCAGTCACAATACACCGAATAAACCAGGAAAATCCTGATTTATATGGCTTGTCTGCTTTGCAAATTACATTCTCGAAACATAACAGCCCATGCAAACTTAGAGGCACCGGAAGGGAGCAAAGAGGAAAAACTCATTTGGAAACACTATCCTTTGTAAAAGAATACTTGAGCCTAGAAGTGATCAAATGTAGCGGAACTCGCGTCGAAAAACGAGCATTTGGGCGCTATTGCGATCCTAGAGCACTTCACCTCAAACCGCACGTTCAGTGGCCGAGTTGCCTGCCGGTGTAGAGAAGGCGTAATTGATCTCATTCATGATCAAAAGCATAATCTAGAATTCAACATCCTCGTGGCAACACTTGTAGCGCGGATTGTGGCAAAAATCCGCACTCAAAAGAACCAAAAAGTCTACATTTCAACAGTACTCGATATATCGAAACCTTTGCAAATATGATATGTCTGAAGCTTTGAAACACAATCAAATTTCTTTCTGCTAGGTTGTAGGAAAAATTTGTAACACTTCATAGTCTTTTTTCCTTTTGAAATCCATCACTCTCACCAAAAAGGCTCTAATTCTGATCAGGCCTCAATTTTTGGAAAATACTGCATGCTATTTATATTTACTTCTACTGATATATCGAACCATAACTGATACTTAAAAACAAAAAAAAAAACCAAAAAAGTGAATTTTATGGTGAGAAAAATAAACAAAAATATATGTTTGAAGACGGCTCATCGAGTTTATGAATTCCATGGCCTCATCGTCCCCATGGCCTCGAAACAATCAGAGCCCTTCTCGGAAAACCGTCGTATCATCGCAGGCGCAGATTTTGGAATAATGCAAATGAATTGCTAAATGGGGTGAATGCCATTAGAACAGAAAACAGATTCACTGGCCGCGTTCAGCGCGAGACGTGATGGTGCGAGCAAAAGGCGGTTCAGAAATCGCAGGGAGAATGTTGCAAAAATTATTCCACGACCTAATACCTAATACGTTCGTCATAAAGCGCGCTATTATACAGAAGACAACGCGTTTTCCTAGTGCTTCATTTACTGCCATCAAAAAGACATTAAATGTGTTCTCTATCCAAGGACGGTGAGGGCGGTGTTCTTACGTACAAAAGTATAGCATCAGCAAACAATAAGCAAGCCAATGTATATAGAATACTCAAAGAAAAATGTGAGTACAACGAAATGACATTATGGCCGAGGGTCCACGGACGCTCGTACATTGCATTTGACAAAGGAAACATAAAAGGACATTCTGCACTTTCCGACAACCACTAGCTTATCAGAAGTTCGCGGGTACGTTGCAGCCATGTCTGCAGGAGACATAGATGAGTAGGAATGACCATCAGATCGGAATTTCGGAAGCTTCCGATTTCATCGACAAACCGCCTCACGACCCCATGCCATCTTTAAAGTTGCGAAATCAACTGAAGATTGAGCAATTCCATAGGTGCAAAAAAGACGATGTCGGTGGACCATGAAAAAGTGATGAAAAAGGGATCACATAAGGAGCCTCATACAGAACCAGGAAAATCAGCAAAGCAGAAAAATCAAAAATTAACCTCAAAAGACGAAAAAAGAATCAGATTCTTAGTACAACAAGACGAACGCTTGCCGAAAGCGTTTCGAGTGTTGGACTTGCATTGGATTTGTGGGCAAGATGCTAATGCATTAGGGATGAAGCACGAAAAAAAGTAATTCCCACCATTTCAATGTTTGCCCTGCATTCAGAATCTATGACGTATATGTGTGCGAAAAAAAAACAGATGGGTATTATATGGTGCCACTGGCAGTGGAACGAATCGATACGATCAGACAGTGAATCATTTCGGTTCTTTGAGGATAATCATAGCTCTGGCAGTAAAGCTACGGAAATGGTATCGTAAAGGTTGATCGCAAGAAAAACGAAAATCTCAAAGGCAAATGCTAGCGAATCCATAATCGCAAGAGTGACACACCTAAAGCATACACAGATGGCCATAAGCGATCGAGCCATACACAGCATCAACACCGGGGAAAAACTTTGCTATCACTATTGATTACGTCCATAGCGCGATGGCACTTCATCACATAAGCTCATTCCACGCATACCAAAGAAACCTAACCACTTCTCAGCAACGCCACAACGAATACTGAAAACTGCCAAAGGCGCTAGCTGAAAAAAGACAACAAAGCTCTCCTCCAGAATTGGTGTTTTACGACAACATCCTGATCACAAACAAAGTTTAAGAGGCGCCAAACTCGTGACGAGCAGCGGCAGACGAAGTTAAATTTAGAGGTCAAACATCATCTAGCGCATAAATGCCAGGTGGTTGCCACAATGTCGCTGCTAGAACGAGGACCTATCGGAAGACAGCTGAAATCATCCCTACATTTTAGCTAATCAATCACGCAAGAGATGGAATGCCGATCATTCTGTGTCACTGTGAATATGACTCAATGAGAAAAGAGGTAAATAATATATGCTAAAGGCGGAAGCAGGGCAAAATCATTACATTTCGCCAATTCGACATCCGATACACTTAACCCCCCCCCCCCCTATAATACCCCATATCCTCTGAGGCGCTATCGCAATCAGGGAGCCTTCCACTATTGACGCTATTTTTATCTACCTTCAAAATGAGAAAGGAATTCTTTCGCCCCTTCAATAAGACCTAGTAAAATATACGCTTGTGCGAACAGACCAACCTTCGAAAGACCATAAATGCTTGGGCCTGCAACTTTTTACATTCCCACAACTTTTTACATTCCCACGTTGCAGAATTTGAAAATAAGCCTAAATTTTCTAAAATCCTGAAGGTCGTGCTAACAGCAATTTCCTCAACAAAAACAAAAATGGCAAATTCGAGGCCGAGTTTGCAGGTAAGTCTGAATTCGAAAATTGAGTCAAACAGAAAGTCTTCCGAAAAATGTATAAGGCAAGCGATTCCTATAGCTGAAGGACAAGAACTAGATACTGTTCTGAATGAAGCTAGTATTATTTTAAGACCATTCTGAACTGAGATCTCGATATGGACAGTGAGGGAAAATGTACAAAAAACATAAATGTACAAACAAAGACAAATTAGATGGATACTTTTGTATTACTAATCAATGACATAACTCTTCGCCAACCTAGTGGTCATGACTTCTGACAGATCGATAGACTGATACGATCAATATTCCACTAGTGGTGAATAGTTGTTAACAAGCAACAATCGATTATGGCAAACGAAAAACAGCGACCGCTCGCGTTGCGCTTTGAACTGTCTTTCGCCATGCGAGGTCGTGCGCGCCAAGCTGTCGATTTAAAAAGCACAACCGCTCAAGCCAGCACTTCCACTCAAGTTTACATCCAACTTAACTCGCGGCAATTAATTCATCACCTGAACCTAACAAATGAAAGAAGAAATGGGGCGTTTTTGTGCATAAAGGATAAGATGCCAGAAAACAGGCAAAAGGAAGGTACAGTGATCACCGAGACCACTCCCTATCCATTTTGGTGACGAGAAAAATACGCAAATTGCAGGCAATTCAAGAGAGCCGAGCGTGAAAAAACATTGGTGACACCATTCATTGAAAAAAAAAACATGGCTAAGAGAATGGATCCAATGAGTGACAAATTCAAATAAATAAATGAAGCAAAGTATTATACTACTAAAGCGGCAACCCTGTGCTCAAATTAACATGCCTTTTCACATGGCTGGCGTGTCAATAATGTCATCAAATGTACCTAAAAACATACGCAAATGCGTGGTGCATATATCATTTTTCGACATTCAACATTACCCCCTTCCCCCTCCCCTCTCACTTATTAGTACATTTAGCATTTAGTACTGCAATTACCGAAAAATGGCAGCACGATTAAGTCTAATTTGTAACCAAAATTATGAAAACTAAGCCACATCAGTGAATATTAGCTGTGTAAAATGTCAGGCCTATTTCGATAAAGTTACATCTACTATGTGCTCTTCCATAAACAATCAAAAATCGATCTCAACAAGTAACAGAGGGAGATTCGGTAGCAGAGGACGAAATGCATGATAAATTCTGATCCATACTGCAAACAATTTAATCGCCTCAAGAAGGGTTGATACATAAAGAGAACACAGGAGCAGTATACCCTGATCGTCTGCTACAGCACACAATCAGCCAGCTGGTAGAACGCTGTACCGTAGATTCATTTCGTATACGAATAAGTCTGACAATGAATTCAAGCCAACACCCAACACATACTCAAATCACTAACCGGTTTCTGTAATGCATTCTGCGAACCGATATCAATTTTCGTCGTCCTCTTGTCCCGTTGTTTTCCTTTTCGTCTAGCAAACATGAGGAACGCTGAAGCTTCTGAAACGATTGCTAAAAAGTTTTTTTTACTAGACACTTTCATGTCGACATTTAAACGAGCAAAAAAGGACCGCAAACGTTTTTCCTGAAGAAACTTCGGTTTGTTCACGAAAATCTTTTTGCGGATACTGAAAGGGAAACAGGTTCAGGGAAAATTTGATACCGCTCAACGACTATCAGAAGCTCCAAAAGACCGCGAAACCAAGGAATCAATGCTGACACTTCAGCTACGTAAGGAACTGAAGCCTCCCATTCTTTTCCCATTATGTAATGGTCTTACGCCGCACAGCTCGGTACCACGTTCTCAGCAATTTTCCTCTAGCGAACTGTTCGATCAATCCAAAAAACCCAAACACGATGGTTTTTTTTCGAACTGATCAAGCCTGATTATAAATATAGCATTCGCGCCGTTTAACGTTAAAGGGATGCCAGGCTGGCACCAAACGGTACCGATGCCAATGGTACCGAACGTAAGTCGTGATATGGACCACTGGTTATCATCATATATGATTCGAAATTTGTGGCCTGAACGTTTATCCAGGGTGTTTAACCCAGCTACGGTTGGGTGTGCGTATGGGTACATGACTGGGCAGAAACGGTTCATCCACACTAAGAGCACTCAAGCTCGGGCCACGATCAGACTTCCCGATTTTGCAATTCTGCAGCCCTGCTATTCTATTAGTCCGCAATCTCGCGATACTGCGATTTCGCGGTGCAAAATTTCGTGCGCGAGCCTTGTGATTTTCACTGCCTCAACTTCGCGTGCGAAGCCGCAGCACCGCAAAACCGCAGAGTGCAAATCGCGAAATCTGACAGCAGCTTTCGGTGGAATTCACGCCTACTGACTGAGGTCATTTCTTCTTGCCGTCCCGTCGCCTTTATCGTTTTGTTTTGATTATCCTGGGATGTGTTTTTGGAAACACTGAGATGGAATTTCTCGCCTATACTCACGTAAATATGTGACTGGAATAGCTGAACAATTTTGGAAATTCGAGTTCTTTGGGTCCACAGTTAAAGAAGCGGTAACACAGAGCGTTATTCTGCCCTAATACGTTCGAGAAATCAAAAAAAAAATAAACTTAAAAATACGCAAAGGCAAAAGAAGTGAAGAGAGAATCGGGGGTGAAATAAAAAAAGTAGCACACAAAGTGCTGAGAAGCAGCTTTGGAAAAGCTTTTCAAATGATAACTAATCGCATCATTTGTATGGACGTCCATAATGACGACAGATTCGAAGCTGTACGTAAAAATCGATGAAATATTTGACGACGGGTAATGGAAAAGAACAAATCGGTAGAAACGTTGAAACACAAACCTTACCTTGCGACCTGTGAAGAAATCGAAAAGCTAGTTGTTTTTGTGAAGTTGGAGGAGCATGAGAAGCAACAGGCATTCATACGAGTAAGAATACGCAAATAATAAGATATCATGAACGGACAGACGTAGCTAGACCGGTCAGCGAGCCATCGACTGGTTGATCACGTCAGTCACACATAAAACAATAGTGTGATATTCTTTCCTGATGAACGGTTGATGCTACCGATTTCTTTACAGTTTACAAGGTATAATGATGTAATCCATTTCAATATTTAGACTAATGCTATCTTAAAGGAATCGTCCACGAGAAAATTAGTTTTTTCTGCTACCCATGTATTTATGTCGTACTTGCCTAATGTGGGCCGCGTTTCAGGTTTCACGCGAAAAATGTGAATCCGGCTAAGATAAAGCACCACGAATTCTCGGCCGGGTGGGCGGGGCCTCCGAGCAAGTGCCCACCCCGTCGTCCGCCGCGGTCGGAGCCGCATTGTAGGAATGAAAGCTACGTAAACAGTCCCATTCTCCGTTCCCAGCCGCGGCGAACGACGGGACGGGGCTTTTACTCGGAAGCCCCGCACACCCGACCAACTTGGGGAGCTGTATCCTAGCCGAATTCTCACTTTTTAGCGTGGAGCTTTGCACGCAGCCCTTATTAGGCAAATACAACATAAATATATGGTAACAAAGAAACTCAGACGATTCCTTTGAAGGCACCAGTAGGGATAAGGAGAAAATGAGACCTGGGAATGTTCACTGTAAACGAACACTCCAGTTCAGAAGAGATGATCTGTGGCAGAACTCCAATTGAAAAAGCATCGCAACGCAGCCAGTCACTGCGCCGCAGCAGTGGGACGAGTTGCTGTGAGGGTGGAGCAGCGTTCGCAGCTTGCTGACTTAGTCCTTCTCCCGTCTGCATCTACTCCCACCGGCTATTGATGCAGAGGGGCGAAACAGAACAAGTGAGAAAAGGAGTTATCGGGTTCCCATTTCTGGTTTTTAGCTGTTTTTATTTCGTTCTTTCCGTACTGTTAAACTTCTGATTACCTCGATTTTCCT
Source organism: Trichostrongylus colubriformis (assembly GCA_963978905.1). Classification (NCBI taxonomy): domain Eukaryota; kingdom Metazoa; phylum Nematoda; class Chromadorea; order Rhabditida; family Trichostrongylidae; genus Trichostrongylus; species Trichostrongylus colubriformis. Next base: position 31,185,216 of record OZ022259.1, on the reverse strand, counting down.
CACCCACAGTTATTCCACAGTCTGCCTGTAAAAAATCCACAAACGGTACCTTTAATGTTGCTCACTCGTCATTTTTTTTACCAAGTTGATTTTTTCATAACCTAAAGTCAGATATTCTATCGAATTTAAAAGATACAAGAACGATTATTCAGGACGATCACCCATTTCCCGCCGTCAAATAAAATGTCTGTGGTGCAGTGCCGTTGCTCTAGCGTCTGGGGTTCTCCTAGATTTACCTGAGCCTTTCAGGGGAGGAGCATGTCCTCTAGCCGTCTGGGACTCTCCCAAATTACATTCTATTCGACGTCAGGGAAACGGGTGACCGTCCCGAATAATCGATTTTGTTGACAAGGCTCCTCCCCTGAAAAGCTCAGGCAAATCTAGGAGAGCCCCAGACGGCTAGAGCAACGGCACTGCACCACAGACATTTTATTTGACGGCGGGAAATGGGTGATCGTCCTGAATAATCGTTCTTGTTTAAAAGATAGCATTGACTCTGTGAGAGCATATAACAATGGTGTAATATTCTTCCCGCTTGTCCATAGCTCAGAATCAGTCTGTGGAAACCATAAAAAAGAAGTTACGTGTTGATTCACGCTTTCTCGAAAGGATCGGAAGAGACAAAAAAGAGAATTCGGGTCGGTCACTCGTTTCCCACAGCAACTCTGACGTCAATTAAAATGTTTCTGAGCCGAAGCCAAAAGGGAAGGAGCCTCGACATCGGTAAAATGCCGCGTCTCCCCATAGAACGAAAATGAACGGTCAAAAAATTTTTAATTGATGTCGGGGTACGGTGAGAAACGAGTGATCGACCTGAATGTTCGTTCAATTTCGGTGGAGTGACGGAATCCACGGATTACACTGATTTTTTCTTAAGTGCTGCATATCTATCTCATCGCCTTCAAAATTCCAAGTTCCGTACTGCGCAGACTTTGATTAATGCCGATTCCAGACTTCACGGTTTTGCGATGTCGCAGTTTCGCACAAATTCCGTGACCCGGAGACCGCAATGCTTCTGCTTTCCGCAAAATCGCACAACCGCATTATCTGACATCAGTTTCAGATACTCACGATTCAAACGATCACACGACATCTAGACATCTACTGCCGTCATATTTTGCATTAACGTTTGCCGATGATGGCGGCAGGGGGGCAGGCAAACACGCAGAGTGCGATCTTTGTGCCTCATATCGCACTCCTCGTCTTTGCCGCTCCGCCCAGTCGGCGCCGCGAAGTATGACGGGTGCTATGGGAGTTTGGGTGGGGGGGGGGCAGTGCACTGGGCTCTGCGTCTCTAACGCTATGGCTAGGATGCAGAGAAGCCATAGCGCTAGCCGAACTGGGTTCCAATTCTGAACAGAAACCATTCTGATGGAGCAAAATCGTGTTTTTTACATCCTATGTTAGCCTAAGCCTTGAGGAAGATGATCTCCCTCCCCTAGGCTTAGGCGAATACGCATAAGAGGTTGTTTAGTCTAATTGTAGCGAATTTTTCGTAATATACTAATGGAAGAATAATTCAATCGTTTTTGCAGTATTAGCTCTATCTACGCATAAAATAACCTTGAGAGTGTCTATAAGCAGAAACTGGGCGCGACTTTTGCTTTTGTCGAGTGGCCCCTCTAACTCCCATAGCACCGTATGACGGGGGTGTTTACATTATGTCGAATTTTCGCTTTGCGACGTCGCACCCGCAGCGCACCCAGCACCACTTGCCGCGGTCGGTTGGAATTCCGCTCAGGACGCAAAGGTCTGATACCATAGAGGTCCTTCAAGAAATAGCTGTTTATCTCATAACCATTGGGACTATTGTGCCCCAAAAAGACGAAATAGTGTCGTAAAAGTAAAAGAAACGACAGCATTGATGATAACAATCCCAATCAAGAAATAATTCTCGGGCGTAAAACTCGGGATGTTGCAATCTACGCATGCACACGCTAAAAAATCCGCGGCGCATCTCACCGCGCGCGGTCACACGAGAATTCGACGTAAGTGTAAGTGGTGTGAGTGAACTGTTTGAAGAAATCGCAGACGAGTACAGAAAAATAAGCACGGTATGCGCGCAAGTTTCAAATCCATTTCACTACGTCTGCGAGCTTCCTCTGTCCTCACTTATAGAGAGAACCATCGTTATTAAGCTGCATTCTTATTTAGCTAGGGAGCAAGTATGAAGAGCCTGGGGAATTGAACTGGTGAAGCGAAGAATATGATTGGATAATATTGGTGAACTCATATAAAATCTTTCTTCATTCACTAAAACGAACCAGAAGGAGTCCAAAGAAAGAGAATGATGTAAAGAAATGATCATTCTGTAACGAACATTCAAGGTTAGGAGCGATAATCGTTGGAAAAACCCGGACTCGAAAGCGAGACGCAGTGGTGTGTATTCACATCACATTCGCATCACTTCGAACTGCACATACTGACTTTCCGAATTGTCCGCTGTAGAGATGTCATTTGTTGCCTCGTGGGGTGTATTCCATTCATTCGTGATGATGTGAAATAAGTGTAACAACACGCAGCAATAAACAAGTGAAACAATTGAATGAAGAATAAGCGGTAGCGTAAGGAAAAAGTGTGATTACAATTAAAATCTAATGATCTAATGAATTTCCTTTAGACGTCTTGGCAAGGTGTCATGTGTGCATTGCAGCAACTGAAGCCACCGCAATCCCAAACCGTGAGCCAAAATCGCCCTCCTCCCAGTGTCTTTAGGAGGACAATGGGGCGAAAAGTGCATATAAGATATGCAACGTACGCCACGCGAGCGCTGAAGTGGAGTGAAAGTTTTGTAGATGATGCGGTTGACTGCCCTATAATGGCTGATAGCATCTATACGATTGGTGGATTCGATGGTGCGAGTAATCCGTAACAAAGACATTGGGGAGGGAACAAGCCACCTTGGCTGCTCCATTTAGCTGAAGAAAAAAGCCACTAGTGGTTTGTGACAGGTAAGCTACTATCGAGAACACAGAGCCCGACCCAGCTCACAGCCGAAAGGAATCCCGAGTTCCCATCTTTCGTCAATATATCTTTGATCGGGTGGACAGATCACGTCGATTGGTGATGACAATCGCAGAATGGATCATTGGGCCACAAGGTGTGTAATAGAATTGAATAACGACATTGTTTACATGCTTATGTACGTGATGGAAATGTATGTGGGCGGGACTCTTGCTGGGAGGAGCTTCGTTCACGGCTAATGTTCAGCAAGTACACCAAGAGAAGGAGTAGTGATAATGTGATAGACAAATATATAAGGGATTATGGGGTCGCAAATACGAACTACACCATGTGATTGATGACCGTAGAAAGAGAAAGCACGGGTCTACCATGCAACGTCGAATACATTTCCTGACAAATACGTAGGCATTCTCGATCGATCCCTTTTTACTTATTCTAGATGTTCTTCATTCACTATGCGGTATGATAGTGATGTGGACCAACTGAAAAGTAGAAATGCACGGTAAACATGTAAGCGATGTGGTTAAAAAGACCGGGAGGGGTAAATTTAGCTGGATTGTGGGATATGAAAACAGGGGTGCTCAGCAGTGTAACAGTAGAGAGAGAGAACGAAATAAAACGGCGAAAAATTGAGACATAGTAACCCGAAACCACCCTCCAACGCGGCCTGGGAAAAAAATCAGTGAAATGACCAGTGCCCAAGCTATCTTGACACACTGAAAATGAGCGGGAACTCACCCACAGTGGGCGGAAAATGTTATTAGTAGGGTGACTCTTTGCAAAAATAGCAATTCCCCTCTAGAATCATTTGGAGACCGAAAGAAAAAGAAAAGTGGTCAGTTTTAGCTGGAGCTATACAAGAACGAGACGTTTCAGTGGTGGGCGGAGCATTCGAAGTGGTAGGCGGAGCTCGGACGCCACATGAAAAAGAAACTGTGGAAATGGGGACAAGCTTAGGATGGGTAGGGCATGGTACAAGAAATGAAGAGCAAACATGGACTTAGTCAAGCTCAGCTCACGGGAGCAGTGTGCGCTGAAACGTTCGATGCTTGGGTCAGAAATTGTTTCTTCGGTTCGAAAATGGTCCAAACGTGAGTAAAAGATGGGCTAAGGTCAGCCATGAGTATCCATGAAAGCGGTCTGGGCACAGTGGGTGGAGCGGACCCTGAGTCGGGGTCCTTACATCGAAAATTCGTAATTCGGTTCCAACGCAGCCATGAGACCTGAGATCACGAAAAAATCGGCAGGAATTATCAATGTCTAGGTCATCTTACACACACTTAAAATGAGCGAAAACCCGCCCACGATGGGCGGAGCGTGATGTGTTTATGGGGTATCGAGTAAATTTATAGAAAAAGAAGCAGTTTCGATTGATTCTGAAGCACATGGTGTTACGCGTGCAGCAGTGTGCGCTAGGCCAACTAGTGATAACATAATCCAATAATCCAATATTATGTGGGTAGGTTATAATAGCATTACTATAAGCAAGGAGGTAAAATACATGTGAAGAATGAAAATTTCTTCTGCTATGTTGATATGAAAGCGTCTGACTAATGATCACGCGAATAACATTATGCGCTTGAAAACACTTTTGACGTTTTCATCGCAGACACACATTGCTGTGATAGGAGTTGGAGGTGTGAAAGAGCTCAAGAAGTCCCATTCCTTTTCGTTTTATTTACTATCAAATAATCTTCCTCAGGTAACATTTATCGCAAAAAAAAAATAAAAAAATAAAAAAGGGAAATTTTTATCACTTTTTCAGGTGAGAGAATTGCAATCTCAGGATTGAGAAATCAGATAATAGGCTGGAACTAAATCAAATAGCGCAAATAGGGAGCTTTTCGAAACGTTTTGAAAGGGACGCTCATATATGTGTTTATCCTACCGCTGCGCTCTATCATTGTCCGTGTTTGAGCCCATTTCACACGGACAATCGCACACAACAGTGGACGGCACCACCTGCGGGAAACGAGTAGCTGTCAGATTTGAAATTGTACTGCCATGAAAAGCTGTCACAATAACGGGGCAAAAAGTGGGTTGAACTCGGGGGTTGAAGGAAAGGTCTCGGTGTTGAAGTTCTACCCAACTCCGGTTATTCCCTTAAAAGTGAGCCACATAAATAGGTACCATAATAAGGAAAAGGTTGAATTTGAAAAATAAAGTCTTTGAAAAAAGTGATTTTCTAGCTATAAGTTCGATCATGGGGCACTTCTCTTAGTTTACTGTAGGCAAAGGGAAATAGCAAAAACACATCTGGTTCGTAGCGCTCCTGCGCAGTAATTTTGAATAACAAAAAAAAAATAAAAAAAGTGAAAATCAGACAAGAAGATCAAATGGGTCCGACATTTTCTGATAATGATGAAAGATACTAGGGTGTGGGACACTCCCTGCATCATTTTTCCACAAGTCTTTAGAAGCTACAAGAAAATTTCGTGGAAAAATTAAAAAGGTGAAAACCAAACAAGAAACTAGAGGGGGTCGGATCGATGGCGATGTATAGAGAGGGCATCCAATACAATCTGACAGTTAATTTGAATTATTCCAATCTTTGCGCATAAAAGTGACGGTTCTCGAGGAGAACTTCGATTCATACGAGGGTTCGTCTGCTCTTCTACGCAAACGGCGAGTTTATGAAACTTATAAACACGACGAGCTCACTTCAAATGAATACTCTATTTTCTTTCAATCGAACAACTCACTTTTTAAAAGTTTTTACAATTTTCGAATATCAGGCATATCTCAATATACAAATATTAAAAGCTGAAAGGCTGACAGGGCTGAAAAGGAGCAGATACCGGTATTTTGACAACTGGTATAGTGGCTCAAGGTCGACCACAGCGGTCGACGGCGATAATTGGAAGACGAGATGAGTCCGCCCGAATCACTGTCACCTCGTAGCGATGACGAAGCGACGAACTTTCCGGCATGTGGGCGTTTGTTGCTGGACGTCATCTGGTGGAATGATATGACAAGGTCGGGAGATATGTGTGTATGACTTTGTACAAATGAGTAAGTCGTTAAGACAGTGAGAACATTGGTTGATGCTCAGCAAAGGTCTCTTTTGATACTTATGAGAACCGTTACCAGTAATGGAGTGAATCAGAACTATGTTTCCTATGTTTATAGGTAACTATGTTTCCATCAGCGGGTAAGTTCGAAACAGATTTCTTGGCGAAACTCTCTTTGAAATGTGCCCCTTCGTTTGTTTATCACGGCTGTGGCCGTGATGCGACGATTTCAGCGGATGCTTGCGGAGCAGCAGCCGTGGAGGGCGGGGCAACGTACACGGCTTGGCTTATCCGCCCTTCCTCCTCTACGGATGCACAGGCACATCTCGAGTAAGGAGTACTCGGATATTTGACTGTTTCGATCCCTTATTTTCTAGTGTTGCGATAACTAGCAATACTACTCTCACATCCCACAATCGCCCTCCCCTTCGATGTACTTGAGACTTTGCGATAGCACTATACCTACTTTTCAGGGAGTAAATCAACTCAGTACATACGTGTACTCATGTACAATAGGGTAGACATTGCCAGGATCACAAAACAACGCATTTATTGCTTTCCCATAATCAATGATTAATAATATTAATTATATCAAAACATGTCCATGTTATGAACGCGTCTATGCCGACCACAGTGACGGACTCAGTTCTCTTGCTTTTCTTGATTTTGCATCAATGGAATGAAGTGTCTCTCTGCTGCTTCTCGTATTTCGTTGTAGAAACACCGTTTCATGCTCTCAAATCTAAAAACAGGTAACTCAGGGAAACGTCATTAGAAAATCCACAGGAAATCCACGTGGCAGCGAGTGGCATTCAACGCCATGAGTGCGATCCTAAGTCTTGTTCATAATGACCTCTTGTCATTTGCACCACATTGCTAACTAGTGATGTAAGGCCGCTTTCATACTTTGTGCACCGACGCCGTCACCGGCGGCGGGTGTGTCCCCTTACTTCAGATGCCGTACTGCGGCATGTCGCAAGCGAAGCCATCCGGGGCGCCATGTTGTTGGGTCCCGAAGCGATTAGAAGTTAACTGCGTATAGCACCCCTAGCATTACGTTGTAATCGTTTTGAGACCCAACCACCACGACGCGCATAGCTCGCACACACTGTGTCGCACGCCGCTCGTCGTCGTGCGGCATCTTGAGGTGAGGGTACACACCCATCGGCCTGCGTCGATTTGACCGTCGGTGCACAAAGTATGAAAGCGGCCTAAGAAGGAGGCGTCTATGTTCTTACTATACTATATGTAAAAGGTAAGCATGGCATTTCTTTCTAATTAACTGACAACAATCTACACGGGGTAGCATCGCTCCGCTCTTGCGGTGGTGGACTCTGTGGTCTTTTCTCTCGTACGGGGTCTCGCTAGCTGTTTTCCTATTTTTTCGTCAGAAATGCAAGGGGAATGGGGCGTTTGGCGACCTAATGGACAAAATCTTACATCTTAAGTCACGTTCAGGTCTTTAAGGAAGTCGTCACATAAACAAGCTTCACCTAACAACCTAGTAAGCGCAGCAGAGGAAATTGAAATCTCTTCACAGTGTTTGCCGACTGTGAAGATATTCAACTGAAGTTGCCTACCTGTCGTAGCATGGAGCATAGCTGTAGTCGATCGGAGTGTAGTGATCAGGCCTTTGATCACAGAATGTCAGACACTTGTCGCCGGCTGACGAGTCGCCGACACCACTTGCTGAGCAACACTAAATTCATCATCTAGGCTCCTTTCAACCATCGGATCGATTAGAATGAATGATGATTTGATTATCGACAATTAAATTTTGCTGTGATCTGTGTGGATGTTAATGTGATTTTTTCGACTAAATCTCACCTATTTAGACGGAAACCTGATTTCGAGACTAAAAAAGGTCTCTTCCATCCATGTAGGAATAGCTGTAAACCACTGCTTACGAACCTTTCTGTGATCCATCCCTTGTGCTGCACAAAACTGCATCTCAGGAAGGAAGTCGATCGGGCATTCATCCGTGCCAACAAACATCGCTTCCAACTAAAACATGCTGGGTTAGATTCTTGACCGGGCTACTTCAATGTAGCGGATGTTCTGCTTCAGCATTTTAAAGGTTACGATCATATTTGGAGACGATCGCAGCAATGCCGGCTCTGCGATCAGTAAACTGGCATGCGAGCCGGCTTTACCGCTTTCAAGGACGCCGGTCACCGATGCCAACGTTGCACGGTGTGTACCCTTATGTCAGGATTTCGCACCGCGGCATGTCACAAGCGAAGCGATGTGGATGAGCCAAAGATGCCGTGTTGTTGGGTCCTAATGCGATTACAAGTCGACTGTGTATGGCGCCCTTAGCATCACCGTGTAATCGCTCTAACAAGGAAAGGCTCCCGGCTCACCGTGGCCACTCATGATAAGTTGTTCACCTATGTAGTTTCAAACAGGGATCTCAAATCTCCCCTCCAAATCTGCTAGACGATTCTGGGACTGGAGTTATGAAGTATTCTCTGAATAACTGGTACTATTACATGGTACATTCGGAGGTCTATGGCCCGCGAGCAAGACGTTTCAGCGCAAAACCAGTGTGATTTTCATTTTCAGGGGATCAAAATACCCCACTGGACAAGTCTTTAGCCAATTCGAGACTTTGACCGAATTTCGGAAAAATTCATAAACTATTTGTTGGCTGGCAACCCGTTCAACGAAAGAGAGTCGTTGACCCTTGTCAAGAAAATACCTTATTTGACGCTTGGTAATACAATAGATATGTCTAGGTTATCTTTTGTTCAAGTTGGTTGCAAATTTTTCTTAGGAAAAATTCAAAAACTACCTTTCACCCCCCCCCCCCCGGCACCCCTGATTTCCCGAAATTGGGCCAAAAACTCGATTTGACTGAAAATTTGCACAGAGGGGTAATTCGAGCCCCTGAGCGCGAATATCATAGTCGTTTCACGCAACAACGCCTGATTCTCCACAATCGCAGAATAATCGGATGGAAAAGAAGGGCAGAATGTTCAATTATCCAGAAAGGAACCAATCTTCCCGTATTACTCATCAGGAAGGGGGGGGGGGGGTCGGGGTGCTTTAACGAAGCGCAAAAGCGTTAGCAAACGTTTGGAAAGCACTCGAAGCAAAAGCAAAACTATCAGATGCATCTAGGATTCCAACTCTCATGCCCAAATTAGTAGGACAGCTTATCAGCTGCTCCATCGCAGCTCCCACAGTCCATTTTCTCGGAGTCATATATGACCAGCGCCTCCGCTTGCGCCATATCTTTCAGGCCCTCGTAACGTCCTTCCCAGAATCGTTTAGCTGATTTGGACGGTAGATTTGAGATCTCCGTTTGAACCACATAGGAAGATATACAACTCATCTTGTATGGCCACGGTGACCCGGGAGCATTTCCTTGTAGGACCCAAACTCTAACGCTGCGCATAGCTCACACACATTGCGTGGCACGCCACTCGTTGTGGTGCGAAATCCTGACATAAGCGTACACACCGACGTTGCACAATTGCGATGTTCGCGATCGCATCGCCGAGTAGAAATGTAGCCTAACCCACCGCTTCCTTTTCGTATGTATTGAAGTGGCATTTTTGAACGCATGCAGGTGGTAGACGGCGCTCTTCACAGCAGCTGTGGAACAGGAAGTTTGGGTTCTGAAAGAGAGGCATCGCCTGAGAGGTAAAAAGCTGAGGCGCCTAAGAGGGACTCACTGTGTAGCGAGCAATATTGCTCCTGTTAATCATGATGTCCGTCTGGTTCCAGAGCTTCAGTCCGAAGATATTACCATCGTCACGATCGTCGTCGTCCACTGTGTCACCGCTCTAGAAATGTTACTTTGGAATTAGGTGTGGGTATACAGATGGAGCTGGATTCCGAGGCACTTCTGTATCGCAGACCACTAGCCAGCCCTCTTCAATGCGTAGAGGCTTGAATGGGTCAGATGTCACCCCTGAACTACTACCCTCCTCTCATCGAAATTTATTTATTAGTTGGCGTAATAATAAGTATTCTCATAGACGAATAAGGAATAAATTGCTTCAGGGGTACAGTCGAAGAAACTGCGAAAGAAACTCATGCTCAAATTCGCAATCTATTGTAGGGTCGAATGCAGGTGATGCCGACGACAACCAACGTATAACTACCACCAAGTATGACGCAGCTCACCAAGTTATGGAGTCGTGATAGGGAGGAGGAGATTCGAAGGAGCTCACTGTATGCATCGAGGCCAGGTAATCTGATCTGTGGCTCCATTGCGTATAGGTCAGGACACTCGAACTGAGTCATCGCGCGGGACAATCGCCTTGTTGCTTTAGTGACGTAGCCAATAAACGAATTTTATGCTATAACAAACCAACGCCGGCGAGCATCCCGGGACCAATGCCTACTTTGCGGGTCAGTTACGTCATTCGCGGTTGGTCGTAACCATCAAAGCAGTGGATCGCCAACTATGAACGCATCCTAAGGGCAATGATATCAACCATCCCAAGCATTGAAAAAGTGAATGAATCATAGGGCTGTAGCAGAAGGATTTTGTAGGGGAAGGCACAAACGCTCAAAATATATTCCGATAACTGAATTTTGTGAGTGGCAATTGGAAGTACTGTTCGTCCACACTTGGCGGCTTTTGTTAACTTCCTCTCAGATGTCAGTGACTTACGATGTGATTTGTATTGGCCGCACGAGCTCTCGCCTTCGCCCGGCATCCACAACACCCGCACGCTCCATTGGATCTACACTGCAACGAGATAAAGTAAAAAAGCCGTAATTCGCCTTGGACCGGCACTAAAAACTCACCGCCGCAGCCAGGGCAACCAGGGCCAGCAAGACGACAACTCTGAAAAGCATGGTTGAGATGGAGCGCTGAGTTGCGCTACACATTTATACCGCACCCATTACGGATGTGACTTCGAGTCAAGAGGGTGTTGTGGCAATAGTTGAGAGCGAGTTAGCGCCTCTTCGAGTAATTGCTCTCCGTGTTCGGGCTAGACGTCCTCGAGTTTCTCAAGAAGATCCGTTTGGTGCTCTATAAAATGCTGATGATGGACCTGAATCCTCTTTGACAACTCGACGATGATCCTTCTTCTCATCGCTCTCGGCTCGTTGGCTCACCATCTCAATGCGGTTTGTTACAGAATTTTAGAAGGGTGAGCCTTTTGTAGTTCCAATTTTTAGTGTGGCGGAGGATCCGGATGCTGTCAAAGAGCAGCCGCTGTGCCTGTGGCCACTTGTGGAAGCGGCTGCCAGCAAGGCTATCAATGTGGCGCCTATGGATGTACGAGAAGGAAGGCACTTTCTGCATTGACGGCTAGAATTGTACGTTCATTGAAAACGCGGTCAAACAAAGAGTGATTTATTTTGACACCCGTCTGGCGAAATCATTCATACAATCGCCTCTCACAATAAGCATATTGGCGTGGTATGTTGCTATGAGGTGACACCATCTCCTTATAGTGAGAGATACAACCAACGACTGAAGCTTTAAAAGAAGTCGATAGGTGAATTACTTTTGTAGGCCACCCTAGTCTTTGTTTGGGTGTGTACCCTTATATCAGGATTTCGCACGACAGTGAGCGGCGTGCGCAGTGTGTGCGAGTTATGCGCATCGCGTTGGCTGCGTCTTGGAACGATTATGCAGTAATGCTAGGGACATGACACGCAGTTGACTTGTAATCGCTTCGGGACCCAACAACATGGCTTCTTAACTCGTCTGCATTACTTCGCTTGCGACATGCCGCGGTGCGAAAATCCTGACATACGAATACACACCCTTCCTATTTATTGCTGTTGAGCCTAACGACTCCACATCGCCTCGCTTCTGACCAAGTTACAGTGAGGGGTGGAGAAAATTGCTTACTATGGACCGACGCCAGTTTTCCCGATTTTGCGGTGTTGCACGGTCACACGCGACTCCGCGAGCTAGAGGATCCGCGACGCTGCGGCGTGCGCCATCGCGTGCGAAGTCGATGCCGTAAGACCGCAGAATCGCAATATCGCAAACTGTGAGGTCTGACGTGGGCTTCGGTAGAACTACTGTTTTCGTTGACTTCTACCAATCCAAGTCCAATATCCGATACTTCCCCTTCCCCTTCATACAAAAAAAAATTATAGTCGCGTGGGGATGAGGGATTGTATACAATGAAGACGATATTGCAAGGGTGCTGTTGCTACATATACATGCTAGACCACCCCCCCCCCTCCCACCTCCCTTCCCAACATTATGCATACTAACATATCTCCATTAATAGAGCTGATGATTTATATTGCGCGAAATGAAAAAAAGTCGATCTCAAATCACCATTCTTTGTGAACACACTGCTGCTGAAGAAGGTGTCCGATGTTTGGGAAAGTGGGGCTTAGTTAGCGCTAGATATGGTGTATATGATGCACGAGTAAAGGCTTCAGCCTGCAAGTGCTTCAATCACTGGAAGAGGAGTTGTGGAAAATGCACTTGGGTATAGCGGCTCTGAGAGGTCGCGCGGCACCCATTTTTTGGATTTTTTTTTCAAATCGTGGCTACTTGAGATGATCAACTAAGCTTGTTTGTTGAGGGCCAATACTTGTGGATACCCCCTGCTAGTATGGACGCTTATCGCTTTCTGCCGTTTTAGTTAAAGCGATTTGATTAGTTGAAAATTCGAGCAACTGTTTCATTTCTGCACTTCTGAAACCAGACACAAAGTGTTTCATCCAATGCTTCATCCCCTCCCCTTGCAGCACCCACATTTGTGGTCACCTTTGCTAGGACCCGGCTAAACAAGTACTCGTGAAGTGAAGTCATGTAAAAAGTGCCATTTTCGCGGTACTTTAAAATTTCCCTAATAATTCGACAACGTTGTGGCATTCCAAATAAAACATATATTCAGAGAGAGCAACTTTTTGTCTATCTAAAAAGCACAATATGTAAGCTGACTCATGTTAACGCGCTCTGATACTTGGATTTATCTTGTGAACGCGAAAAACCGGCCAAAACTTCCCTTACGACCTAATAGTTGACGCTTCGGCGGGAAGCCAACTAATATTAGTGCGTGGGAAAGAAGCCCAACAAACTAGATACCACCCGCCCTCTACCAACCAACATGCGACGGTTGCGTATCGTTAGGACAGGATTTTGCAATGCGAAGCGGCATGCTAAAATTGAATCCTAGGGCGAAAATGCCCAAAATAAGGCGGAACAAGCGCTATTGTTTTCTTTGGAGTTCACACTTAGAAGTCCCAAGCTTGCACACCGTTTTGCGAAATCCCATCTTATCCCTGTCAAAGATCCTTCAAAAAACGTTATGCTTGTTCCCATCGACAAATATGACCCCGACTCTGTCGTCGTGTTCCCGATCCATGCTTGACCCTGACTATGTGATTTTCTCAATAACCTTGAGCAAGGTATACACTTTCAGGATGGAGTGATCGTTGGAGACGAGAACGCAGAAGAGGCACATACTCCGCCACTTGATTCGAAATCGTTCGAAGTCGCCACCAACTTCACCAATGACAAACTGACAGTAAGGGAAATAGGAGGCAAAAAAACGAGAAAAGTCACGAGAACTACGATGTGGTCCCTTCTGACCGAATCCATTTTAGAATCCAAACTTCATTTTCCGTACATGCTGCGAGGCGAGAGGACTCCCAGACGCTTGTCTTCGATATTGCCACTTCAACACCTACACTGCAAGCTCGGTAAGCGTCCATTCTCATTTCGCTTTATTTCAGGGTCATAACTGCCATAAAGAGACTCGTTGGAGGCTGCAGAATCCGTGCGCGGACGCATGTGTAGCTAGTAAAACAGCTTACTTTTCAGCTGGAGCAGATGTTCTACAAAAACGACGCATGTCCTGTCGAAGCCGCTCATGAGATGCACTACTGTGCTGCCCAGGGAATGGACCATAGACAGGTTTTTTACTCTCTCCAAACCTCTTGGCGTCCGCGCTGCAGGAATTAGACGATTTGCCACATTTGGCGCAGGGGCCATCATATTCGTTTTCTATGTTACCTCTTCCAGCCCATCAAGATTCGAGGTAATGAGGTTGCTTTGAATGGACAGTACTGGGTCAAATAAAGTCGGGGGGGGGGGGGGGGCGGAAACGCAACTTTGCGTCGACGTCGAAACTCCTTTCCCTCCCTAGGCTTAGGCTAAAATTGATATCTCCTCCATCCACCAAAACAGCATCTGTCAAAGCATAGGTCTCATCTGCTTTAGCCTAAGTCTAGGGAGGGAAAGAAGCTTTGACGTCGGTGAACCGTCGACGCAAAGTTGCGTCTTCCCCCCTCCCCCCCCCCCCCCCGACTTTATTTGACCCCAGTACCTCCTTCACTGTCATTGTCATAGTGATAACTGATCTAGAAAGCTATTTGCACAGAGTAATGCTGGGATTACTCGAAATCACAGATGGCTTCTAAAAAAGTAAAGCCAAACGCGTGTACTTTGCTTCAGTATCAAAAACATGAAAAGGAATTTTCAATTTATTACTATTATTTATAAAAAGTTCACGAGGTACATGAATCACTCTATACTAAATAGAAATGTAACAACGCAGAAGGTTAACGCTGTTGCGAGAGTTGCTCCCAATAAAACCGACAGCGGATCAATGCGCGCTTTCGCTCCCCTCTCTTTCAGATCGATTTTTGGTGCAAAACTGATTTGGACCAATAGAAACATTGAGCTGTATATCGGCTGGCCCCTTCAAACGATCACATAGGCTCAGCTTCATTCATGTACCGTTGCGCTATTAAAGGCATCGGAAGGAAAAATGACGAAATGATCAAAAGCAAAATTGAGAATGATGTTTGCTGTGAATAAAATTCGTGTTTAAAAAAGATGTTCTGTGGTGAAACTCGCGGTGAACAAGCGCGCCTTGGGGTTTCTATCACGATTTCATCGTGCTTCATTCAAACTCTACTTGCTGCGAGGGCGGGGCAACTGCGGCTCTACGAGTTTTTTCTCGCTATTGAATATTGCTTGTACTTCAAAAAAGTTGAACCGAAAAGAATCATGGAACTGCAACAACCTGTGAAATGCGCATCCGCAATTTGGAAACAATGTGGAAGCAACCACAACATAGGCGAACTCCCAAAGCTTTCAACTTGCAATCTTCAGAAGTACCTCACGGTACTAGCCCATTGCTTCCTGAGCGGAACTCCAAACGACTCGTACTGACGGCGCCCGAAGCGAAAATTCGACCAATCGGCCCTCACCGCTCGCCGTTGCATCTATCCCTCAGCCGCTAGTGATGAACTGGGGCGAAAAGGAGGGTCTCATTTCTCGCGTCTCTGGTTAATCCATTACCTTCCC
Organism: Trichostrongylus colubriformis; assembly: GCA_963978905.1. Classification (NCBI taxonomy): domain Eukaryota; kingdom Metazoa; phylum Nematoda; class Chromadorea; order Rhabditida; family Trichostrongylidae; genus Trichostrongylus; species Trichostrongylus colubriformis. The sequence goes on along the minus strand of OZ022259.1, from coordinate 31,169,988 downwards.
TCTCTCCTGATGCATCCCTTAACACGTTGACGACCGCGCGCTTTTTCGCGTGCCTGCCACGTGGGACATCGCGCGCTCGCCCATGCCGAGAACTGCGTCCCAGCATTGGGACGCATTGTCCCAGAGAGCAGTTTTTGATACCACCCTCCTAAACTCGCTGAATTTCGCTCCTGTCCTGAGCGCTATTCCATAATATTGAGTGCTGCGAAATTTTAGATATCTCTCGAAGGCTTTTATAAGAAAATACTGCATGGTAGTGATGGAAAGTCTTACCATGTGATAGGCATAGAGCTTTATTACCTTGTTGATAGTATTACCTATTATGTAAATTTAGTGTGTTACTAGAAGTTTTGTATATTCTAGGTTAGACTTATCTTTCTAAAAGAAACACTTTTTCCTGAGAAGATCACTCCTATTAGGTTGAGTAACAAGCGCGTTGTTTTGTCCTGTTTTTCACATCGTTCCCTTCACCTTTGGACAAGGCTCATATATGTTTTCGATAGAGCTTTTTTTGCTCTACGAGATGATTCCACTAGTCTGTGGAATATTTTCAGAATTTGATATTATTGAAGCCTGAAATGGGGTACACAGTAATAGCCCACCCGAACTTTTTTTGCGAGGAATCTTCATCGTACAAGGAACCCCTCTATAACAACAGTAGATCGTTCAGGGATGTCTTTTTGCCTCATTTGAATTCATCTGACATGGGAAAGGTCAGCTTTTTGGACCTCGATGTATCAAAAAAGCAGATCTTTTCCTACAGATTATTCCATTTCTAAACCTTAAAAATAACAAACAATTAAACGATCAAAAACAAATAGCACAGTACTACAGAGAAGAAAAAGCTGTATCGAAAACATGTGCACATACTTTTTTGATCTCGACAGCAGGAAGATGAGGTGCGCGAGTGCCAATTTTTTGCCTTCAGCTTACTTCATTTGCAAACCTCATAAATATTAGGCAATCCAAAGGAATCGAAAAACAGATAGTAGCATTTCATAGAGCAGAAAAAGCTCTATCGAAAACATATGTAAGCTCTGTCGAAAGATAAAAGGAACAATGTGAAAAACAGAGAACTAAAAAACCGCGGAAACTTATTCCAACCCAATATATACTCAAAGCATGAAAAAAAACTTATTGAAAAGATGTAAGTGGACCATGTTCACCCTAGATACCCTTGTGCATATTGATCAAAACTGGCTATTTGTGGATTTCAAATCACTTGAAGAAAGGAAGTTTCTGTGCTGCATCCCACCATTGGGACGCATTGTCCCACGTGGCAGAAAATGTGCGTCCCAGCATTGGGACGCAATGTCGCCAACGTGTTAAGGCCTCGATTTCATATCTCAAAATCGGCAGAAATCGCCACTTCCAATGTCTTCGAATGGAAGAACACTGCGTATACTTGCCGAAAGAGGAGCAGTAACAAATTGATTGCTCCCTTTTCGAAAACGGTCTTTTCAATGAAAAACTTGGAAGATTTTTGCGGACCATATATGATTGTGTCAAGATGAGTATGAAATTTCAGTGTTGCCGAAGAAGTGGCGTGGCTAACACAGCCGCCGGCGAAAAGTGCCTCACATTCTGTGATCAGAGACCCAACAGGTAGATATAGATTTACATAATACATTCTTAGTCAACTGAATCACCACCAAACTGTAACAACAGAAGATCCCCAGGTGACACTTCAGCTGCGCGTGAAGACGACCCAACGAAGTCACCGCGCCACGCAATTTGGGTCACTGCGCGACAAGTTCCTTGCTGGTCCTGTTACGAATTGGCCCCGTTCATAGTGGGACCAAGGCTTTTACAAGGCGGCACGTACGGAACTTATTGTGCGTGGTGATTTAGGCCCAGTGATCCAGTTGGACAGTCTTGACGCACACCATCGGGCCTATGAGATATCATCTACCTTGGCTTCTCTCACGACCCGTCTTCATAAGCCAACTAATTCTCATGCTACCTTCATGCGGCTCCGCAGGAGGAGTATGAAAGCATACTCACACCTCTTGTGAGGGTCGGCGACGCCTGCTGAAATACGCTTTATCTATAACTTGTGACCCAATCGCGTTTCATTTCAATTAATCGAATATCGGCGCTCATGTACTATGGGGGTGGCACTCAGAAACACATTTGAAACTACAATAGAGAATTAATTCCATTACAAATCTTCAAAACATGTAATATCAAAGTGTCCGATTGTCATTAGGCTGTTTTTATTCTGAAATGTCGAAATTAAGTAAACAAACAATTGCCATCGATGATCTCCCGTGTGTGAAGTGCCCCCCCCCCACGGCTTAGGCTAAATGCTTGGTCCCTGTTATTTCATTCTCTTTTTTTTTTTTGTTCTTTACGTTTTTAATTATCTTCTTTAATGCGTTGAAGGGGTGCTATGTGAGTTAGGGGCGGGGGGGCCAGCGCACTGTGCTCTGCATCTCTAACGCTACGGTGGAGCGCAGAGAAGTTATAGCACTAGCCGGAGCGGGATCGAATTGTGTACAGAAACGATCTGGGTGAAGCAAACATGCTTTTTTTTCATCCTGTGTTAGCCTGAGCCTTAGAGAAGGAGAATCCCCATCCCTAGGCTTAGGCGATTACGCGTAAGTGGTTCTTTAGTCTAGTTGAAGCGAATTTTTCTAACGTATACGTCCATATACTAACGAAAGAATGATTCAATCGTTTTTTAGTTAGTTAGCTATGTCTAGGCATAAAATAACCTTGAGAATGCCTATAAGCAGAAATTGGGCTCGACTAATCCTTTTGTTGAGTGCCCCACCCACCTAACTCACATAGCACCGTTGAAAGCTTCAAGATATCAGTGCAAACCGGGGAATGTGGTTTTTGCCTAAGCCTTGGGTGGGAAGCAGCTTCGGAATGGGCGGATATTTTTTAGTGTAGCAAATATTTTTCCATCCTATTTCTGCTTGAGGACACTCTACCGAGCTCATTCTTAACCTCTCAGGGTGAGGAAAGAATTTCCACTTCCTAGAAATTGCTTTTGAGTGCCACCCCCATAGTACATGAGCGCCCGAATATCTCAAGGAAGCGTTATGAACAGATATCTCCAAGAAAACTTGAGAATTTACAAGCATTGTAAGGAAAGACAGAAAAAGAAAGTTGAGAAAAATGAGTGAGTAAGAAGACAATGAGGAAGAAGCATCGGATTGCACCATCATCGAATGAAATGTGATTGGGTCGCATATTGTAAATAGAGCGCGTTACAGCAGGGTTCATTGACGCAGACGTCTCTCGCAGAGTATGAAAGCGACCTTAGGCCACGAGAGGAGAGGAATAAGGGGCATAATAGCGGAAAATAAATGGAAGACGATCGATTGAGCATCTACATGTTTTTATAGGCTATCTATGGAAGTGGCTTGAACCTACAAGCTGGAATTGTCACAACCATGTTTTTCTTAAGAATGAAATCTTTATGTTGCAGATTTACCAGCCTCGACGCCACGTATCTTCCCTGCTATGACATCTTCGAGAATATGAAGCGTTGTTTCTTCGTCGAAATTCGGTGCGTTACCGTAGTTATATATCACCACCATGGTCTTCGTTGGGCTGTTCAGTTCACTTTACTTCGAAAATCACTTAAGCAATTTTAATAACTGTATTTAGACCATATTTCTGATGAGGCAAAGTGCCGCGGCCGCTCTCCGCTTCTCAGAATTACATATAATTTTTATGAAAAATGCAATGCTTCAGTTTGGCTCTCAGGAGCGTCTGCTCGCAATTGGCTGGGGTCAGCTTTCCAGCGCTTCCTGACCCACGTCAGTGCCCTCATTTTGGAGCAAGGTTTCAGAACACCGTTAGGGCAATTTGGGTAGATTGCCGTGTAGTTGTGGAATATGAAGTCAAAGAGCTCAGCATTGTAAGATAGAGCGAAATAAAACATTCGAAAACCCGAGAAATCGGAGCCCATTGATTCTCACCCTCACTCTTTCCTTTTTGCCCACCTTCCCCCGCCCTGCATCACTAGCAGGCGAAGACGCATACAGACTGGAAAGGGCTGAGTGAGCACGGTTCATACCTCGCAGAAACTCCACTGGCGGATGCGCGGCAGCGCGACAGCAGTAGATAAGATAAAGACCCTGAGACGCGCTCTTTTGATGAGGGTTTCGCCACCCTCATCAAAAGAGCCTCTCTTCTACGCTACTGGAGACCGTATCACGAGAACTGGTTAACATTTGAAGCCTGCTGCGGCGCAAATGAATTACGGCTGAACGACGGACTCACTGTCCACTATTTCTGTGGACACAATCTTACGCCAGCGAGGGCGGATGGTGGACCTACTCGAAGGATTCCTCAGTTCCCACGATCCCTGCCTCTTCCACAAGCTTTCCTGTTTTTTTTTTTCGGTAAAAGGTTTTGTTACGAGACTTGAGGCCATTGCCATCGCAAGTAAGGCGAGCACTGCCACCGGTACAGAGTGGTCGAACCATTCGATCGTAACTTTTGTCAAGATTTATTTATACTAAGCTACCGGCCCCTGCGTCGCAGTTTCTGAGGCTATTCGTTCACAGCTTGCCCTTCCAGCTCCCATTTTCTCCTTACTCCCGGCGGTGCCTTCAGTAGCCTTGATAGGAGACCATCTGTCAGCTTGTGCAAAAAGGCGCTTTCATTTATATGCTGTTTCACCTCTACGATGAACAAATGAGATAAAACTTCGTTTTGAGAGTGTTTGTAAGTTACTGGATCGTTTCGCCATTTTCATCACTCTCTTTTTCAGGCGAAAAGCGGAGCAAAAATTCCTTGGCAAGACCGCCTCTCTACACGAACAAGACAAGTCCGGAGAATTCTGAAAAGATAACATCCACATAACTTTCTCTAGCTATCGTGTCCAAATAAAGATAGAACAGCATTGAGTGGATTTCGATGAACACTATGAGAATTCTCCTTTCTGACTGGTTCTCGTGAAAACTATTTGTGAATCGTGCGGAAAAAACGAGTTTAATCGGTTTCCCTATATTTGATTAGACGCTCATTGAGACTATAACTGAGGGTTCTTTACTTTACTGGATATGCAAGTGGTCTTCTTTGGTGTGCTTCTCGTGCAGGTGTATGCCGTGGGTTTCCTCGAGTTACTGATTTTCTTCCTATATCCATAGATGCTTGGAAGTATGGTTACACGCGCTGGGCCTCGCGCTACACTAGGGTCATTGTCACGCATGGTCTCAATAATGAATTAGAATAGAGTCAAAAGCATTATTTACAGGAAGCGACTGCACCTACCCGAATTTTTATGCCGTTGAAGAGATGAGTATTTGAGATCATTCCGATTTGGCCCGAAAACTCGTACTCGGTCGGGATAAATCGACTAGAACATGAATATGAAACTCACTAGGCTCAAGACCGCGTGGCGAGGTGAATCTGTAAGTTTGCTCAGCACCTTCTGTAGGATGAGAATGCCTTCCCCCCTGAGTAAGAGTGTCCCACTTTCTCCACGTGAGAGTGCTTGACGCTGGAATTTGAAGATACGCCTCAATTCGCGAATGTGCCTGTGACGCGGACGCCAGGTGATCTTGCGCCGAATAAATGTCTTATTCGTCTTCTACGGGCCAAACTGCCCCCGTATACTTTTTATCTAAATCGGAATCTCCCAAAAATTCGTCTCTTCGAAAGAATCAAAATTCGAGTGGGGAGGGGGGAGGGGGGTTGCTGTGAGTAAATAGGGGTGAGTCACGTGCCTTCAAAGACGCTATTGGGGACTGTATTGCGGGAAGTGGTTGGCATTTGAAGCCAGCTGCGGCGTAAATGGATAACGGCTGAACGACTGACTCACTATCCGGTAGCGGTAACTCCGAGGACCCAATCCTATGCCGGCGAGGACGAATGGTGGACCCACTCAGAGGATTTCTCAGTTACCACCGTCCCAGTCTTGTCCACAAGCTTTCCTGCTTTTTAGCAAAAGGTTTTGCGACAACACTTAACGCCACTGCCATCGCAGCTAACGCAAGTAACGCGAGCACTACGGGTACAAAGTTGTCGATTTTAAATCGAAAATTTTTCTCCTTTTTTTCCAAACAAAGCTAGCGGCCCCTGCTTCGCAGTCTGAGAGGCTTATGGGGCGTTCAACTATCAAAGTGCTGGCCGGATACTGAGGGTATTCGGGAAGTTCGGAGTGGACCACTCCGAACTGTCATGCGTGTCAGGTCACCGCTCGCCTACTATCTGTCTTTACTAGGAACTGGGCGCACAGAGCCCTAGCGAGCAACGGCGATCTTGACCAATTTCGAGTGTCCTGGCCTGAACCGGGAGCAGGGTCGTCGCACTTTCACGAGCACAAAGAAAACTTCAGGTGGCCAGCATATGGTTGGCACTGAGTGTACTGGCCACAAGACTATGTCGCGTCGCCTATTCTGTTATCTCCCTTCATGCAACTGAGCGCCCGGTGGTATTGAAAACCAAATTAGACAATAATCAGCCGATTTACCTCCTAACACCGGCCCCCCAAAATGCCCACCCTTTAGCTGAAATGCGACCTCGTCGATCACTGTCAACTGGCGCTTCACCCTGCCTTGCAGCCTAATCATCTATTTTTGAATACAATCAGATTCAGTGCTTGCCTGACCTTTTCGATGATTGGCCGCCACTCGTTTTTCACCCGGAGTGCTTGGAAAAGAGGTATTTGAAGTCTGATGGTCTTAAAAACTATAGTTACTTCATCAATTTTCTCATAATAATTTTCTCACTACTTCGTGAGAGATTTTCAGGAAATGTCCCATTCTACTTCAATGCAATGGCGCTTGGAAGAGCTCAGCGAAATTGTACGGACACCATATTCACAACCAATCCCTGAAAGAAGCGCTCATCAACCAAGGTTCTTCATTTGTGACTCCCGAAAATCCTTCCATGCACACTGTATACAAGGTTAGACCCTAATTGCATTTTTTTCTTCGCACTGCCCTACTCAAAATTTTCGCTGCTTTTTTCGCTACGTTGGAAAGCTACCTATCTACTTTTGTTTCGTTAGGATGCCTTTATACTTTGCGGCACCGGCGTCTACAGCGGTACCCTACGGCTAGAAAGCCGGCACTATTGGGACGAGCTTCATTTATAACTCTTGATCAAACCACACTACAGTATGATCATAGGGCGAGTATCCGCACGAAACTTGGCGAAAAATTTGGGTTGGTGCCAAATTAGGGCAAGTTTTGCAGGGGTTCCCTCTCGCCACGACCATCATACAGCAGCAGTGTTCGGTAGATTGCTATAAATAGACCGAGTCGCAACAGCGCCGGCACCGAGTACCGCCCGACGCCGCTGCCGTATAGCATGAAAGCGGCCACATGTCTCGATACTGCGCTTGCGTGGAACTGCTTTTCGGACCTCATTATCGATGCTCGGTGGCCGCGCAACGCATCAGCAACGTGTGGGCCTTAATTCACATGCTATAGTTCACGCAAGTTTGCTCGAGTGCTCGGGTGTATGTCGTTAGGACAGAACAATCGCGCGGCGTGCGACGATCGCGGACGAGTTGCCCTATCCCGATTAGGGCAGCGCATTTGCGCCAAAGCTACAATGCTCCTACAGAAGAAAACGCGAATGGAGGAGAGGGAATCAAAACCCTAAAAGCCTAGTACTCGCCGTACCCTGTAGCGAGTGTCAGTAGGTGTAAGTTATTGCACACTCGGACTTGTGCATAGCTTTGATGAGTACGTAGTCAGCCAACGATGACGACTTTATTCCCGTTCAGACGTCATGAACATCATTATTTCCAGGCCACATTACATTGTTGGTGTGCAAAAATAGTTATTTAGCGATCTCCTGCCCCAAAAGACGTCGTCGTCATTGGTCATCAACAAAAGTCTTTAGAATTACGTAATTTCAGAGGTCTTGCATTCAAACACAGTTCAGGCTGAACTTCTTGAAAACCACAAAGTACTCTTTATTTGCACACTAAATTTATAAACTCGCGTGTATATTTTACCTAAGCCTTACTTAAGGGAGGTAAGAGTTTCCCTTAAAGCAAGGCTCAAGCTAAAGACCTAGGTGAAAATAGCGCCGGACGCCGAGCTCAATCTAGTTGGCCTCCCCCACAATTGCATCAGCGCATGAAGATGTCAGGATGTGAAAAAAGGTATAAGAAAGGTCATGATACGGATTGAAGCAAAAAGTTGCCCCAATCAGAAATGGTGACTCGTGCGCAAACGTCGCGGGCGTGACGCCGCATTGCGATTTTTCTGTCCTAACGACATACACCTCCGAGTTCCTTAGTGTGGGAGAGCGTTGATCGTGGAGCACGCACTGGAGTGTTTCTAACGCCAGGATTTCGCGCAACGACGAGCGACACAGTGCGTGCGAGTATGCGCGTTGCAGTAGTTGGGTCTTAGGACGATTACACGCTAATGCTAGGGGCGCGATACGCCCTTGACTTGTGATGGTTTCGAGGCCCAACAACATGACCCCTTTAGCTCGTCCGCGTTGCTTCGCTTGCGACATGTCGCGGTGCAAAATCCTGACGTAGGGGTACACACTCCACGCATTGTAGCTGCACTACGTCAGTGGCGATCACAGTATCCGGTAGCTGAGTATGACGCCGGCTCAAAAGCGGTAACATAGCTCACTTTTAGTCACCGTTTGAATTCCATCCGATAATTATGCGATGCACTGGTCTAGACGTATCCTTCCAGTTAGGCACTGCTAAAACGCTCATTGGCTGCTCTCAGCATGAACCATGCTCGAAGGATTCGCCTACAGAGCAATAAGTTCTTCTGTTACCCATATACATATGCATGTGAGGTGTGTAGACCTATGTTGAATCTTCGCGCGGTCGCGCGCGCCGAGCGGCGCCTCGGATTTCTTCGCGTGTGATCGCGTACATTGTAACACTCCCTTAAGAGCTTTGCGCCCGTATTAATTATTTCTTAGTTAGGATAGTTATCATGTAACACTGTCGTTTCTTTTACTTTTATGCTACTATTTTGCCTGGTGCTATGGGAGTTAGGGGGGGCCACTCGACAAAAGCAAAAGTCGCGCCCAATTTTTGCTTATAGGCACTCTCAAGGTTATTTTATGCCTAGATACAGCTAACTTACTGAGAAAACGATTGAATAAATCTTCCACTGGTATGTTACGAAAAATTCACTACAACTAGACTGAACAACCACTTACACGTATTTGCCTAAGCCTAGGGAAAGGGAATCTCCTTCCCCAAGGCTTAGGCTAACATAGGACGAAAAAATGCACGAATTTGCTTCATCAGAATCGTTTCTATGCAGAATTCGAACCTGATTTGGCTAGCGCTATGGCTTCTCTGCGCTCAGCCATGGCGTTAGAGACGCAGAGCACAGTGCGCTGGCCCCCCCTAACTCCCATAGCACCTTTTGCCTTTTTGAATACAAAAGTTATTGTTTTAGATGATGAGATAAACAGCTATTTCTTAAAGGACCTCCATGGTACCAGACCCTTGCGTCCTGAGCGAAATTCCAACCGACCGCGGCAAGCTGTGCTTATGTGCGAATATGGCGTGGCACCGCGAGTGCGACGCGAAATTCAACATGAGTCTACACACCCATTTATGTGATATTAGCTCAAAGGGCCGCATGCAAAGTTTCACGAGAAAATACAAATATCCAACCGAGATAGACGGCCGACGGGGTGAGGGAGACAAAGGATATGTGGACAGGGACTCAGAGCGGGAAGCAAATCAACAAAGGCGCGAAAATTTAAACTGCACTCTGCCAGCCGACAACTATTCAAAGGTTGCACGGCAGGAATTCGAGGGGGATGCTTTCCTTCCAGTTCTTCTATTTCTACAATACTTTGAACAAAGGAAATTTCTCAATTCTTTCCGTGTTTCTGTCCGTATGCTGTATCTGGCAGGTGAATTTGAGAGCAATTGAACTCATAAATCCGTGGACTATCTCTTTAAGTTTCATCATAGTTTTTTGCATTGAGCATTACTGTCGAGTTCCTCTACTGTGGTTTTTCCGACGGTCACGATGGTCTCTAGTGAAAATGAGTGGAGCGAAACCAGTGACGATCAAGGCTGAATATCGTCACGCATTCCAAAGGGTCGAACAATCTGGAAATCCTTTAAGTAGCGAGCCGTGGACTATTTGGACCAAGTGGTCGAGTACACGTCGAGTGGAACTAGTTCATCGTAAAAGATTCAACGACACATTCGGAAGCATACCACTGGCCTCTATCTGTATCCTGAACCTATTTACTACATATACGTCATAAATTTATAAGGGGACACGAGTATTTCCGGTGATTAGTTGTCACATTGACACGATAATAACTCTACGAGGCGATAAACAACAGTCAACACAAAAACAAACAACAATGATCATTGAAGCTTTACGTGGGAGTAAAATGATAAGGGGCACGACATTGATTTATTCCTTCGGAAAATGTCACGCCTTCGTTCATCATACCACTAGTTTCTGGTATTAATTATTCTACCAGAAGAAATGAAAGGGAGAATTTGGTGGCCTTCATGTACATAGCAGTCTTCAAGAAAACTTGATTGATTAGACAGAAATCCCGTGATTCGATCTACTTTTCTGACGACTTTTCCCGCTACTCAAAGACAGTGCTTGGGGTAATGTGGGTGATAAGGAATCCCAAAAGGAGTCATTTAGTGATAAACTACGGGTCTGAAAGGCCTATGCATGGCGAAATCCCCCGCGGAAGGCGCCCCATTCAGCTGTGGCTGAGGCGGCCTCGTTAGGGCATGCCGCCTTGGTTTAGGGCAGCCCGCCTCCAGGCGACGTGATTAGTGGTTGGTCACGGTGAGGTTGGTCAACGGCACTGCGGCACTTTAAATCCTGCATTTCCGAACATCCCTTCATGTTTACGTCTTGGTAATGCCAATGGAAAACCAATGCGGACTACCCGCCTCTTGACGAAAAGGTCGTCCGCGCTAGAACCAACGTTGAGAAGGGTCCTATTTCTCGGGTTTTGGCCATTTCCATCCGTTTTTTCTCCACTGCCCTGTTAGTAGTCATCTCGGCTTTCATATTCACTACTTTTTTTTTACTTTTCGTCCGAATTTCCCCTAAAGCTGCATTTAAGAGTTCAGAGCTTGAGCAATTTCCGAAGTGGGTTACACCCAGGGGCTTACACTGGGTTGAGGATTTCTTGAGAATACGCCCGCCCTTCGTGGAACCTTCACCAACGACCCCCCCCCCCTCTCAAACTTCCTTGGATCGTGGTACACTGAAGTCGAGTGTCTCAAAAAAGTCTTGGTTTATGAGTTCACTTGATCGCCTCGAAAATTGCCTAATGTAGGATAGTTTGCTGAGAACTCCTTGCGGAATTTTCTTCCCAGGTATGGTGCCTGTTTTACAGCGCAAAACACGGCCTCCATCGAGGACTCGTCAACTCTTGCTTCAACCTAACCACACCTTGGCATTCGTACATTGAGAAAGATACTATGAGCCCGTTCTAAAAGCTTCTCATATTTTATATCTGGGATATTTCCAATTTGATCGTTGATTTTCAGTTGTTGTCCATGAAGATGAACACCTTGAAACGTCCAACAGCAACCGCTTCAACGAAGTATCGCCATATTCCACGGAACGAAGACCATCACCGACGATGTCTTCTGACCGGAGTACCATCCAGGAGCTGAAAATCGTACGAAGCACCTCTATCGAACACTCAAAGCATGTGTTATGTGTGATTATATTGGGTAGTCTAAAAAGTTTTTTCGTATTTTCAAATACCGCTTTTTCCCTCCAAACTGCTTTCCAGCAATCTCCACTGTACATACACATGTAGTACAAGTCCACACGCATCTATAGGTATTATTGTCTTCCATCTCCCGGATAACCCTTTTCGGCAAAATACATGTCAACGGTCAACCTCATTTTCAATACAAAAATTATAAAAAAATTTCTTTGAATGGCGTTAGACAGGGGAAGAAAAAGGTGATAGTCCGATGGAGCAAGATGAGGACTATAAGGTGGATGGGGCAGCACCTTTTATCCAAGCTCGAGAATTTTTTGGCGAGTCATTTTTTCACTAGTGATAAAAATTTTTTTAAATTTTTTCTTTTAAAAAATTCTCGAGTTTGGATAAAAATTGCTGCCTTATAGCCCTGATCTTGCTCCATCGGATTATCACCTTTTCCTTTCCCTGTCTAACGCTATTCAAAGAAAAAAAATTGGAATTGAAAATGAGGTGACTTTTGATATTTTTATTTTGCCGAAAAGGGTTATCCAGGAGATGGAAGACAACAGTACCTATAGATGCGTGTGGACTTGTACTACATATATATGTACAGAAGAAATTTTGTGGAAAGCAGTTTTGAGGGAAAAAGCGGTATTTAAAAATACGAAAAGACTTTTTAGACTACCTAATATATATATAACATACCAAAACCGAATATTTGAAAACTGTATTTTCTCTAAAAAAAAACAGAGTTTTCCAAGGTACCTGCTAACCTTCGTTGACTGAAACATAGCCCTATTAAGTACAACCTGATTAATTGTATATCACCGCTAATTCATATGTGCAATAAATCAATTAGTCCGAAAATTTTGTTTGAGTTGTGAAATCCGTAAATGCGATTGAGCAATTAGTGCTGTCTAGTTTGACAGGATGTGCCAAACATTCTACTACCGTTCCGAGTCATAGTGGCTATTTGTGGAGTCAGCCGATTAAGAAAGCAGTGTTCCTGTTCTCGCACACGAGTTTGGTGGCAATTCATCTTCTTCAGAGGATGAAAGACTAATAGTAACAGTAAGTGGAGTAGTGTCAAGTGCTGTGAATTGGGACACTCAAATTGCAGTGCCTATTTGCAACGGGACCAGCAAGGTACTTGTCAGCGCGGTACGCAGTCTTACTCAACTCAAGTGTCTTGACCCACATTCGGCGGTTGGTTGGCTTAGGCGACTGTTGGTCCAGCACCTATTTGAAGATTGTTCACCAGTTGCCGGGCGCACACTACTGCGCGCCATCCATGGCGGTATTGTGCAAAATGGATTTGATCGGCACGACCACAGTTGTGTATGGAATTAGGTGAAAATTCCTCTGTTTCAGCTGAGCTATTAATTGGAAAAAAGTAGAGAAGATGGCGTGAGAAAAAAGCTTTAGGCATAGAGAGTCCCAGCTTTGCTGCGATGCGAAATATCAATTTCTCGCCATTCGCCTTTCGAGGTTCTTTAACAGCCCTTATCAGTTGCTATCACTTCCGTTTCCTCACCACTAATGTCCCCTTACCACCCCTTATATCACTTTAAAGAAATCAGAGTCCCAGCTCTCTGCGACGCGAGATATGAATTTCGTGACAGATGGAGGGACGGACAAAGGGACGGAGGGACAGACAGACAAAGCGTTTTATATATAGTAGGGATATGTTGGTGTGCTAACACTCAAAGGTACATCACAGAATTATTATGGTATCACAGCCGTCACCGGGGTCAGATAGTTCAACCCGCAGCCTGTACGTTGTACCTTTACCGAGGCGTGGGTGTCAGTTCCCGGAGCGTGCAGAGCCGAAGATGCAAGCGCGACTCCACCAAGCAGCCCACAGCGCTCAAGCGCGGGAACTCATTCAAAGGCTCGTTCTCACGCGGGGATCTCGTCCAGCGCAATGTCAGAGGCCTTATTCGTGCAATTTTCAGGGACTACTTTCTGATTTTCTTTGTCAGCGTATTCCTCAGCAGCTCTAGTTTCACAATCCAGCGCTTCAGCAACTCGAGGTAATTCTGGAATTTGCCTCTAAGTTGGTTCATATCCTGTCCCAATTATTTTCAAAATTTATTATCTTCACTCAAATACCAAATAATATTATCCTTACAATGACCCAGAGCCATACTCAAAATTTCAGACCAGGAGCCACACTCGAAATTTCCATAAGCATGTTCGCAAAAATTTGAAAAGTGTTAAAAGTGGGACAGAATCTATGAAACAACATAATAATTTTAAGAAAAAATCAATGTAAATTGAATAGAGTGTAGTAAAGCACCTGAATGGTTGAAAGATCGTCGGATGGAAGGAACGTGCAAGCTGCAGAACACATGTGTGATTCATGCATTGACTGACTGACAGATGCTAGCCGACGGTCGTGTACAGGTTCGGTTTTTACGCATTCATGAACCCCGTAGTGAAAAGGGTTGATTCCGTTAAAAGGGACTCGATTTCATGCTTCAAAAATTTGGCTGCACAAAACCCTGCACTGCCCTACTGTGTCACTGCGGATGAAATTCAGATCTCAATTTGGGAGAATCCTCAGCTTACTTTTCCTGTCGTCGTTTACAGATCACAAGCACCAGTCTCTCTGAAGGCCTTCTGGCCGCATCTTTTTGTCCAAATCCGATTTTTGACCATCCCACAGCGCTCAAGAGCTACAAGTACCTGCCTCCTTTGATTCCTTCCTTTAACCCTGAGTTTAGGATCAACGAAAGCGACTTATTTTCCGGCGACAATCGAAAGTATTGCCGAATTCTGAACTGGTCATTGAGATTTCGTTTCGCTTGAAGCCTCCTCCTCCTCCTCGATGTTTCAACCATACCAACCATCCGGTTCTTGCGCATCCGCTATAAATTGCTCTGTGATCGGCCCGCTACGGTTGTTACTCAACACTTTTCATGGCTGTATGCCAACTTTTTCAGCAGTGTCATAGTGATTCCCGATGGTATCGCGTATCGTGCCACACCACCTGATTTCAGGCCATCTCCTTTGATCTCACTGCCGTGCAACTGCCAATGATTGTAGAAATTTGTGTATATAGTGTCCTTGTTCATATATCGCTACAGGTAAGTGTCTGGTAACGACTTAAGCGTGGTAAACGAATGTATTGATACACTCCATAAGCAAATGAAACAAGTAACCAGTAAAAACAAAACCAGTTTCAAGAGTCTCGTACTCCATTAGCCTGTCTAATCATACCGTGCGGATCCCTGACCGAGCTCTTCAGTGAAAGGGAAAGTCGAAAGCAGGTATTTGCAGTGTAATGTCATAAAAGTTATAATTACAATGCTAATAATAATAGGGGGGACAACCTGTTGAATGCTAATAGCATTGACATTGCTGACGTGTCAATAACGTACTCTAGATGTCATTTACACATACATACATTTATTGTCCTGTGAAGCTAAATATTACTGCTCGACTTCATGAACAGCATACTACCGACCCGCATTCCACCAACTCCCTCCCCCCTTCTCCTTAGTACAGTGAAAGTTCAAAAGTGAAAAAGGGAAGCATAAAAATTCTCTTACTTGTTTACAAAATATGAGTAAACAGTGAGGCGCTTCACTGAGGCGGAAAAATTGAACCAGCTTGTTCGTCCTCCACGAAACAGACACTATAACATAATTGAAAAGCGTTTTTTTTTCAGTGTGTCAATTCGGGAGTTTGTGGTGGAGGTGGTTACTGCTCATCGCCTCCAGCAGTACCTTGTCATGCTTCGTCCTGTCAACCTGGATACAGCTGTGGGCAGTACGGTTGTGCGAGAAATCGAGCCAGAAGTTCTCTTACGAAGAAAATAGTACGTCAGCTAGCTGTGCCTTCCTTCATTGTCTGAACTATTCCTGTAAATAAATTTCAGGATGGCATATTTATTAGTGATGAAGCGGAAGCGACCGCAAAACAACCGGAAAGGAATGGCGTGGAAGAAGGCTTCATTGAAGAGAGGAACATCTATGGAATGAAACGTGGAATGGGTAAAGCAAAACTAATCCATTCTACCCCATCAACCATTGATAACGCCACTTTGCACAAACTCGCGGTAGGGGAAAATTCTGAATGATTTATCCGGGAATCTTCCGTTATTTTCCACTTCAGAATCCAAACTTCATCTTCCGAGAGTGTTGCGAGCAACGAGGGCTGCCGGATGCCTGTCTCAACAAGTGCCACTTCAACACTTATACACGAGATGCGGTTAGTTAAAAACAGGGTTGAATGTCTCGTTGAGTGAAATTTTTGAAAATCACGACCTCCTCCCTCTCTCTTTCTAAGGCACCGGAAAAGGCAGGAAGAATGAAGAAAACGGAGAGAATCGCCCGTTTTAAAACGAATGGTGAGAAGGTTAGCGAAGCTCAGGCTGAAAAGAGCGAGTTTGTGGTCTTTAATCGTCATCTCCCGCGCATCAGTGCAAACTGCACACATCACCCTTCCGAGTTGCTCGCTGTAGGAGATAAGGCCACAGGCTAACCGAATTGTCATTTGTTGTCACGTACGGCGTATTTCATTCATTCATGACAATGTGAAACTTACGAAACAATAAACAGCAATAAACAAATGAAGAAATGAAAGCGAAAGTAAGCGAAAGAGTAAGGATAAACAGGTCTATAGAGTTGAAAAATCCGCTTAAACAAACCTCTCCAATGCTTGGAATGAAGTACAAACTACGACATAACAAACTGCGCTTGACATAATGCCAAACGTCGTGTGTGCAACTGCAGAATCCGAACGATGCAGTATACACCGTAAACCAAAATTGACCCCCTTCAGTGTCTTCAGCCGATCCCGGTCAGATGACTGTCTCCTCCCATCCATGCCTGGCATAGTTGGTACGCTAACTCCCCAAACCTAAAAAGATCATTCGATAATCATAGTACTCACTGCTACCTAATACAAGGTCCGGAAAACCACCTCCTTGGCAAAGAATTCACTGAAAATATGGTCAATAAGGATTACTTAATTACTGGAGGATTGTCAGAAAAGACCGAAACTCGACTACCCCTCACCCCTCAGCATAAAGATTCCTCATACATGCTTGACCCTGATTGGATGCTCCAGCTCATTTCGTTAAATGGAGAGCATTCGCCTCAGTTAAGCTTAGTGTTGCTGCGGTTTTCCAAATTTCGGTGGTCAGGTCGTCGATTTCGCTTCGGATAGGGAGGGGTTGGACTCGACCTGAACGGATCCGGACTGCTGCTGGCGAAATCCAGTTGAGCAGGCGCGGATGACGGTAACGAATGGCAACGATCGCTTGCCTGCAATACTGCATCAAAGGGCATTTTGTAAAGAATAAGTTCACAACTGCAGCTGGAAGACGGCGTGTTCCCACATGAAAAGCCAATTCATAAAAGAAAAACCAAGGTTTTCCAAAAAGGGAACATTGAGCCGGGCTGCCATTGCCTCAAACTTCAGTGTTCTTTCAGACAGAAGTGGTAGAAGGTGGAAATCAAAGATATGATCAGTTCTAATTCCTTTGATATTTTTGATTTTTGAGCTGCTATTTTCGCCGCAGCCCGCGATGCGAAGTTGTTATAAGTATGTTGACTTATGGGCAAAAGGTTCGGTCTCGGCGGTACTCGAACCCGCACTCCATGATTTCCGCAGTTCGAGTCTCTTCCGAGACCGAAGCTTTTGTCCATAACTCAGCATACTTGTAACACTTCTATTTCCTGTTGATCACATTTCATTTCAGTTACAAGCGATGTATTTCAAAACAGATGGATGTCCTGTTGAAGCGACCGCTGATATGCACTTTTGCGCAGCTCAAGGACGAGATCACAGCGAGGTTTGTCGCGTTTGAATTGTTCACTACAAAAACATTACATACCTCAAGAAAAAGACAGTACACAGCCTGAAAGAGCCCTAATAAAAACACCACTAGGGTCCGCAATTTGTGCAGATTGTAAAATAACTGTGGAATTTGAATGTCGAGGTGATTCAGAAAGGACTAAAACGGTCAGAGAAGAATCCGAAAACCTTTTTTCTTTCGCCCCCACTGCATCACTAGCCACGGAGGTAGATGCAGACGGGATAAGTCAACCAGTCGCGAACGTTGCCCCGCCCTCGCAGCAGCTCACCAGGAGATGCGATTCTGCGCGACTGGCATCGCTGCGGGATTGCTATGAACACTCCAAGACGCTCTTTCTCGATAGGAGTTTCTCCACATCCTTTCTGGAGAATATTACTTTACAGAGAATATATCTTGCTAGTTATCGTTTCTCCTCACACCTTGCGGTGTCTTAAAATTAGGTATCAGATCGGTCCAAACGCACCTGTCATCTCCGTAGCCAAACCTTCGAGGATGACAACTCCGCTTAAACAATATAGTTTTAGTCGAGCAAAACCCATTAGAATCAGCACACTTTCCTATTAATGATTGAACGAATCTAATCTTCTCATTTAAAAATTTGCTCCTTAAGAATCCAGAAAGTGCTAAAAGTCTATTTCGACTTTTTTTCTTCTTTGGGCAATTTTTCGTTCTTCAGAGTGCCGAAAAGTGATGGGCCTTTATGGGTACATCCAACATTCACATAAAATGGAGAACTTCTGCACCTGTTTTATGTTTTGGATAGCTCATCTTTCAATGTGGTGGGGGGGGGGGGGGGGGGTATGGCGTCAACGCGGGAAATGATCGGACCCTGTCGGTTCATTGAAGAGAACAGATTTCCGCACACTGTGGTCGGTTGTAATGGAAGGATCTACTGTAAGAACTTCTTTGTAGCGAACTAGTTCGAGGGAATAGCGAACTTCACCTACCGTCACGGGTTGGTACCATACAGTTCACTCTGACGCATTCTCAAGCTCTAAAGCATCTTATGCGATAACCGAAATTCTTGGTTATCCAAAATCTCAATCAACGGATAGAACACCGTCTTTCTGGGAACTTTTCGAAAGAACTAGGAGTGATAACGGTGAACTGAGAACTGTGAATACATGTTCTCCGAAAGTGACCTCATACTCCAAACGAGGAGATGTGTAGAGAAATTCGTGTTGAAAAAGCGCGGCTTATCACGACCCCCAGCACTGCGTGTCGTCCTGCATTCCTGAAGCTGGGCAAGTTCCGACAAAGGTGGGACATCGCAGCTAGCTGATGGGGGCACACGCTTCTAACTTCAAATTAAGAAAAATTTGTTTGAGACGTAAACACATATTGGAATGCGCCGTGCATTCTAGTTCCATTAAGAATGGTGCCAGAAGAATGCGATTTGGCCCAGACGAAGACTTGCGGGGGTAGCCGAAGTATGAGGCAAAGCTTCCATTGTCCCTCACTAGTCGGGTACCAATTCACCTACCCCAAGGAATGGAAGGAATGGAAGGCTTGGTCGGCCTGGACAGGTCTCAATGCGGAATTTGACCCACGCACAATGAGAGTGGGTATGCTCGCTGCTTGCACTACATCTCCGCCTTTGATTTGACGAGGTGACCCTACAAAAAAGTCAATGGTGTTAAATCACACGATCCAGGGAGTCACCTCTTACCACCGAAACCAGAAAAAAAGCAACAGTTCGCGAACCTGCTCTTATCCCACTTTCCATTTTCCCATTTGTATCAACCCTAAACTACCCTCACTTCATTAAGGATTACCAACACTTTAATGAACACATTTTGGCGAACACAAACCTTGCGCTAATTTTATAATGATCAGTGATAATTAGTGGTAATGATCGATCATTCAGTGACCTCTGCAACTAAAATGCGTTCCGATGATGCCATCCGTGCTTTTTCCGCGCTTTCATGCTGATCTTTGAACATCGCATCGGCATTTGTTCTGTGGTGCTTACGCGAGCGCACCGAGTGATCTAGTCGGAAAAATCTCTTGCGCAACGAACGTTACCAGATTGCATCACCTGCCCACCCATCTGATCTTCGTCAACTCAGAATTGTAAAGAATGCGTTAGAAAAACAGCACATGAATGGGCTAAAGGAGTTTGGAAGGTGCGTAAGGCCATCTAGGATTTCATATTCACGCATCTCGGAACCTAGCAAAAAATCTTAAAACTGGTTACGAAGGGAGAACTCATCACGTTCCTTCCCACTATTCAAACGTTAGGAATGCGAAGCAGTTATTGTCGGGAAGTGCCACGCATTCAGAAAAGTAGCTGCATTCGGATGCGGCCTTACCTATTCAGTGACTTGTGGGCATAACCGATGCGCGACTCAGTGCTCACTTCCCCCGAACGAGTAGGATGGCAATCTAGTGACTGCGCGGGATAAAATTCACCTGTGGTTGGTCAACGATTTATGGGGAGACCCGCATCATGTGTGTGTGTGTTGTGTATGGGCAAAATATGAGCGCATCCCTTACTGCACAACTCGCACGGCTCGACCCCACTGTCTTTTCATACATTTCAGTGCTGCCGACGGAATGGAGTAACAACTACTTTGGCTGGACTAAAATGTCTGACATTCTGCGATCAAAGACCGGACAGGTGAGTCCTGACCATTTTCATGGCACAGCATCTCCATCTTGTTCCAATTTAGAATCACGAAACTCGACTATTCGTACATTCCATGCTATGATCGATTTGAACAAATGAAGCAATGCTTCTACAACGATATTCGAGAAAAAGCACAACGGCAATATGGGAGCACGTAGATGATCCCAGTAATCTCTGGTGCCAATCGCCGTATATCAGCTATCTGTACAACCAGTGGTGTAGAAAATTGAAATAAATAATTGAAATAAATATGTACAATTTTTGCATGTGAATGCAGCTTTTAAATCGCTATCATCTTCATCACTAATCCCTTTGATGGGATTCAGTTCACCGCCTGGATCTAAGACATTTGCAAGGCTTGATTAATTGCGTTGAAAACCTTCATCGAGCACAATCTGCACTATCCATTTAAACTATGACTTCACCATTAAGATCAGCAAATCCGCCCACAAGAGGAACGGAAGAGAATGAACAACTTATGAAGGAGGGGACCATCCAGTGCCACAGGATAAAACGAAATCAGTAAAATCAGTGAACTAGCAAAGAACATAAAGCGTAGCCTACTAAGCATCAAACGATCCGATAAAACGGCGAACAACTTGAGTGGTACAAATCAACCAGAATGGCAAGTTCTGGGCAGCTAGTAAACCTTCATAAATGTACTAAATGTACTATGTAAAATACATGCATGGAGCAGACACGAAAATAAGGACCAAAACTGTCATCAACCGGACTCCATCACCCGCAAACATATCACGGACGACTATCTTTAATAGAATAGAATATTTGAGTAATGAATATTTCAAACCAAATTTCAAATATAAAAGGAAGGGCGGAATGCGGTTTCACCGATCGGAATTAGTAGACTCAACAACTTGGTTGTCTCTTATTCGAGGTTCAATGAGGCGATTTCTGCTACGGCACACAACAAAAAGAAAATATAGCGTTAGAAAAATGAGAAGACCCAAAGCAGTGCTATCGCACATCTGTGGGAAGGCGTAGACTAGCCCCCAAATAGCAACAAATTGCCCTGAAAACATACAGATTGTCATTAATAAAGACTAATAACACGACAGTGGAGACATTTCCTAGTGCATAGAGCACACAATCAGCAATCAGATCGATATATGGAAACAGAATGACGATCACTGCTTTGAAGCAACTACGTGCACTTTTCGATTTACTTCACACTTTCTTTAGTCATTTTCTGCTACTCATTAAAGCTATTTACTAAGCCTCACCCAGTCTTCTAAATTCACCTACAATTATTACTGAAGGGATCAAATAAAGTCGGGGGATAGGCGCCTTTCCGCCGACGTCGGAGCTCCTTTCCCTCCCTAAGCTTAGGCTAAAATTGATATCCCCTCCTCCCACAAAAGAAAGCATTTATCAAAGCATAGGTCTCATTTGCTTTAGCCTAAACCTAGGGGAGGAAAGAAGTGATTAGGAGGGAGCGCATTCGTAATCTGTATTACATGGAGAACATCCTATTAGGAAATCTACAGTGTCAGCGCCCCTTCGAAGAAGTCAGCGTGACTGACAGAAACAATTTTGTATTAACTTGCCACTGGCTGTGAACTACACAATAACACAGGCCGAAAAAACTTCAAACAGACAACGTAAAGCAATCGTAAACGGAAAATGAGTCGCTTTTCTACTCATGTATTTGCTGTTCTTGAGTAATAAGGGCCGCATGTAAGAAACTGGCAAGGATACAGTCCTACAAAGTGAGACCGGAGAGGCGGGGTGTACGAGTAAGCGCCCTGTCCCGTCGTCCACTGCGGCTGGAGACGGAGAAAGGGACTGTCTACAAATTTTCTCCTCCCAGTAGGCGTCTCCGACCGCGGCGGACGACGTGGGCACTTACTCGGAGGCCCCGTCCCCTCGGCCGCCAATTCAAAGCTGTATCCTTGCTGGATTCCCACTTCTTCAAGTAAAACTTCGCACAGCCCTTACTGAGCAAATAAAATGCATAGGCAACAGAGGAGCTCTTTGTTCCGTGAACGTTCATTTAAGCAAAATTACAGCTAGGACCATGATGCTACAGCGAACTATAAAACAGCATCGAGGAATTTCACTAACCCGCGAATATCCAAAGAAGGTAATCTCCGAGAGATAATGGTTGCGGTTGCACCCGTGCTGCTGCATCTGCGGCACGATCCAGAGGCGAAACACCATCATCCAAGCCAAACCCAAAGATTGCATTGTGAATCCTGAAAGAAGAACCTGGTAAAAGGGCAAAACAACACCTGGTTCGGAAAGTCCTCAAAATAAGCCTATTGCAATAATATCTTGCGCTGAATAACACTTGTATACGGCTGTTGTAATGATTTTCTTCAAGCAAATGCGTATTGCGAGAGGAATATAACGCAAAAATTTTGAGGAAAATACCTTTGATATGTGCGACGAATAACTCCGGGTTGTGCCGAGGGTGCCATCTGCCTATCAAACAGAAATCGTATGATGGTATCCAAAGGCAAGCCAATAAGGGGGAAACGATAAGTGTACAATAACAGGGCGACCGCCCAACGAGGATAACGAAACTCTGAAAAGTTCACAAGACATAAAAGGGGCCGATGATAGCTGTGACGACCGAGAGTGCTTACCTTGTGCTTCAGGTGCGCTTGCACTGGACATGGATGGTGCGTCATTTGAAGAAGTATCACGATGCCTTAAATTAGAGGAGAAGGCCACTGGCCGGGAAGTAGTTGAAGCCTATAACAAGTAACCGGATAGGCGGATTTCGCTTTCGGAAACTGTGACGAAGATGACAAATAGCTCGCCGAACTCCGAGGTAGTGAAAAGTATGAAAGTGAAAACGACGACTTATTACCTGTGTAGCATATGGCGTATTACTGATATGACAATGAACTACACAACCGTCCCGAAGACCGTAAGAGGCTAACGTTCTCGAATCCTCCCGAAGAAGCTGGCCTAAACATGGACAATTTCCAAGCCCATCGTGCAAAGGTTTCAACAGAGAAAAGACAGGGCCCGCACTAATAAGAAGCTCTGACAGTTCAATAATTGATCCGTTTGCCAAATAAAACGAAGATGAACAAGTTCAAACGCCCACCCTGATAGATAAGTCTAACGACTCGGCCGGCAGCGACAGCATCTCCAAAATGGACACTGGAACGTAATCACTCGTAATCTACGTTGATAAGAAACGATCTAAACTCTCTGCCAGCATGACAACAAGCATACCTTTTGAATTTTCCGATAGTATCGGTCATGGTAGTACGTGCATCTCTTTGAGTATCATCGAGGAATTTAAGGCGAATTACAGAATCCCCTTCTGCTTCTATAGAACCACTACTGTGGTCCTGTCCTTTCTCGTCTGAAACAGTACCTGTACGGAAGTAAATTAAGCATGATCCACTTCGAAGAGGGAGTCCTCAATGGATCGCTACCTTCTGCACAACTGCTCTGCACGCTGTTCGCTGCAGAATCCTCTTGCTGATGAGAAGGATTTCCTTGAGCACTAGAAGTTCCTTGACCATGGGTAATACTAACCTAAAGATATGCATACACAATGAACGTTTAAAGGAAGGAAATACTGCTGACAAAGTGAATAACGAACCCGATTGCCATCTAGTTCATCGTTTACAACGCTAATGTTCATTGGCATCACTATACTGGTTATGCCATGAGATCGCTCGCTTGTATGGTCACTGCTGCCTTCCCCATTGACGGCTGATACTCCTACAGCAGAAACGTTTGGTATACCAGGCACGATGACTTCCATCGTTCCCGACGACGTTGCTTGAAAACCTCTGCAACAGTTTCAATTTGCATCCGTCATAACAGCAGACTATGTGTTACCCAAGATACCCAAATACAAAAAGATTGAAGCGATGGGCAGAAATAAACAACCGGGTCGCCGATGAGGAAGTTAATACAAGGAGTGTGCCTAAGCCATTACATCACACGGTAAAAGCCAGTTTTCAGAACACTTATTATTTCATCAAAGCAGCTAAACTTTTCTAAGCATAAAAAGAGACTGGTAGCCCACCCTCGTCCCAATACTGCGATGGCAGCAGCAGCGGCAAAATGGCTCTCATGTGATACGTCACTTCCTCCACTTCCGGAAGTCGCCACAGGCATTTCGATTTCCCAAAGCGTGGACGAAGAAGGTGGAGGGATGCTGAAATTCCAGAATTCATAAAATGTGGCACGTCACTTCGCCCACGCTTTGGTATCTCATGCTCAATATAAGTAATACTATAGTAAGCTAATAGCTGTATTAAAATGCAAAAATAGCTTACCTTGCTGTTGAGTCGTCCATTACCGTTGCAGGTGACTGGATAACCACGTTTGTGTCAAATGCGACAGAGGCTTCGGTCTGTGAAT
The DNA here is from genome assembly GCA_963978905.1 of Trichostrongylus colubriformis. Classification (NCBI taxonomy): domain Eukaryota; kingdom Metazoa; phylum Nematoda; class Chromadorea; order Rhabditida; family Trichostrongylidae; genus Trichostrongylus; species Trichostrongylus colubriformis. Next base: position 31,145,554 of record OZ022259.1, on the reverse strand, counting down.
CGCTGCTGTTAGCTTGAACTTGTGTGCGTGCTCGTGACCTCATGCGTGCCATAACATCACTCCATGATCCAAGAGGGCGAAATTCCTGACCCAGCTGTAGTACCTGCAACAAATTTCATACAAATAAACATATTCAACGCCTTCGTAATTCCATAACATTAATCAGCTTTAAGCAAGTGATTAAAAATTGTGAATTCGAAGATGACTAGTAGTCCAGTTTAGAAAGGTTGGTGTAGCGAACTTTCTGTCTAGCGTAACTTTATGAAAATTACCCAACAATCAAAGCCTGGTCATGCTGGAGATAGACGATTGCCATAAAACATTCCAAGAATATGAAATTTCTTTCTACTGGCGAAAGCCGGTCAGCGATACACCTACCTGTACAAATCTTCTTACACCCCATGAGTGTATTTCGACGAGGAATAGGTCATAAAACAGCGGTCTTCGACCAGTTAACCTCCATGCGCTGACAAAAATAGAAAGAACAGCTATTGATAGCGTGGCGACAAAGAAAGCTGTCACAACCTAAAACTGGCAATATTGCCCCTTCAAATAAAGAGAATAATACATAAAAAAGAAAAGAATACATAATAAAGATCAATTTTTTTCAATATGACAACTCCTTTTCGCTTTCGCTTTCGTACTTTTGCTTTCACAACAGCAAGGAACAGAGAACCGGAACACCTCGTTGCGAATGTTCTTCGAAGCTTTAACATTCTCACCTCGAAATAACGTCAAATATCAAACGGGTCAAATAAAGTCTGGGGGGAGACGCAACTTTGCGTCGACGTCGAAACTCCTTTCCCTCCCTAGGCTTAGGCTAAAATTGATATCTCCTCCTTCCACATGAAAAAAACATATGTCAGAGCATAGGTCTCATCTGCTTCAGCCGAAGCCTAGGGATGGAAAGAAGCTTTGACGTGGGTGAAACGTCGACGCAAAGTTGCGTCTCCCCCGGACTTTCTTTGACCCGAAATAACTACTCTCACTCTCACTTGAAGCATCTTTATAATCCTCCGCCCACCATTGAAACACCAGAAAATGGCCTCAATACCTGCTGATATGAGTAAAACCATCAGAGAAACATTGAGAGCGTGCTGCACTGTGTGAAGCAGTGAACGACACCATATAAATATAGAGAAAGGAGGGAAGGAGACGAAGTTCTTCCACCCTGGAGGCCCTACATCCTCGACTCAAACAGTACCTACTCCCTAAGCCACAGCTATATTTGTATGGTCCCTTACTTCTGATGCCTTCTTTACTTGCATAAGAATGTGGATATAGCCATCTTCCTCGCGCCAAGTGAAATCCTTGGGACCGAGACCGCTAGCTGTTTCCCAAGCAGGCAGGACGTTGATTCAATCAGCAAATTTTTGTTGAATAACTTTTGATCTACGGAACCTTCACCGGAATATAATATGAGCTATCCTTAAGTAATAATTCAGGAAGTTTACCTCACTGCCGATGCCTTCAATTTCAAGCATTCCCGAGAACGGGAGCTTGAGCTCCTCGGCTAACCTGAAATTCCTCCAATTCAAAACAAGAAAACTATCGCTCTTTAAAGAAAAATGCTTCCACAATCACACAGAGGAGAAAACATTGGAATCAAACGGCTAAATGATGGATGACTCGGGCAAGAGACGATCAAAAACTCGCGGCAGAATGAAACCTTGCGACACACGGTATCGTCGGCGTGTGAGGCAAAACATATGACGAAACCCGGTATCGATCGGCTGCAACGCATGAAACCGCGACGGCGCGACAACTCGTACACTTCATGTTGACTGTTGGGACATCCCTATGGGGGAGACGGTCGTTTGGCGCGGCCCCTTGGAGCTAATTTGCCAATGGGGCACTGCCAAAGCTCCTCTTCTAAAAAGGCTTAGGTAAATCTGGGAGAGTCCAGACGGCCCATGCGCCCCATTGGCAAATTAGCTGCAAGGGCCGCGCCAAACGACATACACCCCCCTATGGGGGTAGCGTGCGAAGCTTCGCGATGGAGCGCCGCAGCACCAACAGCCCGTTTCCATTTTATTGGAGTGTGGGGCATTTCTGCATTTCATCGGAACATCTTGGGGGACTCTGTGGCTACGACGGGGGGGGGATAGAAGTGATCCATCCACACTGGAAGTCCTTTAATCCTCAGGATTAGGTGGAATTCACACCACCTTGTATACACTGAGCTGGATATTGAATGTAACTGACTTCTTTTCTGACGTCTTCTTATTGTCTATTTAAGTACCGTGGAATCTTCGGCATCAAGTCAGCCAATTGCCACCGTTGTTCACTTCGCCACGCGAGCTCGTAGACTATAACAAACTATATAGGAATATCAACACCGGATCACAACACCGCAATTAGGCTCGTTTCGATACTCGAAACGCTAGTTCGAACAATCTCAGACTTGGGTAATTAAACTTTTATTTACATTCGATAAAGCAACACGATCAAAAGTCAGCTGCGTGGCGGAGCGGAAGGTGCCACCTGTGCTCCTGTATGTACAAGTAGAATAAATAAGTTCATCTTTAAAGCAGCGAAAGAAAGAAATAAGGTTTAATGACATGTCGACAAATACATATTGATGAACACAGAGATCAGGAGCACGGCGCGCTCGTAGTCCGGGACTATCTTGCAGAATAAGGGCTTCGCCCCCTGGGGATGGGGTACGGCACCGGAGCAGTTGCCTCCGGTCCAGGCAGAAGGTCGACTCCTCGCTTTCTCGCTCCGTCGGATCGGCACGCCCTGAAACACTTGCATGAGTCATCGGAGAAGCATGCCGAGCCGTCGGCACGGCGCGGCTTACACCTCCCCCTTTGCCCAAAGTCCGACACGGCCTTTAACAAACCAGACAGGTAAAGAAAGGGAACTCTCTTACCGGAATAATTCCCTAGATCAGTCGAAGGAAACGGTCGATGTCGGTATGTTGTATGACGGCTCTGATCAAGTGGGCCCACTGTAGAACTCGACCCCAGGAGGGAATAGCTTGGGGGGATCGTGTGTGTCCAAAAACGAATTGTCCTTGCCGGCAGCGCGAAATGGCCACGTTAAGTCGAGTAAAAGGTTAGAATTACCTTCATTTATTTTCTGGGTGAGGCGGGACGTCTCTGCTTGGGCGTCTTAGCGAACTTCCGTTATGGCGGAGACGGTAGCGTCGCGAAGAGATTTGGCTTCTCTACCGCGAATGTGGGGGTTGTCCTCCAGGTAGGACAAGGCGGCTGCCAGGGTCTCGGTGGCGGAAGCCTCTGTACTAAGTCTCGGTGTCAGGGCAACCGCCCTAGATTCCGCAGAGTGGATCCGGGAACGTGTTAATGGGGGCCCCGTGACTCAAAACGATGAAGACAAGACGAGGTTACCGGAGCGCAATGGTCGCTGTAGTTGCACCACCAATGAATGATTAACCGATCGCTCCCCTGAGACCACAAGAGTGGGCGGAGCCAACTAATCGAAGCGCGATTACTGTAAAGCTAAGGAATTCAAATTCCTAATAACTGACAGTCACCGGATGTTTATGTAGAATAAGAAGATAAAATTGTTTGGGCTGAGAAAGTGAAGGGGAATGAGATAACGCGTGAGGAAATGTCCCGGCAGCCCTTATCCAAGGCCAGATCAGATGATGTTTATGAGAAGCGAGATGGGAATAATAATAAATAGTTGGCTCAGATGATATGTTGACATGTTATGATAGAAAGTGAAAGGCATAGAGAAGAAAGAAAAAATCACTGATTGGGAAAGGAATGTGAAGTTGCAAAAGTCATGTGAAGAATGATTTGAGGAGTGACGAAAAAGAGGGAGATCTGCTAAGAGCCGCGGCCACGAGAACTAATGCGGTAAGAACTGACGACGACCCACCCATTCGGAGCCGCCTGCTAGGTACTCAAAAGTGGCGGCCAGTCTTAATTGCTCTTAAGTCAGGGGCCGTTGTTGGATTGGTTCCATGAATGTTGACGTGTTCGTCTGGATGGCACTCCTCAGAAACGTAGACAAAGGGCATGCCGTGGCCGCGCAAAAGTCATAACGGCCACCAGAAACCCTGAGTTAGAGGCTGAAACGGAGACGATAACCATAACTGACTTTTGTTACAGGCCCACCAGGCCCCCTGGAGATCATCACAGGTTGAGTGGTTTTCACTCTGAAATTTCCATTTGTTTATTTTTTAAGAATTTTTTATATTCTTGATTTTACCACGAATTGAATAATCATCCAAACATAACTTTAAAAAAACTCACCGATCGTCCGATCACTACTTACTAAATCCATATTTAACGTCCCATGAGTACATCAACGTTTAATATTTCTTACCTCAGCATTTCCAGATGTGGGGTCCCTTATCACTCACAGAAGTGCACGCGCTAAGCGCGCGGACTCGTTTTCGATCACAGCGGGTACAGAGCGTTTGACGGTTAGACCCCCGTCACGGGTAAACCTGTCAAAGACAAAGAAGAAGCAAAGGAATGAAAGAAAGAAGCTCCCAAATAGACAAAGATGGGAGAGGGAGAGAACAAGGGATACCGTATCACAGAACAAGTAGCTCATGGAGAAATGCGTCCCCAAAAGTACATGCTCTCCCAAAGAAAATTTCAGGCAGAAAGACTACGTTGAACTTATACAGCGGTATTCTTTGCTCGAAGCGAAACTTCTGCCGTCATGTACGACAAATTGAAAAGATGTCCCAAAGGATAGAGTAAATGTACGAGAATCTTCTTAATAGAAGCGAAAAGGATAAAGTCGGGGGCAACAGAGGACGAGCCAGGCCAATTCGAAAGCACATTGAAAATTTCTTTCCTATGAAACCGAACTGAAGGTTCCATGACAGGGCAACGCGAAGGGAGATAAACACGTTCGTGTTCTTCCGAGATCACGAAAGAACGTTGGAAATTCCGAGCGAGGAGCTCTGCCTTATCCTCGTCATTTATAGCTAAACGGGTATCGTCAACAATAAGCGCAGGTTGAGTCCTGGTTTCTTTCAATCTCGCACTGATGTACTTGTATAGCTTTGCAGAGTGTTTTGAGTTTATCAACTTAGCTTTAAGATTTGCATAGTATTTGGCGATGGACTTGTCCAGTTTTTGAGTGTAAGGTTTATATGACGTCCAAGATGATTGGCTACTTAATTTGGAAGCGCTGGTCCAAAGACTGTTGCGGCGAGTAATCACACGTTCAAGATATGCAAGGAGTCGTGGAGCACTTTGATTCTACGGGTGGGAACAAACTTTTCAATAGTGTCGGATAAAATTGCCAAGAACATTCCGTACATTTCATTTACGGTGTCTACGGTTCCAAAAGAGCCAGTCCAGTCAATGTCAGAAAGTAGCCACCTATAGCCGCAAAGCTAGCTCTAGCGAAATCTCTAGCTCTATGCACTTTATTGTGCCGCGATGAGACCTTAATCTGAAACTCTACTGATGAATGGTCACTGGTGCCTATGGGTGGGAGGACCTTGAGCTCATGAACAAGTGAGGATGAATTGCACAATACAAGATCAAGATAAGCTTTATCTCTAGTAGGTTCTTGAAAACTAAATTGAACGGTATTGAATTTTCGGTTCAGATCATAATACCTCCTCCTTTCTTGTAGCTCCGATCACACCTGTGATTTGAATACTGGGAATTTACGATGCCTAATAGAGAACACGCGTCAATGCTGGAATTCAACCATGTTTCCGACAAGAAGACCGGGTCATAGTCCTTATGAAGCAACTGTGCAATAGCCAAATTAATATTTTTTGTTAATAACCTAATGTTCGACATCATGCACTTGGCTCTGACACGAAAACTTCGAAGATCATTCAGAGGTTTCCCTCATTCGCATGACATAGACAAATGTTTAGACGGAGGTCTATTTAGCAACGGAAAGGTCAACTGGAGAAGCTACGGTAGAACTCAAATCTGTAACGGGGCTAGTGAAATTGGACGAACGCTCTACGCGCCTACGCTCCTTCTCCTCTTTTGTAAGGGAGGGGCGGAGGAAAACCCCCTCTTCGGAGAAAAACCCGCGGCGCTCTGAAACAGCGCAGACGCGACGCCCTGAAACACTTGCATGAGTCGTCGGAAAAGCATGTCGAGCCGTCTGCACGGCGCGGCTCACGCAAAAAATAAGAGTGAGATAATCCCTTGCGAGGTAACAGCGCCCAATAAGTGAAATGTAGCAACCGTGTGAAATAACTTCCTTTTCAGATCATGAGATGGGCGGAAAGCTAATGATAACGAACAAAACAATGCTAGCGAGTTGTTTATAGACAATCACAACAATGCAAATAAAGTGAGAATGGAGAATCTTGTCCATGGGGCGAAGTAGAAGAGCGGTGTCGTTGACATTTTGGGGTTTCTCTTGCTACCTGGCTGCGTTTCGCGCCCTTTTTGGTGCCCTTTCTTAAGACTCGTTGTTCATGTAGATCACGTGTCCTTTAAAAACGCCACTCTCACTCTTCGTCTTGCATAATGATGTATTGTGATTTGCCATACGGCAATAGTGGCACTTCGATCGGCGGATGCAAGGGCTTTCATGGGCCCCCTCGAGACCATATTTACATATCATGTTTGGCCGTACAATCCGCGTCCGTAGTTCGATTGTGGTTACAATGGGACAATTGTCCGGTAAGTGCGTTCCAACGGCGCTGCAGAAGGGGCAAGTATCTTGCGTTTCTGTGGGTCAGTTTGCCTGTACTTCCAAATTGTCTTTCAGGACACGATGACAGATTGTTGAGTTCACATCTTGCTATAGTGATCCGATGTGGGATAGGGTCCCCTTCGTGCTGTTTCCTCTTCGTGGGAGGGCTCTGGTTTTCGTTTGTGTGAGTGATAGCGTCGAGTTTTCGGTTCACTTCATCCATGACCTTTTGAATTTTCCTCCATGATTTGAAGTTTATTCTTGAGCTTCTCTTTACAGGTTCGGATTGCCCTTTCCACAGCTGTTGTACCCCATAAGTCGCAGGTTCCCACGTGAAGTATCCGACCGGTATCCGACCCGGTTTCTACACTGCAGGCAACAAAATATGGTAACTAACAATTTATTAAAATCAGGAGAAAACAACAACGAACAATAAATGCGTATTGTGAAAATACAATACACGGACACCAATATATTGAAGTATGAAGGGGAGAAACAGGGGGAGCGCCAGTTGTGATAAGTGGGGACGGGCGTGTTCGAAATCAATCCGTCTCTCAACTCACACGTCGTCCTTATATGGTGCTGTTTCCCGCTAGACCGACGGCGCTTTGAGGCCATGCCCTTATGACCCCACGTGCCGTCCCTCTCCTGAGCACGTGCCCTCATCGGCTGAAACTCTACTATTTTTAGCTCTGGCAAAGGAATTGCAGATGTCATTTTTTCCCTAATAGTTTCATACAAACTTTTCGTACATGACACAGCACAGTCTGACCCATAGTAGGGTAGCGCTGTCGATGGAGTGCCGACTTTGCACAAAACTTTACCCTTTTCAATTCGCGTACCCGATCATGGAAAAACTGCCCTGGCCCCGCTCGGCTATCAATCGAGTCCTCCAACGTGGTCCAAATTTCTTCCATTATTTTCCATACGCCCACGTTTTTCCTAGTACCGGTGGCCAAACGGCGACAATACGACCACCGCTTCCAAAGTGCTGCTCACATACTTCCACAATAGCACAAATCTCGTCATCTTTGAAGCTCTGGTCCATGGGCCATACCAACACCCAAATCTTATTCATCGTCCATTCATTCAACACTTTGCGTAGGTCTCTGAATGACGTTGTGACGCGCGTCAGAATCCCTCCGTTAGATCCATTCTTTTCCAGTAGGGCCGCGCTCTCAGGAGCAGCACATGCTGTTGGCTCATCCTTGTTAAGTCGCTTCACTTTTTCATCTGCTTCCAGTTCCGACTTCAGTTTCCTAAGCGCTGCATCTTAATTCCGCTCGAAACTGTATGAATCGATTTTAGCGTGGGTTTTTATACCTTCCGTCATGCACACGAATTGAGTCCAATCCAAGCATTTTTTGTACGCCAATCTAAGTACTTTCATTAGCGGTTCCTCGTCCAAGCATGTGGTTCTTTAAAGAACTTGATTTTGGATGTGACATCGATATCGGTCCTTATGAAGATGCTCGCTGCCCTCTATGCATTCCACAACGATTCCAACGATTTTTTGAAAACACTCCTGGGAACTGTATGTTCCTTAAATCGCTCAGCCTGACTCCCTCGAGGCATCCGTTCTTGCACGAGTACAGCAGATGTCCTCGGTCGTGTTTCGAGTGTAACACTGCTCCTCTGAAATTGAAACAAGTAATTTTCTTAACTTTTACCTCTCGTTTCCTGCCTCTTTTACCCGTGGATGTTACGTATCTACTCGCTCATCACGGATATATGACGGTAAAACTCTGAGAAGGGCGAATTGCACCCTAAGTGGCTCAGAATTTTTACCCATTCTACTTTTCACTGCAGAATTCTCACTGATCTCGAGCACACGAAATGGACCTTCCCATTCACAGGCAAAATTCAGGTGAGAATTCACGGTTTTGTCTTTTTGCGCGAACATATACACCCGATCTCCTACTTTCGGAGGCTTACACTTTCCCACCTTGTTGCGCTCGTCATAGGTTCCTTCATATTTTGCCGAACATCAAATTCCTTCACCGTGTTGTGCACTCAGCAATTGCTTGCAGTAAGTGTGCCTTATATTCTTCCCTACCTTCATCCTTCATGAACCAAGATAAACGGCCATTGGGTATCACTGCACTGAATCCATCCCATGCAGCAATATGAAATAAGGACCTTCACCCGTGGCATGATGTGGAGTCATATCGTACGCTAAGATGCAGAACAGAGGTCCAACCCCCCATTTCATCGGTGCTATCGTGCTTCATCTTAGCATTGCTACAGTAGTCCCACTCAACCGCTCAGTTATCCCTTTCTTTCTAGGATTATAATCCTTGGTCATCACGTGTTCAATCTCGGTAGTCCTGGTTAGCTCTACTCTATTTTGAAACTCTCCACCCTCATCAGACAGGGTTGCCTTCGGCCAAAGGCATCCCTCTGCCATCCATCGTACAAATGAGTTTTAGCAATTGTTTCAGCTGATTCCTCGGACACTGTTTAGGTCGCTCCAAACTTAGAGAAGTGGTCGAATACTGTGACCGCGTAACGATTCCCGCTCGTCATGATGCCCGATCTCAGCACCTACAATTTCGTAGGGCTCAACGGTCACAATTGGCTTAAAGGCACATTCCAGGATTATTGGGATATCACATCTCCTGCCGTGGATGGATAGTTCGACCCAAGCCACGTAGGCTGTACTTTTATCCGTAGTCGTACGTTGTGCGCAAATCAACGCTGGCATTCTCTGGTCCACCTGTGTATATCCTGTGCCATGGTAGGGCAGAACACCTCTCTCTCTTAACCTGTTTAATAACTAGTGCGCACCAAAGTTTCCTGTGAATGTTCCCAAGTGCGTCTCGTGAAACACTTCATAAAGCTTGCTACGTGGCACAATAAGACTCCCATCATTCTTTCTCTTACATCTTTAGGTCGCCCTCTTCTATAGCAAAATCTGCAACACTGACTGGGTTCCTCATACCCGCCCACGAAACCTTGCCATCGTTGCGCCCTTTGCGCAGTGCCTCAATGATTGGAGCAAAATCTTCATCCGTTTCGAGTCCTCCATTCATTTAGACTCCTTCTGGGTCGTCACGATTGGTCACATTTGCCCCTTTATCGGATCTTATGAGCGGTTATCAATGTGGATCACCCTCAATGAAGTCTCACCCCTCAAAACATCTGTGAGTGTCAGCGCTCCAACATCACGCGGAAGGCGAAACGAATCGGCACGTTTGCCTTTTAAGGCCCCTTATCGAATCATTTCAACCATTATCAATTTGGGTCACCCACCATCAATGTCCCCGTCTCACTCAGTGAAACACCTATGAGTGTCAATGCTCTAGGGTCAACACAAAAAGCGAAACGGATTTGACGATATCTGCCTTTTCACGCTCTGTATCTAATCTTATCAACCGTTATTAGTTTGGGGCATCCTTCATTTATGTCCTTATCCCACCCCTCAAACACCTATGAGTATCACTCTTCAAGATCAACTGAAAGGCAAAACGAATTAGGTGACATTCGCCTTTCGAAGCTCCTTATCAGCCCTTATCAACTGCTATTCCACTACCACTGCTAACCCCATATGTTATGATAGCAAAATTCGGGGTCTCACCTTTGCTGCGACGCGAGATATGAATTTCTGGTTAAACAGACACACACACACCAGCAGACATACTTAGCCGATTAATTAAGTTGTTGAAAATTGATTTCGAAAACGGACCGCAAACTACAAACAACTATAACTCAGCTTAAACTTACGTTTAATGATCGGAGTAAATATTAGGTTGTCCCAGAAGTCTTGTCGTATTTTTAATTTTTGATAACTGCTGTTTATCACCGCAGCTCGCGATGCGAAAGTTACTACAAGGATGCTGAGTTATGGGCAAAAGCTTCGGTGTCGGACGGGACTCGAACCCGCACTTCATCCTTTCCGGGGATGTGTGCTAATCCATTACACTACCGACACCACCTTCACCCTAACTCAGCTTTCTGAATGGTATGTTTGCCATAGCTTATCAGCACTCACACGTATAACGTGTTGAGCCGGTTGGCCAATATCGGCATCGAACCGTAAAGCTGAAAGCTTTTGTAATGATTTTGATATTTTTAATTTTCATGGATTTTTTTTAATTTTTGGATTAGCACATATCCCCGGAAAGGATAAAGTGCGGGTTCGAGTCCCGTCCACCACCGAAGCTTTTGCCCATAACTCAGCATCCTTGTAGTAACTTTCGCATCGCGAGCTGCGGCGATAAACAGCAGTTATCAAAAATTAAAAATATCAAAATCATTACTAAAGCTTTCAGCTTTACGGTTCGATGCCGATATTGGCCAACCGGCTCAACACATTATACGTGTGAGTGCTGATAAGCTATGGTAAATATACCATTCAGAAAGCTGAGTTAAGGTGAAGGTGGTGTCGGTAGTGTAATGGATTAGCACATATCCCCGGAAAGGATAAAGTGCGGGTTCGAGTCCCGTCAGCCACCGAAGCTTTTGCCCATAACTCAGCATCCTTGTAGTAGTCTTGTCGTATTTTTTTCGATCATCACTTTTTTTTTCGTCCAACAAATAACAATTAGGCAACAACATAGTGACCATTGTTATCGGCAACCCTCTGCTACTTTATAGGAAAATCGTTGATTCCCTCCTCCCAGAACTCTGGGTTCTGAGAGTCGAAGAAGTCAGCGATCGCCTTTGCAAGCAAGTTATAATCAAGGGATTTTCTCTTGGCCAGGAAGGATTCGAGAGCATGGGTAAGGTGTTGATCAGAAAGGGCAATGTGTGGAGTGTATAGCGGGTGGGGCAGGATATCCCAGCCGAGCTCCTGTAGCTTGGCCTGGGCACTTTTCGCGAAATCGGAGGAAACTGGAGCGGGCGTCGTCATGTAGGAGGGTGACCGCGGACCTTTTTCGGCGTTTTTCTCGTACAGCGACGGCGAGCTGCTGGAGCTGGTGGGTGCATACGGTAGCGGTGATTGTCTCGCCTTGTACCAGCACCTCGCGGAAAAGCATTCCTTCCGCGTCCCAGAACCAGCACAGTCCCAAGCGTGGTTTGTCTTTCATGTTAATCTCGCCGTTGCTGAAGCTGATGAACCAGCGGCGCACGGTCTCCTAGCTCACACATCCCTTGCCCAATGCAGCGCTGATGGAGTGGCAAGCTTCCGTCGTTTTGGTGCCGCAAGACCGCTCATAATAGATGACACCGCCAGTTGGGTGGGTATCGACAACGGGCACTGTAGCTCTCTCCACGGGATCTGGTGGGTCAATATGAATTTTCCTAGAAAGCTTAGGGAACGCTCTACCATATTCCTGAATCGGACCTGCCTCGAAGTGAACAAGAGTTACTGATTTTTTTTTGGAAAAATACAAGTTTTTTGGGACAACCTGATTCACTCAGAATCTACACATTTTTGCCAGCGAACAGGTAATAATTCTAAGTCTTCATTGTAGAACCTACTATCACGAGTATCAACGAAGTCGAGGAAGGCACATTCAACATCGTCTAAATTAGTGAATTGTTTCTGACGCAGATGAGAATTTAGGGCTCGAAAAAAGTGATAATCTGTGGGGGAAAGGTCGGGAGAATACGCTGGATGAAGGAGAACTTCTATACCCAGGGGGTGTGCACCTTCAGTTCCAATAGTGTACTGTAGGTGCACGGTAGAATAATTACAAGATTACTCAGGTCACTTTGCACCTCACCTTGCACCTCCTAGCCTTGCCGATGGGGTACTTTTCCCAATGCCCGCAGTAACTCTTGGCATCTTCCCCACTGACTGAATTTATGATATGTAATGGATCCACTGGAAATTGTATATGTGAAATTACAGCCATAATTATGTCTTTATTACGACGCTTTTATTATTGTTGAATACCTTCGCGGCACTTTCCAACCATATTTGACCCGGTAACAAAATTTGACCTAGGCATTGGTAAACCTCTGCGTATCACTTGTCGCAAACCTCTTACTACTGCTATTGTTGGTGCTCCGTAGACGGAGCTAGAATGATAAGCACCTATTCATGCACACGTTTCATTGTTATTAATCAGACATTTCGGCTAATTATTTGCGCAACCTTAAAAAAGACAATGAACCGTATCCAATCTACTGGCTAGAAACAGGGGCTCCGAAAGATAGGAAATGTACGGAAATGGATAGAAATCAAGGAAATCCAGAACTTTGACTCTACCGGTGATCCAAACCACTTACCCATGCCCACCGTTTTCCGTGCGGGTCCATTGCCTTATCCATCATGCCAGCCAGCCACTTCACATGCTCGCTCGGGGAACCAAGATCAAAGCAAAAAATCGGGGGGGGGGGGGGAAGGGTCTTGTAACAACGAGATAGATCGGTTTCCGTTTCGCGCGGACCCTTAGACGAAAGCAAGCATCAGTGAATAGCCTTGGTTTGAGTACCTGAATTGAAGCCACCGTTTCGAGAGAAATATCTTCATTCTTCTTTTGAGAATCATAGTCCCACAGTTCCAGGGTGCTCCACAAAAATGGACATTATTATGCTTCATGCAAATGGTATGATGAAACCGTTTTCAAACAGTGCTTCATGCCCTGAGAGATCTCCCTTGTTAGTCCCAAACAAAACATGTATTCAGCACCTGTTAATCGATGAGATGGGCTTCTGCTACTTATTGAAGGGCAACCTATTTAATATACCCCATATTATCGACCTTGATTTTCCGTTATCGATATTAAACTTTGAGAGTCTGGTTTGTATCAGTAAATTTTTATTGCGAACAACGAATGATTTTCTATTTATTCTCTTTCTCCTTTTCCCTTTTACAAGTACATTACATTTTCACACAAAGTCGATGCGAGCAATTAGGGGGCCACACCATAGGGAAGGCTAGGAGGAGTGAGATGAGGTACGAAGTGACCTGAGTAATCTTGTAATCATACTACCGTACACCTACAGTACACTATTGGAACTAAAGACCCTCACCCACACCCAGGTGGGTCAATTTTCGCCGAGTGATTTGTTAGGTGTGTGGCCTTCCTTGGCCCGCAGCAGGATTAGCCCTTCTCTATTCACCACCACCGGCCACAATTTTTGCAACTTCCAATACATTTGCTCCAGATCACAACAGTAAGACTCTGCTGAGACTAGCTGACCAGGTTGCAAAAAACTATAATTGATTACATCTTTAACAGTAATCATAACCTTTTTAGGGAGATGGTCGGGTTTAGGGAAAGTTTTTGGAGGAGCATCCTTAATTACCGACTAGTCAACAATTCCCGTTATCATGAAGAACTCATTTTTCATCAATAATTATAGTACGGTTTACGCTTGGCTCATTCTTACAGCGAACCTAGCGAGGGGTTAGGTTAGAGCAGGTGTCGAAACGTGCCAGACGCTGCTCATCCGTCAGCTCATGAGGCACCCACTTCGACATCTCCTTCACCTTGTCGATTTCCAGCAAATGTCTTGCTACTGTAGAGTAATGTACGTCTAAGTCTTCTGCTAAGGTACGAGTATTCCTCTCCGGATTCGCATCAATGGCTCTCCTTACATCTTCATCATCAAAACGACCTGCGGCCGCGACCCGACTTTTCTTCGAGATCAAGATCGTCAGAAGCATATTTTGCATACCAGACTTCCTCTTTCCTTTCGCGAGGCTTATTCGTCTCAAAAACACTGCTGAAATTACGCCCTGCCTCTGCTGCGGAGTGTCCCAATTCAAATTCGTAAAGCATGATGACTCGATAGTCGCGTCGGTTTATGATTATATGTAGCCCTGGAAAAGACGGGTGAACAAATCAGAACGACATTCATAGAAACTTTTGGAAGAGCAGAAAAAACCCCACTAATGGTATGCCTGGCTTTCCTTGGGATAGAACAGTTCAGGATAAAAAATCTACTTATTTATAATACCTTGAAACCAAAACTAATTTGCAATTACCTACTATAAAGCAGCATATCCAACGCTTTCTGTTAAGGCTGTTTTCCATGAATTCACCTCTATTCCTGTCCCTTGTATGTGGACGTAGTGCACGAAGCTGATACTGCGTCCCGCCGCACCATCCCTGACATTAGTTTCTGAGGCCGCGGTCATACTTTGCGTTGTCTCTCTCTCGATCTTGCGTCTCCACACTGCCTCGTTGCCTGCGTCATCTCTGCACCTCCCCCGTGCCACTCTCTCTCACAGGCAGCAAGAGAGAGTGGCACGGGGGAGGTGCAGAGATGACGCAGGCAACGAGGCAGTGTGGAGACGCAAGATACGCGGCCACGCCCTGCCGCAGACAACGCAAAGTATGACCGCGGCCTAACTGCGCCCATCGCCAAAACGCCGTGTGAGGCCTCGCGACGTTGCATTGCTTTCTCCATCTACACATTTTCTGAAGGCTAAAAACTCGATAGTATGAACTGTGATCCTTTCAGTAACAGAGCCGACAGTAGGAGAAATCATCTACTCCGGCAAAGATCATCCTTATTTAAGGTTGTTTATCCCATTTAATTCCTGGTAATCCTCTTCCATCCTCATCCTTCTCTTCATCACTTCTTCATGAAGTGATAGAATGAATTGCTTCAAAAAACGAAAGAACTTTCCCGACAACCTAATACATACATAGACTCAGTACTTCTGTCACAATTCTAGGGATCCATCGTCATTTGTTACCTTTCTGGTAATTGCGCAGGTACACCTGGTGACCAACACAAAAATTCTTTCTTTTTTCCTCGCTTATTGGAATCGTCTATCATCCGCCTTCTGTAGGCACTATCTCCTGTTTCCTTATCCATTGTTTTACGAACATCTACTGTTGTGCGTAACTCTTTTCCCATTAATACTTCCGCCGCCGACTTTCCCGTCGCTCGATGCGGGGTCAACTATTAGGTTGTAAGGAAAGTTCTGGCCGCTTTTTCGCGTTCACAGGATAAATTTTAATATCAGAGCGCGTCAACATGAATCAGCTGACATATTGTGCTCGTTAGATAGATAAAAAGTTGCTCTTTCAGAATATATGTTTTATTTGGAATGCCACAAGGTTTTCGATTTATTAGGGAAATTTTAAAGTGCTGCGAAAATGGCACTTTTAAGATGACTTCACTTCACGAGTTCTTGTTTAGCCGAGTCTTAGCGAAGAGGGCCACAAATGTAAATACTGCAAGAGGAGAGGGTGAATCATTGGATGGAACACTTTGTCTCTGGTTTCAGAAGTGCAGAAATGAGAACGAGCTGCTTGGATTTTCAGTTGATCAAATCGCTTTAACTTAAACGGCAGAAGGCGATGAGCGTTCATATTTGCAGGGGATATCCACAAGTATTGGCCTTCAACAAGCAACCTTAGTTGACCACCTCAAGTGGCCTTGATTTGGAAAAATCCAAAAAAATGGGTGCTGCGGGACCTCTCACGGCAGTCATGCGCAAGCCCATTTTTCACAAATCCTATTCCACTAATTGAAGCAGTTGCGGGGTAAGGCCCTTACTCATCTATCATGTTCATCAGAACTAGCGCTAACTACGCCCCACTTTCCAAAACATCTGGCCAGCTCTTTCAGTAGCAGTGTGTTTAGAAAGAGTGGCAGTTTGGAGTCGACTTTTTTTCATTTCGCGCAATATAAATCATCAGCCCTTTATCAAATTAAGATATGTAGGTATGCATAGTGTTGCCAAGAGTGTAGCGAATCTAATGGTGCTTATTCTGTGAGAAAAGATGCAATCTGAGCCGAGTTATGATCTCTCGAAGTTGAAATTTCAAAAACCGGCCAAAACTTTCCTTACAACCTAATATATTGAAAAAGTAACTCTGCTAATACGTTTAACGCCGTCTTCCTATCACGCAGTCCCTACCATCCTCTCTTGAATGTTTGGACAAAACACTCTGCTTCGTCATTAGGAATTGGGATGGTATGGCGAGGACAAAATCAACTCGATACTCCTTCCCTCGGACAATTTTTTGAACAGCGTCGACTGTGTTCAAAACGGTGGCCCGTTATCGGGAACGAACTGTTCCGGTAATCCGTATGTAGCAAAGATCATTCGCTACTTCTCTATAGTTTTTTCTGCTGTTGTAAGGCCCATATGAATCACCTCCGGCCATTTGGACTTGGCACCCACAATTATGAGCCATTTCTCTCCATCTTGCGTCTGGCAAAAGTCCATATGTTATCTTTGCTAGGGCTTTGCTGATTCTTCCAATAAATGCAACAAGGTTTTGGCAGGATCATCGCCAAAAACTGCACATGTTTCGCAAGTCCTAGCCATCTAAGCTATTCCTTGTCAATTCCTGGATACCAAATTCTCCTACAAGCCAAAGTTATCATACAGGCCTTCCCATAGTGCTACTATGTGACATTTGAAGCACTCCCTTCCGGAGCTTGGTGGGTACAATAATTCTATATTCCCACAAAAGGCATCGGTCGTACAATAATATCGCTGCACTCTTTGTAGCGAAGGGCTTTATAACTTTTATTCTACTTTGGGTGGCCAGCCATTCTTAACGTACTGCAAGACCTTTACCAGTTCGGGGTCTTCTAATGTGGCTTTAGCTACTACTTCCTCTGACAACGGCAGGTTTTCAAAAAACTCCCGGTCCATGGCTCTTGCCCGCAGCTCACTAATTACGACTTCTGCACTCGGTAGTTCCCGGGGATCGGGTAGTCGCGACAAACCATCTGCGTTGCCAAACTCTACTTCCGATACTCGAATAAACCATCAACCGCAATCCCCATCGATGCAGTCTCTTCTGCTATCGCGGGCCGCCCATTTTTCGGACCAAGTATTTTCACTAACGGCTGGTGATCGGTCAATAATGTAAATCTCCTGCCGTATGGAAAGTGATTAAATTTTTCCACACCGTATACTATACCAAGCGCCTCTCTCTCTATTTGCGCGTAATTCCTATCTTCTTTAGATAAGGAGCGTGATGCATACGCGATCGCTTTCTCTTTACCATCTTTATTCTTATGGTAAATAACTGCTCCTAGGCTATAATGCGACGCATCCGTGGTAATATCACTGGCACATCAGGGTTATAATGCGCCAGCACATTTATTTCTGTTAACCTTTTCTTTGTTTTTTCAAATACTCCTTGGAGTTCTTCATTCCATCGCCACTCCACTCCTTCTTCTTCAAGAGTTCAGAAGTGCGGCCAACGTTGACAAATTTGGTACGAAGTTGCCATAGTAGTGAACCATTCCCAAGAAAGACTCCAATTCCCTGACATTTTTAGGTGCAGGCATCCTCTGCATTGCCTTTATCTGGGGGGATGGCCTTATGCCTTGTGCATCTGCTACATGGCCTAAGAATCCATTTGTGCCTTTAGAAACTCACATTTACTACGCTTTCAGCGAAACCCAGCGACCTTCAGTTTTTGTAAGACTTTCTCAAGCCTTTTGAGGTGGGTATAATCATCTGATCCGGTGATTTATATCGTCTAAGTAAATCACCACCACCTCAATACACCTAGCGTTGTCTCCATTATTT
Organism: Trichostrongylus colubriformis; assembly: GCA_963978905.1. Classification (NCBI taxonomy): domain Eukaryota; kingdom Metazoa; phylum Nematoda; class Chromadorea; order Rhabditida; family Trichostrongylidae; genus Trichostrongylus; species Trichostrongylus colubriformis. The sequence goes on along the minus strand of OZ022259.1, from coordinate 31,127,541 downwards.
TTTGAAAAATAACCGGAGCCGAGGATATACCAAAATCTATCATGTTGTACTCAAACAGTCCTTACTCGGTGTTTACTGTGCTATATCTCCTAGACTCTTCATCTAGCTCAACTTGCATATACGCTTCCGACAAACCTAATTTCGATTTGCCCGTCGTTCAACATGTGATACAAATCATCCGGCTTGGGCAGCGGATACTGGTTTATATCCAATTGCGGATTCATTGTTATTTATAATCTCCGCATATTCTAATCTTACACCCGGGCTTTGGTACGACCTCTGACGGAGTAGCCTACATCGAATGGACCACCTGGGTCAAGATGCCATTATCAAGTAGCTCTTTGAGTTTCTCTACCACTGTAGGCCGTAAAGTCAGCGGTACCGATCGCGCCCTGAAAAACTTCGGTAGCGGCTCCATTTTAAACTTTGACGTCGCTCGAGCGGTTGCACATTTCCCTAGACCGGGCTTAAATACGCACTGATGATCTTCTGAAATCTTAGCGAGTTTCAGCTCTATTATTGGCAAAGGTTTCTCCTGCATTTCATGTACTCTTTGATAGTATGGGCCACAATCTTCTTCCATACTCATCCTTCTCTTCTTCACTCCCGGTCTTCATTCATCTACCTAAACTATCCCTACTCCCCTACACTTTCTTACTAACTGAATCCTTCTCCAATTTGAATCAGTTTTTTCGCTTACTCAGCGAACATCCTGTTAACATCAGAGCCATTTAGCGCTATCTGGAAGCGCTGTAGGCGAGCTTCTTCAGTAAATACAACTAAATTCACATCCTAGCCAAGCAGAGCAGACCACTAGAGGTTGGAAGGCAGTGCGAAGAACTGATCGTGAGCGAGAAGGTGCTTATCCTTTAACCCTTGGAAGAGAATTAGTCTGCTGTGGATGAACCATTTGCTTCATTTCTATTCCCATACACCTAATGTACCAGTCATTGAATTCCGACAAAATCGTGAAAAATCACAGAGAGAGTTAAAAGGAACCGGAAGAGGTCCGAGGAAAGAAGAAGATGCAAAGAAATGATCATTCTGTAACGAACATTTAAGGTTAGAAGTGATAATTGGAGGGAACCCCGGATTCAAAAGCGTGACGCTGTGGTGTGTGTTCGCATCACTTCGAACTGCACACACTGACTTTCCGAGTTGTCCGTTGTAGAGATGTCAGTTGTTGTCTCGTAGAGTGTATTTCATTCATTTGCGATGATTGGAATAAGTGAAACAACACAGAGCAACAAACAAGTAAGGCAATCAAATGAAGATTAAGCGAAAGCGTAAGAAAAAAGTGTGATCTCTTTGCAATAAAAACTTAATGAATTTACTTTCGACTCTGGGCAAGGTGTCGTGAGTGCATTACGGCAACTGGAAGTCGCCATTATCCCATACCGTAAGCCCACTGCCCCCTTCCCGGTGTCTTTAACTGTCCTGAGTACTATCAGAAGGGATAAACGCGGTCTAAAATCACTAGTCCTCCCAGATTGTAGAAATCAAACAAAGAAACAAAGTCCCAATTTGCATGATCCCGTACCTCTATCCTACTTGGATTCATTAGTAGTGGTTCGAAATTCTTACGTAGGATCGTTAACAGTTCTCACGTGAGTTTTCTACTTTCGCAGGAAGGAAGGGGAGCCTTTCAGGGAGAAATCGCGTGGCACACCACTGAAAGCGATTTTTCTGTCTTGCCACTACTGTAAAGTACGTATTCGGCCATACTAGCAATTGCCGATTTTATAATCTTTATCTTTCAACAGTAACAATATAACAACAAACGCATGGTACTATGGGAGGTGCGGGAGAAGGTATAAACATTTCGAGAGCAAAAATAAGGGGTAACAGTAAAAAAAAAACAAAAAACAACAGATTGTATCTAATTCCAAGAGTTTATGAATTCATAACAAACATTAAACATTTATGGTTTTGAACACATTAAATCCATCCAGAGACGTAGTTACAGCAAGTCCATTAATTTGTGGATGCCAGTGCACTTCTTTCACCTGAATCTCACTTCCTAAGGCTATCACGTTTTTTTCGTATACAAGGGCTTGAGGGAAAAGCCTCGAGCTCTTAGAGCCGTTTCGCGTCGTTTACATACCTCCTTCTGTCCAAGGTGTAAGAACATCAACTGTGGAGGAACGCCTTCGACAGATTCTTGTGAATCGGCTTCCACAGCAATATCCCAAATAGTGACCTGATCATCCTCCCCAGAAGCCATAAACATAGTCGATTCCTAGGAAATCAGATTATGCTAAGCCACTCAACAAGTAAGAGGGCATAAAACGCTCCACAAAGTGATTTACACCAATTACCTGTGGCATCCATTCCACTGAAGTAATGGGTCCTGAATGGTATTTAAACCGGGCAACAGGCTGACCGAACTGAAAATCGAATTGAACCACTCAAAATTCATAAAGAGTAATCTCCGTCAAGCACGCAGCATGACCGAGCACAGCCAGAGGTGATTGCAATGCGACATCACTACTATCCCATTATGGTACTCCAAGTAGAAAAAACTGAGATTAGGGTTGAGATCCAATAACCCACAGCCTGTGATTAAATACCTGTATCGTTTTCAAAGACCAGATCTTCAATTCGGCATCATCACCACCTGTAACCAGCAGTGGTTCATGTGAGTTCCATGACAAAACATTCACATCGGAACTGTGAGCCTGCAAGTATAAACAGATGTAAACATCGAACACCTAATGAGTCAATTTTTTAGTGATATCTGTCAATTTTGTGTGGATTTACAGCAAAAGATACTGTTCTATTCATTGAAGGAACCGGAAGGGGTCCGATGCAAGAGGAGAAGCAAAGAGGATTTCGTAACGAACACTGAAGGTTAGAAGCGATAACCGGCGAAAAACCCCGGATTCAAAAGCGCGGCGCTGTGGCGTGTATTCGCATTACATTCGCATCAACGCACTGACTTTCCGAGTTGTCCGCTGTAGCAGACGGGCAGCGGGCCAACGTTAATTTTAGCACCTTACTCCCAGCGCAGTGGAGTGGCCATTCCCAAGTACATTAGCATTCATGTAATTACATCTAGACAATATAAGGGAGAACAAAGGAAAAAGTAAAAGGAAAGAACCACTTTATAATAAAAACATCTCCTTGGCATCATGCCAAGGCGTCAAATCGGCAAGTTTGTGCAATGGCGGCCCCTTAAACTCGTCCGAACTACGTCTGTTGTACCGTAACCCAAAAGTACTCCCTTCCGGTGTCTTTCATGACCACGGCAAATGACTTAGGTCTGAAGTGTAAGAGCTTAGAGGATAGTAGTTTCCTGTATATTCGGTGAATGTATGAAGCCTCTCTTGAAAAAAATACAAAGACAGACGCTATAGTGCAACAAAAATCATGAAGAATAAAACAGGTGGACTGAAGGTACCTTTTCCACGGTGCACACACAGGCATCAGCCGGACTGGCACGTGTATCCCATAGTTTGACGGTTCCATCACAGGAGCACGAAGCAAGTAAACCTTCTTCTGTAGGGGACCAATGCACATCTTCTACGGAACCTGCGAAACAACGTTAAACAGTAAAACTTATTTTACAACCCTCTCCAAAAGCAAGATTAGGTAGTTTAGTATTTTACATCACTTATAGTACCACAGATCGAGACTACAAGTATGGCTTACCTGAATGACCATTCAGAGCCCGTTGGTCGACGACCCAAGTTCCACCTTCATGCATTCTGTACAAGTGGATATTTCGTGACTGATCTCCAGACGCAAAATCTCCCTTAAACATGGCATATATGGCAGCTGTGAGCTAAGAATTAGAACAACGAACAGTTAAAAACACCTGCTTAAGTTTTGACCAGCCAAGGGCGAATCCTTCCTTCTTTGTGATGTAAGAGAAGAGAGGCTTCTCCTTGAAAATAAAATGCTTCAGATCTTCGAACCACTGGGCATCAGTGGTCATTATTTATTTGTAACCCTACAGGAAATATCAGAATAAGGACTTCCATCAGTATCTATCAACAACCTCCGACACAGTTTTCTGGTCTTAACCTCAGACACAGTTGTCAGGTCTTATTTACTCGGTTTCAGCCCTACCTGAACTTGCTTTTCTTCTTTACCTTTGGTTGACATCTTGCTGCATTCGTTCATAGCACTCGTCAAATTCCAAAGCTGTACTTTCCCAATATCATTCCACACAGCGCACACCGTTCCATCACCGAGTCGTTGATTCTTAAACGAGAGAATTCAAAAAAAATCGTGCTAACCTTTCAATAGATATTCACGTTACGGACTGTATTGAAAGCAAAACCAGAATTGTTTACTCCAAAGTACCAAAGGACCAAGGCGATGAAGCCTTAGTAGAATTCAGACGATAAAATGGTTGACTAAAAATGCAGAGTGGGAACCTTGATGCGATTGACGCCACCATAGTGAGACACAGACACGGAATGCATTATTGCTTCCTTCTTAGCGTTATTCCCATCATCACTTTCATCGTCACTCAACTCATCTTCATCCTCGCTGTCATCATCCTAGGTATGAAGTAGTACTATAAAGAGCACCATATTAGTGATAACACATCGAATAAGTGAACCAGCAATAACCATAACTGCTGACACAGCTTTTCTTCACACTGTCACCAGACGATCGCTACGCTTTTAGCTAGAAGCTCCCTTAAGATCCGTTAAAAGAATAGACACAAACTTCAAGAGGATTGAGATTTTTGAGTCCCATCACGACAAGCTCATTGTTCTTCGGTTTATCAGCCTGGGTTCCAGCCACGATATAGCATTTCAGTGGGAAATCTGTGCTTGCGTTGTCCTCTTTGATGATGTCGAAAGAGAGGCAGGACCATTCTGAATCACACTCCATTATTATTGACATATAATAGGCAGGAACTGACATCGAATCGAATACAACCTAGGGGTCAAACAGTGAAAGTACTGCATACGTTCTCTGTAAAGGAGCAGGAAGCAAAGTTAGGATAGGCATGGTTTCTTGATAGTATGGTGGATTAGAACAGTGCCGGGAAAGTACTTGGCTCGAGTCGCGTCCGTGGGCGAACGTTTTGCCCATAACTCGCCTTCGCAGTTTTTGTCAAAACAAACGCAAAACAAGTAGACAAAGACTTACTCGTTTCAAACGAATAGAATAGATTGTACGCGGAAGGGTCGAAATCGAGTTCTTCTCCTTCCTGTAGAGCTCGGCTAACACCGGGGATATAAACCTTTGAAAAGGATAGTTTATCACAAAAGGGAATGGAATTTACCATTCCCCTGAACAACATTAGATATGATAGAATCGTATGCTTCTGATGCAGAACAGTATTCAGGGTTCACTGGATTCCTTAGAGCGCACCTGTTTTGGCTTTTTCGAAGAAGCCTCCGGTTGCTCCACCTCCATCCCATCTTCATTGACTTCCATTTCATCCCCATCCATGGCTGAAATCCAAATTCATGGGATCAATATCGAGAATAACAATCCAAAAAATCATCCGAAATATGGAGGAGTCAAAGAAAAATGAATTATACAGCCCGGACAACGAAATGCATGCGATCCGCCTACTCTATCTTCGGGATAAGGACGTTAAAGCCAAATTAGGCATGTGATGTGCAATTGCAGACCTGAAGTACGAAGGGCGCGAGACAACCCGCACTCGATCTCTTCCTCGATCACTGCCGCCTAAATCTACACCACGAAAAAATGCAGTGCGAGTTTTCCGGGAAAATCTCGTCCGCTTCACTACCGTATGCAATCCAGCACTGCAGGACCAACTCAGCATTGACTGCGCGCAGGGGAGTTTTTCCTTGTTAATCATCTTCTTTGCTTTCCGAGGTCGCGCTTGTCCGTTTTCTTCCGTTCTTTATGTGTACCTACCTATTTTTGTTGCGCGCTTCCTCAAACAGTGTGTTCTTGTGAATTAGTCTCGAATGTGCTTTGTGTGTCCACTTCTTTCCGTTTTTTTGTTTCTTTAATGTGATTTAATTTGCCTGCCTATTTTTGCTTTCAGATATGGTTCGCTGCTACTTCAGCTCGTGAGTACAACAACTTTCATCCGCAACTACTGCTAAATAATGCACCAGCTGAATTTCGATGCTCGTGAGTTTTTTATGAGCAGTGATTCAACTTTATTTTTCTTCCCTTGTTTCCATCCCAACAATGAGACTGTTTGTATTGAAGGGAAGAGGAAATTGGCGACCTTTTTATTGTTGTTCCCTTTTTTTTCTCGGGGCAACAAATCCTCTGCGATATTTATTTTTGGATAGCCGGGAGAAGTACGCCTAATCGCTGTTCTATGTATGTTGCGCGTGCTCACATGACGGAATCTGCTTTTCTTTTCAGTTTTCTCTGTTTTGCTGCTGGTGAAACTTCCTGTGGGTGGTGTGTGTTATCCGTCGCCGCTGTTTTGTTTGTAGCTGCGCATTGCATCCTGAATAGGAGTAGTGTGAATAGAGTACCATCTTCACTTTATATTTTGTTATTTGATGATGAAAAGTTATACATAGATGGATATTTTTCCTATCGCATATCTGTTATCGTTTGTTCAAGAGAAGTTGTACATGGTTTTGTATAGTTGTTGGATAAATTGTTTAGCTGCTGATATTTGTTGTTGAAAAGATGTGTATAGTTGTCGTTGTTATGATCAATTGTTGAAAAGTTGTACATTACTAGAGAAGAGAGATCTCATGTTAAACTTGCCATTAGCTATTGTTTGTCGTGAAGTTGTGCTAGATCAGAAAATGAAGGTCCTATGTTAAACTGTATCCCTGGTATCGGTGGATAGTGAGATGTCGTAATTAGTGCTATGCCCCTACCCTACTATTCCAGATTCTCTTCGAAGTGCTGGGTGTAATGACTAGCTTTCGTTCATCTGCAGGGCTGACAAATTTGGTGGCTTTTTGGCCGTTTTCCCAACCTGATATGGAAGACCACTCCTTTCGGAAATTTACGGCTTTCCTTACGAAAGAACAGCGAGTGCGGAAATAATGAAGTCGTGATGCGCGAAGCAACCACCACGGTATCCTTCGATTATTTCATTTCAAAGTCAATAGAAGAACTGGCTTTTTCCCTCGAAAATTCTCACAACTGGTAATGTGTGACAGCTTCGCATTGAGGTTTTTATTTATAAAAACGATCGAGAACAATTAACTGTGCATTTCAATCACCAATTAACATAACACGTTCAAATGAAGTTGAAGCAGAAGTAAAGAACAGTAGTTACAACATCCCAACCGGAATACTTCGACAATCGACGAGGATGATGGAGGTGTATCGGGCCAGCTTGAAAATCTGAAAAAGAAAACAGATGGAAACGTCAACATGGAAACCTTAGGAATACAAGAGTAAACACAGAATGAAGCAAGCTTTCCCCTCCTGAGCACTGGCATAATACACATCTATGGCTCCCACTAGGTTCTTTGCATCGTCGAGCACAAGGACAGCAAGTAATCATAGCGCCAAAACTGACACCCCACTCAGGCTACATAGTGCTATTAGGAAAATGGGAACATCAGAACAAAAAATATAATTTGAAGGCATAAAAAGGACGGGTCAATTAAAGTCGAGAGGGGGGGGGGGGTGGGAGGAGGAGACGCAACATTTTCACCCACGTCAAAGCTTCTTTCCCTCCCTAGGCTTAGGCTAAAACAGATGAGACCTATGATTTGACAGATGCTTTTTCATGTGGGAGGAGGGGAATCAATTTTAGCCTCAGCCTAGGGAGGTTAAGGAGCTTCGACGTCGACGCAAAGTTGCGTCTCCCGCCCGACTTTATTTGATCCAAAAGGACTTACACTTCACTGTGCACGGAGCGCAGCTACAATACGAAACAGAGGCGACAGGTAACACACTCAACACTCATAGTTGACGTAGTGTAGTCTGACCAGCAGCAAAGCAGAGAGAACTGAAAAGAAAAACAGATTATAGCATGTAAGCACGCGCGGCATACATAAAAACAGCGAATCAAAGCTCTTCCCCCGGCTATCCAAAAATATTCGAGATCGCGAATCATTTCTTACCCCCAGGAGAATGAGAACAACAATGAAAAAGTCGCCAATTCCCCCTTCCCTTCAATACACTCAGTCTCCGTTGGATGGAACAAGGGAAGAAAGATGAAGGTGAATCACTGCTTAAAAAAAGAACTCACGACATTGGAAATTCAGGTGGTCCATAATCGAGTAGCAGTTGCGGATGAAAATTGCTATCCGCGTTAATTGAAATCGCAGCGGAATATATCTGGAAGAAAAAATAGACAGGCAAACCAAATTATATCAAATAGACAAAAAAACCGAAAGAAGTTGACACACAAAGCACATACGGGACTAATTCACAAGAAAATACATCTGTTTGAGAAAGCGCGCAACAAAAATAGGTAGGTACACAAAAAGAACGAAGGAAAACGGACAAGCGCGACCTCGGAAAGCAAAGAAGATGATTAACAAAGAAAAACTCTCCTGCGCGCAATCAGTCAATGCTGAGTTGGTCCTGCAACGCTGGATTGTATACGGTAGTGAAGCGGACGAGATTTTCCCGGAAAACTCGCACTGCATTTTTTCGTGGTGTAGATTTAGGCGGCAGTTCCTCGATCTTCAAAGATTTCTCGATTTCTTTTTGAAAAGACGTACTTTGAAAGATGATGTGAAGTATTCAGGGGACTGGCGATCATAGTGTCAGGAGTCTGTGTTCTCGTAGAGAACTATGCCACTTTTTCATCCTTTTCCATTGTCCATCACCTGACAGCAATCGTGCCCCAATCTAAACATAGACCTTGCGACCGCTCGCGACTCTTGAAAAGTCGCTTTCCGCCGCTTTCGCTGCACGCTTGCAAGAAAGGCGCGCAATGTTGTCGGCATTTGATCCTTTGGTATTTTCCAGGCCATTTGCTGGTATTCTCTATTCTAGATTACCTTAGGAGCCTTTTAGTTCGAAAGACATTCCTTATCAGCACTTCTGTGTTTGCGCTTATCCTTTCATCGTGGAAGTAGACGTCTTCAAGTTCTGAAATGTGAAAATCGTTATTGAGGTATTGAAGAAAGCGTGCTGAGAGGGATTTTCCAAAACGTGTTTTGGGTCAAATCAAGTCGGGGGAGAGACGCAATTTAGCGTCAAGGTCGAAGCTCCTTTCCCTCCCTAGACTTAGGCCAAAATTGATATCCTCTCCTTCCACATGAAAAAGCATCTGTCAAAGCATAGTTTTCATCTGCTTTAGCCTAAGCTTAGGGAGGGAAAGAAGCTTTGACGTCGGTGAAAATTTGACGCAAAGTTGCGTCTCCCCCCCCCCCCCCCCCCCCGACTTGATTTGACCCCGTGTTTTGATGGCTTACTTAAAACCAAGCCCATGAATGAGTCACTTATTGAGGGTATTCCCAGGATTTACGATGCTCATTATCATCAACAGAGTTAATGGGCTCCAGCTTTGAAGGATAACTCATTGAACTTGGGATAGGTAATGGATGTGGAAGAGGAAAACGGGACTATGGACAAAACGAATGAGGTGCAAGTCGATAAAGGTTGGGATTGGGTATGGCTAATGTTAGACGTCGCCATTTTGCGATTCTATGTTTCGGCTGAGATTCTGCATTGCTACGGCTTCCAACACAAAACCGCGAAGCCTGATGTAGACTAGTCGATTCGTATCTTAACCTTTTCGCACTTTCCGATTCTCCCAAAATGCTGTGTATAAACATGGCCCTATGCGTGATTTTCGGTAGACTCCATTTTGAGATCAATTCGTTCTTTCCAGAATGGCCACAGTCGTTTCACAGGTTGCTGTGAATCAGGAGAAACCAGTCGATAGAGAGAAGGTATATTTTTATATCTTTACGCTCGGACATTCACTTAACTTTCTAGTGTAGCTATACAGATGATTTATAGACGTGCCCGCTCCTTTTGAGAGTTTTCTGCGCTAATGGTAGGCACAACCCGATATCCGATTATATGAGAGGTGGAGTGCCTGCGAACGAGCTTCAGATGTACACTTGGTAGGATTGTTGTCGAAAGAGGCACATAAGTGTTCATAATGCTGTACGTTAAAGGATGGATTGCACTCTCCGAGAGCTGACGTCACTTATCAAGGAGGTTAATCCGGATGCACGACGTCGAGGAACAACTTTTGATTTCTCCATAGGTATCTTTTCCACTTTTTTTTCACGGTTGAAGGTCAGTGCACTCTAAACCTGCGCTTCTGTTCTTCCTACGTATACGGTTATCGTTCCAGTTGCACCCGATCGAATGAATAACCGTTACACCATTCGCGATATTGGCAACACCATGAATGGCCAGAGAGGTGTTGATGACGGTAAATCGGTAAGTTTTTCTGGAGTCACTTTATCACACATATCTGAATTTGTTCGAATTGATTTCGGATGTATGGGGTTCATTTGCTATAAGTGCGCAAAAATTCCGTTTGCGAAGCAACGCCAAACTGAAGAAATACTGAGGGCACTACTATCTCTGATCACTGCAGTTGCATGTAGGCCCATCACTGTCTTTACCTGAGGCAACCACTTGTATCTACTGTTTTAGTTGGCTATGTGCAAATTCGAAATTGGTGACTTCATCGATGTTGCGATCACAATGCCCGGAGTAGGACCTGCTTCTGCAAGAAGGTACTATTAGGTTTTCAAGAGTGTACTGCAGCGAAAATGATGCATTGGCTTTACTTACAGATATGGTTCGTTTGGAATGAGGCGTAATGGCGACGATTTCGATCGCGATAGGAGAAGATTCAGTCCCATTCGAGACAGATATTGAGGAAAAGAGAAGTGTTGTAAGTAATTATTATCTTCAAGTGATGATTTCTTATTTTAATTCCGAATTATTTTCTGATTGATTTAACTCGTTGATTTTGTACTGTTGTTACCTATTCCACTGTCTCTTGCTTCGAGCATGTCTCAAACACTGGTAGCGAATTTTTGTTTATTTGATGGTGTGAACAATAAACGGTAAAGATTGAATCAAGACAATACTCAGCAACACGAGTAGAAAGTGGCGAAAACCCGTCTATGACAATCTTTTAATCGAAAATTAGGGTTCAGCTTCCTATCATCATCTACAGAACGACATATGAGCAATCCAAGAGTAGTGGACGGACTTGATGTGGCAATCTGACTAGCATGAAAGTTAAATTTTCGTATCCATACATTATAAACGACGCGAATGTTACTTTTGTGTTTGTTGAATTTGTTTTTCTGATGACTTATGGTCGGTGGTAGTTCAAACAAATAATAGCTAGAAGCGTGATGACTACCATGAACATCGATGAACCGCTCTCCTACATAACAGTATGAATGCACACCGTCCAGACAAAATCGATCTCATCGTTGCTTGTCCTCTAGTGCGCATGGAAGATCTCATCCTTCAAAGAGTGCACCGAGAAGGAGTGGTAAGCCTAGATGGAATGGGAACAATAAGAGTTGGCGCAAAAATTCGGCGTAGTTTCATCCAACGTTCGTGTGGAGCTACCACTGTAGCTTCTGTGCAATGTTCCCGGTTACACCGTGGTAATCAGTGTATAGCAATTTCCTCCAATCTGGATTCAACGCACTCCAGTCATTTGCAACTTCACTGCAATGGTTTATTGTATTGCATACATATGGTTGAAAGAGCAATCTGGGATGAAACAAAATTCATACCGCATTTCCTGAGTGCAATCTTCTTGTATCGTAGCGTATGCTTTCTCTACGTTATTCAGTATATGTTCTCTTTCTTCTGCCGTGTCAGCGCGAATTTGTGCTCCACCATTTCGACAACCTATAGCTTATGATGTCTTGGAATGTTTTCTAGTCCATAGTATACAAAAAGGTGTAAATGCTCACTATTGGGGCATGCCTGTACGTCGACATAGTCGTAATGGCTCTTATTGTTTTTCATTTTTCGGACCAGATTTTGAATATTCCTGAAGCCGTATACTCGGGCCGCTCGTAAAACTACATCACCATCCTGATGCACAGTTAGAACCTCCAGATTTTTTGCTCTGAAACTTCGCTTTTTTCTACAAAAACGTGTCTTGGAGCATTCAAGAACATACAGCCTCTCTTCCTTTACTTCTCCGCCGTGTTCGGAGACGAATCTTTTAACAAGCATGTCTGCAAAGCCACCTGATGTCCCACCAGGATTTCCGTAGAGAAACCCTACAAGCAAAAAATGAGGTGATGCTCAGGTCGCCGTCGGATTGCAATTTCGCGGATTTACGGTTTCGCGGCTCCGCACGCGAAGTCGCGGCAAAGTCGGATCTCAAGGTGGCAGCATGGCGTAAAAAAATGCGACGCCGCTAAATCGCGAAGTCTAATGGCGGCCTTAGACTTTAAATTGTGGCTTCAACAAGAAAATCAGAAATGTTAATGAACCGACCTCGAGAGAAGTTTCCTAACCAGCCCTCCACTTCAGATTCGGTAATACTGATGTCCTCATCAAGCAGGCTATCAACTTCCACTGAAAACAGCGCTTGCGATTTATTCGGTTCTGAGCCTTCTTTTTTCAAAATTTTGAACAGAAAGGTATTACCTGTGCTGATGACGCAATCCGTTTCACGCACACCTTCCGTTCCAGGTACATAAAAATCGGGACGGGAAGCTTCCAGTTTTTTATCGAAGCACGGCATCACAGCAGCATGATAGATAGATTCAACGGGTACTCGAAGGCGCCGTGAGAGGTAATCCTTCACCAGGGCACCAGTCACGGCTTGTGGTGATCTGTTACGTAATAATTATTCTACGAATAAGGACCATATTGGATGATATATTGTATAACTCGGAAAGTGACATGCCTGACTTTACTAACGAAAGGCAAAAGGAAAGCCTCATGACTCTTCTCCGCATAGCAAACAAATCCTGGACAGGAGGACACTAGTACCGGCCGGGAAGACCTTGACTGGAACTCGTGATATGCTTCCTCCAAACAGAAGGACCGTCCAAAGGTGGAATCGACCACATAGTGAGCTCCTAAACCTCACATTACATACCTCGGTAGAACAATGAGGCAAGACGACAGTACACATGGATCAACCTGCCTTTGGAAAAGAAATACGACGCTATCAATTGGGCTGCCCGTGGAACTGAGATCTTCCTTTTCACAGCGATCGAACAAACACTTTGTGGACAAACAGTGATTACAGATAGTTGTTTACCAGTCATCCCTTCCAACAGCCTGAGAACATTCTCGAAAAAGGAAAAAACGAAGTATACTATTAAAAGGAAATTGTTTTCTACATGAGGATTAATAATTTTTCACAATGTGTATAGGAAGTATGAAATGAAAATTAAACCTCGTGATGGACTGTTCCTCGACAAGGACTGTTTCCGCGCTTGTAATACAACCACTACATGCAAGGCAATCATTGAGAGATATTTTTACAGCACCCTGAAAAGTTCCAGCGCTCAAAATTTTTGAGACATTTAGCAAATTTGAAACTCTGCTTCAAAACTCGAAGAGGGTCAATGCGGATTGTGGGAAGACTCGGTACAACGCGACATTCCAATATTGCCCACACTGCACCTACGCGAAGGACTTATACCGACTTCATTCCTTAAGCATGTACTAGCAATGAAGTGATGTACAAGGCGGGAAAAGGTAAATTTTAACATACGATACTACGCATCCCCTCAGACTCACATTATATCCTCAAAATTCTTAGAATTGTGGAAAAATAGAAAGGAGATGTAATGCTAGGCTCGCAGGCATGAGAGCTTCTTCAAAATAAGCTATCGATCCAGGAGTAAGCTTGCTAAGTTCCAGTCGAGCTATGTTCATATAATTTCCCATTGATAAGAGTTGACCAAAGAAATTGCCGATGTTGAAGGCACCGCGAGGAGTAAGGAAAGTTGAGATTTTGAATTCATGTTCCCTGAAAACAAACCTTCCACTTGAAGAGGTGATGTGCAGCGAAATCCGCATTGAAAAAGTGAGGTTTAGGGTCTCATTACGATTCTGCAGCACGCCGTATCGCCTTGCAGCCGGGCGAGTTGCCGGCGAGGGCAAGACTACGTTCGCGGCTGGATGACTCAGCCTCTCCGCTCATCTGCAGTCAACAGCCGCGTTCATACTCTGCGGTGCAGGCGGCAGGGCTTGGCTGTGTGTTTCTGCATCTCCGCCTATGCCAACCTTCCTCCACTCCTCATTGCCTGCGTAGTTCTCCGTACCTCCCCTGTGCCACTCTGTCTCGTTGCCTATGGAAGCAGCCAAGCAATGCGGCGCTGAGCATAAACGCGGCCTACCCCCGCTGGTGACGCAGAGGGGCGCGAGAAAGGTGAGCTTTCTGGTTCCTTTTTCTTGGATTTTTCGAAATAACGTAAAACGACTGCCGGATCTAGATCTAGGTTTTTCAAATAAAGTTTTTCGAAGGAGTATGATTCTGTGTCCCCGAAATAGTCCATAGGACTCGGGCTCGCAACAGAAGCGCTAAGGACGGTGCTGGCGCCTGCTCGAGACAAGGCTAATAACAGGGCGACAGGTTCTCAGAAGTATTGGCAGTCGAAACATCCGCATCTCACATTTTCGTAATTTAAATTTGTACCTTCTTAGTTTCTTCTTTCACCGTCTGCCTCTTTCTGACTGCGACTAGAGGTTCTTCAACCACCCTTGCTTCCAGTGGAATAATACAATTCTAAATGGCAACATATTGACTTACAGAATTTCAATACATTGTACAAAGAATGTGGACTGCAACGTCCAGCTTTCAAATGGTTTTGATTTACATCATGATGCTGCTCGAACATTTTGCGTACTGTTCTCCACCAGAGGGTTTTGGTTTCGAAAGGAGTATGAATACTCCTTTTTAACCATACTCCTTTCCGAATACGTACTCCACTTTGCCATCACCTTCCGAGATACACTGAGCTTTTCTTTGACTTTTGTGCTCCAAAAAAGTCGCGAGACTTCTCGCGGATACGAGATGGAAGTGCGCTTATAAAAAGAGACCTACTGCGCTGGGTGCGATGAAATCGCTAATGTTCGATATCCTGACAGTCCCACTGAATCCTTCATCCATCTGAGAAAACGAACACTTCAATCGAATGACAAAACATCAACAGAGAAGTATATATGAGCAATACAGTGAATCCAATAAAGAACACAAGGTAGTCAATTTATACATGATAAAATCAACAAAGACAGAACACTACGCTTCGACGTGAGTGCTTATCAACTGAGCAGCTTCTTCCAGCAAAGACCTGAAATTTGTCAAGTTTCGGAAGCAAAAAAATGAAGCTAGTCAGGCAGTAGGGCTTCGCTGTTGCGAGTCTTGCATTTTGAAGCTCGTACGACTCTGACGAATATTGAAAAAGATGTTTGATGGAACTGAGGGGAATAGCGGCGCGTATCCAATTGATAATCTGACGATTGCGCTTATCAACTTACTTTGATTGGATTTCACTGCCGAAGGTATGAAAAGGATTGGAGATGGCACTGCAGTAGAGGTTATGGAATCGTTTGAACAACGTTCGAATTTCGAAATCTTTCCATTCGAGATTACTAGCTTCAAGCACCAGAATCATCCGCACGCCAGTGTTCGTGATGAACCCGAAAGACTGAAAGTAGTGCTCGCTAGCAAGCAGTTACTACTGCTAAGTCATAATGGAATTCGAGAAATTATCTTCCAAAACACTCGAATTTATAGAGATATTCAGGTTATAAGTGTAATGGATTATGTTTAGACCAGCGAAGGCTTTTCAATTGGCCAAGACAATCAAAAATTCAAACGATATCAAAATTTGCCTTATACTTCTGATCCGTGTAGAGATGACCGAGAAACATTTCGGTGGCTTTCACGGCTTTCTCATCAACTATATCCAAGGAGCAATGAATGAATAGTTCCACGTCGTAAGCATTCTTTTGGTGCGAATCATTTATAACATGTAGTAGCCGAAGATGCTGAAAAGATGTCATGTGAAGATGAATCGTAAAAAGGCACGCAGATCTATTTCCCATTTATATCTTCACAAAATATGGAACAGGTTTGAACCATAGCACAGTCACTTCTTATAAAATGAGGAAATCTAGGGTGCTCTATTTATGGCGAAGTAGTCTCTACACTTCCCGTTTTCCAAGAATCTGTAAGCCATTTACCGTCAAAAAACCATCGAGATCAAAGGCTTCATTAACGGCCATAAGGAGAACCAGAACCTGGGAGACATGTTCTCTATGAATGCAAAGACGAGTCATGAAGAGATGATCTGATGGCAACCACGTTGAGGAGAGCACTTTGTTTTTGTTATCGCTGCCTCGTTCAGATGCATCACAGTCGTACGGTTTTCGATGGCCGAGCAGCTGTGGAGGGCGGGGCAAGGTTTCGGCCGGCTAGCCTAGCTGCCCTCACAGCTTGCATCACCCCTTCGGTAATGCAGAAGGCGTTACTGCACTTCCACAATGAGAGCCACAGGTAACAAGAGGGTTTTATTTTTCCTTTATGACCGTTTCGTGCCATTTATTTGCATCGCACCATTCATAAATTCTATTTCCATATTTCACGATCGCTTTGAGAACATCCTCTAATATGTGAGCATGATTTTCAGCACTCGGCTGCAAAAACCATTTCCAAACTTCAGTGTAAGCGTGGGATGTTAAACGGTCACATACTGTCACTTGCCTGGAGGCTTTGAACTGACAAAGATGGATGACAGTCTACTGCTCCGAGGAAAACGTTATAACGTCACTGAATATAAACAAAAAGCAAAAAAAATTTAACGTACGTTGCGGTCATATATAGCAAAAGCAGCTGCACCACCCATGCAGTGACCTGAAATGATCCTGAAATCGAAATTAGAACACTCTCAGAATACGCTACAATTGGCAAAGAAATCCACGGCCAAAACGAAAGTGATGAAACCATTCGCAAAATTTATTTGAGATCATCGATAACACGTTTCTACTCTTCGTGAGGTGCGTTTATAGTTAACGATCCAACGTCGCCACTAGTTTCATGGTGCTATCATAAGGCTGTGTTCACAGTCTTGGAATTTGCGGAATTGCAGAATTGCGGAAAACGATGAAGATACGCATCGACCGGGAGAATTTCGGAATTGTGAAAATGCAGAATTGCGGAATTAGCCGAAAAGCATGAGATACGTATCGACGCTTTCCACAATTCTTCATTTCCGCAAATTCCGCGATTCTGCAACTCCGCAAATTCCAAAACTGTATGGGAGGGGGTGAGGGAGCATCCCATATGAACGATATTTTTACCTAAGCATAGAAAGGGGAAAAGCCACTTGATTCTTCTACTAATGCTCTGGCAAAAATATACGTTTCAGTATGTAGACTGAACCCTCAAAGATCCGTGCAACTTTTCGCAAGATGTTACGGAAAACGGGTATAAACGCAAGGGTTTAAAAACCCCAGCACACTTCATTCACGAGTAGCCACGCCAATAATAGCCTCCCTACCGATTGATATCCACAGCAATGTTCACAAAATAACTTTTATGTATTTTGTACGCAAAAACTGCAGCATATTTCGGGGAAGACGTGAAGGGAGCGCCTGGTACGTGAGTTGTAGAGTGTTTTATAAACGACAGCATTTCTAGCATTGGCACACATTCACGAAATCATTTCGAATTTCTCGTATTCGATGATGTGGTTCCTTTGGTCGTTGAAGCCTTGTAAAGTTGATACGATGTTATAAATGCTAGTTGGTTTTATTAAAGGGGGGGGGACGCAAATTTTTCACTGTCGTCGAAGCTCCCTCTCTAAGCTTAGGCGAAAAACTTTGGCAGATGCTTTTGTATGTAGGAGGGGATATTGATTTGAGCCTAAGCCTAGGGAGAGAAGGAGCTTTGATGTCGGTGACAAGTTTCGTTTCCCCCTTCGCCTCCCCCTCTTTATTGACCCTGTTAGTTTATTCATATAATTAAACCCCAGTTTTCTTTACTCATCTTCTTTTCTCCGCCTTTCGACACAACTTGGTGTGGCTTTCAGCGAACCTCTGATCATCGAATGATCGGCTTAGAGAATCGCCAGCGTTACGTGTTTTGACCGCTTTTGTGCTCCTAGCCTACCGCTTGATGCTAATGTAGTTGAGATGGGGGATGACACTCTTGTTACTCACTCGTTATTATTCTACAGCATAAATTTGTACATTTAAGTGTGTATTTTCACTTAAGTTTCTTGAGGAGCAGGGCTTGCTCTTAAGTAAAGGTTATGCAAAAGCCTAGGCAAAGTGACACCGAAAACCGAGTACGGTAGGACCACCTTCATAAGAACCCACTGCTTTTCTAACAGCATTTTAGCGCGGTGTCGGTGGATCTAAATGCATGCAGAGACTGTCACTAAGTGCAGCATGGTTGTAGGTGGCGGTAGAGGTGTATGTGCTCTACCATTGGGTGGTTAGGCGAAAGGAAGAAGATATATTTCGATCAGGCGATCGTGTGTAGGGCGGAGTCATCAAAATGTATCTTTGCCTCTCGTCTGATCACCTGAATCGTCATGTGAATTTCCGAACTGCATATTTATCACATCCATCGTGCCATCGTCTCAATCAGAGGAGCACTTTAAGATTTGGCGCAGACATCCCCTCTGTCCGGCGTTGCCGCTCGACACCTCGTTTCTTTGATTAGGTTTTTCTTCTTCTGTCATATTCTAACCTTATACGAGGGTTGTACATAGAAATAGGTTTGGGGAGGAAATGAATTCCTGCACATCCATTCCAACCACCAATTATGTTCTCACATCTCCTTGATCAGGTCAATCAATAGACTTGATCAAGGAGATAGGAGAACTCACGCAAGATATAAGCAGGCGGTTAAAGTCATCCAGCGCCCTTAAAACGTATGTTCAATACGAGAATTTGGCGCTCTGAAGTTTGTCAACGATTGGCGGTTCGGAAGGAATTACCGAGTGGACGAAGATCGAGTGAACCGGGCACGACATGTGTTTTTGCGATGACGGTTGTATGGAGAGTCACTCAGCTTCTAACACTCCCTCTTTCGCTGCTGATTTCGGGGGGAGCAGAAGGGAAGTACGATTACAGAGGGTCCATTGGTTGTTGCTCCATACGATCGTGACGCTGGTGTGATGAACGGACAAGTGGGCGATCGCCGATCTCATGGTCAAACTTCTTTACAACAACCGTGTATTGCGAGAACTGAATCGCTTTGTAACCGAGATGAATCCGTTTAGTAGCCAACATTGCCGGCAGGATGAATGGGGCAAATGCTTGCTTCTTTCATCATCTCTGTCTTCTCTCAAATTGTAGGTACATCGTTATCGAGATCCAGCGAAGTGAGCGAATTCCAGATGTCTGAAAGTATCCCTCATAGTGAGGTTCACGATGAAGATTCGCTGATTGCGCAGTTCAAGAAGGCTGAAGACGTTATAAATGACATTGGGAGTGGTCGGTATTCAGCCGTAGATTTGCAGGTACATTACTTGCCTCAGTTTTGTAATTTTAATATTGAACTTTCTTATTATGGATCAAAGCGTTGATGCATTCAAAAAATTGGGTGTAGCTATCGTCGTTACTGGTGTTTGCCCTGGTTGTTTCAACTCGAACTTTCTCTCTCTGTTGCATTTACAGGCATGCACGTGCCTTATTCAAGAAATCTACTGGAACGATTCTGAGATCAATATTAAAATGACGTTCCATAGAAACCTCAAAGGTACTTTGGGCGATTATGGAAAATTCAAGTAAAGATGCCGGGTGATACGACAAGAGACAGAGAACGGAATAAAATGATCAAAAGCTCCTTTCTTACTACTGATTTTCCTGCAAAACGTGTTTCCGCCCCGTCTCTTCATGGCAGGGATGATGCAGGCGACGAGGTCAGCAGTACACGTTGCCAAGCCCTGTGGTGTGTGACAAGTGTTTCGGTAATCAGGGTAGGGTCAGGTCACCAATGACTGGGTTTGCTCCACGAGACGCATGATTTACTACTGATTTCAAGACGTGGGTTACTAACTTGATCTTCTCGCCAAAGGTGCAGAGCCAAGAATAAGGACTGATATTTGTGAAGCTTAATAGGTAATAGAGATGGATGTATGTATTACAAACAGCTACGTTTTTACATCTTCCATTAAATACAATTTCCAACTCAAAGCTGATAACCTTTACAGAGAAAGTGAAAGCTAGTTACCGTAATAGTTCGTAATATAAGGTTTGAGTCTGATGAGGATGTCAATTTCGTCTTTGATTTGCCCTCCACGCGACACTGGTGACCCGATCTCTCGGAGCACTGGTCGGAAAACTTGCACATCACGTTAAGCCCTGCACGGTTAGATCGCCGTCAGACTTCGCGATTTTGCGATGTTGCGGTTTTGCGTCAACTCCACACGCGGGTACGGCATTGCACAATCTCACGGTCGTAGCATCGCGTGCTAGAGTGCAACGCAGCGAAACCGCATATTTCCAAAAACCCAAAATCGCTAAAACGCCATATGGCAGAATCGCAAAATGCGAAACCACGAAGACTGACGGCGTCCTTACTCCACCTTACCACTCATGGTGTCTTCAAGCTTCCACTTTACAGTTACGAAAATTGTTCTTTCGAAGTAACTATTGGTAAATGTAATGTGATAAGAGCAACTGTTTATTTAGAGTCGTATCTCAGAAGCTATCAACATACTCGAAAACCTTACTCGCGCAGTGTCTTCACTTGGCTTATTTTCTGACAATGAGGAGGTTAGTAAGAGAAAGCAAAACATGCTATAGTCATATTTATGTTTAACACTATAGTCATATTTGTGCTGACGAAACCTCGGTGAGTAATGTGGCTTTGGTTAGTTGGATTTGGGTGATTGTTTATACATATGTAGTGCATCATAAGGCAGCCTAGAGTAGTATAGGGAGCGCATTGCAGACTTTGTAGACTTTGAGGTGGTCGTACGATACGGTTATTTTCTTAAAGACACCAGAAGAGGTGAATTCAGCAGACTGTGAAATATGATAGTAGCTGTGCTCAGCAGTGTAGTAGTAGAGAAAGATCGACATAAAACCGCGGAAAAAGCGAGGAATAGGAACCCGAAAATCCCCGTTCTCTCTCGTCCTCTGTGTCAGCCGGGGTGGACTGAAGACAGGCCAGAGTCTGAAGCAGCCGGCCGCGATTGTTGTCCCGCCCCTCCACAGCGACACCCCCGGCCGCATAGCCGCATAACAGCATGCGGAGCTGCGGGGCCATTATAAGACCCCAAGCCGCGTTTTTTCAATGCGATTTTCGCCACATACGACCTCCTCTGAAGTAAAGGTTCGTTTTGAGAGAACATGTACCCCCACACCTCAGTTTTCCCTTACCCCTGCTGGTGCCTTCAACTCAGTGCTTGGATTTTAACTTGTAAGCACATTTGGGATCTCGTGTCGGTATCGAAGTACTGATGCGACACCCTTAAATGTAGGAATTGATTCAACATCGATATCAGATTGAAGATCTGCCGACGTCTTCTGTTCCGTTTCTTCTCATTCCTTGCTATCTGGGTGTCGCTCATCACAACACCACTACGGAGCCTATCCATCGTGCCGACCAGCTGCGGCTGGCAAAGGTATGTCTTCTCTCGGATCCTATCCTATCTTATCGAATTCTTTTCCTTCTTGAAGTCCTCTCAGCCGTTATGGTGGCGCTCAAATAGGCATTGGAGATCACATGGGAGATTCAATATTATTACAAACTTCTGAACAGATGATATTCAATATATTGGTTGCTATATTTTCGAAAATTTCATCGTCTAATGAAAGGAATTATAAATCAAGACATGATTCAAAGAAATTTCGTGGCGTCACTTTTGAATGGAAAATGACATTTCTTCGATTGTTTTTATATTCTTTCAAGCTAGGCTTTGCTAAGAAGTGATTGAGTCGTGGTGTGTGACTTCTTCCTATTCACGTTTCAGGCGATCGCGCGATTCAGGTATAAGGAAAAATATAAGCATCGATTAGATGAAAGGCACATCTGACTCGCGCAATCCCCTGAACTTTTTGAAATGTATCTCGTCCTCCCGCCTGAATCGCTTAAATCGCGCGAGTCGCGCGCTCCTCTGAGTCGACAACTTGAAACAATGTCTAAGGCTGCGTCCATACTCAACTGGATGGGATTTTTGGATTTTTGCGTCAAGAAAGAGATAGGTATCGTCGGGAAAATGAGCGTATCTGCGGTTTGAGATTTTGGGCGGATCGGCGGATCCGCGATTTCGGACATTTGCCGTGATGCATATAGACTGCCCTGGTAGTACGTGGTATCGCCACAAATCGCAAATCGCGAATAATCCAATACGCCGACACCGATCTCCCCGAAAATCCCGTTCAGTTGGATATGAACGAAGTCTACATATAGGGGAAAGGGTTTTTTCGAGATTTTGTCTTGAAAGAAATGAAAAAAGAGAAATTTCCTGGCATTTATCTCTTGATAAATCTTACTCCTTAGAGATCATTCATACTATATCAGGGTGGGCATAATTCTAATGATTATACCAACCTTTTTGAGTGCGTTCCATTAGAACATGAGCGCCGCATTCAATTTCACGTGGGATAGTGTTTGAGTTTCCAGCCCTCATTGTAATTGTGGTTTGTAAAAGGTCATACACATTATTTATCATTCTTGTTCATTAAGGTTTACTATCGCGATTTTTTGAACCGACTTCGCAGTTATGGTTTCGAGTTTGAACGGTACTACTCTTTCAGTGACGGAGGGCAAGGTATCTTTGAAAGTTTTCAATCCAGTAAATATAAAGTGCCTTCCGGGACTGATTCACTCTGGAAGCTTCTAGCAGCTTCCAACTTTTAGACTGTTGATGATTCCTTTCGAACCTATCATTTGCGTAATACATACCGGCATCGCGATGTTTACGATGCTGCAAGGTTTACGGCGACCTCGTCGCATCGTCTTCGGATGTTAACATTTCAGGAGAAAGCACTGACACGTCGCGTTTTGGACTGAAGAAGTTCACAGGGGGAAAACTTCGAGAGCAGAAAATAGCTCGATTCCGAAAGCAGCAAGAGCTGAAAAACACAATGAATGAGTTGGAGAAGCAACTCGGGCAGAAACATGGCGACGAATCAGTTTTGGTAGTGTATGTTTATTAAGTTGCGTTTTCTGTAAAGAATCCAAATGTTTGATTGTTGATAAGTAAACTTTTCTTTTTTAGAGAAGTCTCCATCTAGCTGTGGTGAAATACTGGCAAGTAAAGGTTGTCGAAGAACTCGAATCTATTGAAGGTTGTCTATGAGTGACCCTTTCTACCCGACCCTGAATTTCCAGTATAGGGCTCGTATCTGTTATGTTCATATTATTGTATATACATTTATTCATACTTTATACTTATTAAACATCTGGTCGGTCAAGGAATATTGTCGATAGTTACAATTCTAGCAACGGCTTTTCGATTTCAGATGAGTTACCCCTCGTAGAAATGATGAAAAAGCGCATGCAGGAGAGTACAGCGGGATCAACAACATCGAATACGTCAGTGCAGAAAAGTGACACAAAACCGGGTAGGTGTGAACGCCATAGCTGGTAATTGCTCTTCGTCTAGTATGCAATATTAGTTTTTCTGTAAAATACTTACTTCAGCACCATTGCGTCCATTTATAATTACACGGTCGCAACAGCAGAAGGCGGTATTTGGTCTTGGTTATCCGTCTATTCCCACTATGACAGTCGATGAATGGTACAATCAAAGATTTGGTCACGCTTCGTCCACGTCACAGCAACAACAGCATCAACCACACGTTAAGTATGGTTACGACAACACGCTTGCATTTGCTTTTGGCTATTTTACAGTTTTCTAACATGAACGAATTCCTCTTTTAAGTGATGCTAATGCCCACTCTGGAGAGCTCGAGCAAGAGGAGGCCGAGGAACGGGAGAGGGCAAGGTTGATGAGATGGGATGACTACAAGGACGATCACCGACGAGGCTGGGGTAATACCCACAACAAAGGATAAGGCATCGTATGCGCATCCATTGATAATTTTATACGTTGTGTATGTATGTGCTCGCGTTACCTCTTGATATTGCTTTGTACATTTGTGCAGTCGCTTGTTTGCTAAACTCGTTTTAGGTGCTGTAGTGATATAGGGGGGGGGGGTGGTGTGTAGGGTTGGTGAGAGTAGACTTTATGCCAGTGCATCCAAGGCGACAACCCCGCATAGTCAAAACAAACCATCAGAAATGCGGAAACACTTTTTGGGAATGTTCGTGGGAAACCTGGTGCTAATTTCTCTCAGCTTGAAAGGCGGGGGACCCACGAGCTCCTGCCTCCTCCCCAACCGCATTGGTATAGCGCCTTGTTTTATGAAAATAGTGCTGTAATACACTATATTGTTCTTTGCTAAGTCTTACTTCAGGTTTCCTTCATGCTTCATGAGAGTTGAAATACAGATATCTTTCATTTTCGCTGTCCAGTTTTGTTTCTCGAATTCGGTTTGATAACCGCTTTCATTTTTGAATAGCTTCATTACTTAGCATCATCCTCATGAGCAATGACTTTCTATGATTTCCTGTTCAGGTCGTGAATGGATTACAGAAAGAAAGAGCGTGGTCAGTGAATGTTTCGAATTTTCTCAGTGTATTGTTGCAATTCATCCTTATTTCAGCGCCGATCATTGCTTTATTTCAGATTCGGATACATCGGGTAATGAGGATGATGATCTCCCGCTTAATACTCGCGAAACTGTGGACGACAGTGATGAGGTTCGAATTCAGTTATTTCATTTCAGTATCAGCTCTTTCATTGTTCATATTTTGACATCTGTGGATTTTCTATTTGCTGTGATAGTTTCCGATTCAGGTTGATCAAGGTCCTGCCGCCAAACGAGCGGCAAACCTTTGGGGTGATGCCCTGGTGGAGCAGAGTTTATTACAGAAAGGATCTCGGATCTCTCTAGAGAAGAAGAATGTATGAACGCTACCCTTCACCGTTTGATGTATGAATTTTAATCAATTGAACGATTTAGAGCACTGAAAAAGTTGCACGCGGAGTTGAATCGTACCACATTCCTTCCAGTTTTGTTCGAGTTGACAAGGAAGAATTTGAATCTGTGAGTTTTACAAGACCATCACCGTTTAGTTCCCAGTCAATCCCATGTACTCTTTTGCTGCTTTTTATCTTTTTGAAGATACGAAAATGTCTGGTCAAAGAAGGCGGTTGATAATCCCTCCTATCTATCATTTTAACGTTATTGCCTGCATGTTTTGTATTGTGTAAGTGTAAGGGCGGGAATGCGTGGAGCAAAATGCTTGCCCTTAGTTATAATGCGAATGCTGCCTTATGCATCATATTTCTGATTATAATGCGAATGCTGCCTTATGCATCATATTTCTGATTGCTGAGCGCGCATACTTATGCTTGCTGCTTGCAGTCGGAGCCCGCTAGCATAAAGTGCTAGCATACCTTCTCGGCTGGGAGCAGCCTGCGTGCTCCAGACGAGAACAGGAGGGACAGATAAGAACATGCGTAATTATTGGTTTGTCATTGGTACGTAGGCTTATAGTTTATGATTAGGTTGGTGCATAAGTTTTGCGACACATACGACCCTTGAGCACGTTGCCACTCGAAATTCTCAGTTATATACATATTAGGTTGTCCCAAAAGTCTTGTCGTATTTTTTTCGATCATCACTTTTTATTTTTTTTCGTCCAACAAATAACAATTAGGCAACAACGTAGTGACCACTGTTATCGGCAACCCTCTGCTACTTTATAGGAAAATCGTTGATTCCCTCCTCTCAGAACTCTGGGTTCTGAGAGTTGAAGAAGTCAGCGATCGCCTTTGCAAGCAAGTCATAATCAAGGAATTTTCTCTTGGCCAGGAAGGATTCGAGAGGATGGGTAAGGTGTTGGTCAGAAAGGGCAATGTGTGGAATGTATGGCGGGTGGGGCAGGATATCCCAGCCGAGCTCCTGTAGCTTGTCCTGGGCACTTTTCGCGAAATCGGAGGAAATTGGAGAGTGCGTCGTCATGTAGGAGGGTGACCGCGGACCTTTTTCGGCGCTTTTCTCGAACAGCGACGGCGAGCTGCTGGAGCTGGTGGGTGCATACGGTAGCGGTGACTGTCTCGCCTTGTATCAGCACCTCGCGGAAAAGCATTCCTTCCGCGTCCCAGAACAAGCACAGTCCCAAGCGTGGTTTGTCTTTCATGTCAATCTCGCCGTTGCTGAAGCTGATGAACCAGCGGCGCACGGTCTCCTAGCTCGCACATCCCTTGCCCAATGCAGCGCTGATGGAGTGGCAAGCTTCCGTCGTTTTGGTGCCGCAAGACCGCTCATAATAGATGACACCGCGAGTTGGGTGGGTATCGACAACGGGCATTGTAGCTCTCTCCACGGGATCTGGTGGGTCAATATGAATTTTCCTAGAAAGCTTAGGGAACGTTCTACCATATTCCTGAACCGCCTGGACCTGCCTCGAAGTGAACAAGAGTTACTGATTTTTTTTTTGGAAAAATACGACAAGACTTTTGGGACAACCTAATATAAGCAGCGCAGTCATCACTGTCTTCTACCACTTACCTCCAGTGACTGGATAGCTGCTCAGTGCACTCTGTTTAGAAAATTCACAAGCTGCAGGAACCCATGAATGCACGATTCGCGTGCAATTAATTCTTAATTGCAATCCCTACTTCTTCAATTCTTCTTGGCTCAGGTCCCTGATTAAGTAGTATTCGGGCCGCCTCGTCTTTGCAGCACGCTGGTATACGTGACCATATTGGAAGATAAACCAGCTGTTTATAGAAAACGGTGAAATTCTGGCGATGTTTGGCACTGGTGATTACAGTAGTACTGGCCGGTACATCCTGATTGCGGCATTGAGAAAAGCTGTAGCAAGTAGATCTGACCAAAAATTCAGCTACTGCCACTTGCAGCAACGAGTTCTCACCACCCTGCCAGAAGTGCACCTTTTCATGGTTATATAAGAGAGAGTCAAGGTTTCATCTCCAATTATACTGTCTTGCTAATCTGTTGTGAATTGAGGACAGCACAACAAAGTTTCGTAGCCACTCACACTGCGGTATTGTTCGACTCATTGGCTTGATAAGGTAACCAAGCTGCGCAGTTTCTGGATGCCGTGGCAGTTTATTATATACCATTTGTAGCATAGGTGGAGTAGGTGCTGCTGTCATTTAAAGCATGGTGAACTCCTGATTTGCTTTCAGACCTTCCATATCATACTGTCCAGTGGCCGTGCAACCTTCTGTGGATGGCTGGACAGAGATTTGCATTTCTTGATCTCGATCCGATGAAGCAGCGGGGCATTGTAGAAATGACAGATGGCACTAGTTAGTGCGCATAAATAAGAGCAGCTGATTCTCTAACTAGGGATCCCAGAAACTCTTGCTATAAGTTGTTGGTCTGAATGTGAGGTTATGAATGTGAACCGATACTTGCTAATGGAACGAGGCCACCTCTTATACATTTTAAGAAAATCATGGAAGTATGCTCTGACTCACGCTGGTTAAAACTTGATAAAGTTCGAGAGCTGTGAAACCGCAGAAATTTGGCAAGTGCTGCAATACTTATGCACCAATTAAATATGTCTTACACATTGCGCGGAAGTATGCAGAGGTGTTTACGTAGAGCATTGGGTTAAAGTTTTGGATATTCCTACTTTCGAGCGGAAGGCTAGCCCTGACGACATGTCACGGTTTTGAAAGAAAGTCGCGCTGGCAATGGTTACTCCTGCGCCTCGCGCGAGTCTGTGAGACCCGGCATTGTTGTAAGTCGGTATTTGGTGGGTCCTCAACAATAAGGTAAGGCTTTGCTGAAATTTCGGCATTATCCATGGTCTTGACGGTAGTGACATATTTCACAGAAAGCAGGTATTTGAGCTCCCATATTACTTTTATTGAATTTCTATCATTATCATACTAACTCTTGTCTAAGTCCTCAGCGGTTACATAGATACTTTAGTACAGCAAATCCGCCGAGCGCCACGCACAGGCACACAACGCTGACGATCCGTTTGGTGACGCTCCGATTGATTTGAATTGCGAAACCGCTTTTTGTGAACGACTTTCTGAAGACATAAATTATCCACGTGATCGCAATTTAGTACGAAGTACGCTCAGAAAAAGGGGTGGTGAGTATTAATTATTATCTCTCGATGTTTTTCAGATGTAAGCATCAAAGAACTGTTCTCAATGACTGTTCTTTGCTATGTTGCTTCATTACGATCGACTAACCAATTAATTCATGAGTTCAGCTCATTCTTATCCTCACGCAACTACAAGCCGTGGCAGGGGTCCACAGGGTCGCACTCGTGGTGGTGGGCGTGGCGGATTCGTTGACAGAGGACGCGGTAGTGGATTGAAACGGTCATGGCAAGGGCAGGTTAGTACTTCATAGGGTTCGTTGCTGTTCAGGCATGACTCTTGGCCGTAATTTCAGGTAAGAGATCCTGGCGAGTTGCTGACGGCATCGTATTCTCTTGAAACATTGATGGCAGTAGAATTCACTTCCGATCTATCGATAGAACAACTTGGCGATGAGATGGCAAAGGCTATGGGAGAACGCGACCCCAGGACGGTGAAAAGCATTGTTCGCGCCTGTGGAGTGGACAAAGTGTGTGAAGTGATCATTGATACTTACTCAATTTATATTTTGCAGCAATTTTCTGCGTTTCAGGCTATAGCTCTGTTCGAAGAAATGCGGAAAGTTGAATCCACTGGTGGAATGATGGTGCTGCTTGATTGTTTTGTTTATGCTGTTGTGCATCTGCTAACTGGGGAAGTGTTTCAGATCGAAAATGGACAACGTAGACGTACACCGGGCGGTGTTTTTATTTCCCTATTCAAACTAGATCCAGATGTCCCTGGAGACGTCAAGGTGCGTTCACCTGTGTTTCATCGGAGACGTTTTCTGTTTTTGTTGTGTGTGTTTTATGATGAACTGAATTTGATACCTTTTTGTGGTGCATATGGCTGTTTCAGAAGCAGGTTTTTGGTGAAACCAAACAGGAGGCACGGAAAATGTTACGTGCTCGTAAGAAAGGTCACAATAACTTCGCAAATGATGTGGCGAAGGTAAAGGTTTTGTGTTGCACTGTAATTGTTTTTAGCAATCCCCATTATCCTTTGTTTTACAAAAGTTGGAAAGTGCATGCAGGTTCTCTGTGTAGACCAGAATAGTTGAGGAGGTGGCAATAATCCTTTGTAAGGAAGAAATAACGTATCGGTATAATTGTATGGAGCTCCTGCGGTAGCATATCATCTCAGAGTTTTTCGATAAGGGTCACTTGTTCAGCTCTGTGATAAGGGTTAGATAGGGATTTTCGGACACGGGTTAGCCATTACTAGTTTTTGGGTTTCATCTCAAGAGGGTATCTTCCTGCCCAGAACGACACGAATAGGTGGACGTCTGGTAGATATTTTCGGCACTATCAAGAACGGCTAGTCGTTAGAAATAGTTTTAGGTTGTCACTTGTTAAGCTCTATGTTCAGAGTTGATTGGAATGCTCTCAGATTTGTGAGACACCACGCATGGATGACCCTATCCGTAATGACGAACTCACAAAATCCCTCATGGTGCCCGTTGCATTCTCCCACGCCTAGTTCTGATGTGATCTTTTTCATCGTTCATTCTTGGAACTAGTTTTATCGTTGACGGCCTTGGAGGAGATATAGAACATGTGGTAAAACTTATCCATGTGCACGTAGATCCTTTATCTATTCGTTGATGTTCATTGTAAGCATCTTGGACACGCTACGCATCCACTTCACCAATCGACTTGGGAATTCAGTGGCCGTATGACTACTTTTTAACGCACTAACAATAAGTTTTTACCATGCAAGTTTCGCAGCCTTTACAGAACAACAATAGGGAGGGAGTGTTTCAGTGCTGTGTGGTAGCCATTTTTTGCGGATTATGTTGAAGTCCTGGTGCATCTTTCGTTTTATACGGGATTCGCAGACGAGAACATGTTGGTGAAACAGGATGGATCGGATGATTATTGGGGTAGTCTAAGAGGGGGTAGCGGTGGGATCAGCCCTTGCGAATGCAGTCGTCGCAGTGCGTCACAACGCAGCATGTGCCAAGTGTTCAGTAGCCGTACAGGGCAGGGCAACTTTCGGCGGCTCCATCGCGTGGCTTCACCGTTTTCATCAAATCTTTCAGTGATGTAAAATGCGCTGAATCACGTCCCCTGTTAAGGGAGAGGAACCTATTTCTCGAGTTTTTAGCCGATTCATTCCATTCTTTTTCTACGATTGTACTGCTTAACACCTCCACTTCCGTATTTTGCGATCGGCCAAAATCACCCTACATTGCCGCGGGTAACTCTGGGTAGGAGTGGTGTTATATTTTGATGGTTTTAATCGTCTCTTCATCGCTGCCTCGCCTTATTGCGTCATGCCGTGGCGGGGGTAGAGTAACCGTATAGAGCAGGACAATTTGATCGGCAGGGTATTTGGTGTTTAAGGTTGGAATATTAGTGGTGCTGGTATGACAACTTTTACCCGTCCTCACCTGATGCTCACACAGTGATTTTCTCCCTCCACAGTGATTTTTCTGGGAACTACATGTTGAGGACGTATGGCAACCCTTTATAGAGGTCGTATCGCGAAAGTTCATATGGGGTCTTATGCGGAACATTTTTAGGCCTTGGAAGGCCGGTTATTGTATTAGGTTGTCCCAAAAGTCTCCAAAAAAAAAATCAGTATTTCTTGTTCACTTCGAGGCAGGTCCAGGCGGTTCAGAAATATGGTAGAACGTTCCCTAAGCTTTCTAGGAAAATATATATTGACCCACCAGATCTCGTGGGGAGAGCCACAATGCCCGTTGTCGATACCCACCCAACTCGCGGTGTCATCTATTATGAGCGGTCTTGCGGCATCAAAACGACGGAAGCTTGCCACTCCATCAGCGCTGCATTGGGCAAGGGATGTATGAGCTACGTGACCGTGCGCCACTGGTTCATCAGCTTCAGCAACGGCAAGATTGACATGAAAGACAAACCACGCTTGGGACTGTGCTGGTTCTGGGACGCGGTAGGAATGCTTTTCCGCGAGGTGCTGCTACAAGGCTAAACAGTCACCGCTGCCGTATGCACCCACCAGCTCCAGCAGCTCGCCGTCGCTGTTCGAGAAAAGTGCCGGAAAAGGTCCGCGGTCATCCTTCATCATGACGACGCCCGCTCCCATTTCGCTCCCATTTCACGAAAAGTACCCAGGCCAAGCTACACGAGCCCGGCTGGGATGTGCTGCCCCACCCGCCATACTCTCCAGACCTTGCCCCTTCTGGCTATCACCTTGCCCATCCTCTCGAATCCTTCCTGGCCGAGAGAAAATTCTTTGGTTATTACTTGCTTGCGAAGGCGATCGCTGACTTCTTCGACTCTCAGAACCCAGAGTTCAGGGAGAGGGGAATCAACGATTTTCCTATAAAGTGCCGGAAGGTTGCCGATAACAATGGTCAATACGTTGTTGCCTTATTGTTATTTGTTGGACGAAAAAAAAATAAAAAGTGATGATCGAAAAAAATACTACAAGACTTTTGGGACAACCTGAGACTTAACCGCTAAATATTAGGCTGTGCCAAAAGTCTTGTAGGATTTTTTTCGATCATCATTTATTATTATTATTTCTTTTAACAAACGACAAATAGGCAACAAGGTGTTCATCATTGTTATCAACAACACTCTGCCACCACATAGGCAGATCGTTGCCCCCCTCCTCCCAGAACTCTAGGTTCTAAGAGTCGAAGAAGTTATCGATCACCTTTGCAAGCAAGTCATAATCAGCGAATTTTCTTTAGGCCAGGAAGGATTTCAGAGGATGGGAAAGGTGACTGTCAGAAGGGGCAATGTCTGGAGAGTATGGCGAGTGGGGCAGCACATCCCAGCCGAGCTCCTATAACTTGGCCTGGGAATTTTTTGCGAGATGGGAGCGGCCGTCTTCATGAAGTAGGGTAACCGCGGACCTTTTCCGGCTTTATTCTCGAACAGCGACGGCGAGATGCTGAGGCTGGTGGGTGCATATGGCAGCGGTGACTGTCTCGCCTTGTACCAGCACCTCGTGGAAAAGCGTTCCTTCCGCGTCCCAGAAGTAACACAGTCCCGTTGCTGAAGCTGACGAACCAGCGGCCCACGTCTTGTAGCTCACACATCCCTGGCCAAATGCAGCGTTGATGGGGTGGCAAGCTTCCGTCGCCTTGATGCCGCGGTACCACTCACAGTAGATGATACCGCGTGTTAGGTGGACAGCGACTACGGGCATTGCAGCTTTCTCCATGGAATCTAGCGGCTCAATATGTACTATGGTAGAAAGCTCAGAAAACATTCTACCCTATTCCTGTACCGCCCAGATCTGTCTCGAATTAAGCATGAGTTATTGATGTTTTTGAGAAAATCCTACAAGACTTTTGGTACAAGCTAATAGATTGCCTTTGTCTCTAACACTAAGAATAGAATAGATGTGTCTGTAACTTTTTGGGTTCGGTATGCTTATAGGTCTTAGGAAAGCTCCTTAACTTAGATAGTCTGGTGATTAAGCAGTAGTGTTGCACTCGTGGAGATGTTCTGAAACATTTTTTTAGCTAGCAGAAATAATGAAGAAGGAGAAGGAGAAAAGCACCACGGGAGAAGGAATGAGCCAGGACTCTCAGCCCCTCAAACCGCTGCCTTCAGTGGAAGAAGTAGTGTTCCAAAAGCAGACCACAGACACGATGATGGTTGATGGCGATGCAGATGAGTTAGTTGAAGAAGAGATGCAGTCATGATTGCTCCATTAAATCCACTAACTGGGTAATTCATCGGTGTTAAAGCAAAGCTAACCTCATATCGATTGTTTTCATTGGTTGAAGATTATCAGCTACTATTTCTTATTTTGCCACGTTTGTTTATCTCAGCTTTGTTCGAAACCTCATCGGTTGAATTTTCTACAAGTACTTTTTATTTGACACTTTGTTCCAATATAATTGTTTTCAAGTCGTTCTTTGTATTTCAATTGAATATATGTTCTTTCTATTGTGTTCTACAGTATGATGTACTGTTGAATAAGTGTTGTACATTTTGTGAAAGAGCATACACGAATCTATGGCAATCACCGCGCTCTAAGATTACAGCCAATATAGGAGGAATCGCGAAGGGGGCAGTCGGCAGTTTGTATTCATTGTCTCGCCTATTGTCCAACATTTCTGAAATACGCTGGATTGTGAATGTCTGACGAATCTGGCATCTCCTCAACGACTACAGAATGGAAAAAGGTTTGTTATAAAGTGGTGACCTTCGAATAGTTTCTATCAACAAAAGTGCTCTATTGAAAGTAATTTTAAGCAGCTCAATTCGTCATAAATTAATTGCGACAGACTAAAACCTTTTTATCAGTCTGCCCAGAAATCAAAGAGCAACTGGGCAGTGAAGAAGTGGCACTTGTCAAGTGTCAAAATAGGCGTGCAAGGTTCATCAGCCATCGAAACGCAGACGACGGAGGGCAGAAATCTCGCGTTGCGGCGCGTGCGAGCTTGGTTGGCTATGTATTTGAGTTTTTGAGTCACTACTATGTTTTGCGCCCAAAATAAATCGTAAGATACAGTAATCTCTTCGGGACCTAAGTACACACGGCGGCATTAGATCGTGCGCATAGCTCGGCTTGCCGCGACGCCTATTTTTTCCCTAATAACGCGCACCATAACAGATTAAAGCGGTCAAATAACATGGCATCCTTCTAGTGGACGCGGATCGAAGCCATCGCACAGGGGTTGTTGGTTGGGCTATTCACGGTGCTCAGGTTCTTTTTCGTGTGGTTCCAATTCCTGGTGTTCATATTTGTTTGCACTACTCTACTGATCTGGGAAAGAGGGTTCGGGCTGTGTTGGAAGAGAAACTTTCAGAGGATTCGGTTGTACTATCTGCTCACGATTTCCTCTGCGCATTCCACGATGCGAGAGAATACATCACGGCAGGTGTATGCTGCATAGTTCACTACGGAAGGCGGTATTGTGCTATTTTGTACGGGAGAAGGTTTGTAGAGGATATCCTCCCTGTGCCAGAGGGGATAGTGGCGGGCTTATGCTAGCAGTAGTCTTCCTGCGGAAAATGCGAGAACATGTCAGATTTCGACGGGTAATATGGCAGCCAAGGGAATTTTTTGAAACTTCGGATTCACGTTATGAATTTCAGAATCTTTATGTTCGCTGTAACCTGCGCAACCCTTGCTCTGATAGTGAGCCATGCCGCGAACGTTTCAAAAAATTATTCTGTTCGCAATAGGAAACCTGTCCAGTATAGCTTCTGGTTTGTTAGTAAAAAGCCCTTGGTTCGTAACTGGCATAGCTGAGGACAGTGCTATTTGTGGCTGCAAGTCTGAAGGCACTGGTGGTTTGACGGGAACCACGTCGAGAACCTCGGGGATTTTCCAGGTTGGTATCAATTTATAATCAGCGACGACTGAGTTTTTCCATTAGTCAAGAAATTTCTGTGGGCTCTCGAGGGTTCATGTTGCCTTACAATGTTCCAGCCAAGACAGCGTACTGCTACTCTCTGTATTTGTAACTCGTGAGTCATTTGCGATACTCTCTCATGATGCGATTTGATATTTCTTCTTTGCTTTCTCTTCTTTTTTTCTTGCCTATTTAAATAGCATTTGTGGACCTATGAATTTCGATGATAATTTCCTCACTTTTGCTTGTGATATTCAATGAAGTGGAATGAAGGTCACCGCTAGGGGTAATGTCGGCAGATTATAGTGCAACAGTAGTGAGAGAACGAAAAAGAAACGGTCAAACCCCGAGAAATACGAACCCGAAACCCTCTTCTTCATTCCTTGCCTTTCGCCTAGTCTGCATCACTAGCCGCTAAGGAGAGATGCAGATCGCAAGGAGTCAAGTCGGACAATTACGAACTTGCCCGCCCTCGCAGAAACTCTCCCAACGAATACGCGGCAGCGTGACTGGCAGCGCTGCGTTATCTCGATAAATTCGACAAAACGATAAAGTCTTCAGATTTTTTTCGATTGGAGTTTCGCCGCAGGATATCTCTTCTGGGTTTGAATGTTCGTTCACAAGAAAAATGTCTTTCCATCTTCGATTTTCTACTTACACTCCCGGTGCCTTTAAGACTACACTATCAAATTGTTTCAAATGCACGCACTTATATGGCTGATGTTTCCGTGTTCTGCCCTTATAAGACCCTAAATAGCCCTTTTCAGTACAATAGCATTGGTGATCAGAACAAATCCCATCATCCTTTTTTTTACATTCATTACCATCCAGTGGGATGCATTTATTTCAATTTTAATATAAATTTTCGCAATAAAGCAAGATTTCGAGGATTTCAGTTTGACTTTTGTGCGTGGTTGCTTCAACATCTTGTCCGTGTCTTCCCTGATCCATCGTGGCGACGTAGCAAGGCTCGTTCCCTGCGCGTAAATCTCAAAGCATTATTCATACGGCTGATGCTTGTGTTCGTTTGGACAAGAGTCAGTCGCCTTGACCTGCGAGAAATTGATGAAAGACCCTACGTTTTCAGCGGAAAAGTCGCTCCGAATTAGGTTAGCCGCGCTACATAGCAAATCGGCTCGTGGGATAACAATGAAAACAGTTGAAGTCGTCGATCCCGAAGTGAATGTGTGATTTCGATCGTCACCGCCCCATTAACGCCACAGTGTCTACCTTCTTTTAAAGCTAGCCATTGTCTGAAAAGGATGAGGCGAAATTGTTTCAGGTGGAAGAGCAGTTTGAGCGGGAAAAGATGGAAGAAGCTCGCCTTCAGCAGCAAAGGTACCATCATGTATGGCGCTGGCGCTACTATCACTCAATCTCGGGGTTCTCTTTCTTTCAGATGGAAAAAATGGGAAATGGAATTCATTGAATCGCAACAGCGAGCACGGGAGTTCAAGGCCTACTGGGAACGACGACGCAAGGACGATACGGACCTATGGAGAGACAAGGTAATGTAGTGAATGTCCCCCACTGCCATTCGACTACTCACACGTGGTGCTTGACCTTCTTGGTGAGGTCAAAGGCATTTGCTTACTTAACAAACAGCACCATTTAACTGGCGGCTCCAATTACAGGAACCGCAATACCCAATTCTAGTGTTCGCTATAGCAGGATAAAAGTACATTTCAAAAGCTGCGCTATAACTTACCATCGTTTTCTTGATACTATCGCGTTTAGCAATGAAACTATAATAGAAAGGAAAGGAAGGAAAACTGAAAAAGAACTCCTGGATTTCTGAAAATAAAGCTCTCGCTAACACAACTCTTATACGAGACTGCAGCCTGAAAGAGGGTATTTGGAGAAATTTTGGAAGGTATTCAGGCTTCATAGCTTCTGCAAGCCCTCATAACTCACAATCTCATCTCGGCGGTATTGCTATCCCTGCAGATGCTTGTATTCAACCACCGACGGAAAGAATGGGAATACTGAAATTGTCATGTATTGAGCTTTTAATGATTGCTATTTTCAAGGATTTCGCTGACGCAGTATACAAGATGAGTAGGGCTGGCTACAAAGGAGAATATGGCCATTATGAGGTTCCAGAGGAAGATAAAATGTACATGGAAGCTCTTTACATGCAAGTCACTGTTGGAGATTACGGTAAGTTACATATGGGCTGAGTAGTTGTTAAGTCGCATTAGGAGCTTAGTGTTCATCCGTTCATCTATTACAAAAAATTTTAATCAGTAAAGTGTATAAGTATAAGCTGATCAGTTCTGACCATCACGAAGAAGATTTCAATGATTTCCAACGGGTTAAAATTTTAGCTTTCCTTATTCTCTGAGAAAGTATCTTAGAACACTTTTTTTTGCCTGCGGAAATGCTATTTTCTATTTTGGAAGGTCAAAGGGAAGTTCGAAAGCATTTCGCATAAAAAATGATTATTTTATTTCTCAATTAATTATGTTGCACATGGTTACTGTGAAACATGCGCAGGGAAAACTGTTCAAGAAAACTGAAATCTCGAAGAGAAACCCCGTATTGCAAACCTCACTTTGCAGACAATTTGTGGACAGATGGGCGGGTGATAGCTTTGAGAGGTGGCCCCTAGCGGCGGAGTGAGTCATCAAAGGACTCGTAAAGCGGCAAAATCTGAATGAACGTGAGAAAATCGAGCGAACGTAGCTTTGCGAAATCAAGCTGTATAAGAAAGTAAATGTACTTGTTCATTCCGTATCAAAAACGTGGAGGTCTTTTCTGTTCTTGAAATGATGGGATTTACGTTTTTTTGCGATTTGTAAGGGCCAGGCTATTTGGCATTGATTTTCAGAAAAAAAAAACAAATGGGGTCCAATTTGTGCGCGCAATATCTTTAAATGGAGGGATGAATTTACAATTACTGGCCTCTTGATACATGTGTTCAAAAGAGAGTTTCGGAGAGCGAAAAAGGGATTTTGTGCTGAAACTTGTATGTTCCTAGGAGATTTACTGATCAAAAAGCCAATCAAACCTTCGGAATGCATGGTTTCGAATGGCCCTGGCTCAGATATGAACGTTCTTTCTATAAGCACAAGTACCCAATGGCATTTTTACGGATTTCGTCGTTCTATTCCATGTAGTACGAGCTTTGATCGGAATTTATCGGCGATTATATCTACCGTATAGTAGTTTTTGCATATGCGGAAAAGCCGACCATTCATCACCGCTTTAGCGCTTAAACATTTTAGAAGGGCGGCTGCAGTTCTTGAGCCGCGATTGAGGCTTGCAGCAAATCTGAAGATGACGACATTGCGGTTCCACGTAAGCGGATTGAAGTGATGAGAAATGTCTGAGTTTAGATGGCAACGAATCGCTCAAATGTGCTGAAGAATGGAAGAAATTGGTGGGAAAAACTCGAATCGACGCTCAGCGAGAGTATATCCACCACACCAACAAAATGATCACCCGTTATGGTTGGAATCCACCGGATGACTGATTCACGCCCTTGTTGTCCCTTCTTGTGTTCACAATAAACTGACTTCGAACTCATAAACCCTTTACTTCGATCGGTCAAAACAGTCACAATGGGCGCACAAAGCACAATGTAACGATGTAATTAACGAGAAACGATAGTAAGGTGTCACTTTAATTGTCATACACATAATTAAATACATTCACACACACACATCGCAGTCACAGCGATTGCACATTGAACACTATGATTGCACATTCAACAACCTGTAGAAGAGGGAAAAGTAGCACAACGCGGGGAAGATGAACGATGGAGAGACTAATAGGAACTAACTGGGGCCAAGAGCTAACCAGTCTAACGGATGATAATGAACTTTGAAACAATGGCATGCCGTTGGTACCCGCCTGACGGGAGCCATAGCAGCACTATCTGGGGGAGCCTGACCAGCAGCCGTAACGATCACGTGAATCAGGAACGATTTATAAACACAGAAAATATGCATAGAAGGGATAAGGAATGAGTTAAACAATCGAACAAAAAGACACACTGCGAGGGATTCAGTATGATGGCTGCTTCGTTCGACGATAGAAGGACCACTGGGCGGCAACGCGCAGAGGCAACCCGGGAGAAAGTACCCGATCATGGATATGCAAATCGGTGGAATGAATATTTACTATTGTAATTGTAAGTATTCAGGGAGGAATTTGTTGAAAAATTTGTCATCAAAATAGGTAGGATCTGAAAAGAATATGCTGTCAGGGTATGGTTAAACCAACGGAAAGAGATAACAAACCTAAAACGGACGGCTGACCATGTTCCAGTCGTCTCCAAGCTCCACGTGCCATTCGCCTAACAGAAGCCGATGACACAGGACCAAATTCGGAAACCTGCAAGGGTAGTGCATTACTATCGGAATCGATAAAGGGTTTTCTGCGTCAAACTTACCTCTTTCATCACTCCACTAAACTCTTTTTCAAGAGAATCACTAGGTACATAGTCGGGGCTACCTCTGTACGCGTGCAAGCCTAACAGGAAATTACACAACACTTCACCTGAAACATATGATATCATTAAATTTTTTTTCACCTGCACGGATAAAAAAATTCAGCGATCAATGGAGCGTCATGGGAAACTTACTGTACGTTTTTGATTCCACTGGAGGAAAATGTAGAAATTTTTGCAGTTTTGCTTCTATCAACCACTGAATATCGTTCGAAGCAAGACATCGTGGAATTCGAGTTTCTAAAAGCAGCACTCATTGAAATAGGTGTTCATACAGGACACAATGGGGAGGGATTATGGCATCACAAAAGGAAAGAGTTGCAAGGTGTCTCGAAGTATAGCAGCGTATTGAAAGATATAGCAATGTATCGCAAGGTATAGTCAAAAATCACGAGGTATAGAGGATTATGAAACTCGAGGTTGGTCGTCTTTTTCAA
Organism: Trichostrongylus colubriformis; assembly: GCA_963978905.1. NCBI lineage: Eukaryota > Metazoa > Nematoda > Chromadorea > Rhabditida > Trichostrongylidae > Trichostrongylus > Trichostrongylus colubriformis. The sequence continues at coordinate 31,088,388 of OZ022259.1, read as the reverse complement.
TCGTTCCATGGATTCTGGTTCTATCAGAATCATGATGACAGGAGAATGAGATCTGGCTTGAACAAGAATTTGCGAGGTAAGTTGATGTACATCAGTTAAGTCTGACACCAATTCACCTATTCCGGAGGGATAGAAGGCTTAGTTGACCTGAGCGAGCATTTATGCTAGATGAGATCCTCATATTATGCGAATGGGAGTGCACGTCACCTGGCACTACATCACTCCTATCCATCGTCAGGCACAGTAACGCTATCTTAAAGTGTACCAAGTATCATGAGTTATCGAGAGGTATCGTGGGGTATCTTTCATAGAAAAGATACGAGGTTCACCTTTGAGTCTGAACCCACTAAAAGGATGAAGGAATGAAGGGTACATATGGCTTATTGGATAGTGTCTACGGTACTATAGGGCATTACCGCACACAAGAATAATGAGAGATGCGAAATTCAACTTGGACTGTCGCAGTGGGCTACTTGCATCTGCTCTGATACCTCAGAGCACAAAAATTCTACTTAAAAGGCAAGAATTCTAGGTAATGGTCATATATAACTATACATATAGTTCTATGTTTTCGTAATGCTGATCTCGAATCCACTCTCGAAACCCGCAGAGCGATTCTCTGACAGAGTTACAAGGTCTTTTTTGATACGTTAGCGCAGGTGCAACACAAGAAGAGATGTTGACAGCAGAGGGCTGGCACAGAGTCAAATCTCGTACTCCATCAATTTGCGACAATGGTTCGATCCCTGTCTTGCGATTGTTTTGAAAATTATTCTACTAGCTCTAGAGGACAGTTCTATCCGATATTACCGCCTTTTACGCTCTGCTCGGCAGAAGACGTGGTCAAGTATCAGGCCGACCACGTTTTTCACAACTACGTACATAGGTCACTATTTATATTTCGGGAATATAGGCTATACTGTTATCATAAGGGTATACCTGATGGTTTCATCGTGAAGTTCGACTTTTTTTTTACTGTATACCCGATCATTCATTTTGCCGCACGGCGCTATTTGTTTTATAGTCAGCTGGAAATTTTGTCCTTTCAAGCAATGAAATGAAATTTTTTCAAAAAGCAAGAAAAATTTTGGCAATGCAGCTCCATGGCTGGCTTAGCGAATTTAATCGTGGTCGTAGTTCGCTGTCCGACGAGATTCGTGGAGGACGTCCAAAATCGGCAGTTATGCCAGAAAACATCGATGCTGTGTGCAATATGATTAAGCAGGATCGCCATGTCACCTCTTCTAAGATTGAGGCATCCCTACAAATTAGTTCCACCAGTATACATGCAATTTTACATGAACACTTGGGTGTGCAAAAGCTATGTTCCCGTTGGATCCCACACAATTTGACAAACGGACAAGAGAAGGCTCGTGTCGATTGGTGCGCCGGAACGCTTCCAAAATTCAATCGTGGTGCTTCAAAAGACGTTTCAAAAAAAGCGTGACTTGTAATGAATCATGGATATATCCATATGAACCCAAAAGTGACCAAATTTCAGTTCTTTTAATTTTTTTTCAAACCATTTCAATTTTTTCAGAAATTTTCAGCTGAATATGAAATAAACAAGTGGCGCCGTGCACAAAATAAACGATCGTGTACATAGTAAAAAAAGTGGAATTTTATGATGGAACCATAAGATATACTCACATGATAACAATGATGCCTATTTCTGAAACATAACTAGTGACCCACGTATTATGTTAAGTTCATTTTTATGGGCAAATCTGGTACTCTAGAAGGAACGTCAAAGTTTTCACAATGATAGCATCGAATAAAAAACCCTTTAACATAAAGTTCGTCCGCGCAAAGTTCGTTAGTGTACCACTTAATCATATTCTAAAAATAAGCGCCAAAATGAGCGTCAAAATGCGATAATATAGAGAGAGGAATGAGTTCTAGAGCTGACTGAGAGAGTTCAGCAGAATGCACAACGGTCACATTCACAGAGTCTCGTACCATCGTCCTCAATTTTTAGATCGCGACAGTTGCCTCTGCACTATAGAGGCTGACAATAACGGCATCCATTCTTGCGTTGTACTTGTGCTGTTGTTAATCGAAAAAATGCCTTGTAACTTTGATCATAGGATCATTTTGCAGAGTGGTTTCGAGATGAGCGTCGGAAAACAGGTGGGGCGTTATGTACCACATTACATATGGCCACTTTCACCTGGTTCGACGCTTCCGTTGTTGATACTTCAAATATAGTGAAACAAAGAGAATGACTGTAAAAGGATACTGCTAAACCCAAACGAAGGGAATGAATATTTTAGGTGAAACGGGAAAAGTAGGAAAAAAAGCTCACGTTTTAAAATTCGTTTTGCGGTTTTAATTCGTTGCTTGGGGCTATTGTTCATATGATCTGAATAAGAATTAATGAGATAGAGGAATATAATCAAAGATGTCAAACGGTATTGAACCGCATGTAAAACTCTAGAACCGCTGCCAATCCTCACTTACTGCTGGACGCCATTTGATCGGAATTATTGTGAATCGGTACGATTTCGCTCATCAACCACACGAAGAGACAGAATTTAGACGTTCCCACTGTAATAAAGAAATAATCAAATAGCGATGGAATGATGTATTAGGCAGTATCATAAAGTATTGTAAGGTAAAGTGAGGTATCTTAAAATATTGCACAGTATAGTAATGTACCCTTTAGCAAAGTATGTCTATTATTTTTGGGAACGTTCTCATCCATTCCATCATTAGTTGGGAGAGTTGACTGTGGGATTTCCAGGAATGCTCGGAATATTTTTCGTGAGTGATTATGTTTTGAATTCGATAACTCAAAAACAGAATACTCAAATATTCCTCTCTTCTCATCTGTCATTTCACAGTTTCACAGTATAGCTGACATGTTCCTATTTATTTATTTATTTATTTATCTATTTATTCGATCGGGTAAAAAGAGTAACAAACTCAGCCTTTACTCCAGCACAGATGAAACTTTTCCCACTAAAAAATCTTCGGATATCTAAATTTCTTTCTGGATTTTTTTCATTGCTCGAACAGTCACTTGAAATGTCCCTGATCTCCACTCAGAAATCCATCCGTGGGAGGTTAGTACTTAGGTCCTCAGCTTCTTGGTAAGAAGGGAGCGTATTATTTGAGGTTCCTTAACTTTATGAAGACTATTGCAAGCTCAGAAAAGCCTCTGCATGACCGAAAAGAAATTTAATTCTTAGGATTATGTCTACGCAGAAATGGAGCCATTCAGAATTTTTTTTTTGATTAGCACACGAGTTGCAGAAAGGATCAAGCTCGAGGTCGAGGAAAATTTTAGAAAAACCATTTCCGCAAAGAAGGAGTTTCCGATAGGACCCCCTAGGAAATTTCCTGAGAAATACGCCTCCTTTTCTCCTTACTTGTTCCTCCGACGACCTTCTCCTCTGGGTCGACGCTTCTAAAACTCTCACCGCACGTTTGTCTCTGTCTATGCTTGGGTGGTTTCCCCAAAAAAGGAGTGCCAATCGATAAACATACCACTGCCACCTACTAAAATGTATGAAAATATGGTTATCGATTGGCAAGATCACTTATCTAAAGGTCCAGTTCCTCTTTGGAGCACAGGTGTTGAGGATATTCTTTGAAAAATACAACATCACTGATATTAAATACGACCCCCACTTTCCAGCCGAAAATGCGGCACCCCTCGACGAGGTAGACGGAGGCTTGAGCTTCCTGTAGGTCTACTGGCTAATTGCTCTTCTTTTACTTGGCATTACAGCACTTCTTGGATTCAGAACAAGAAGTGCTGGAATCCTTTGGCAAGAGCTTTGATAAGCATGGAATAGCTGCTGATATGGGAAAAGTTCATCAAAGATCACTTCATAAACAAGAAACTGATGAGTTGAAAAGCTTGTCTTGAGTGCTATCCAATTTCATTGGAGGAAGACAAGTTGATCTTGTAATTCCTTACCATAATTCCAATTTATGGCGCATTTATCGTCCAGATCGAGCTTGATTTCATCCAAAGGAGTGTTTTTGTAATACGGATACATGATCGCTTCCTGTTTCTTGGCATGTTGAAGACCTAACGCATGGCCGATCTCATGTGCCAAAACGTACGGGAAAAATCGACGATCGCTGAAAGAATTCGGAAATCGAAGAATGCCGTAGAATCTAATCGTCGCCGAACTAACCAGCCACCCGACAACGTTTGGTCAAAAACAGGGATCATGCTCACGTAAAAGATAATCGATCATTGTGAGATGATCCATTCGGTTATCATGAATGGTTACTGTAACACCGTAACCTCTTTTGTGATGATGCAGCTCGCATTGTATGTTTTTTTATGAATGAAAACTGAGAACTGAAGCTTTTCTTTGATGGTCTTGAGTACGGTAGAAGATTTGTTGTGAAAAAAGAGGAAGTGGAGATGAGGGGAAGGGACTTTACAAAAGGAGACTAAGAAATAAGTGAAAAAAGAAGTTTGACCCTGAAACTACGGCGGTAATCATTCATATTTGAGCGAGGTGTGGTTGTGTTTGCAGACAAAAACCAGTCGCAGCAATGCACTACCAATAGTGAAGACACTAACAAGTGGCGCAATGAAAATCTCGTCCAAGTTCAAAATTCACTGTCTGAGATTTAAAAAACATGTAGGAATAGGGTGGTCCTTGTGATGACTGAGAAATGCGGCTATCCCGTTATTCATACAATTCTAAGCCTATTTCTATAGCGAATTATGTGAAAGCGTAGCACTGCCACTGGTTCCACTGCAGTACCTGAAGACAGGGTAAAGCCTACAATACCGCTCGCGTCGGGTGAGTAATTTTCGCCTTGCGACGGTTTGTTCGCGAACAAACCGTCGCAAGGCGAAAATTACTCACCCGACGCGAGCGGTATTGTAGTCGGTGGAAAATTCCGGGAAATACGACTTCCAACCCGGCCACTGCTCCCAACGCTACTTGTCCCTTATCAGAGGGTCTCCCTGAAAATAATCTCAGCATTGTCGACTAGAACCAGTAATAAGTATGATTATTGGAATTATCGGTATTAACGAACTTTTTTATTTTTTTTAGAGATAACACATCAGAGTTCGAAAAAGTGGGGTTGTCGATGAAAATGACGCTCGGGCTTCGAGGACAGTTTAGGATACGACCCCCTTGTTCCAACCCACAACTTTTCTCCTACGGCCGCCGTCAGACTATGCGATTCCACGATTTTGCGATTGCGGTTCTGCGATTTTGTGGTGTCGCGCTCAGCACGCGAAGTTGCGGCATTGCAGCATGGCACAATCTGAAGGTCGTAGTATCGCGTGCGAATCGCAAAGTCTGACGGCAGCCTAAGGACTCCTCGACCCAAGCTTGACATCGCCTGAAATCTTTGAGTGTGGTTTGCTTAGTCATAGGCGATATTTCAGACAAAGGCGTACTAGCAGGATGCACCTCAAAGCCCCTCTTCTTATACAGCTGTCTTTTTTTTTGTTTTCCGGTTTCCACTTTTATTTCAGAATGGTACAGAGAGTGTGGCATCAGTCCCAGACGCTCAAAAATAGCGAAAAATCGCGCGCGACCAAACTGCGCGGGAATTGGAATTCGTGTGTCCCAGTGGTGTTCAAACCACGCGACGAGAGGCAAAATGTGCAACGCTGCGTCCCGACTTAATGCTGCTGACCTCATATCCAACACTATGTAGTGATAGCATCCAATGTGCCAATTTCAAAATATCATGAAAATTTTGAATAACTGACAAATTGGTGGCGGCGGTCAAGTCAGTTTCCCAGGTCTCGGCATCGTCAAAGTGGATGTCACCGTTGAGTGGTTCCGAATGGCCAGGAAAGAATGTGTGCGCAAGAATGTTCTTCTTTGCCGAAGCGCCATCAAACTGAAATAGGGGTGGCTTGAACTGACCTGCTAAGTCGGCTAGGATAACCCACCTCGTACTGATCTCCATGAGCTCCTTCGGCCCACAAGATATTAATGTCGGCATCAGCTTGTGACGCTGCTTCTTCAAAGTGAAAAGTGACCTGAAAATGGAAAGGCGGAACTAAGTTGTATGACGTCTCCTCGATAATCGCCTAGCCACCGGATGTGATTCAAATACGCCCGAGTAAACATTTGATTGGTCGAAATGTCAACAATTTGTTTACGATGTCTAAGCTGCTGACATTACCGATGACGGTGTACACGGTCTTTGGCCGACCTATTCTCTCAAAACATCACCTGATGACCGGTAAAGGTCCCTAAGGCAATCGGAAATCGCCGAAGCGTTATCATTCAAAGAATGTTACCGTACCTTCGGTAAGTTCCTCTCATTGGCCTGTTTTGCCCAGAGCTGAAAAGCCTTCTGGATTGTTGAGCTGAAATGACTGTATGATTACTGAGGGGGACAACTGAGGAATTGACTATATCCTTACCGAATAATCGCTTTTGGGATATCATTGGTGTACTCGGACACGAACCATTTAAGTGACAACTCATGTAGTCCCGTGAAATGCTTTTTGTCCCATTTTGATGTACCGGATAGAGCTGGAAATGCATTCCTCAGCTTTGCGTTCTGAAAGGCAACCGACCACAGCATCAACTCACCGAATCTTTTCGATCTGCCCGTTTCCTTTCTCGTGTCCTTGTGAGAGCAACGTTTTCGTCGGGTGGCTTCCACGGTCTCGGGAGTCAGTTCACCTGTCGGCTCCACCCCTACCACTTCCTGTAAATGACGGCATTTTAATCTCGGGGTTGCTTCTCGGACCTCACCGATAAGGGCGTGAGACCTTTCGTCTCACCTGGAACAATCGAAGTCCGGCGCGAAATTCATGTAGGCTTGGCGTGGGGGTATTCAGATAACCGAAGCGGTGTAGGTAACTCTAAACCTTTCATCATTACTTTTTGCAAAGAATTTCCCTATCATGGGCTTTCAGTTAAGGAAGTTTTGAATCTTTGATTCCTTGCTTGTAATACAAAAAATCTTACAATATACAAATCTTACAATAAATTACAATATACAGTTAATTCGCTAAGGTCTTTCTTCCGAGATTTTCGATAGAGGGGTGAATGGCACTAGCAGTTCACCTCAGAAGAGGTCTTCGCGTTAGGTAAAATCATGCAGTGGTGTAAAATAGAATTCAATCCCTGCAAAGAAGCTTTTGGAGGGGGAGTACTTAAAACCAAAGCGGCTTACAGTGGTCAAGGGATATAGAATACTTTATTTTAGCATCACTGCGGTATTAAAGGATTAAGGTGACATTTAATGAACTCCCATGGAGTGATTCCTGTAACCGATCAAAAAGAAAAAATGTAGCGAAACTAAAAAATATTTGGTATTATCAAACTTGAGAGGGATGGAATTTTAGGCCAGACCACTGCATCTAATCCCATCTAATTCAGTACCAAAAACCTAAAGTCAAGTATAAATAAAACAAATCCATTTATGGAAGGGGTACGAAACAATATGATTACGTAAGGCCAGGAAAGGAAGGAGCTCGGAGGCGATAAACCATTTTTGCCTTTCCAGGGGATCCCTGACAAGTTAAGAAGAATAGGAACCCGATGATAGCACAACCGGGAATCAAACAGGCAGATCGACTCATTTCTTCGTTGCAGGGTATGATGCGTTGCTGATTGTTTCGCTCTCTCGAGTAATGTGTGGTATTGTCTCGGTGTAATGAAAAGTCGATCATTCAATTACTGTAAACTTCTAGTGTATGTTCTTACGGAGACGGTAAAAAACGGAGAAAGTGTGATGGAGGGGGAGGGGTTTCTCGTTCAATTGGGGCTGACCATAGGAATCGGGTAAAAAAGTCTGAAGAAGTAATCAGCTGTGGAGAGACCAGCTTGTTCGATATGGCCTCGTTTCCTGTGAGTAGAGACAGAATGCGCGTAGATAAATTGGATCATATGGATGACGAGAGAAATCTCTGAGAATCACAGATTTGACACAAAGGAGAGCACCTTTTTTCTGTTCGGTATGTGTGTGTGTGTGGACGACGATAAAATGCACGGGAAGTGCGTGTGAATGAAGGGAGAAAAGGAATTGACGCGCGTACGCACGCGTGCGCGGAAAGTACGTGTACCAGCTAGAATCGTGGTGATCGTGAATGCACTACTGGTCAGCGATTGTCAGATTATTGATGGTCGAAAAACAAATCAACTAATGCGATACGCTACATTACTGTTGATTATTGATGTATTGGATCACATCACACACAAATCACCGAAAGAAGAGGCATTGTGACGGCTGTAAACAATCAGATCGAGATCTTTGCATACAACGATAGGGGTCGATTCGCCAAACTGTCAACAACAGCGGATGGACTACGGTGAGCGGTTGGTCGTGGTGGGATGGGTGGCGGGATCGAAGGAACTCGGTCGTCCACACGTTACAAGTGACAGTAGAACTCCCAAAGTCGATAACGGTCACGATACCTTACCATGACGGCACAGCGTAGGCCACCAAGATCCCGCCACCCTGTCATTTCCGCGTCATTCACTTCCGCGTTTAATCTACAATTTCATCAAAAGACTACTAAGGACGCTAGCGCAGTCGAGTAGAGGAAATGAACTGGTGTGGCCAATTTTTGGGATTAATTTTCAAAGTAATTCGAAGGGTATTGGGATAAAGAAGCAAAGAAGAGTAGACTGTCAGCACGAACCACAATCTCGTCGAAGTTTTCAGTGACCAATGGGGCCGGGCGACATGGCGGCAGTAGAAGCACTAGGAGACAGACCACCGCTAGAGAGCAGCACATCGCGCGCCACCGCCTGCCCCACCGCCGCACAGCTATGGGCGGACCCGAGCGCTCGTCTCATCTACCGTGGGTCAGGCAGGCGGAGCTTCCTGGATCTAGCTCTAATGAGGCTATATGCTTCATCTTTATCTCTTTAAGACGTTTACCTACATGGGAATGTACCTTACGAAGAAGTGATGCCATGTGGCTCCGCAGGGAGGACATTCTGGGCCTATGATTACGGCCCTAATATGAATCAAAGAATTATTTTTGTAGCTCTGCTAAGGTAGCGGATGGACTTTGGGGTAGCGACGGGTGACAACAGTCTCCAGTCCAAAAGCCACAAAAGCTAAACCAACTGAATAAGACGGAAAGGTTAAAAATGAATTTCCTCCGATAGGTGCAGGGGGGTGCATTTCAAGTCAGTAGTGCATGTGAATTAACACCTCTACACAATCGGAAGAAGCCTATAGGGGAGTGTGATAAATACGACAAAATGATTATGGGCTAGGGTCTATAGAACTTATCTGGATCTAGGAATGCATGAGGCTCCAGTATGGAGATGGACCACATGTGTGTCCATCCACCCCCCCCCTCCCCCACCCCGGTATCATCTAGAATCGAAGAGATAGTTGCCATTATCACCGCCCAACTCTTTCAAGTGTCCATTGAGTTTCTTGAATTGCAAAAGCCAGAGTAAACCTGTTTATATTTATTTAGCGAAGCGAATGATGTATTGGATGTCGCAGTTCAAATGACAAGGGTCAACCGCTCAATGAGGAACTAAATTTGCCATGTGAAATCGTTAAAAACTGGCTCATAATAAACAACAATAATAGCAAGAAACATTCATTGAAAAACTGTTGAGGTGTAGTGGTGGTCCATCATCACCTTTTTTTCGAAAGAAAGGGGATCGAAGAGTGAGTGGACGCTATTCTGGAAGTTCAAACCCAGCTAATATTTTTGAAAAAAAAATTTAAAAAAATTAAGAGCAGACTTTATGGACGCCATCTGTAGGGTAGGTAGAGGCAGCACGAAGATTGTATGGTAAGGAATATGGTCTTCACCTGTGTCGGAAAAGGGAAAAATCCTGTTGTGGATCAATCACTTCTGCTACCATCAGTACCCACACGGCGTCCTACGAAGTTTCGAGAGTTTTGCATCGAACCAGCACTTGGTTTCTGGCTCTAAAAAGAGTAGAACTGAACTTCTTAAACTGGAAGACCGCTTATTCTCGCTTCAGTTCTAACACAAATTGATTAAATATGTACGTTCAGCAAGAAATCGAATGTGTTGCGGCTTTGGAAGTAGACTCCTCAAGAAAACTGTCATCCAATGCTTTGGGAGGGCTATTGATCATTGAGCTTTCCTTTGATGAAGTCAGGGATCCTCTCATTGCAATGACGAAGTAAAAAAAAGCTGGACTAATTTTCCCTAGAAGTCGTCCTGAGTGACTCGCACTACATTACAAGGAAATGTATGTTTTCAATTTTTTAGGACGAATACGAGCACCGATAACCCCCTCGGATACTGCTTCGTTTCCTTTCCCTTGAAATAAAAGAGAGAACAAAAAGTTGGCCAAAACTGGATATTTTATGTGGAAATTTATAAAATTTTTTACGTGAAAAAGGATAAATTTGTTCCAGCCAAATATGAATATTGCAACAATGTCTCACGAGCTTCCATTCACGTTCCGGTTGCAAGCAGAGGTTACTACATACCTCCCAAAGATGTCGATACAGTAGGCGCTACGGTAGTTTTTGTGCCTTTTGACGAATTGCATGTTTACGCAGAATAAACGAGTTACGTGTATGAAATAATACAAATTATACATAAGTACGCAAAATAAACAAATTACAAACAGTCCGTAGCCACCAAATCCCTGTGCTAACGTGACCGTCGAGAAATTTAGTAGGTGAACCAAAATTACTATATTGTTACTGGAATACTAATTGTTTACTATTGTGAACCATCTTCAACGAAAACTTTTGGATGAAGCTGTCACCTTCTGGTACCCTTTGATAACTCCGCGGCCATATCAGAGCTCCTTGCTTAATCAGCACTGAAACCGATCTCCTTATTGATTTTCTTAACTCTAGCTTAGTCAGCAGAAACCCTACCGATCTCCTCACTGAAAGTGCCTCCGCTTTATGATAAGATCATTTCGGAAAGTAGCACAGTTCATGGGCCGAATGATGTAGGACAGCGGCATAGATCACTTTGAGCTTGACTAAGGCCTGAAGGAATCGTCCACGGAAACTTCATGATTATAATTTCCTGAAAATCTCTCTCTCTTTGATACAGTACATGAACAGAAGCAGTGAGAAGAGGGGGGGGGGGGATCGACAAATTTCGTTTGCTTAAAGCAGAATTCGAAAGACTGGAAGAAGAGCAACTCGTTTGAATTCCCGGCGCGCAACAGTTGATTAGCGGTCGCCTAGCTGTGCGCAGTTTAAATTTTCACTCCCATTATTGCTTTGCATCCCACTCTGCGTCTCTGACCACGTGACTGAAGCCTCTTTGCTTCTCAGCTCTCTAGCGTTCACACCCGGTCGGACGCCACACTCAGATGGACGTTTGTTTGAGGGGCTGATTGCGAGGCGCATTCTTCCTTTTCGCGTGAAACTCGGGTGGAACGATTCCTTCACGAACAATCTCAGTTCATGCCAAGCAACCTTCATTGTCCCCCTGCAGCCCAAAAGGAAATCTGTGGAGAGAAGCTAGAAGCATCAAAGCAACAAACTCAGAACAAAGGCTGTACAGACAGGGTACACTGAGAGTCGAGGATTCCTCGACAGGGGGTCGTATTTGACCGGATAGGAGGGTGGGGGTCGTACCTTCAGGGGTCAACGATAAGCGCTCAAATCTCACTTTCATAAGCAGGTGAGAAGCAAAGGCTCGTCCACCGCAAATCCATGTGGCAAAATGTAAGATGAATGTCTTTTTCTTCAGGAAAGGATATAAGCAACAAAACAGTAGATGTAGAAAAAATAGGGGGGGGGGTCGTATTTGGTTGCCGCGGAGGAGGGGGGTCGTAGTGGAGCGGCTATTTTCCTCGACATCTGGGAGTGCCCTGGGTACAGATAAAAGATAAAGACGCTTTATTATGTACGAACTGAGCAAATGACGTCATCATCGAGTGAGTGACAACAGTGATGTTTCTAAGTGATCTGTGATCAGAAAATACAAAACAAAATACACATATATAGCAATATATATAGCTTTCCTAACAAAACTCAAAAATTCAGTTTAGAAAGTCCTTCGTTTAGATATCGCCTTTGAATGGAACATAGACAGTGATAAACGGGAAAAAACAGTAGGCAGGATGAATGAATGAAAGGTACATAAAACTCAACAACATGAATGTGTGAGAATATGGCAGCATGGAGAAATTTTATAAATCAGAATGTAAAAATCTCAAAAAAAAATTAAAAAAAACTGATCTAAAATTTTGTAGCACCGAATTCACCGCACGTACGCACGCACACACACACATGAACACTCGTACACGATAGTAGAGCAACAACAGCGCTGGGCTGCTGATCTAGCATTTCCTATGCGAGGCTCTATCGTCCAGATGAGTGTTCCTGAAATAAGTGGAAATTTGTAGACCGAATAAACCCCATTGCCAAAAGAGGGCGACTCGAGGACAAAAGCCAGACTTGGTTGGTTCGCATATTGGTTGCTCTGAAAAGCGACCAATAGGCGACATCGCACATGCCATCAAGAGCGTAGTCCGTGGCGTTAAGGGAATCTGATTCATTATGGACGACCCTTTCTCAGTTGGCCCAACAGCACGATCCCCGCTAGATTTTCATGACAAGGCGACCCCGTACGTCGATCAATAATCGTGTCCAAAACTTTGAGTCAAAACCTATTTGGCTCCCTGTTGGGGGTACCTTGGCAAATGATATGAGCAGAGAGATCCAAGTGACGTCCCAAACCTGACACGCGCGGCATTTTAGTCGTAGACGCGATGATATGGCATGGCGCGACGTCGCATCGGCTCCTCCTGCGCTTCACTGAGTCGGACGCGACTACGTTAATTCGTAGGAGAACTACCATGTATCAGGAAGGCACACAGCCTAGGATCTTCGATCTACTGTACGATTCCTCTATTATTCCCTGACGATACGGTTGTTACACACGTGGAAGACGTAAATTTCTAAGGCCCTTAGGTCCCCACAACCTCAAAGGTGTGTTTCCAACTGAGCATACAATCGTTGGTGGCACAAATTTTGGGCTGAGTGAGATCAGTGCCTAAAAGTACTCCTGCCGAAGAAGAACCCAACGTCGCACGAAGTTCCCTTTTGAACTGTCGGCACACGGCCCTAGCTAGGCGGTATAGCATACATCCCATGTCCCCATTGCTTCACCAAAAATTTAGAAAATTGAAAGTGAGGGTTAGAGCTCTCTCATAAGCACAACAGCGCAGCCATCTCCATCCAAATAGCAACTACTACTCCTTAACTAGCCAAGTAAAATACGACTCTCCTACCGAAAAATATCGAAAAAAATCAATCCTGAGTGGGAAGAAGGCTGCACAAGGGAATTCAAGTCTTTGTGGAGGGAAACTTCTGAAAAATGCATTCCTAAAGTAATCATCCACAGAAAAATAAGTTTTTATGTTACCCATATAATTATGTTGTATTACCTGATGAAGACCGCATGCAAAGTTTCACGCGAAAAAGTGTGAATTCGGTTAAGATGCAGCACCACAAGTCTTGGCCGGGAGGGCGGGGCCTCCGAGCAAGTGCCCACCCCGTCGTCCACCGGAGACGCATTGTAGGAACAGAAAATAGCGTAAACAGTCCCGCTCTCCGTTCCTAAGCGCGGCGGACGACGAGACAAGGCTTCACTCCAAGGCTCCGCCCACCAGGCCAAGAGTCTGGGGAGCCTGTTTCTTAGCCAAATTCTCACTTTTTGCGTGAAACTTTGCGTGCGACCTTTATGAAGCAAATACAACATAAATATGAGGGGATCAAAGAAAGTAATTTTTCCGTGGACGATTCCTTTGAAAAAGGTGGCCAATCGATAGTCATAGCATTGCCATCCACTGAATATGATTATCGATTGACGACTTTTCTTTGAAGATTGGAGATCACCCGATCCAAAAATTCTCGATATTCCTCGAAGAGGCATGTTCAGTATACGTCTTCTCCACTTTCCAACCCAGAATACGACGTTATTTCCCGAGGATTCCTCGACCCATACCTGACCTGGGCTACATTATACCACGTAAAGTGAAAAGCTCCTTTTGGAAATCGTTCTTTGTACATTTTTTTTCTATTGAACGTTTTCTGTTTACTGAGTAACGTCTAGTGTACTGGTGGTACTAGTTGGATCAGACGACACTGACTCATGGGAATTGTCGTGGGTGAGGGATTACGGTCATGTCACGATGACGAAGGTACTTTGCACGAAACGCGGATTCCTTCGCCGCGATTCCGCTAATCACTGCTAAGGGATCAACCGTGCCATTATGTTCTACTCTGACTGCACATAATACGTAAGCTGTTTACACCTACCGTAGCAACAATCAATGGAGCGTATTAGAAAAAGCATTTCACGTCACTAACCTCTTTATATGATCTATGATACTTTTCCTCAACGATCTCTTTGGCATCACCATGGGAAGTCGACGGTGTACCTGCTTCTGAAATAATAGTTTGAGTCTCCACTGACTGGACTTATGCCTACTCATTCATTTATTTATATTATCAAAGGATTTTTGAGCCTTATAGGCAAGCTCTCGGCGCCTAGCGCCTTTCTTGAGCCTGAAATGGTAACAAGTGAATCCTATGGAGAGACTCTATTTCAGAGCCACTTTGCTTGTACTCCACCGACTTACAGCTGCCACCGGAACATTGTCCTTACCGCCTTGGTGGGAATCCCTGGTAGTGGAGCAGAATTCTTTTGCAACGATTTTCGCAACCGATTTTGTAAACGCATTTGAGTCTTTTGGAATAAATTTTGCAACTTACTTATTTAATTATTAAAATTTTCGAAGTCAATTGGTGATTTCGAGAAAAAAAAATTGAGTAGGTACGGTAACACATTGTTCAGTACGCATTTAGATCAACATGCGGCTTCGGGACAAGACAGTGTTCAAGATTGTATTTATTATTAATTTTATATTGTTTACTCATTTGTGATTTATCTAAGCCACTTACTTATTTGGATTATTGAAATTTCGAAGTCAATTGGTGATTTCGAGAAAAAGATTGGGTAGGTAGGTAACATCAATTACTTTGCTAACAGAAAATCAAGCCTTCCCTGAGCGCATGCCGGTTATATGAGGATGAATACAGCACAAGAGGTTGAACCATTTGCCGTTAAACTTCCTGGGATGCGCACCGCATTCCTCTACTGATCAAAATCGTAGTACTGTTTGGAGGCAATTTGGCTTCACACAATGACAAGTCAATGTCCTCATCCTTCCAGACAGGCTTGGTGCTCACTAATCGACTCTGAGAGAAGAAAATGCATGGTGAGCCCCACTGGGATTCATGACTTGATCTACGGATCTTGCGGGTGCTAGCGACACCACTTGACACTACATCATCTCTATGATCGAGGATTACTGATTAGTTATCAATCTGCACAAAAGCAATTTCTTAAGTCCAGTATTAAGCCCACGATTCTCACATTTGAATGTGTGGAGGCGCTCAAGCTGACAGGAATCGCCTCAATAAGCATTACGATGCCCGATTAAGCGATTAAAGAGCCATGTCTTAGAGATTCATGGAAAATCTTCAAATTACATGATAATCGTTTCGTTACGCTACATTGTCTGTTGTAATTCAGCTCTATTCATTTTTTATAGAAAGAAACAGTGGCCCTTTCAAGATTCTGTAGAGGTGGTACTACCTTCGTTCGAAAATATCACGAAATGATCCCAAAATTCTCAAAAGCCTTTCTATAAATTTGAAATTTTTATATTCATTCCTGAGCGAAAAACACTTGGCCTTCCAGGATAGTGCAGAAGCATTGCTGCGTTCGTATTAAAATACCACGAAATCTCCCGAAGGACATCCTCTGAACATGGGTTTTTTTTCAATAGTATCGTACCGCTTATGGCAGCTACTTTAGCTACGTTTGATCAAGTGAAAACGTTGGGCAACAACAACAGGAAGGGTGGTTATGGAACAACTGTCACAGCTGGGCGACCTTGACCTACAACACTGTCATCTTTGCATCTACGGGGAGAGTAGAGAGGGGGGACAAATCCAATCTTTCCCGTACCCCTTCATACCTCCCACGTGATCGCTGTTGTTGAACTGTCTGTCTGCATGGCTAAGCGGTCATTAACAGCTTTACAAGCCGGCACGGGGGCCGGGTGTCAGAAGTATGACGAATGATGTTGCTCGAAAGGCAGCCCACGGTCCGCGTCACATAGGAGCGCCATTAGGTGGGCTCAAGTTATCATCGCTTTGATGTTAAGTCGCACAAGCGTATGTAATACATCTTCTATTATGGGGATGAAGGTCTTTGATCGCTGCAATTTCACGCTGAATCATTGGGATGCAATGAAAATCACCAGCACATTCGCACTCACCAACATTCGCTGAAGAACTACTGTACTTCTTCATCCGATCCAATGTTTTGTTCATCGGCTCGGAAACGATCTCCAAAAGGTCGTCAGCCCATCTGCCGGCATCATCGGCTGATTCTGAAAACGTGGCCGAGTTTGACACTATGTCCCATGCGAACACAAGTCTTGAACGGGAAGTTTTCATCATAACTCAGAGTCATGCACATGCGGACGAGCTTTCCAGGTAATTTCGAAACACGGCAGACTTTCATCAGAAAGTGAAGAACAAAGGAACTACTTTGTAGATTAATTAAGAACAAGAGAGTCACTTCTACGAGCGAAGCACACATTTGTTTAAGGCCGCATTCATAGTCAGCGACCGACCGCTGACGCCGCCACGCACCTCAGCGCTGGCGTCGAGGGAAACTTCGAAGAAGTACGGCCCCTACCACACTCCTCGTCTGAGGATCACTCCCCTCTCCCGGGTCGACACCTCCAAACTGTCGTCTTAGGGCTGTTTGCATCTATACCCAAACTGTCTCCAAAAAAAAAGAAGAAAAAGAAAAAGGCCGTCAATCGATGATGAAGACCACTGCCTACTAACTAATACCGAATAATAGAAAGTATGGTTATCGATCGACAACTTTTTCATAAATCACCTCACCGCTCCTCGACCCCAAATTTTCCTTTGGAGGGGCGGGGCCGTCGAGGATCATCGATGATAATTTTGAAAAATACCACCCTCCCCCACACTTCGACCCAAAGTACGATCCCCGTCGGGTCACGATCAAAGAAATAGCGTGCAGATGTCGTCAGTGGTCGTAGCGATCAGCCGCCGAGTATGAATGCGACCTAATGACGACTTGATTAGTGGGGAAACGCACCTTTAGTAGCAGTATATCTGGTTGTTGGGATGGTAATTCCCGTCGCGCCACCAGCTCCACCCGTTGCGGCGGAACTTCGCGTCTCGTGATGGCGAGAGGACGAGAATGTGTCTAGAAAAGTGAAACACGGCATACAGAAGCAAGCGGTTAATAACTAGAGAAGGGCTCGTTAAGATTCACCGTAGTCATAATTCGAGTATCCACGCGCTTTCGACCGCACTGTATCGTAGGCATTTCCGGTATCAGAAGTATAGCCCCGAGGCGTTGATCTGTCCGGAGAACGACTCAGCGTATCCAGTTCACGCTGAAGTGTACTGAGCGCATCTCGGCGGGCATGCGGAGTACTTGGACCAGGACGTGAACCGTCCAACAGTGTTTGACTTGCATAACGTCGTGGACTACCGACATCCGAACGACTGCGGTAATTGTAGCGTTTAGTGTAGGTGTCAGTGCCTTGACGATCAGCTGCCGAACGAGTGATATAAGAAGAACCGGTGCCTGAGGCATGGCGCGAACGCTGCTCCATTGTTCGACTCTCCATCGCTGACGAGTCTAAAGGTCTACCCTGATCACACATGCACACACGGTTATCAAGCAACATGCAAAACTACCACATAAACGAATAAAGACAGGCCTAAAAATCGAATAACGGACCTCGCGCTAAAGCTGAAGCTGACAGCGATCTTCTGTTCCTACCAAGAGTTCCATAGCCCTCTTCTGCAGCTTGTTTCAGATAGTCTCCTGGCTAAAAAACGCCACAAACATAATTTCTCCTGACTGCAAGAGATCGATCTATGAACTTACAGTATAGTGTCGTCTCAAAGTGCTTCTTCGCGAAGTGCTACTAATCTCTTCGAGTTCTTGTGCCAGCTGTTGAGCACTGGACGTGTAAGCGATCGTGTCTGGTTGCTGATTATCTGAAAATCAATATGTTCACGAGCCTTTTCCGAAAAAAATGCGCAAAGAAAAATAGGCTGGCACTTACAGACGTGATAGATCTTTGTCGAATGAATTTCGTCGCCTTTGGTTTTCTCCAAAGACGTCAGACGTTCTGTGAGTTCTGTCAGCGACTGCTGAAGACGGCGGGAATCCTCGATGGTCTGTAAAAATGACAGCTCCCCTAGGAAATGATTTGTCGCCATTCAAAAATAATTTTATAAAGGACTGGAAGTTGTTGAATGAAAAGAAAATATGAACACCATAAATGTATGGCTGGGGCCCATAGAAATGGTATACGTTTCATTTCTTGCCTAAGACGTGTCAGATATGACTTAACCTGGCTCCACGCTGGTCAGTTGATGAATTCTGGACGCCCCCCCCCCCGTCTGCATATACCGCCGCGCATAACAGGTCCGCGTGGCTCCCATCGACACGTCTATGTGCAGCTCACCGAAGAGAAATAAGTCCATTAAAATAACATGGAACTGTGAAATAGCCTGCTTTTAATCAAGTGTTCAACATCACTCAAAGTGGTCGTCAGCGGAAAGTCGAGTTTTAGTTGCACAATGGCCGACAAAATTGTCGCGCCCAGTGGTTTTAACGAAGTTTCATTGAGTCTATCTAGCCACTGGGAACTGGCAACTTTACCTTATTGGCGTTTGTACTAAACTGGTACTACTTTGGATTGATTTTTTGGTCTCTTTTCATTTTTATGTGTCAGGTGGTATACTTAAAAGAATCGTCCACGAGAGAATTGGTTCCTTTGTTACCCTTATATTTATGATGTATTTGCCTAATAAGGACCGCATGCAAAGTTTCACGCGAAAAAGTGACAATTCCGTTAGGATACAGCTCCCCAAAGTCTTGGCCGGGTAGGCAGGGCCTCCGAGTAAAAGCCCCGCCCCGTCGTCCGCCGCGGTTGAGAACGGAGAGTGGGCCTCTTTACGTAACTTTCTGTTCCTACAATGCAACTCCGACCGGGACGGACGACGGGGTGGGTACTGGCTCGGAGGCCCCGCCCACATGGCCAAGACTTTATGGTGCTGTATCTTAGCCAGATTCACATTTTTTCGCGTGAAACCTTGCGTGCGGCCCATATTAGGCAATTACAACATAACTATATGGGTAACATAAGAACTCATTTTTCCGTGGACGACTCCTTTAATTCGCTGCCTGCTGTGTAATTCTGTCTGACCAAAAGATTAAGATAGAAAATGAACGAAAGCTGCTGTTTGGTCTTTCATTATTATATTCTAGGAGCAGATTATAACTTATAACTCAGGTGAATGCAAGAGAGATTAGCGACATGAAGGGCAATCAAGACAGTAATGAGAATAATCACAAAGAAGTACAAAGAAGCACCCGATGAGTCACATTCCGTGACATTGGTTCAGACGTGCAGAAATAAACTCCTCCTTCCGTAAAAACATCGGGCAAGTTCATCACCAAATGTTTCCAAATCAGATCTTCTTCTGTTTCATCTACATTTATAAGGAAAGGGAGGCGTAGGAGGATTTTTGAGAAGGCGTATAAACACCATTTTTCGTAATGTTTGCTAAATTTTTCATTTTCGCCAAACATGGCGTGTGAGGTTTGATGCCCATACCACGCAATTGCTCACAGCGATAAAGTTTCATCGAATTTTATAAAAAATCCTTTTGCTTGCTGTCTTACTATCATTCGCAAGGCTTGCAGTCAGCACCTCTGTCCTGTTCGTCTAGATGAGATATACGCCCAGAGTGTGATTCTGCGCAGGTCAAGTCTGGTGTTGGGGAAAATTTCTAGGAAACGGGATCTCTTCTGTACCGGTCGACTGGTCACTGGACCCCCGGTTCTGAGACCACATATGAGACAACACTCCTGAACTCAAGGTCTACCTAAAAAGAGGTCGCTAATCGGATCGATAATCAGAGCCACTGCAGCATCTACTGAGTATATTAACGACTAATGACTGTTTCCTTACAATTCGCCTTATTGATCCAAAAATTTCTCAAAAGGGAATGGTCGTCGAGGAATACTCGAAGAAAATCTAACACCCGACCCTTCACTTTTCAACGCAAAACCCCAAATACGACCTTCCTCCCCATGGACTCCTCGACGCATGCCTGACTGTGGTTCTGCGCCTGTGTATGCGCGGGTATGCAATCTGTGAATTAACGCTTATATAGTACATTCGTGAGCTCGTATTTATGGTTCGCGTGTTATAGGTGGGCCAATCTGACAAGCAGGGTCGTGTATGCTGAGCGGTATGGGTTGGATGGGGGTCGATAGGTCGAATTTCCGCGCGACGCCCGCGGCGAACGGCGCGGCGAGTGCGAGTCGTTTGGAATTCCGCTCAAGACGCAATAGGCTGGTACCGTAAGGCCTTCAATGACTGCACCTATTTTCAGCGTGGGCGACTATTTGCTTTTGTTCTTATGCTTTCTGAGAGAACTGAAATATAAAAGGTAATTTAAATGTTATTCTCCCTCATTCAGCAGTGAGTGATCCATAGAAGGTCCTTCAGGAGCATTAAAAGTTGACGGAACCTATCAAGATAACACTACAATCAGTAACACCTCATCTGCGACAGAAGCAGTCATAACCATGCCCTTATTAGCTCTGAAGGACGATGGGGAGCTCATATTGCAGTCTCAGGGAATTCTGATTCATAACATACTGCTAAAAATAGGTGCAATCTTCAAAGGCTCCTCACGGTACCAGCCCATTACGTCTTGAGCGGAACTCCAACCGACTCGTACTGACGGAGCTGCGAGTGCGACGCCTCAAGCGGAAATTCGACCTATCGACCCCCACCCGTATGGGTTAGTCGAAACTTTGACAACATGTAGATGTACATGTACAGAACATGTAGATAAGCATGTACGACAGAGCGAGGGCATAGTGTATGCATATGTGTTTTCATGTGTTTTTGTTTTGCGTACAATGTTTATGCAGGTGTAATTCTGAGCCTGTGCAGTGCCCTGTGACGGAAAGATGCGAAAGAAAATTTGAAAAAAAAACTGCCTCCATAACCCGCATACCAGTTATGTAGAAAAAATCTTCAAAAAAATATAGAAAAAATTCTCGAAAGAATATTACACGTACTCGTTTCTCGCCTGTCCTGCTGGCAGCACCTTCTTTGAAACCATCTACATATCCTTGTTTGAAGTCGTCTTGTCCAGGGTATTGTTCATCCAGACGAGAGATCAATGACGGTGTGACACGATCGCCAAAGATTCCGGAATTTCCATCCTGCAACTCAAAACGATTTTGCGGTCACCTTCAGTGAGAATCAGAGCTTCTTCACTGGGCAAGTCTGTGACAGTCCTGAAGGATCAAGAGCAATTAGGCGTCTACCTCCGCTCATTACAGATCTATTGGCCAAGTCGAGGTTAATCATATCTTATGCTAAGCCTACAAGGAGCTTTATAAATGATGGCCATCGACATCGATCAGTCGCCTGGCATCGCAAAAACAAATCTCTTACCTTCCAAGAACTTATGAAATTGGTGCACCGAAATAACTGGCTAATGTGCGGATGAAGATGGTCATAAACCACTTCTGGGGGATGGAAAAGGGGATTCAGGTGGAGGTCTGAAGCGTCTGCACTATTGATCTGATCCCTCGGGTACTCTAGAACTGTCAGAGCGGTCTATGGTTACAATAAGGAAGGATAAGTTCAGTATGTCAGGATGGTATACCGTAATTGGTACGATGAGTTTCGCAGCCAATAACAGACAACAAGTGAATGTATTGCTGCCGGATATTCACATACTATGACTGAAAACATGTGGAAGGGTGTAGTCTGTTTTCAATCGAAATTTCACACACCGAATCCACTTCAGTGCCATTTGTGTGACATGACTAGCAACATGTTTCGCTATGATATGCCATCCTGACATCCTGCATTTATAATGCTGGCAGACTCTGTTCTAGAGCATAAATCAGCAATTTTCTTAAAGGTTGGATGACGTGGCAATGGTTCTCCGGATGCAAATCCGCTTAAAGAAGGAGTTCTTGACGCAGCAGACTTTTAATCTATTAATAAACTCCCGTTTGGTCCAGAGATAGAAGAACAATTCCAAGGCAATGTTATCAAAGGGATAAAGCAGTAATTCAATTATTCCCTAATGAAGAACAGTACAATTTCATCTAACGTGATGAATGATGAAGCTGTTCAGTTGAAGCTCAAAACTCTTTCATTAATGACCGTTACACTACCGGAACCCTTTCTAACATTAATATATATTTTAAAGTCAATGCTGGGCTTTCGAATGTAATTCAGAACTTCAAAGACAAAAAAAAATTCAAAGAAGGAAAATGTAAATTAAGTTGCATGAAGTATTGACGTCGAACTCATCAAAAACGCCCTTTCCAAGGTCATTTGTACTTCTGCAAATGTGCAAAAAGTGGTGAAAGTGGATAGAGCTGGGTTCCGAAATAATTCTAAGGTGACAGGGGCTGTACCATGGTCAGATATCGCGCAGAGAAAATCGGTGCTACTGGTTACGGTTCTATCCTGAAGGAACTGGTGCACAATCACGACTCAAATAGCCGACTTTGAGTAGGGAGAGAGGAACCTAAGAATTCCGAAGTATTCGGAAACATCTACCACAGTGCCTTTGGCTTCCGAACAGGACCTCCTAGCAGTGTGCAGCTCACTACGACTCTCACTATAGAGCTACTCCCTCAGCTTGACGCGACAAGTTTGGGATGTGTCGCGAGCGCTCAACTACTAAGGGTCGTTAGCCGGGGTGGTGCAACCCGCCTTCATTTTGTTGACAGACGGAATCGGTATTGAAAAACCCCATCGGTTTTACAAATTCCCGTTAGATTTTTCAGAATTCCTCATCCGAATTGGCCAGGAAACATGTTGTCTTTGGCTAGGACTATTGTGGACTTCTTCCTATTGCGGGTTCCTGCCGGTTGAAGCCTAGTCGCGTTTCATTGCAAGTGTCAATCAGCACATACTCTTCCAAAGGTACCGTGGATAAAATGGTAATGGACAGCAATTAACGTCAATCAACTTAAGATTTATAACAGTTTGCGTTCTATTAGAAAAGAATCCGAGAAGACTGAGATCAGTTGAGATCATGGCACTATTGACAAAGTTATAAGTTCAGGATGGCAGGTTGTAGGTTGTACACGTCTCCATCAAAACTAGGTGTGGAATAAAATGCAAACAAACTCTGTAAATACACGTAATGTGTCCGAATATACGCCCAATATTTTCCAAAATGAACTGTACCGATTTATCATAAGACCCCCCAGAAATTTTCTCTGATATTTCTTCGTTTTTAGGTTAAAAGCTCACAAAATCAAAAATGAATACAGTCATAATCTTTCATCATTCAAAGTTTAACGCTTTCAAAGACCAACAAAATATTTCATTTGAAATCTATGAATCTATGATTTTAATTTACAGCTTAAATCGCCTTTTTGATGTTATCAGAGTTTTTTTTTACTTTCTCTTGTCTTGTGATCATACTGTAATATACGTATTTGCGCAATTTCTCAATCTGTGGGATCACTTTCGTTGCGGGTCAGGCGCACGTATGTAATAGGTGATCAGTGAGCAAGGGCTGATTATCATTTGACCCTGAATTCGTACCAACAAGTGATTAGGGATACATCTTAACCAGCTCATTTATATCATAGATCCAGATCACAAGGACACATAATACTTCAACCGGGGAATGATATAAAAACACACCTTATAACCCTGCATGAAGCCAGTCGAATAGCCACCACCGGTTCCGCGTTGCGCTAAATTGTGCATCGATGTCGACATACCGGTCATTCCAGCATCCCTGAATCGAATGTTGAGCCATCTTGATGCAAAAGTGGAATTTTCAAGAATTACTTGAGGCCTTTCACATAGCCTTCATGGAATCGATCATCTCTAGCACCATAATCATCGTCCATTCGTCGTCTGGCTGCAGTGGCTGAACCGAGCTTATTGGCATCCCTGTAGCCTTTCATGTAACCATCTTCGAAATCACCACGAGCTTAAATAAATGAGTTTCAGGTAATGTAAATTCATTTGAAAAAATGGTCGCTGAAGTATTTTTTTCCAAATGCGTCCGACGTAGCTCGGTGGCGCGATGTCTCTATTCTGACTTACAAGGCTTACGCGATAGAATCTCGCTTTTTTTCATGTATAGATACTTTCAAATGTTACAACAACATCAAGTAAATATAAAAGGCATGGCTCATCCCAAAGATAGGAATCAGCTCCAGGAAATGAAGTCACTGAGTTAAAACAAATACTTTTCTTAGCAGCAGATCTGGGATGCAAACAAATACAGGCTTTCTTGGAGCTGTGATAGTTCTTATCGGGTGATGATCTTCTTGAGTTATAAGGTATTGAAACATTCCTTTGTTTTCCGAGTCTATCCATTTAAATGGTATCATGGGAAAACATTATTCCAAAAATACCTTGCATTATGCTCCTTTCTACGCATTTGAATTCCTTATCAACTGCGGCCAAATTATCACTCTGATAAGGTTAATTCCATGGTTGAAAAAATCGTAAAAAGTCATAGTGCTGAATGGAGCCAAGCTCATTAGATGAGGATCAAGGTCCCAATAAAGCCGCGTTCATACTTTGCGCCGGCATGTCGTGCCTGCGTTCACATGCAGCGAGGCAGTGTGGCACCGGTAAGGTACAAAGACGTCGCAGGCAACGTGACATGGTGGCAGCGGCGGAGACGTTAGAGACACGCAGACACGCCCTGCCGCCGGCACCGCAAAGTATGGACGCGGCCTAAACTCATCAAGAAAACCAAAGTTTCTACTATGACTATGTGAGTTGAGCACTCCGCCCACATGCACCAATGTCAGCTCTGCCTTTAACGCGCTAGAAATAACGTTCGATGCAGCTACAGAGACTTGCACGGCCACAAACTTGTACATATTCATCTTCGGTCCCGTTTTCCGTCAAATGCTTGCTTGTCTTTTGTCAGTTATCCACTATTTATGCAAGCGCTGATAAACACCCCCCCCCCCCCAACAAATGCAAGAAAAGAGCAGTGCGTCCCAATGCTGGAAAACGTTTGAAGTTCTCTTCACACACAAAAAAAGATACGAAACCGACTTGAATCAGCGAAATCTACGATTTCACAGCCCATATGACTAGCGTGGGTACTTGAGTGTTTACAAAAAAGTAAACAAGTGCATTAAGACTTTCTGAAAGGAAAATGAAGTGCTGTTTTTGCGTATTCCCTCTTAATGCGGTTCCGCCTAGGAATGTGTTTAGTCTATACTATTAGTATTCCCGTTAAAGACATGTCTAAAGTAACAAAATGAATAATAAAAACGCCGTTTTCAACTTCTTTTGAATATATTTTCAAGTTTTCCAAATTTTAGAAATGGTTAAAAATGGGATCCCTAAAATCTGAGAGGACGTCATGTCATGTTTTTTCTCATCAATAGCCATAAACACATAAGAGAATGGTTTGCTCTATGTGCATAAGGGGGGGGGGGACATTTTAAGTTGGTGCATCCAGATCCACATTCCAGAATAATCAAAACAAGCCATAAAGATGGGGGCACTGCGAGTAAATAATTGTAAACAGAAGTGTGGTTTCTATTCAGGTCTAGGACGGGACGGCATAGTGTCAAGTTCAGGTCGTGAAGTTCTCAGAGGGTCGCATTTTGGATTGGAAATTAGAGGTCATCGTATATTGAAAATTCCGCGACGATTGAGTAGTTTTTGGAGTAAAAAGGTGCCCCCCTCCCCCTCCCAAAAGGTCATCGATCGATCACCATATTTAGTACTAGGTGATGGCAAAATTATGAATGAACCGGCTGGCGACATTTTTTTAAGTGGTCATACTGAGCATAGATGTACAGGAGTGTAGGAAGAGAATAGTAGATTTCAGCATAGCAACAGGTAGCGTCGTCAGCTTTAAAGGAAGTGGGTCGTATCTTGGAAAGTTTTCCTCGGTGCTAGATTTGACCCTGCTCGAAGGACCTCCGGTCTTCTACACCCTTTCCTTAAACCGCAAAGCACCTAGCGAAGTGAGACCGTTGCCAGATGAAATTAAATCGGCCGCATAGGGCATTCATCACACATCAGAGTGTGAACGCATTGATCCGGGGGCCATTGAATTGATCAAGCTAAGACTAAGTGGTCAGCGTTGAACGATTTCGTTTTTGAGTTGCACCACACTACCCACATTCATTATGGGGCATGCTCAGCCCGGTACGGATTTTTAGGATCAGTCGGATTCCCACTTTGTTCGATATTTTTGTTGTCCCGTATTGATCTGCTGGGAGTTAATCGATATGGGGAAAGAGTGCTGTTGAGCCTGGCAGAGATTTCCACGATTGCCCTCGACATCCTCGCGCCGTGCATCAGGTTAGGCCAATGAACTGGTCTGAAGTGATGAAAAAACGAAGTAAAAAGTGATGAATATGTCCTTTCCCAAATCAACCTTTCCATAGATCAATGATCGGTCGTTCCTTGTCATTTTTCACTGGCCATAGGTGATTTTTTGATGAGTTTATTGGAATCTTGATCCTCATCTAATGCGCTTGGCCTCACTCAGCGCTATGACTTCTTGCGGTTTTTTTTGATAATGAAATTAACGTTATCAAAGTGATAATTATAGATCGCAGTTGATAAGGGAGTAAACCCTAAACCGGTAGTGATGCGGCGGCCGGAACCATTTATAAACCACCATCACCACAGCCACTTTGCTATGAAGGACGCCGAGTGTCTGCAGATTACGATAACTGATCGTTGTTTATCGCATAAGCAAAGGTTGTAAATAAACGATAACATTTATGAGCATTTTTTGGACGCTTGAAGAACGAGCAATCAATCATCCCTTGGATTTTATCTGCTAGTGAATTTCTCGACCCAACTGTCAACAGCCGGTTGTTTATCTTTAGGAATCGAAGAACCGATCAATTGTCTCTGTGATCGAGAAGGAGATTTTGGCGGTCGTCGTGGTGGTAGTGGGAGGCAGGGCGCTCAAATTCCGGTTTATTCGCCGTTTTCGAGACTAACAAATATGCGGCCTTCTTATGCAACTATCAGGCGGCCACGCCCATGTCAAGGCCTTTTCAGTGTGATGAATTTACAACGCCACGGCACCGCAACGATCACTCCCCATACGGTGGCCCCTTGGGCAAAACCTTGGGAATACACACTCACATCGGCCGTCAACGGTACCTCGCACTTTATCGAGGCGTGACTCGAGAGCTCGTAGATTCTGCTCCATACCAGCCTTGTCCTGAAACAGGCCATAATCAAAACACCGTGGGGGTAAGACCCCACCGTGGGTGGGGACCTTATTTACCTCTTCGAGGAGAGGTACGTGCTGACCGTTTGTGACCATTCTTCTGTGCTCCTTTCTTGTTCGATAGCGTCTGAATCATCGAAATTAGCAGACAAAAGGGATGATTTTTGAAGAGAGGGTTTATTTGAGGGATTATTGGAGAATCATGCCTTTAAAGGTACTTATTTAAATTATATAATTTAGTAAAGGAATGGAATAAGGTAGGTATATAGTATGGGTAAAAGTAAGGTTAATTAATGTTGAAAAGAGTTAGATCGCACCCCTGAAGGCACCATAGAAGGCAACAGCAGAGTAGAATTAATAGTAACAGTAGCAGGAGCAGTAGAAGTAGCCACCACCATGGCCAGCCGGCTGCTAGGTATGGAGAGGCTGAAAGTTGGTTTATTTTTGGTTGGTTCACGCCATGCATCGCGTCATGCACATGCGGCCACGCACGCAGCATGCGAACTCACTGAGAAAAGCAACAAATCCAGATAAGACATGGCAGCAGGACTGCTATGGCGAATAGTGCTGGCAGTATCCACCACCATGGCACTCGGGACCACCAACTGCGTACGTCTGCGCGAGGGTGCACAGATTAGGCGCGCGACGTGTAACGTACGTTCAACATATCAGTAAATACATACATAACGCGAGACTCACCGTCAGGCAACCAGGCCATTCGTGACTGTCGCGCTCGTGGCAGCGACGGTAGTGGTGGTCACGTCTGCGTCTCCGCCGACCACCACGCCCCGAGCTCACTGCCTCCCCTCCAACAAACCCCCTTATCATCGTCCCATTCTCTCATTGCGGTCGCTTCGGTTCAGTTCGGTTCACGTGGGACGTCGTCGGCGGCGTAAACGCCCCGTGATGATAGCACAAACACTTCTTCGTGTTTTCTGCACCCCACCCCCTTCTCTACCCACCACCGACACCATTATAAGAACTCATCGGCTCACCTCGACTTCGTCCCACAAGTGGTACTCCGGTCATGTTCCATACGGTGTACACTTCGTAGTTGTACTTTTTGCCCTTCACGAGCGGATAGTTCAGATAGCCACCAATTACGGTTCCATCACCGATTCGCACCTGCAAGAATCAGCGTTTGGAAAGATCACAGCGTGGGGGGGGGGGGGGACACGAATAGTGCAATCTCACCTTCTTCGGTTCAGTCAGAGTGTTGATATCGTATGATGCAGCTACATAATAGGGGATTTTCAGCTTGTTTGCTGTCACCTGAAGAAGTTACTTTTTAGTTATCCTTCAGGATTGGTATTACAGGAATCGTCCACGGGAGTTCCATGATTCTTATTGTTTTCGAAATCACCCTACTATTAGGTTGTCCCGAAAGTTCCGGAACACCTCGACCTCTTTCTTTCAAATTTATTTCTTTACAACATAAAGCTCTTTACAACGTCCTTCTTTTGCAGAATGTTATATATCATTCGGAAGAGAATTTTCTACTCTACAGAACGACATGTCTTGTTGACTGAAATGTGTTTATGTTGTGAAGAAATAAATTTGAAAAGTCGGGACAACCTCATAGATAAGGTACAGGTGTAGAAATACGAAAAGAACAGAAATCTCCTGTTAAAAGGTAGAAATCAACAAACTGAATAGAGAGCAATTCTTTTGAATTCCTTCCGAGCAACACTTGAACAGCTGTCGGCTGGCAGAGTGCAATTCGAGTTTTCCCGCCCAGTGTTGATTTGCTTCTCACTCCGCGTCCCTGACTACGTGACTAACGCCCTGAAGATCTCGCGGCCGTGCCGAACCGGACGCCACACCCCATGGGCCGCTACTTTGAGGAGCTCTATCTCAGTTAGGTTCGTATTTTTTTCACGTGAAACTTTGCATGCGGTCCTTGGAGCAAATACAACATAAATATATGGGTAACACAACAACTCAAATTTCCGTGAACGATTCCTCTAGCTATGGTTCACTTATTACCTTATCGGTGAGCTCGGTCCAATTGGATTCGCCAGGCGGATCGCGTTCGTCCACGACGACATAGTACCGCCTAAAAATGTACGAGTATTCACACGGGAATTCCTTTTGAAACTATTTCCCACGGTTATTTCTTCCACATTGAATCCATATTCTTATGATGGCGTTGGCAGCGAGCACGGTACGTTTTTTCTGATGATTCAAGGTGTTCACGTTCAAGTGAAAACGCCACACAAACTGGTTTTATCTCCACACACACACACCCACATAGCACGCAGACACACACATACAAACACCCCACGCCCAATAACTGGCCACGATTACCTCCCATGAGCAATGTAACCTTCGTCGAGGGCCTCGAGAACTCAGGAATCAAAGGGAACTCACGTGACACCTTTCTCTGTGGCTGCAGGACTCACGTCCACTTCCCACCACGAGCCGGGACTTCCGATATTTTCGACCATGTACGGCGGTGGCACAATGCAACAGCTTCGACGAATCTGAGAAGACATCACAGTAGAGAGTGGGGGAGGGGGTCGAGAAAGGACTGCAAAAGTAGAACCTTCCGAACGTACCTCAGCCGTTTCACCGGTGATAACCTTTTTCGGCGCTGATCTCCAGTGATTCCATTCACCGTCGACCTTGGCTCGAACCTGCAAGATAACCGTCGCATTCAGAACACATCTAAGCGTCGCGGGAAATGGCCGCTTTTATACGACCCCCACTCAGCGAAGACCCGAATACGATACCCCTCTTCAACATCTACATAACCTCTTCATCATTAGTAACTGCTGCTGATTGTTTAGTATCACTAAGTATTTTATAATACTACATTAATTATCGTATTTATCACTCAAATTCAATCATAGTTTCTTACGTAATGGGTCAGCTGACGACACGTTCCGCTTAATGTAGCCTGGGACCTTGACTGACCTCTGGTATTACTATCTCCCATCCAGCCCGTCAAATACGACTCACTTGCCGAGGAATCCTCGAGTCCCGTTGCACCCTGACTGCGTTTTTTTTCAAGGGTCTTTATATCCCAGAAAGTACAAGTACAATACCGCTCGCGTCGCGTGAGTAATTTTCGCCTTGCGACGGTTTGTTCGCGAACAAACCGTCGCACAACAAGGCGAAAATTACTCACGCGACGCGAGCGGTATTGTACACATATCAGTTGGAGATGAACTTCAAATTTCATTTGCTTGGTGGATGAACCGCGAAAGCAGTTAATCAATTTCCAGCAATAAATGTGCTTGCACTAGGAGGTGAAAAAGTGGTATTTATCAAAACTGAGGATGCGCCATGCACTCGACCACCAGCAGAAATGACATATGTCTGCGAAGCTCGTGCAATATCTTGAGGAACCTTGTTATATTCAGTGGTTGAGAGACCCTAGCAGATTCCTCGGCTGCGATTTTCCGAAACAGCGCTGCTAACCTCGGCTGCGATTTTCCGAAACAGCGCTGCTAACATGCTTATTTGATCATTTGATCAGGGGACATCCGCCCCCATGTAAAATACAGCCAGATCCCACCAAACGTTTTCCTATTCTTTTTATTTATGAATCATCGATACGTAAGGCAGTGTTCATATTCACGATTCAGGCGATCACGCGATCGCGTAAAGCACGCGATCGCGTGATCGCCTGAATCGTGAACTATGAACACTGCCTAAGCGAGCATTCCACGCTTCCTAGGATGAAGGGGGGGGGTGGCTTCATCGCCACTGGCAGGAACACATAGGGGGAGGGGCGTTATGACCACGCCCCGCGGCGTGCTACGGTACGCAGCTAAAACACTTCTAATCTCTCAACGCCCCTTAAAAATGACGATCAAATAACCGCTCTCTTCGTAGTCGGCCTGGACGGGAATCCTTGAGTTGAGTGAGAAACGTGGACTATGGTCTTGAATGTGACTGATTGTGAGTGGGCTGTTAACTGTAACTAACCCCGAGACAACCTCTCCCTTCACCTAGATCCTATGATCGTCGGACCTAGGTCACATATTACCGATCAACCTGTTTTGAAAAGAAATTGCTTTCGTCCACCAAAAAATCGTGGTCTCAATCCTACATATATTCAATCAGAACTGTAGTTAGCGATTTTTTTCGAATTTTCCGACCCGAAGTTCGAGGATCCCCTAAGGATTCCACGACTCATTGGTTATGGACCCTAGAATACTGTACTATGGCGTGGCTGCACCGTTTGCAATGATCACTTTTTGGAAGAACAAACCTGGAAGATGTAATCGCTGGGATTATGAGGTAGGTTGAAGACCAAATAGCACAGACGGCCGCATCCATCCTAAACCATATCGATTAGTGCTGCGCTCTACATAGAATATTCTGAAAAGGGCCACTTACTTTGGGACAGAGGAGTTCCTTGCTCTCCCTGGCTTCTTCTTCGATCCATCCAGCTTCGCTATCCTTCATTCGAAGATAACGAACCTAAACATTCACGATACAGCTTCAAGAACCCGAACAGGAGACAGTCACTGCTTCTTACCTGATAATGAGTGGCCATGTCCAATTCAACAGGTTCCCAGCTCATCGAGACAGCAAAGTTGGTTTTATCGCATTGTTTGAGGTTCTTGACAAGGAACCATCCGGGTGGCAGCGTGGCATAAGCTCCCCAAGCGATCTATTAGAGCAGCTTAGAAGAAACTTCCAGAAATCAAATTTCCAGGAATTTTCACCTCAGAGTGATCTTTGGGTTTGAGCGTGACATTGTACACGGTGCTTGGATGAAGTCCACGGATAACGTAGTCGGACTCCCAGGACTCCACGTCGAACGTCTTCACCTGGTTGAGGCGCACGTGTGGGTAAACGGAATGCAGCGATCGAGCCGTCAGCTGTAAATCGGCTGTTAAGGTCAAGGTAAGAGTTATCGTTTCATTTCTTTAAATCCCATGAATTTTCAGATTTTTGGCTCGCGTTTGGGATTCACGATACAGCGGGTTCAATTCTGGGTGAACCAATCGATACGTCCAAAATTGATCCGAAAACATTACGAAATCGCCAATTCCAGGCACCACCAGGGCCAGGATCAGGCCTGGTGCCGACTAAATTTTATGCGCCCCCCCCTCACCCCTTGTCCATACTTCTCTCCGAAGCTTTTTGCTTCTATAGGGAGGATGTCACCCCAAAAATTCCAAAAAGTCGTTAGGCATAGCTCCTTTTCCTAGAACTGAACAGGACTATCGATTGACGACCTTTTTCCTAGAGACCACTTCATCGATCCAAGTTGCTCAAACGGAGTGGTCGTCGACCCAGCAATACTCGAAAAAATTTGAAAGTACGATCCCTGCACTGAGAACTCCCCGACCCATCCTCGAGCCTGAGCTCCATCCCTTTTCTAGAATTTTTTTTTTTCGAATGAATTTGATGTGTATAACTCACGGTGTAACCACTGTGACTGCGTCCCCATACAGGCTCCCATTCCACATGCAATGTTGTGGGCGACCTTCAAAAAATGTAAATAGAAAGGTAAATACCACAGTGAACAGCAGAACTCTGTGCACACATACCTGTTCACAAGACGAATGATGTGAGGTTGGCCAGGTGCCAGCGTACTGTAAGTTCCCCATAGGACATGACCATAGCCAGAGCTGGTGCCTGCTTGTACCGTAATATTGTAGATGGTTTCAGGCATCAAACCCTCGAATTTGATCGAGTTTCCTGGTACAGGGACTGTGTAATTCTTCTTCGGGCCCGTTACTCCAGTGCGAGGATCAAATGGTGCAATAGTGACTCTAAATGGCGTTAGGCTGTGTATTTTTACGTCCAGGGCAGTTTACCGAGGAGGTACCTGTAGTGAGTGAGCAGTTCTCTTTGTTCAGGTTCGAAAATCTCTGGAGGAACCCAGTCCACGTGCAACATGGTGTCAGACTTCTCAATTAGGTGGAGGTCGGTGGGAGCTGGTAGCCAACTAAGCAGACCTTCAGCTGAAAATCGAAGGGTTTAATGGATGAAGACTCAGAAATCAGTGAGGAAGGATTCATACCAAAGTCCGTGGTGGCGAATACCGACGAAATAAACCAGAGTTTATTGCCGCCTGATAGACCTTGCACGGTAACATTGTACTGCGTGACAGCGTCCAGTTGTCTAGAATACAGAAATATAGTTCAATGAATAGCTTAGGCTCGGTTTAACTACCAAGGGCATCTAGGTCAAGGTGGTAGAGACAGGGTGGGGGTCGATTGGTCGAATTTTCGCGCGGCCGTCCGCGGCGTGTGCGAGTTATTTGTAGTTTTATCCGTTGAAACAGCAACATTCACAACATATAAGAACTATCAAAGCTTCCAACCTGCAATCTTTGAAGGTCTTCCACGATACCAACCCACCGCATATTGAGCGGAATTCCAACCGACTCAGCAAGTTGTACTGACGGCGCCGCGAGTGCGATACCGCGAAGCGAATTCGACCAATCGACCCCTCCCGTAGAGAGACGTCTCAGAATCGCCAGAAAAAAACATAGTGGTGCATTCATACTCAGCAACACGATCGTGCGGCGTGGCCTTGGCGATCAATATTTGGCGGGTTGAAGCGTATCAGCGCAAAAGCCCGCATATTGATCGCGGAGCGTGCGTCGCAAGCACATTGCGGTAGTTGGCGAATAATCGCGGCGAACATGTGAACGTGTCCCATCTGTGTCAGCGAGGATGTCAATACTATATTGATCGCGCGGTCTGCGCTGCAGATGCGTTACAGCGATCGCGAAAGTAGCGATCACGTCGCCCAGTATAAATGCACGTGAAGGCCAGCAAATATACCTGAAATGATAATCGGTCTGCGATCCAGGCGTTGTGTACTCTTTTGGACTCTGGTCCAGCTCACTGGCGACCGAGATGTACAGCTAAAAGATCGAACTTCGAGAATCTATGTACCTGCACCGCCTTTATACTTAATTCATTTCGAAGAGATATGAGGCACAATGAATTAGTATGGACCTGATAGGTATCGATTTTCTCGCCGATGACCGCCGGTGGAATCCATTTCACTCTGAGATTGTCGTGACCGGCGGAAAGCAGCTTCAAGCTACCTCCAAGAAGTTCTTTGTCATCTTTTCTGGTGGTGGAAAAGTAGTCACTAGACCATTCTCCCCATGTTCCAGATGCGGATTGACCCTTAAAAAGCCCCAATTTCGAAACAATGGTGTGAGACCCTCTAACAGACATACCTGCACAGCAAATCGGTAAGTAGTAGCAGGTTGGAGTTTCTTCACAGTGGTACATAAATTGGCTCCAGTGATGATTGGGCTTTTGTAGCCCGAACATGATAGCTCATCTCCAGACAGCTCGATCTCCGTTGGATTTGAATCGTCAGCCCTATAACTGAAGGATAAAGGTCCTGTTTGGTCAGTTGCCTATGGGGGTCTTACCGAGGACTGTATCGTATCCTGTATGCGGTTACAACCGCCTTTTCAGGATAGGGTGGCAACCATGTGAGTTGAATTGCGTTACTCTTCGTTTGCACAGCTGTGAGTTCTCGTGGAGCGCCGAGCTCTGAGCCAGTGGTTCGGATTTCCAGTGGGTCAGACCAAGGTCCTGGCCCTTCGGAAGTGTAGGCTCGGACCTACAAAAAAAAAACATGAGCATATTGAAATGAGTGGGAAAGATGCGTTTATACTCAGCGACGTGATAGCGACTGCCCAAGCAGCACAATCAATATGCTTGCGTGTTTGAGCATGCCAACATATTGATCGCAAAAGCTGCGTTGCGGCAACCGCCATCGCTGAGTATGAATGTAGGGTCAATGAAACAAGTCGAACCTTCATTCGATAGAGCGATCCGGGTTGGAGTTGATCAATGACGGCGTTGGTACGAGGAGTGACACCCTCGCGAGTGCCTTCGTTCCATTCATCCATTCCGACCAATTCGAACTCGTACTGGGAGACATTACCGTTCTGATGTACACATTCAGGAGCATCCCATTTGAAGCCTAAGTACATAAGGGGGCAATTAAAGAGGTACCGTCATGGGATCTAGCAGTATGGCCTACCGAGTTCAGTGTCTTTCCTAATGGTGGACTGCAGATTCATTGGTGGTCCTGTAGGCACGTCATTTTGTGTCTTGAACGTCCGCACAGTTTTTGGCGCGACGATTGACGAATGAAGAGATGGAGGACGACGAGGAGTCACCGTCACCTAAACAGATCATTTCCACAATCAAACAAGAGATGGAGAAGTCTCGAATTTCACCTCATAAACGCTTCCCGGAGCAAGTTCTTCCAGTGGGACTTGCTTTTCTTGAATGTTCAATTTGGTGATCGGTTCTTGAGATCCAGTAGCGGCTTCGTTACATCCACCGAGTTGTTTCAAGCGGTACGAAATATCCACTCCATAGTTCCACTTCTGGTCCTATAACAAAAAACTCTGTCAGGATTTTCCAAACCTTAAAGCTGCGTTTATACTTGGCGAGCAATCGCAGCGATAGCTGTCGCTGCAACGCAAGCCACCGAAACACTACACTCGACGCTGGCCAGCCGGCGCTTGAAAACGCTGCCATGACTAATGTAGTTGCCAGTAGCTGGGCAACGGCTGGCTAGCACTATGTGTAGTGATTGGAAGCCGTGCGCTGCGTATGCGTTGCGGCAATCGCGATCGCGGAGCATGAATGCATCCTAACTCCCACAAAACAACATACCTTATCAGCAAGATCCCATGTGACGAGGGCTTCCCGTGGTCCTGTGGGTTCCACGGTAACAAAAAGCTCTCCAGGCAAGGATTGTGTGGTAAGCGTTGCTTTGTCACTCCATTTACTCGTCTGTGGTTTCCCTCCATCTTCAACAGTCTGCGTACGCATTTTCACTTCCCATCGGGTACCAGGCATTGTAGGGACTACAAGTTCAGAAGGAGCATCCACAGGCACCTAAAAGATATGCATTACTATCTTTCCATTGACAGGAGATCAATAGGTCCAAAAAAACTTACCGTCCATTGACCCCGCGAGGTCGTATTCACGTAGTCAATCACGAATTCGACGTCATCACATCGCCATGTGTCCTCTGATGGTGGCGTCCAAGTGATCTGCAAATTCACAAATGAGTTGAAAGCGGGTATTGTACAGTCCATTTCGGAGCGCCTGATAGGGCGTGGCCTACGGACCTGGATGAAAGTGTATCAAACTCTTTCACCCCGCCAACCACGCTCACTCCCGCCACTCACCTAAGTCCGTAGGCCACGCCCATCAGGCGCTCCGGAATGAAATGTACATTTTAAAGCAACTGCGACATTGCACCAAAACCTAATCCCACGCAAAGGGTACTTCGGGCATTTCATTTCCACACACCATCACACCGATTCAGTGTTTTTAGTATAAAAAAGTAATATGTCAATTTCCGCGCCAAAAAATTAAGGGAAGAAGCTCCAGTGTCAGTGAACCGATTCTCATGTAGTGGAATTCCTTGCAGCATAATGGAGCTGTTTTACCCGTACCTCTTTATCCCCAGGCTTGTCGTGATATTACGTGTTTTTGGTGTAATGCGGTATAATTGCGCTACAGTTTACAGTCACCTTCCTAGTCACACAAAAATGGGAAGCATCCCGACTATCAAGCATTTTTTGTCGGGTGAAATGTGTAGATCATTGGGACCCACTTTCATGCTTTCAAAGTCGTCACTTTCAACCTTGACGTTGCTCGGCGGTTCTTCTGGTCGACCGCAACTGGTCATCGCTTTCGTTTCAGGACCAGGAGCACCTCGTTTATCGTTCTTACCCACAACCTAAAACACATTAGTTTCTTTCTAATATCTTTATCATCTGAGCAACTTTCAGCGAACCTTCAAACGGAAGAAATAATTTGTGGCGGGTTCCAGTTGTTTGACCATGACTTTGTAGTCCGTAGTGGTTCGACGGTGTTTGATCACTCCGTCATATTCGGCCCAATCGTCATCATCTTCAGATTTGTACTCCAGCACATATCCAACGACATGGGCGGCCTGAAAACGCAGTTTTAGGTATGAAGTTGTCAGTGGCGGATGGCAAGAAATCGAAAAATCACTCACTTGGTCTTGTGGAACACCCTCGAATCGAAGAGTGATAGACTCGGGTTTCGTGTCGATCACTTCAAGCTCCCGCTCCAAAACAGGAATCACTGAAAAAGCACATTGGTCTCAATGCTCTTACCAAACCAGTAAAACTTACTTTGTTGCTCGGTCCTAGCGCTCAATGGCTCTGACCACTCAGACCATGCGCCTCCCTCTGTATGGGCAGCGACCTGGAAATAGCAAGTGTCAGGTTCAGCAGTGACCATCTGGGTAGACCTGGTAAGACTTACCTGGATCTCGTAGTCTTGTTCAGGCTCGAGGTCATGCACACGGAAGCACAGTCGATCCCTCTTTGAAGCATCTGAGCATGTCAGGCGGCTTGCCTCCACTCGTACTTCTTTATAGTTCAGCTAAAAAAAGAAAATTAAAATTGTAGCAGAGAAATCGTTTTTTGCAGATCACCTACCTGTCCAGAAGGAGTATGTCTAATACGATAAAAGTCGATATTTCCATGAGGAGGTGTAGGAGCAGCAAACGAAATCTCGAGCGCATGTGGGAATGTACCCTCCTCTTGAAGATCAGATGGTGGCGGTGGAGCAGCAGGATGTGTCACGAAGCGTACCCATTCCGAAAATGGACCTTCTCCAACGGCATTCTGAGCACGAACTCGAATTCTGGAAAAAAGTCAAATTCAAATCCGTTCATAGAGGGTTTTCACAAGACTGCGTACCTGTATTCATTGTAGGGGATCAGATCGCTGAGTGTTAGCCTTTCAGATGGATGCTGGGCGGTGGAGTTCTCCCCCCAAGGGTCCATACTTTCCAGCTCGTACTCGTATCCAGTAATTTTGCCATTACGTAGCTCACAGTCAGGTTGGGACCATGTGACGTCCGCTCTGTTTGATGTGACCGATCCAACCCTGAAACGATGGAAAGTGAGGGACTGGAACCTAGGTAAAGGGTTACCCAATGGCACTTACCGAACGTTGTTAGGAGCCCCAGTAGGGGCGGCCTCTTCAGTGGTTACCGTGATGACTTTCGACTGTGGGCCAGCCATGGAGGTATGTGCAATCACATGAACTTCATAAGTGGAGTCAGGAAGAAGTCCATCCAATACCTAAAGGAATTCTCGAATAGTAGAGATAGGGTCTGTATTGGTGTCAGGGTAGGAACATACCTGAGTTTCGCTTCGAACATGTTTCTGAATAGGGGTCGAGGTTCTTGGACCACATTCACCCATGGATTTGAGGTTGTAGACAAGTGTATAACCGGTGATGACACCATTGGGATCAAGAGGGGGTCTCCAGGTGGCTTCAATCGACGTTGGTCCAATAGGGACACCAGTGATATCCCTCACTTGTCCAGGAGCACCTGAAAGCCACAAATGACGATTATCTCTGGAGGATGCCAGTCGATGAACTCACCCTCAGCAGTAGTGAGCTCGAGCTCATTACTCCAACCGGAAGCGCCGGCATCGTTCTCAGTGCGGATACGCACCTGCCACTTGGTATTCGACGGAGAATCGAAGATGTGTTCGATTGAAGAGCTGAAAAGGCAAACGGGTTGGTGGGAGAACCAGAAGAAAACGGAACATTCGGGTAAATACCTAGGTAAATCGATCTGGGTACGTGGTTGTGTTCCATTGATATACTCGAGCTTGTAACGAATATTCGAGCAAAGCCATGACCCCTTGACTGGAGCTTGCCAGCTGACCCGTACCTGAATAAGAACCGCGACATTTAGTTCCCAATAAAGGAACAGCAGTGGCACTGCACCTGAACGTTTGATGGAGAGGCTAGATTGACGTTCGTCGGTGGAGAAGTTGGTGGCGCACATCCAGTTCGGCCTTGAGCTTCCGGTGAAGCTCCACCTACACGTTGTTTGTGATCGACTACCTTAAACATTGGGGCTTTATCTAGGTACCAACGAGGATCAGAAGAAGGATATACCTTGATTCGGACGAAGTAAAGTGTGTCGGCGTCAAGACCCGTCAATTTCTTCAGATAAGACCTCTTCACAGCATCATGGTTGGTGATTCCGCCGATTTCTTGCCAAACTGGGGTGTCCGAGTTTCTAAAGAGGTTCTGATAAAAATGAGAAAAAATGAGGAAAGGAAAAGAAAATGTTCTGAAATCCCATTACCAACCTAATTTCAATGATGTATCCCTTCACTCTGTTCTGAGCATCCACCACTCCTGGCCACTGAACGTCAAGAGCAGAAGATCCATCTGGAGTCACCTGAAGAAGGAAGAAGCTCATCAAAATGTGTCTGGAAGAAGAACTACAAGCGTTCGACTGACCGTTGGAGCAGTGACGACGATGGGAATCGCGAAAGGATCAGTCGAATAGCGGGTCCAGATCTCCCGCCCAAAACCTCTCTTTGAACCGGCCGCAATCGAAACATTGTAGGACGTTTCAGGTTTCAGACCATCGAATAGGTAAGTCAACGTGGGATGGTCGACAAGATACGTCTTGCGCTGTAACCATCAAAATATCTTATTTTAAAAAGAAGAAATCGAGCGTGGTGCAAAGCAAAAGGAACCAGCGCGGCATCACGGCACCGCATCGGGCCCTTCTGCACCACGTCCGAAAAAAACTCCTCTGCTCAATTCACCTCTTCCTTGGGCTCATCTAGTGACACGATAGAGACCTTATACTGTGTGATATGACCCTTAGGGTCAACTGGTGGTACCCATTTGATATGAAGCGAATGATCGGTCTTCTCAATAAGATGTATAGCTCGTGGAGTGTCTGGGAGGATTTGAAGGGTATTGGCAATCACCAGCGATGACCAAGGTCCATAGCTTCCTGAAAAAAAGGTTATCATGAACCAGAAATCCTTTAAATACGAATAACCACAGCACCTCCTTCAATTAGAGTGGCAACCTGTACTTTGTACTGATTACCAGGCTCAAGTCCAGTCACATTGTAGCAGAAGCTGAAAACGAATTAAGTTTAGGGGGGGGGGACAAGAACGAGATTGAAAAATAGCGCTCACCGTGGGCTTTCTGAAGGGCACTGTAGCGCCTCATCCTTCACGCCATGTTGCTTCTCTTCCCATCGGTCTGTACCGAGCAGTTGATAACGGATTTTATAGGCATCATGTGGACCGTATGGAGGATAAGGAGGCAGCCATGAGACCTAAAATGCTATTAGACACATTGCTCCACAGATGGGGCCATTTAAAAGGGTTCTATACCATGAAGAAGTCGGTGCCTTCCTGAGCGACGACCAAATCTTGTGGTGGAAGCGGCGCGCTAGCTCTAGCGGTCATCACGTCGAGATTCTCAGTATTGGGACCTGAAAAGGGACTATTTTAAGGACCCATCTCCTGAAAAGGGTTTTTTTTAACCAACCTCCTCCAATACTATTGTAGGCTCTAACACGCATCACGTATTTCGTGTACGGTGTCAAGCCGTCAACAGTGATTCCCAAGTCTGAAGTGTTAGCAATTTGTCGCTCCAATTTCGCCCAGTCGTCCTGAAAATGTCAACAGATCGGATCCATCAAAAGGGGGGGGGGGGGACAGATAACTAATTCACTTACTTGTCCAAGGATTTCATATTCATAGTTGACAATATGCCCATGCCGTTGTGAGCAATCGACCGGTTCCCACTGGAATGAGAGGGATCGCTCGAGGGCATAGGTGAGCTCGAGGTTGAGTGGTGGTGACGAGGGTGGTTGCTGCTCTGTCGACACCTCTTTTGTCTCTTCAGGACCCAACTCCGTTGTTCGGGCTCTGACTCGAACCTGAATCGAGCTCAGTTTTGCTCAGCAGAACTTGATGGCATACTGTACTGTACTGTACCTCGTACAGCGAATACGGTAGCAGTCCTGTGATGGTGTAGTCAAGATCTTTGTGGTTGTAAACGGTAACGAAATCACGTGACACATCTCGAGGTTCTTCTTCGGGACAGGCGAGTCGATGTTTCAACCTAAATACAAAATATTAGTTTTATTGATCCTCTTAAGAGCTCAGAAAACGCTAGCTAGCTCAAACCTACCTATAGCTGATATCGTAACCGACGATAGTGCCCCTTTGAACAAGTGGAGCCAGCCACTGCACGTGGACCTCATTTGGCGAGAGTGCCTTGACCCTAAGGTCTCGGACAGAGCCTGGAGCTCCCTGACGGGTAGTCACAGTCTGTTCCGACGACCAACGACTGGAAAAAACACCGTTAAAATAAGTCCAATCGAGGCCAAGAAAGGGAGACCTCACCTGGATCCAACTTGATTGGTAGCCCTTAGCTTGATTACCCAACGTTGGTTGGGTTCCGCTGGGAAGGTGTATTCGGTCTGGTCACCTGGCACAGGCAGAATCTTTTCCGGCTCATTTCCAACACGATAGCTGATCTCGACATTCATTTGGTCACACATCCAAGTGTTCTTGGCTGGACGAGCCCATGAGACACGAACGTCATTGGTCGAAGGGGCATCTACTCGAATTCCCTGCAATGAGGAATCCTCGAGGCTGTTCCAAGTGTCTCGGACATAAGTGAAAAAATACCTGTGGCGGATTAGGAGGAGGACTGCACTTTGTTCGGGCGCGGACTTCCGGTGACGGATTTGATTGCTCATTTTGCTGTGAGACCACACGAACACGGAGGTCGATGACGTTGTTGGTAGGAAGTCCATCAACAGTGGCTGTGTAGGTGGTCTGTGAAGGATGCGCAGCAATACGACGTGGATGCTGCTGCCAGGCACTTCCTTCCAACCTGGAAACCAACTCTCAAAACTCGTTCGCTGATATGGGTTAAAGGAATCGTCCACCGAAGTTCTATAAAATCAATCATATAGATATATCATATAGATTCAGTATTCAAACAGAAACACGAAGAGAACAGAGGAATTTCTTGTTTCCCAAAGCACAAAGCGAAAAACTGAAAGGACAACAAGTCGCTCGAATTCACGCTGAGCAATATTTGAAAAGTCGTCGGCGGGGAGAGCACGGTTCAAAGTTTTGCGCTCAATGCTGACTTGCACATCATTCTGCGTCCCTGACCACGTGACTGTCGCCTCCTTGCTTGCTCTTGGAGCCCTCGTGGCCGCCCCCTCCCCCCTCGGATATCACTTTGAGGAGCTCTATCTCGATTGTTGTTTTTATAACGGCAAACTTTACATACGGCTTTTAGTAAGCAAATACAACATAAATATAGGGGTAACAGAAGATGTTACAATTCCGTTGACGATTGCTTCGATACAAACGCACTTATATTCAACGATAAATCCTCCAGCTTCACGATTTCTGCTGTCCCATTCGATGGTCACAGAGGTAGCCTCCTCTGCAATCACTCGTGGCGCCACCGCCAGCGCTGTCAGTGGATTTGCATCTGTCCACATGGTCACTTGTGTGCCCTGAAATTCATCGACTAGTTGCGGGTCTATGAGAAAAGCTTTCGGAAGAAACCGTCGCTCAAACGTACCCCGCACAGTTCCTTGTCAGTGGCTGCTTGTACAGTGACGTTGTATTGAGTTCGAGGACGCAGGTTATCGATTCTAAACGTCCACTTAAAATTAAAATCACATCCCACGATAGGAGATGCCAAATGCTACGAATAAAAAAATCAAAGGAACCTGCTCAATCTGGCCTGAATAGGAACCTTTTTTTGTGGTTGGTTCTAAGCTCTATGCAAAATCAGAGTGGAAGATGATTAGTTTGCTCATGATTATAGGGTAAAAGATAAAGTTTCGGCATTTTGAATCTTTGTTGGGATGCACCGCGCGTTCTAGTTCCATTCAGAATCGTGGTGACAGGTGAACGCAATCTGGCCCATACAGTGGCTTCTGAAGGCCAGATGATGTACAAATCTGTGCTTTTATGCTCCCAAAAGAGTCAGTACCAATACACCTGCCCCAGAGGGATGGAAGGCTTGGTTAGGTTGGGCGGGTGTTGAAGCAGGATTTGATCCCCGTACCATAAATGAGAGAGTGCGCGCCACCTGTCACTACGCCATCTCTGCCGTTATTCATGAACAGTTTGCAAATAAGGAAATAGCGAAAAACCTTAAGCCCAGTAACATGATACCATGATTCACCGTTGATTCATGTTTACCCGTGTCCAAATTACTGCCATATTGATCGGAGGAACGTAGCGCTGCGACACGTCATAGGTGAACACAGCAGCCAACACGTCCATTTGGTGGCGAAGACGAGTCGAGACGAATGGGCGGCACGGGACCACATTTGCAGCCCCATTAATCTCCTATCAGGGTTCGTTCTCCGTGTAAACGCCACCCATCGTCTGCTTGGGTGCCTAATTGCATCTCCCACAGTGCTATTTACTTCATGCGTACAGTCCCATCACCGTCCCACGGCATTATGCGCCGGTACAACAAGCCCAGGACACTCCCAGGTGTCGAGGAAATAGCCGATGCGATACGCCCCCCCCCCTCTACGAGAACCTAATACGACCCCAACTTCTTTGACCTCTATCAGTACTATTACCGAATTGTATAGTTACAATGTGTTTTACTGCTATATATTCTCACCCAAATTTAAAAAATATCTATTTCACATTTCCTCATACGGACTCGCTGTGAAGTAACCTTCGCTTCTCATCTGTTCAG
This sequence comes from Trichostrongylus colubriformis, assembly GCA_963978905.1. Classification (NCBI taxonomy): domain Eukaryota; kingdom Metazoa; phylum Nematoda; class Chromadorea; order Rhabditida; family Trichostrongylidae; genus Trichostrongylus; species Trichostrongylus colubriformis. Next base: position 31,044,590 of record OZ022259.1, on the reverse strand, counting down.
TGAAAGTATAGATTCTAATGCTAATAGCTGACCTCTGCAGATACGAACCCCCTCCTTTGCGGCCAAATATGACCCCCCTATCGAGCAATCCCCGATCCCGGTGTACCCTGTGCAAGCCTTTTTCCAGAGCGCTGGTTGACTAACAGCAAAAAAAATTGATGAGAAGGTATGAAGTGCTTACCTGTACTGATAAGTATTACGATCAACATTGAATGTCTGTGCACGGGATGAGCCGTCCATCGGTTCCACATGGAGTCGGAATGACGTCACTCGATTACGATCATCTGGACGTACCGTCCACGAAATCATCAATGAGCTTTCCGTGCCTCCAATCTGAACGCTTCCATTGAAAATATGCTTCCACCGAAGAGGCCATTCTCGATCAAGTCAACTCTAACCTTATCGATAGTGAGAATCTGTACAGCCTCATCGGTTACTTTGGTTCGTTCCGGCGCTGACCATGGTGACCATCCACGGTCTGTAACGTGGGCAGCCACCTAAACAGACTCAATTTCACGAGTGGCAATCTCTTGCGTCCAGTGAGGGCCCACTTGATGCAAGTAGCCCACCTGGAAGTCATAAGTCTGTTCCGGTTTCAAATTGTCGATCCGTCCACAATGCATTCTGGTTCCCGGTGGAGGTGTTGGTAACTGTTGACTTTCCAGGATTCTTTGTTGACACGGACTAACAGCTGGGAATTGTCGTTCCTGAAATTTGTGCGCACAATTAGAGAGCTGAGACTGGACGAATTCCAACACTGAACTGACCTGATAATCTTTGGAGCCGGCTGCCGAATACCTGCACTTATACTTGTCAATATAGCCAGTCTGTGGATGGGGAGACTGCCAAACAACATGGGCATTATCCGCTCCTGTATTGATGACCCTCACAAATGGTGGAGCCTTAACAATTCATATTAATTGATTGTGGGAGCATTTATATTCGAGAAATTTCCAACCGTAACAGTCATGGCAGCTGTGGTTTGGAACGGAACATCTGCGGACCATGGACCGGGTCCGCGACTTGTGTAGGCGCGGACCTAAAATACCGTACCTTTCATGAAAATTCACCTGATCTTACCTAGAAAAAATTCTGCCATACCTTGATATTGTATCTGGTAAAAGGCTGAAGACCAGTGATTTGAGCTCTGGTTCCACGGACATTATTGGCGATCCTTTGAGGAGCAGCTCGTCGATCAGCGGGTGTCACCTCGTATTCATATTCCGTGATCTCGCCATTGGTCTGTAATTACGGTCTGTACGCCCCAATATTACAGAAATGAAGAATGGATGAATTTTACCTGCAGACAGGGTGGAGCTTGCCAGCTTACACTGGCGTCTGTCTCTCTGACATCATCGACTCTTAGATAAGGTGGTGCAGCAGACGGTACGGACTGGTCGGTTTGTACCTCTTGTGAGACACGCTCACCAGCAATAGTCGTTCTAGCCGCCACGCCAACCCTGAATAGAGAAATCTGAGATGCCCCTCCCCTGTGATGGAAACTGTATGAGCACGTACCTGTAACGTGAATGGGGATGGAGTCCGGTGATCACGTGACTGGGCGAAACCACGGAGATGGTGCGTGGTGCTTCTTGTTGCTGATCACACATGCCCCTAAAGGAACATTATGTTTTTTTTTTCCGAAGCGAGGCAACTCACCAGGACTTTTGAGCGCCTCAAAAACTCACTTGCTGATCAATTGATATGTGATTTCATATGAAGTGATAAGGCCATTTGGATTGATCGGAGGTCTCCAGCTGACTTGCAATCGATCGGGTCCAACCGGCTGTACGCGTAGATCGACGACAGGACCAGGTGAGGCATCCTGAGAATATAAAAATCAAAACTTTTTAAGCACATTCGAAGGCATTACACACATTTGCCGGAAAGAGGAAACTCCTTCGCGATCTGTCATTGGTGGAAGATCCTTCGAGGGTCGTTTGTGCCACACCCCTCGGTGTGCAAGGGGTGGGCGACTCATCCACACGTTCTACCATCAATGGCGTTCATGGTATGCCCTCGTTTCGGCAAATGCGTGATATATGTACATATCTTCAATAGAAAGGGTAAGCTTACCTGAGTCTGGGCAGTCTCCGTGCGAGACCACTGCGTTTCTCCTGCCGGGTTAGCCGCTTGTACTTCGAAACTCCACCTATAATTACAGTCATTTAATAGGTGATACGACATAGGCATGGCGCAAACGTACTTTGTGTAGGGATCGGATTCGAACACGACCGAGTTTTCTCCCTGGGTTAGATTTTTGAAACCCTGATTCTTCGGTGTACTGTATTTGACAATGTACCACATGCGATCACAGTTCCATTCTGATTCGTGTAAAGGAGCCCAAGTGAGCCGAATTTGGGTGGGTCCAATGGGTGATACCTGGAAAATGAAAGTTGGTGGATATGGGAGTGTGCCCAGTAAAGTTCCACAGGTTACCTGAAGGTTTGTGGGAGCTCGTCTCGGTGGTTGGCAAGCGGACTGCGTCTGCACTTGGACAATTGGCGAGGTGTATGCGACGTTACGATTCCTGTCTTTGGCAACCACACGGACCTGAAATCCGATATGCTTCAAAGTATCGTGAATGGGTGGATGGGGTCTGTATACAAACCTGATAGGTGTGTCCTTTTGGAAGTTCGCCAAGATCGATTGTGTATGGACGCTGCCATCCAGAGAACGGAATCTAAACATTAAAGACAGTGTTAGGGGTAATGTGGGTGATGAGAATCCCTAAGAGGAGTCATTCACTCGAAAACTACGGGTTTGGAAGCCTATTTGCGGCGAAATCCCCCACGAAGGGCGCGCCTCCGAGCTGTGGCAGAGGCGGCCTTTTCTGCTCGAGCCGCCTTACTGTTCTCGGTCCGCCTCCTAGCGACTGATTGGCTGGGGTGGGAATAGAAGGTATCGCGGCCTGCTTTCTCAGTTTTGGCTTGAAGCGTACTCCAGAAAAGGGATGCTTACTCATTCTCGAACATCTCTTTGTGTTTACAACATGGTAACACGCCAATGGAACACTTGTCCGGACCACCCGCCTCTTCACGGTAATGCTCCACATCGAGGATCAACGGTGTGGAGGGGTCCTATTTCTCGGGTTTTTGGCCATCTCCATCCGTTTTTTCTTCACTATCCTGTTACTAGGCATCTCGACTTTCACATTCACTACTTCTTTTATTTTTCTGCCGAATCTCCAAACACTGCCTTTAAATCTGGGTCACTCCTTTTTATCACGGTATGCCTCTAACCGATATAAGTAACTAAAAGCATATCAGCCGCGCCGCGACCGCGTTGTCATACCCGCCCACTTCGTAGAGTGGTAACATGGGTAGGCACGAACGCTTGTAGATGTACCAAAGATCATACGCGGTACAGTGCTACTGCATCGCCTGCTACAGTACTCCGCACCACCACACTGTACCTACCGCGACTACTCGCGCGTGACCTTGCTCGAAGCTCTCATAAAGGGCAATGTTGGAGTCGTCCATAGAGCTCAATGTGCGCAATAACAGTGACTACTACTTACTTTACGCGCAAGTTACTGTAAAGAGCGAGTTGGTGGACTTGTACCGCGTAAATCCTATTTAGGCATTGTAATAAAAGTGGATTTGTATTGTTCTACTACTTACTGGACTTCTATGCTCTCTCCAATCCCTTTCAGTGGACGTTTTCCATTGAAGGACGAAGCTCTCGATTTGATCGTCAATGTTTTCCTTCGATTGCCATGTGATGATCGGATTTCCTTGCCTGGAAGACGAATAACCGCTTGAAACAGCCTGAGACTTCCCCAGACTCGAAGACTTCAAACCCCCTCGGGCACTCACCGATAGGCAACATTCGGTCCAACAATGAGTTCACCGCCGGGAGGAGTTCGCACTTCTACAGATGGGGTCCAAGCCGAGTGCCCAGCTGAGTTTCTGGCTCGGATACGCACAGACCTGAAAGAGAAGAGACCTGAACAGAGCTTATCAAGGGATATTCGAAATGTGAACTAACCATTGCTGATTGGGGTGGCTAGGGAAGATATGATTGGTCTGGGTACCAGCTACGGTCACTGGCGGTATCGATCTGGGCTCCACAACCTGAAAGGCAACGTTTTTGCTCTATCTACTGTACATAGCAGAAATTAATTGAATACCTGGATTTCATACTGAATATCCGCACATCCCCATGTGCTCTGAGGGGGAAGCGCCCAGTGTACTCTCACATGGGACGCATCCGGTGCCTGGACTTGGAGATGTGATGGAGGGTGTGAAGGAGCTGAATGTGCGACTCATTTGATGCAATGCTATTGATTGGAGGGGTGAATGTGACAAACCTGTACAGCTGCTTCTAGCCGACGCTTCAGGGCTCACATACATCACGTACGAATTTCTATCTAGGACCTGCAAAGAGATGGGTTAGTGTAATCAAGGAGATCATTTCAGGGAATGTTACCTGGATATGGACGGCGTAGGTATGGCCTTTCTGAAGTCCAGTGAGGGTCTGAGAGTAGTCTTGGTTGTCGCCCACATACGGAACAATTTGGCTAGAAAATCGTTATTCAAAAACACAAATCAAAACGAGGTTTCTAGGTGGTCAATTTTTATTAACGGCCTGACGGTCCCTTTCGTCGTCTTAAAGACATCATTAGGGGTAAGGCGGTAATGGAGAAATCCCTACAAGAAGTAACTCACATGGTAGTCCTGGGCCTAGGAACGCTATCTGTGGCGAAATCCCGGTGAAAAAGCGCCCCTCTGAGCTGTAGAAACGCCGCAAAACCCCGCAAACGCACTTATGCTCCGCCTCTTGACAGGTTGACCCCGCCTCCCGATGACGTAATTCCCGATTGACTGGGGTGAGAGCGGTCAAGAAGATACGGCAGGATTGAAGGTTTTGCTGCGCGCTTTCGCAGTTTTAGCTTGAAGCTCACTCTGGAGAATAGATGCTGTCGTATTTCCAAACATTCCCTTGTGTTTACTTGGCAACATGCCGATGGGAAACAAGATCAGACTACTTCCCTTTTGACAGACAGGTCGTCCGCGTCGAGAATCAACGGTGGGGAGGGGGTCCTATTTCGCGGGTTTTTGGCCATTTCCATCCGTTTTTTCTCCACTGTCCTGTTACTAGGCATCTCGACTTTCATATGCACTACTTCTTTTACTTTTCGTCCGACTTTCCCCTAATGATGCCTTTAAAGACAGTGTTAGGGATAATGTGGGTGATAAGAAATCCCAAAAGGAGTCATTCAGTCTAAAACTACGGGTATGAAAGGCCTGTACATGGCGAAATCCCCCGCGGAAGGCGCCCCTTTGAGCTGTGGCGGAGGCGGCCTCGTCAGGGCAAGCGCCTTGGTTCAGGGCAGCCCGCCTCCTGGCGACGTGATTAGTGGTTGGTCACGGTGAGGTTGGTCAAGGAGATCGGCAGGATTGAAAGTATCGCAGCGCGCTTTCTCACTTTTAGCTTGAAGATCACCACATGAAAATAGATACTGTAGCATTTCCAAACATCCATTCATGTTTACGTCTTGGTAATGTCAATGGAAAACCTATGCAGACTACCCGCCTCTTGACGGAAAGGTCGTCCGCGCCTGGAACCAACGGTGGGAAGGGGTCCTATTTCTCGGGTTTTTGGCCATTTCCATCCGTTTTTTCTCCACTGTCCTGTTACTAGACATCTCGGCTTTCATATTCACTACTTCTTTTACTTTTCGTCCGAATTTCCCCTGAAGCTGCCTTTAAGGGCCCCGTGACCCACCGCGAGTGGTAGGACGTCGCTACCGACTCCTGTTAGTATAATAACGGGCATTCGAAACGTCAGGCCATTAATAAAAATTGTTTCACCAAACATCGTTAAGCAAAGCAGCACTCGGATAATCTGGACATAATGCCGAGGTTTCAAGAAGAGAGAACTTGGCAAATCAAAACATCAAAACAGTCACTCAGCCAGCATTAGGGTCACGGTAAGCCCACTAAACATACCAGCCGCGACGCGTCCGCGCGCCTGTTACCCACAAAATCTGTCACGTGATCACGAGAAAAATGAAATGAAGCTTACCCATATGGAGCCCAACCAGAGCTTTCTGTCCGGAATTGTACACGGTAACCGAACACACCACGCCCATCGCCTTCACTTCTCCATTGGACATGAAGATCGTTTCCACGAGCTTCCACTCTTGGAGCCGAAACGAGTGCTGGAATATGTGCCAATCAACGAGCTACCGTACCCATGTACCAAACACTCCATGCGATTGTTAGTATGAACAGCATTCCACAGTAGCATTTGTTATGGAAATGAAGTGATCTAAGAAGAGTAGCGTCTAGGGAGGATAGGGAGGAGTTCTAACAGGGCGACAGCGACAGGAGAACACCTGCACAGCTGTGTACGGCTGTATGCACTACTACTGTGGCACGCTACCTCCTCCGACTTCTAAGTAACGATATGCTGATGTATCCTGTGTTTCCGTACGACACCAAAAATCCGTTCGAGGGTCGCATATGCTGCGACGATGACGTGGCTTATGAGCTAAACATCATAAGCTCTACGAGTGATCATTTGAATGCATTTCAGCTACAGAACAGCGAAGAGGTAGGGGTAAACAGAAATTGGAATTTGAAAGTGGTAAAAATCAAAAAATCAGCGGTGGAAAATTCGGAACTGGCAAAATCCGCGAGTTGAAAGTTTTTTAGAAAAAAAATTTCGCGGCAAATTGAGCGAGTTTCGCAGTTTTTGAAAGCAATGGGCATGCAAGACATGTGGGTGAGGCTACTCTAGGTCACACCCCAAGAACTGCCTTCTTCGCAAATCATAAAGTCATCCCCGTTTTTTGAATTGGAATACGGCTACTATTCAAATCAATTGATCGAGCAATCCTACCGAAGAATCAATAAATTCTGCAATCACGCGAAACATAAATTTGAATATGCCACAAAATAGTGTGTATACTGTAATAGATAATCCTATCACTTAATTATTGTCTTAACCTTCGCTGGAAAGGCTTCATGGAGAGCCGCAACTCAGTTTGCATTCATACTCGGCGACGCTATCGCTTCGATCGCGACCGCCGCATAGCAATTGAATGAGACGCCGCGATCGATATTTCGATTATTCCAGCGCACCAACGCCGATTGCAGAGCTTCGTTGCGGGTGCGTAACCGCGGTGGCGATTGCTATGAGTACGCCAGCGAGGCAGTACACTTCAGCGAGTATGCCGACATATTCATCGCGAGCTCCGCTGAGTATGAACACAGCCTAAGGAATAGGGAATTTAAGGAAAATGCAGTTCGCACGTCTATTTTTTGTTTTTTGTTCACTTATTTGTCTCGCATTGATAAATCGTTCATACTGGGAGCGTTTTCATCGTATACCCTGCATACGGTTAGGGCCGATTGATTGAATTTTCGCTTCGCGGCGTCGCACTCGCGGTGCCGTCAGTACGATTCCTTTGTACTTCCGCTCAAGACGCAGTGGGCTGGTACCGTGAAAGATCTTCAAAGTTTGCAGTTTGGAAACTTCGCAAGAACGCAAAACTTTCGCCTATGTTGCTGTTGTTGCTGTTTCAAAATATAAAGGTGCAAACGACTTGCACTCGCCGCGCCACTCGCCGCGGGTGGCCGCGCGAAAATTCGACCAATCGACCCTCACCCCTTGTATACAGATGTCATGTGTAAGTAGAATGTGGCTATAAAAGTTCTTCTGAAAGTGGTAACCGCTAGCATAAGAGCCCGTTTCGATAATATGGACGGCTATAACATGGATGCCACTATTTTATTCTTCCTAATCTTAAACGATATGGATGACTCACATTGCTGAGCACTGGTGAAGATCGCTTGCTGAGAAGCAGGTCCAGATCCTGCTGAATTGACTGCCCGTACCTGTTTAGGAAGGAAATTAGATTCGGAAATGAGTTCTAGCTGGAGGGAGACCTCGCGTCTGCGTACCTCAACACGCCAATCGCCTCGTGCAGGGCCTTGGATGTCGTAGCTACGTTCGCTTCCGGGCGCTCGATGATTCACAGGGACGCCGTTCTAGAATAACTTTGAAATAGTAAACTCTAAGATATGCAGAACCCTTGCACGGTACCTGAACGCCGGTGATAAAGAAATATGTCTGACAGGCTGGATCTTCACTGGGGAATGTCCAGGAGATCCGTACTCGATCCTCTGACACCCTGTCTAAGCGGACATTTTCAGGAGATACAGGGGCTGAAAAAAAAGTTTTTTGAGTTTGGCTCTCAGGAGTTCTAGAGGTTCGCTCACTTTGACAGGAGACAGAGAAGCTGGTGCTCGGTGAAGTGGCTGCGGTGCTACCGCTGCCGTCGATTGCTCTAACCCTTAGGTAATAGGTAGCCACGGGTATTGGGCCGAGTGACTGGCGAAAATGCGCTTGCGATGGTTCCGAGCGAACCATACCGCCATGCTCGGTCCATTCTCTATCGCCATCTCTACGGATATCAACCTGAAAGAGAAGGCTATGGGAATAGTTCTGACAGTTTAACAAGGGCTTTTGGGTACCTGATAGCCGAGAAGCCTCGAAGTGTCTCCTGTAGTGGACCAGTAGACGGCGTTCCTAGGACCTTGTTGTTCGATGCGAGGCTGGGTGACTTCCACTTGTAGATGGCGTGCTTGTTCAACTCCGGCTAAAAGGAACAGGAATAAAAGAGTCACCGATTGATATGAGAAACAATATGAACATGAGGGGTAAAGTGATACAGCGAAAAGACAGACACATTGTTACAATACCATGCAGAGCGACAAACAATATACAAATGCGGGAAAATTCTGCACATCAAAAGCAGAATAGGCTTGAAATGACAGAGATTTTTGCCGAATATAACAAAAAGTAACCCTTTCCAGGTACCCGCTGCAGTTGGAAAATAGCGCACAACCCACGCTGGGTTAATGTCGCTTTACACCAAGCATAGAAATTAGGCAAAGGGTGTGTATTAGGGGTGAGTCTACAAAATGCAACGCTTTCTGGCCGTTGCGTGACCACTTCGAGGTCTACTAAGGTTACTCCCAGGCGTCTTTTCACAGCAAAAACACCATATACCAGGCTGGACACTAGCATCACACTCCAACAAGCCTTATCAGGCCGTAGTGTGAGACAAAATTACAGTGTTCGCTGCACTTAAATTTTTTGAACTTCTTTATAGGTAAGCGTATACACAAGCTGAGTGAAACAAAGTGGTATGTACAGGACGTGCCAAAAGAAGTAATTTTTTCTCTCCACTTTCAACCCTACCTTAGTAGAACATCAGCAAGTTCTGGCAAGGTATTTCAATCCCCAAATTTAAGAACAGACCTCACTCTATCACTGAACTCCGCAACAGCCTTCTGCACGAGCAGAATAGGGAGCTTATTCCGAGTGAACATGATGTGTCACTTCAACACGGCAAAATTCGAGATTCCGTCACTCTCGTTCACAACCTTGCTAAGGAGGGAGGGGTTTGAGGTATAAAAATGAAATTTCGGATCATAGTAGCGTTGTCCGAGCCGCAAGGGCTCTGTGACTTCCACGAGCCTAAGAGCCAATCTTCAGGAAGCTTCCCACAAAAGACCTATTACGGAACCTGGTTTCCCTGTTTTAAGGGGACCTTGATACCGTGGGTGCTCTGAGGCCCGACTGCGCCGACTAAAGGCTCCGTATTTTGATGAAGGTGGAAGTAGTGAGCCTCCCTGCTCCTGTTTCTAAGGGAACATTTCAGGAATGCTTTGCCCCAATACTTTCATCTCTTTCGTTTCCCTATGTTTTGTATACTTGGCGGATATGAGCCGTGAGCAAAACTACTTTTTTAGCACCCCTTGTACATCGGCCAAGGCTGGCTCATACGTCTGAAACACTAAGCCCTGTATTCCGTTGGCTCGGCTGGTCGGTTCCACTCACAATCAGACCTATTGTCACTGCACCTACATCCGAATAGAGCTGACATGGGAAAGGACATACACGGAGGTGGCAAGCATATTGTTAGTGTACCTAAATGCATAAGTGAGAAATGAATGGTGCTTCCAAAATCGTGAAACTCTCCGTTGGTCAGATTATACGACACCTGAAATTTTACGATCAGAACGAGCAGCTGGCGTGTAAGACCATTAAGCAGTACTCGGGCAACATAGTGCACGCCAAAGAAAAGACGTGGAAGACGATAGCAGAAGTCGGTCGGGTCAACGAGCCCAGCGGGACACCGGAAGCGCTCCAGACAACCGTAGATTCGTGTCCATTGAGGAGAGCCCCGTTCCTTGTACGCGACTCTGCAATGCTAAACGGTGCTGTTAGTTGTCCAGAAATTATTGCCATTGTTAGATGGGTTCTGAGTGGAAAACCAATGCAAAGACGTACTTGAATAAAGCGATACGGTTAGTGTGGTGCGGAAGTGGTGTCCAGACAAGATAGACGTTTGGTGGGGACAGCACAACACGAACTTTCAGATAGTTAGTCTCGTCTGGAAGGAGTTAGCCCGCAATTGCGGTGTAAGAATCAAGTTGGACAGAATAGAAAGCCTGTTACCTGTTATTGAGTGTTTCGCCTGGCGTTTTCCACGTCCAAACACTCGAATGTTAGTGATAGTTAAAGGTTTCAAATCTGTGAAGATGATTAGTATGAAATTTGAAAAAACCGAAACAGGTTAGTGGTTAATGAGCCGTCCCGGTTAGGGCATAGTTAGAAGGGTCATCTCAAAAGAAAACGAACCGCTCAGAGAGCCTTCCGGAGTGGTAGCGACCTCGATGACAGGGCTCCACGGTGAATGACCGTTGGCATTTCGAGATCGAACACGGAACGAGTATCGAGTCGAGGGATGAAGGTCAGGTATTGCCACCGTGGTGCCACCGATGTATGAGGCACCACTGTGAGGTGTCTGCTGGTCGGACTGGTGTATCTGAAGCGGTTATTTTCAATTTTCAGCCATATTTAGGGTCCGAAAAGACGAGGGACATCGTTACCCACCAGATATTCGTAACCGTCAATTGGAGCAACGCTCTCATCACAATTCGGCTTGCTCCAGCTGAATCGTAGAACAGTCGGTTGGGCCAATTCGACAGCAACCTGGAATATTTATTTATTTACTTATTTATTTGATACAACTAGTGGTGCGCACAATAGTAAGTAAAAAATGTTTGAGAATACAGACCATGATAAAATCAAAAGTATGAGAAGAGATGAATAACAAAAATTGAAGTGCCTCAATAACCTGGGGGCTGTGATCGAAGTAGTTTTTGTCACCCGCGAAAAAAAGGTTGGATATGAAAGTGAAAAAAATGCAATGAAACGATTAAAAACCGGGCGAACAAGACCCCTCTGACCGTTGGTTCCGAATGGAGGCGGGCTATATTGAAAAAGGGGCGGGCCGCGTTGAAGGAGGTGTCAGCTGTTGAAAAAAACGCCTTTTCCAAATGATTATTTTACTGGAAATTTCGCTGAATAGCTTTCATAGACACAGCTTTCATTCGGGTAAATCATCATAGGGGCTCTCGCTACCCACATTACCCCTATTACTGAGGTGAGGGGCTCCCCAAAAATGTGGGTGAAGCTACATTAGGCTATACCCACATGAATTTTTCCTCGCAAAATGCAAATTAATTATCGTGCTGATAAGAATCAACAAAAGGCTATCCATTGAATCGGTCGGATGGTTGATTTTCTAAGAAAAATATCGATAAAGTCTGCTCTGTGATGAGGCACAAAGGTCATAAAACTTAAAAGTGTTGGGACACTGTAGGAGGCATAACTTGACTGATTTACTCAGCATTCAGCTCCAGCCTTTCAACGTTGTCCTCCTGCACTCGAAGATATGAAAACTGACCTCATCAGGAATTCCCGCCACACCGACACAAGCGTTTGCAGCGGCTTCACCCATAGTGACCTCTTCGGTCCGTCCGATCACCTCGTTGTCTGGGCCGATAGCCAGAAGACGTACGGTGAACACGGAAGTGCCAGGTATAACCGGAAGGGTGACGCTGTATGTTTCAGTGCCTTCTTCTACTTCCTGAAAATTTGTGGGTGCATAGATACGGTAGGAATCTGAAAATGACCTCCCGTACCGCTTCATCCATACATCTCCAGAAGGTCTCATTAGGTAGCCTGTATTCGACGACGAATTTGGAGACGGGCTTTGCCATGGATGGTCGATTCCAGTGCACTGTGAATGTTCCACCCTCATCCATAACCTGAAACTGTTGTTCTAGTATATACAGTGCCACGATCGAACTCGCAAAAGCCCAACTCACCTGAGGCTTTTCTCCCCAGCTTTGCAAGGGTTCTTCAGCGGTTTCTGCTTCCAGATGGTATACCTTAGATGAAAACTTCTTTTGGAGTCACCATACCGTGGGTAATGAGCTTACCAGCTTTGGTTCATGATCGACAAAAGCGATAACTCCGATGATATACTTGGTGGCGGGTAGAAGTCCCGATAGGGTATGGCCAGATACATAGGGAGGGACACGAGCTCGTTCCACACGACGTGATTCTGGCAGTAGTTCTACGGCAGTCACCTGAACATGTCTTTAAAGACTGTTATTGGTCCAAAAATCAGGGTGCGACCGACCTCATAGTGCTGAGCACGTTCATCACTGATCGGATCCCATGAGAAGTGCAGATCAGTGTCCGTTCGGTACACGAGACGAATATCGTTCGAAACAGGAACACCTGAACAGCGACAGTGAGGATTCCCAGAAGGGAGGATTCAGTAGCAGAGCCAGGAGAACTCACGTTCGCCTTGGGTCTTCGCTTGCATGACATCTGAGTTCCACGGGCCGATCCTGCGTTGTCGATCGATCGCTCGAATTCTGAAGCAGTACATATCAAAGACGAACGGCTTCAGAATGTAACCTGATGGACGAACTTGATGTTGTAGTTGGTTGCCGGCAATAGGTTGGTGACGGAAACATGTGGCTGTGTGACAGTCTGTCGATGCACATCAAACGGTACCTCCTCACCAATCAGTTCCACCTCAAAGATTTGCGTATACAGGCAGTTCTACCTCCCTCAATGACGCCTCCCACCCAGCATATACCTGATATTCTCCAATGGAACCACATTCCGGTGCATCCCATTTGATGGCAAGTGAATATTGTCCTTCATGGGTGATTTCCAGATGACGAGGAGCCGTCAGATCATCTGAAACCACGATTCGTTCATTCGACGATGGCGCACGCTCACTTTCTCGGCGAGATTCCGTTTTACTCTGGCGATATGATGGAGCGCGCATTGATTTGATGCGGCAATCAACGCGTAACACGCACTCTCCCACTTGGATTTATCATTCGTTCAAAGATGGCGCTAGCACGCAGCACTGGGACCACTGGTGGAATTCGGCAAAACTAGTTCTGGCTATGCTGGCCGCTTCTAGACATCGCTCTCTCGTTTCTGACACTTTAAACCTTACATATTGCTATCGTCTTAAGGTTAAAAAAACGGACATGGGCATCGGCCGACCTAGGCATTGGTTTGGACCAAATCGCCTTCATATCCAATTCTGATCTATGCCTAGATGGATTGTATGGCGTATGTAATTGAGAAAAAGCCATGTCTGAACCATGCCAGTGTGCTTTTTATGGTTTTACTCTATACGACCCCTCCCCATATCGAACTCCGCCAATAAGGCCCACCCCCAAGCCGAAATTTTTTAAATTCGCTTCGGAGCGGTGCTTTGCAATTTTGGTTCTTATATTTGTGAACAGCACCCGAAACTCAATTGACGCACTCAAGTCTCATATCAAAGTTTCATGCGAAATTAGAAACCTTTCCTGCTCAAAAATCAAGTGAATATCCTAATCTAACCCCGAATTATGCCATTCTTTTCAGAATGTCATTCTGGACTGCAAGAAATTACCATGACTCGGATGAAGGCTAATTTCAGACCCCTCGTTTTGGCTTCCAAAATTCCAGAGCTTTAGCTTCAAAAATTCTTGGTGGTTTGTCCTGATGGCCGAACCCATTCTGGTAATTGACTGTTACGATATACCACATCTCATCTGGGAGTACTCCCTCGCTTGAATTCTGATTCAAATCTTCTCGGCTCCGCGATCACAGTTCAATATATTCGCGGCTCCCACTTGGCCGATTGCACACGCTGCGGCCGGTGGCAGGGCGTGGCTCCGTGTTTCTGCGTCTCCGCCTATTCCATTGCCTCGTTGTCTGCGGTTGTTTCTGCACTTCCCCCGTGCCTTGCTGTCTATCACCGCAGCCACGTCCTGTCGGCGCTGAGTATGAACGCGATCTGATGCCCCAAATGCCACTGAAAAAGCGGAGAACTTTTGTACCACCAATGGGCGAAAATTGGATTCGCATGTATAAACCACAGTCAATTACGCGCCTTCACCGCTACTTAAATTTTTTGATGGCTCTTCATGAGAAGTTTTCACTCAGACGACACGGAAGATTGTCGTGATTCATTACCAACACATTCCTAATTACCATCCAAACCATGTGACTATCTTCTACTATCCTGTATCTTGATTATACCGACGAGCATCAAGCTCTGGTCGAGGAATCCCAAAAGAAGAATCGCATTGGATCTATTGCAGAGGTGAACGTATTCACTTACATGGGAAATGTTTAAACATCCCATGGAACTTTGAAATGAGACGCGGATGGATCGATAGAGCTCCGAACACTGATTATAACTGTGAAAACCAAAATTGCACAATGCCATCCAGAAGCGAGTTAGGAGGGGTCAAATTTTGCGTGTGATATCTCATTGGCGAGGCACTTGGCATCAGCACGGCCGTTGCTGAATTAGCAGCGGCCACAGTGGCTCACTGGTAGTGTTCAAGAGTTGCACGATAGGAATCGAGGGTTTGGGTCTTTCCTTGTTAGTGGACAAATGGAGACCCATCCAACAATAACGAATCTGAAGGCTACAGATGACCATTTCGTCCATAGCTCTGGAGCACAACCTCTCTAGTGGCAGATCACAAATACGTGAGGCTATTGTGATGAATGTTCCAAAAACCAAAATTTTTCTGTTCCGAAATAAAAAAAATTTTGAATAGATTTGATAAGTGATGGAGGAGGAGTGACGTGAAACTGCGGAATTGAATTCAATGGAAAGGATGCTGTGATTCAATGGTCCACGGAATAATGAGAAATCTTGTATTGCATTGATTGATAGAAAACGATCGGGTGAGGAGGTCGAATTCGATGATATTCGTTGATAAATGATTGTGATTAATATCATTGAGTCCGCTTTGTTCTATAATATACTACATATATCGACCGAACAAACATCTCAACGAGATTTCTCCTCTTTTTGTGTAATTTTGAGGACTCCTAAGAAATCCACCGTTTTTCGGACGTTTAAATCGCAGATTATTCCATTCCAGATGACACTTTGTGTAAGTATTGATTTTGATGTTTTTGATTTTTGATAGCTGCAGATTTTTGAATTGTTACAAGTATGCTGAGAGCTTTTGCCCATAGCTCAGCATACTTGTAACAACTTTGTGTAAGCTTTTACAACCACTCAAACAGCCATCTGTAAGTACATGATAGTTGTGAGAGTTGTGTGATCACGGAACTGTAGTTTCTTCTGGAACAATGCGCTATGGCAGTCGTGTTTGTTAAGCTCTCAAACGGGGGAAAATCGGAGAAAATCAACACACACAACCCGCCGAAGTGCTCGAACAGTGCACTAACTTGACTTTGATTCGCACCTAGAAAACCCCTCAAGTGCACCCAAACCCCCTAGTCTAGCCCAGATAGCGCCAAGACATCTTTTTGCACTTTAAAAAATGCTATTTTTCTTCAATAATGTAACCGGACTGTTAAGTACTTACCGCTTTCGCATTTGATCGAGACGATCTCGTTTCGAGCTCGAATTTCCGCTGTCTCCACTAGAATCTCATTATGAGCTCCGAGCACTTTGATACGGACAAAATAAGCCACTCCAGTTGGAAGTTTCGGTATCTGAAAGGAGGGGTCTGAATTCCATGGCTTGCTTTTCTCTCAAAATCGCGACCCACCTGCACTCGGTACTGGTGATTAGGTCCTTTATAGGGAATAATTCCCGAGTGTACCATCCAATGTTTGTCCTTTTCAGCGCGATATTCGACGAGGAAGCCCTTCACATCCGTGTCAGGATGGTCTCCTGAATCGTGTGGGTTTACGGATGGGTAGGAATCCTGGGCCTTGGCGGTCAGAGAAACCCATACCTGTCTGGATCCCCTCCCATTCGACCGTTAGCAAGCTTTCTGTTCCTCGTGTTTCTCGTCGTACACGTAGAGATTCTGAAATCGTAAAAAAGCTGAGACTCAGCAAAGCACAACCTTCGTTCTTTGTAACTCCATGCTGACTCGTCTGTGGGGTTCCCAGAGCACTTCCTGTCGTCGAAAGACGTTCCTATCCCGGTTTTCTGGGGGGTTTTTACCTTAGCAGTCAATCACGGAACCTTTCAAGCATAGAGAGTGAGGTGTAAGAACGTGCCAGAGAGTATCAATGGTGGAACTGGTTTCCTTCCAGCAACAGCGCGCAATGCAACCCACTCCTACTTGTTTTTTTTACCAGCAAAATTCTCGCTGAAATCTATCACCGACCGGTCCGCAGACGCGATAAAAAAGGATCACATAACTAGGAACCGAAGAAAAGAGTCAAAAAATGCTAAATCGAGGGAACCCTCAAACCCGTGAGCATAGAGACTGGACTGAATTTTTCAGTTCTTCGAAAAAAAAATAGAATATCTATTGGAGATTTTATTTGTGCAGTTATCCCTGAAGGGTGTTTACTCAATGTGGTAGTCCAGTCTTCACTGAAAAGAGGAGTAGGGGTGGAACACACCAATAAACCAAGAATTGTACTATTCGTGTCCTGGTGCCATTTCTATTCCCATTATTACGTCCGTAACTTTGGAGACGACCTGTTGAGTCACCGATGCGACGTAGGCTGTGGCGGTCTCGGATACCCCTTTTCGACATTTTAGAATAATTTTCCGACCTTTACAAGGTTCAGTGGAGGGCCAGTAAATTTTAGTACAGTAGCCACAAATGCTTTCCTCTTACTCTGAATCCTTCCAGGATAGGACACGATCGGGTTAACAGGGTGGGTCTAGAAGTCGTTTTGCCGTTATTAACACTATCCGCACCTTTTTTGCCCCCATATGTAGACCAGCAGTACTTTCCACAGACCTCAGCCTGGTTTTTTACGGGGGGTCCCTCTACGTCTAGCAAGAAGCAGTGTCATGCTTTGATTAGATTGTTAAGCGGCTTCAAACTTTTGTGCGGTCACGGATTCTTGACTATTTGCAATTACAAGAGGGTGGCGTGTACGTGGCTTATTCCAGGTCCTCAGTTACACCGTGCTTATGTCTGCACTACTTTACCTCGTCGATTGGGCAACTTGCGATAAACGACCCCCAACTAGGCCCGAAGAATAGCAGTTATTGCTCAGAATCACCATAACAGGAGCGGAGTTCGGTTGAGGCAACGGGTTCAAAGAGGTTCTAAGAGCTTCTAGTTCTGCCTTGATGACCAGTTGAACCAGTTGGTCTATGCAGTGAAAGCCGATCACAATGTATTAGATCCCATCTAGTAGCATTCTACTTCTAGGCCAGCTATTCCTGAGCTTAAGCGATTGCGTGGTCATTTCGAAATTCCAGAAGTCAATTTTTCCCAAGAAAATCCAGCTAGTAAGTTGAATATTTGAATGTGGAGTTCTCCTTCTTTCTACCCTTTTATCATTCCGCGGAGAGGAAATTTAAGGTGATGGAAATGCGAAAAGGCATAATCGGAGCGTCCACATACATACAACCTGATCTGGGAAGCCAGGGCAGGGCGACTCTGCAGCAGCAGCAGCAGCAGGATTTCCACTGATTATCACACGCACACATAAACCACTCAACACATCAGCAGCTACAGTCTCCGCGTACCCCGTAATTCTTCGCGCTCCGACTACACCATTCATTAAGCAAAATTATGCAAATGAAAATATCGATTGATCGAGGTTTATATGTATAATACCTGTGAAGGTGACAATCGAAATGAAGAGGAGGATCGCGAGCGTTCCCCTCGAAAATGGACCCATCACCTGAAACAACGAAAAAGCTGCTGGCTTAATCTTGAACGGTCGAAAAAACCAATCAATAAAAGCGACACTTGAAAGGGCAATCTTTCTCGGATGATCGTGGAAAGCCGTAAAAAATGCTTTTAATCGATAGCTGTTTTTGCCTGCTTGTGGGAGGGTGGGGGGACAGAGACGATCACGACTTTATCCCCATACCTCACCCTGACTCAGCCCTCTTGCCGATTAGCCTCACGAGGAATGTCAATTAAGTTCAGGAGGGGTATCTCAAAAAACGTGGGCTACAGTAATCAGCAAAAAGAAACTAAAGGACCAAAGAACCAAAGGGCGGAGAATCTAATGGGAAAAAAAAATTACTCAGAAAGTGAACGATTGATTGTTGATCCTGGCCTTAACCCAGTCTAACCCAGTGGTCATCAAAAGCGATTTTGATCAATTCCATCTTGCTCATCGACTTAAAAGGTAAAAAAAAGTTAACTGATTCAGTACAGAATTTTTCAGCGGAAGAAAATAATTAGAGTGAAGGTATGCGACAAGGAAGGGGGGACTACCCGTTAGAAATTCGTCACAGCACTGATAAGAACAAGCACGCGGCTGGCAATTGAAACGACAAAACGCAAAAAAACACAACGGAACTGAAAAAAGGTCTCGAGGAGTGCGAAAAAAACCACCGTGCCACGGTAGGGCAATAGAGCAGCTCAAGTGGGTGTACGAGAGAGGCAATGAAAGGAAGAAAAAAGAAAAAGAGAAAGAGAATATGATGGCAATAAGCGATTTTAAGTGGAGTTTTTGAATAAACTCATATTACATTCTTCGAATAACATATAACTCTAAACAGCGTTTGAAAGTCGTCTGCGAACAAAAACAGAACAGGAGGTGGAGGGGGGGGGACACACTTCGTGGATCGTGGCGCTGTTGCCCTTCTATGATCGCCCATAAAGGAGCACGGCCTTCGTCAAAGACAAACATTACTTTTCTGGAATCTGACGCGGGGGCGCAGCGGCCCCCTCTCAGAGGCCTCTAAGAGGTTTATGTGGGCGGTTATGATCACACCTCAGTCCACCAAAGAAAAGGTAAGCTTAGTAATCAAGTAAACAAAAGTACTCGGACACTGTGTTTTGATAAAAATCGATTATTGATTGGTCGTTTGTAGAATGGCGGACAATAGTCAAGTGAGATATGAGTAATAGTAATACGGGGTGTCCCATTGACAACAATTGTGAACGAAAAAATGACCATCTCGCTAAACGGCGAGGGCAAATGGCCGGTCGACCGATCGGAGATGTCGCGTTATGTTCCAATTGCTGAGAAAAACTCAAACAGATTTCTCCCATTTTCGACGCTGTTGCAGGCACATTACTGTGAACCGGAAATGATAAGAACCGAAAACGGGCTTTGGAGAGATGGGCTATCAAAATACTTATGCAGCCGAGTTCATAGGATAATGTGGGAATAAATTCTGATGCCAGAAAGTTAGGATAGACAGGGGCTGGGCGTAAGGGGCAAGGAGTTGCGGGCAGTGTGAATCACGTCCAAGCAATACAAGCTCGTTTAAATGCACATCTATTTAGACTGGGTGGTCAAGCTGGAGCTCCTCCCACTTTCAATGGTCAATGTGAGCTAGAAGGGGCAACTGTAGATTGTAGCGCAACTACCGCATTACACCGAATATACCTAATATCACGGCAGACCTCGAAGGAGGTAGGGACGGAGCTACGCGATAAGTGAAACGATTTCGTCTTATAAATGGAAGATTCATAAGTTGAGAAGTGATTTAACAACCTCGGAACTCGATTCGCTGGGCCTAAATAAAAACCCATGCCGCCTGGAGTTGTTGTGTCCTTCCATCTTTAATAGCACTGAATAGAATAGTTGAAAAAGAGGCCGTAAGAGTAGAAGGCAAGAAGTTTATCGAAGAGTGAACTTACGAGAACGTAAAAAGAACATCATGAACGGCGAAACGTGTCCCCCCTTCTTTGGTTGTCGATGCCCATGCAAATATTGACAGGTACGAGAGCAATTCGATCAAACAAAAACCGAACGAAAACAAAACAATAAATGATTTCGATGGGAACGATTACTCGAGTACGTGGCGAGCTGGCTGAGGCTGGGCTGACCCGGCCGCCGATCAGTTGGTGTACGGTGGGTGACCGAGGCTGGCTGGGTGGTTGGTGTATCGTAATGAATGAATGAATGTCATCGGCTGTCGCCCATATCTCACGACCAAATCTCACCACCCGATGGAGTCGTCAAGGTAAGCAAACGCGGTGCGATTGCGGTGGCACCTTTTGCTTCCGACAGAGGACAGAGGAGCCATTTCCCACGTGAAGGCCCAGATCAGGTCTTAGAAAAAAAGCAACATACGCTTGTGAAGCGCGGTAGTAGTGGCGCGCGGGGGCAACGCATGATGCGAGGGAATGCGGGTTTCGTGGAGCAAATATTTGGTCAAGATAGGAACAAGACAAGCTGGAAGCCTGCCGCTGGCGGTTCCGTTGCGCTTATCATGGCTGAGTTGAGGGTTCCCGTGAGCCCTGGTGGTAATGGCAGGGTTAGCGGTTGTGCACCGAATCGGTTTGTGTGTGGTTGAGGATGATGGAATGCGGTGGCTGGGCAATAGGGCGTGGTGCGATCGCTGCATCTTGATACCACCTATTCTCTCCATTCCCACTGGCCAAAAACACAAACGGGTTCGGCGTCGCAGCAACGCCACGCCATAGTTGGGGATAGGCACCCCCGATCCTGCCCGCCCTGTCGCATGATCACCCTGCCAATGGTCGACGGATACAGCCCCACCAGGGTCAGGACATGCTCGAAGGATGCTCGACAGGGGCCGTAGTTTGGGTTGGAAAGTGGGGGTCGTATTCTGGAATTTACCCTAAGGAAACTTCGATACCTATGCACTTTCGAGGAAATTCGAGGCGATCTGGGCCGGTGATCCAATTTCCAACGAGAAATTTTTCTAGAAAATTTCCTTCACACACGTTTGATCCTGAGCCTCAAGAAGGGCACAGCAGATAGCTCGATCTGTTTCTGCCCTTGCAACCACCTCCTTCGATCATGCAGGGCCTGTGGGCGTATTGATTGCGATGGTCCCACAAGAGGGGGAGGGGGGGGACCGGTCAGTTGGGTGGAGAAGAATGTCGCGAGCCGCCTGAACACCCCGTTAATTGTTTGCTATTCAGAAAGAGCATTGCACAAATTCATTGAACAAATACGGTGCAACACAGCGGCTCAAGAAACGAGGCCAACGAGAGAGCAGGTGGGCCAAAACTAGGAGTTAACCAGAAGGACCTGGCCGAATAACTCGCATTCCCTCCTGCGGCAGTAGCGCTAATGAGAGCTGCTGATGCTATTGGAGCAACTCGAAACTGGTTCGAGTGGGTAAAGGCGAATCAGAGGCGGAGGAAGGGTAATCAAGGAGTACGAGGCGAGGTGGATGCCACGGGAACGTTGTCGGCTGGAAGAAGTTAAGGGGGGTAGACGGAGTCGACTTTTTTTCGACGGCGTGGAGCCCTGACTCTCTCGAAATTCCGCCGTACGTAGTGGCGGTTTGTCACAGTGCGTCCGGTGTGGTGTTTACGCAAATTGATTGATTTTATCATCAATGATGGTAACCTTGGCAGCGAATTCCCGAGCGCTCAGGTCATTTTTCACGGCATTCGATTTCGCGCGATTACTTCGTAGTATCACTTTTACATAAGATGAGACGACCTTGCACACAGTCTGCTGGGGACCAAGTGGCCAGCCCACTCGGGTAACTATGGTCTTCATAGGTGGCCTGTCTCGATGTGTAGCCTTCCAGGGCAGGAGAGCTATGGTGGCCCCGAATAGAGCCCCTGAGTGGTTACAGTGGGCGGGTCAAGTTAAGTGCAACGGTGTGGGCCTGCGTTTAAGCCTTGAATATCACCGTGATACTGGCCACAAAATGCGATAGGTGCTCACGATTAGACGGCGGCATTGAAAAACCTTCGCAAATATGCGTCAGCGCAGCGGGCGATGTGTCGCGCTGCGAAAACCGCCCAGGTAGAAGCGGTTTGAAGCTACTCAGCCCCTCCCTTCGCTATCAATAGGTCAATGAGAGTTCTTCAATGTAAAGCAGGGCTGGTTCATAAAAGAGACGAAGACGAGGAGGGGACAGTCAGCAGCGACCAGTAGGTGAAAGATGAATGCGAGCAGTAACCCCGCTACAAATTCCTTTGCCAAACAGCAATACTGCACTCTTTTCCACATTTCTTACTCCTCGCGCCTCCACGCAATGTGCAAACACATACTCGCCTCCGCCTCCTCTCAATCTAGGGGTGGAGGGAGGGAGGACAGCCGGCGGTGGATAGTGGAGGGCAACGCCTACCTAATTCAACTCGACCCGGTTTATTGGTTGAATCATCCAATTCGACCCAGACTTATCGCGTCAACAGATTTTCTGAAGGAATCGGTCACCATGGTCGACTCAGGGAGACCAACGCCCTTATTGATGATGACTAACCGAGCAGGTTATATGCCACACCTTCAGAGCACCATTCTTGGCCTTTATGGGTGAAGAAAATTGTAAATAATTGAATTGAGAAAACGAAAAAATATTCTGCAGAAAGTCATATTTCACTTAGATGGAGTGAGTGCGATATTTCCCAGATGGGCGTGTTTTTTCAAAAAAATTTTCGAATGTTGGTTACTGAGAACTGATGATGCCATGCCGATCGTGATCGAAAGGGATGGGCGTGGTTGGCGAGAGAAGACCCCACCCTCACGCACGCATCTATCAAAATGTGTCGGACCAGCCCCTGATGAAATACGTCGTTTACAAGGACATTTCGATGAGTGTCAGACGGATAGTGCATCGTTTTCAGATGGAAATCAGCGATTAGGGCCCGCCCGCACAAGATTGCGGACTACTCCACGATGATCGTAAAATTTGAAGTATCAGCGATGTATGGGTGACAGGTTTTGATTGTTTCCAAGATTTGAATTTTTGAAGAGGGGCTTTTGAAATGGAAGAGTGGGTGCACCCGTCAAAAGGTGAGCAGTTACGGCAAAATGTAGGACTGCTTGGAAACATGAATGAGTTCTAAATGGCCTCGTTGCAAACTGTCCATAACTCGTCGGGTAAATTGATAACGAACCTGTCTGAGAGAAAAGGGGGGGGGGCATAAAAACCACGTTTAGCCTGTATAGCATCCGGCCCTCTCAAGTCGTTATGGTCTTTATGCCGGCCGTTCAGAAAGGCAATCAATTGCGGCGCGATGATGTGAATAGAAAGCAGGGCGTGGCATGTTCTGAGGACTCGGGATGGTTTTCTCTGGCAAAGACGAGATTAAAAAGGTCGTCGCATACCTCGTGATGGTAGATCTTTATAAGAAACGCCACGCGAGTGACACACCAGCAAAATGGTGGATGTGCTTGACTGCATATCAAGCATTTACAATGGTCACCAGTAGCAGTTGGTCCAGCCGCTGTGAGACCAGTCGCCGAACCTGGGACCAAGGGGATACATGAAATATCTAAGAGCAGTGGAAGGCATGTTAGAATCACTTCGAGAGGTTTGAAGGAATTGTCCACGGAAAAAGGAGTTTTCTTGTTACCCATATATTCATGTTGTATTTGTCCAATGGGTGTTGCATGTAAATTTTCACGCGAAAAAAAAACGTGAATCAGGCTAAGATGCAGCACCACAAAGTCTCGGTCGGGTGGGCGGAGCCTCCGAGCAAGTGCTCACTCCGTCGTCCGCCGCGGTGGGAGAGGCGCTCGCCCACCCGGCCGAGAATTTGGGGAGTTGTATCTTAGCCTACTTCTCCCTTTTTCGCGTGAAACCCTGTATGCGGCTCTTATTAGGCAAATACAAGATGAATATATGGGTAACGAAGGAACTCATTTTTCCGGGACCATTCCTTCGATCGAATCATCTCCACGACGGCACCAACGGAGTGCTACGTCGATTAATAAATCCTGTCTCACTGACAACATTCTTAAAACTTTTCCAAAATTCTCTCTGAAAATTTCGTGTATGCCCTCAGGTCAGTGCAAAAGGCTCTTAAAGCTTTAGGTCCACGGGTATTAAAGCGCGTACGTCGGTGCCTAGCGCTGTACTTTTACTTTCTTATCTATCGGCTGGGACCTGGCTTCAATTTTTCTCTTCAGCACCTTCTTTGAAGTTACTCGTCACCAACTTTGACTCAAAACTGTAAGGACAGCTGAGACTACCCGGTGCATTGATAGGATGAAGTTTTTGACGTTGACCAATCCCTTCTTGGGATGCGCCACACATGCTAATTCCATTCAGAGTCGTGGTGGCGGCTGAATACGACTTCCCCTACACAATGGTTTGCGGGAGCCATCCGACGTACAAGTCGGTGCTTTTATACTCCCAGACAAGTTTGGTACCAATTCACCGACCCCGAAGGAACGTAAAGAATAGCTGCCCTACGCGGGCCGTCGATCGCGGAACCATTAAAATGTGAGTGCGCGCCACCTGTCACTACACCACCCAGGCCTCGAGCATAGACAGAATTCTAATTCGTCATGTGGGTCTGTCGTATTTTTGTTAACTTGCAATTGCACACCTTTTAAGCTATGTTAGACGAGGAAATCGCCCTGCTTCCAACTATTTCAATATTTGCAAGCAAAATTTCTAACAAAGTGACCATATCATGCTTAAAGGAACTGAAAGGGGTCCGAAACAAGAGAAAGATGCAAAGAAATAAGCATTTTATAACGAACACTCAAGATTAGAAGCGATAATCGGTGAAAAAGCCCGGATTGAAAAGCGCGACGCTGCGGTGTGCATTCGCATCCCATTCGCATCAACACACTGACTTTCCGAGTTGTCCGCTGCAGGAGACGGGCAGCGAGCCAACGTTAATTTTAGCACGTGACTCTCAGAGCAGCGGAGTGCCCCTTCCCAACTACATTAGAATCATGTAAGTACATCTAGAAACAATATAAGAAAGAAAAAAGGAAAAAATAAAAGGGAAAACATCTTTATAATAAAAACATCTCCTCTGGGCACCATACCAAGGCGTCAAATTGGCGAGTTTGTGTAATGAGGGCAACTTAAACTCGTCCGAACTACGTCTGTTCTACGGTAGGCCAAAATTACCCCTTTCCGGTGTCTTTAAGGAATGGTTTGTCTGAGTGATACCGGTGTAAGTTTTGCTAAGGCAGCATCATACCCTCCCAACAGTGGCGCCTTTTTTGACACGTGCACAGAGATCCAGTGGGCAAGGTCCAAGACTTTAAAGCCACTGCTGGGGACAATGGGAGTAATTTACTTATTTATTTGTTTAATACACCAAAGATGGTGTGCACAAGAGTAGTTCTTATTTCCTGGGAACAAAGACCATGACAAAAACAAAGACATGGGAAGAGATAATCAGTACTAAAAAATGAAGCTCTAAGTAGGTTTAGGAATTAAGTGAAACAGATAAAAAGTACGGGAAAGAGTTATTTGAAAACAGCTTCTCCAGCGCACTGCCTTCAGATCCTACTGAGTAACGGTTACCGGGGCTTGCAACCAACTTAGCCCATGACTAACGAATGAGTCTGGGACCCCAGGCGAACAATGAGAAGGGACCTCAAGTGAGAGGCCGGTCAACTTTCGGGTTCATCACCTGACTGGTGGGCTACACTTTCGGAACCTTCAGGCAGCAGGAAAGCAGATAAAGGGGCGTAATGGTGATTGAAACTGCTTGACCTAGGACTACTGGGCCGAAAAATCCAATATTTACTGAGTTTGGGCCTAGCTTCGTTTCTCAGTATACGAAAACAAAGAGTCAAATCATTAACCGTGCGCCGAATATTCGACTTCAGTCTTCAAAGCCACTGCTGGGGGCAATGGGAGTAATGAAACCAAAAGAAGACATGTCCTGTGTGATAACTTGGGCGAGTTCAAAGGCACATTCTGCGAAAACCAGGTAGGGCGACATACCTTCTTGGGGAAGTAGATACTTGGGTAACTATCCAGGTCACACTTTTTGCGCCCCGCCACGGTGCTCCATCACAGCCCTTTACCTGCTCGAATGCACGCCCACGCCACCCACTCCAGCTTCCTTACTGGTCAATTGAGCAAAATGGGTGGAGTCGGAGTGTGATGGAGCAGCTGTAGCGCCGTTAAAGGGCACCACGGCGGGGCGAAAAGGTGCAGCTTCGATGGTTACCCGAGGATCTACATCCAAAGAGGTCAACTACCTGTCTGATTATCACGGAATGTGCCTCTAAAATAGGTGCTTGGTGTTCTAGCGAAAAAGGTGCGCGTTAGGTTGCTTTTATACTCTGAGGCACCGCTGGACGCAGCTACCGGTGGCAGGTGCAGCTGGTACGACAAGTCTGTTTATGAAGTGTGACCCAATCAACAGCGATGAAAATAGCAGTCGATCACCGAACAGCTCGTCGATATATAAGTACTAGCAGATAAGATAAGGAAGTCGAAAAAAGAAACAAAAAGAAGAGAAAAAGTGTCACACTGCATCATAATCAAATGAAATGTGACTGAGTCACAATTAATGAAGCCAATGCCGCAGCAGCTGCCAAATACGCCAGCAGCGCCGCAAAGTATGATAGTTTCATGGGCTCTTCACTGGGGGTGCATACCTGAGGGTGGGGGTGGGGGGGGGGGGTTGCCGACGTTAGAGTAGCTATGGAGGCGTGACTACATTTATTGTTTAGTTTGCCTAAAGACACACTTCACGATAATCAGACGAGTCGACTTACCTTTTTTACACAGTAGATCCTTGGGTAATTACGGCGCTACACCTGCTCAAACGCACTTCGACACCACCCATTTTGCTCAGTTGACCAGTAAGGGAGCTCAAGTGGGTGGCGTCGGAGTGGGTTCGAGCAGGTGTAGCGTCCCGATAGCGCACCGTCGCGACGCAGAGGGTGCAGCCTAACTAATTACGCAGGGATCTACAGTTCGAAAAGTAAGTTGACCCGTCTGATTATCGCGAAAAATGCTTCAGGCAGCCTTCATACTTTGCGCTGGCGCTGCCGGCGCCAGGGTGTGGCTGCGTTACGACCAGTGAGACAGAGTGGCGCAAGCGGAAACCCTGGGACAAGGCAGCCACGCCGCACTGCCGGCAACACTGAGTATGGAGGCGGCCTAGCTTTCACCGCTCCCTTCATTGATCTAGATTGCGCGAAAGCCCGTTCTCGACGAAGGATAATGGTAGTTCATTTTTTTCTTTCATTCCGGCTTCATTACTTTGCATCTCTACTTCCATATTCGTCCATCGGTCGAAAAGTGCCCCTGCCTTCAAGAAGCGAAACTATAAAACCGTAATCAGTCGGCATCACATCAGATGTCACATCAGCTCATGGAGCACTTCGCTAATGGCAAAGGTGCACAATGCGTTTGTTAAAGTCCTTAACGATGCTATGGAAGTGAAAGGTTGAAAGTCGCAAAGAGATGCTCTTGCTTGACGACACCCAACGTGGAGCGCTCATCTGTTGCCGTATGAGTTCGGGCAGGGGCCGATTGGTCATTTTTGCTTCGCGGCGCCTTCAGCACGACTTGCTGCAGTCGGTTGGAATTCCACTCAGTATGCAGTAGGCTGGTATCGTGAGGCGTGTGCAGATATGACAGCGAATCGCGTAGCCGCCCGCGGCGAGCGGCGCGGCGGATGCCAGTGGCAGGGCATGGCAGCCTTCAAGGGAGGCAGTGTGGCATGGGTGGAAGCGCAGAAGGGACGCAGCCACGCTCTGCCGGGCTACCAAGAGCAATCGATTCGCAGTCGTACTGGTGGCGTCGCGAGTAAAACGCCGCGAAGCGATTCGCTGTCATATTTGCACGCACCCAAAATCGTGAGCAACCTCTAAGATTGCAGGTTGAAAGCTTAAAATCGTTATTGTTGTGGTTGTTGCTGTAACGGATAAAACTACAAACAACTTGCCCTCGCCACGGGCGGTCGCGCGAACATTCGACCAAGCGACCCTCACCCGGGCTTCTGGCATGACTCTACCAAGTCCCTATGTACCGGAATGACCAGACTGTGACGTCGTCAGAGCAGAACCTATGACAGTTACACCGAAGCAATCATTCATAGTAAAGTCAGTCAAAGGGTTCACCGGCTCTCCGGGTTGCGATAAAAACGCTGCAGTTTGGGAGGAACTCGTTCCGTCATTTGAACCAGCGTTGTGTTTAGCGGTGATTTCATGTTTGCATCGCCTTAACATGTCCAATCGATGCTCTCTCAGGTTCTACCACTTTACTTCTTTGTATTGAACGTTGCAAGAAAGCTCATGAAAAGATACATACCCCAGTCAAAACGCTCCCCATCACCAGAGTATTGATCAGAGGGGCGTAAATCTGCGAAGTGTAGCGGTCATGCACAACGCATTCTATTAGGTTGTTCCAAAAGTCTTGTCATATTTTTTTTCGATCTCACTTTTTATTTTTTTTCGTCCAAAAAATAACAATTAGGCAACAACGTAGTGACCATTGTTATCGGCAACCCTCTGCTACTTTATAGGAAAATCGTTGATTCCCTCCTCCCAGAACTCTGGGTTCTGAGAGTCGAAGAAGTCAGCGATCGCCTTCGCAAGCAAGTCATAATCAAGGAATTTTCTCTTAGCCAGGAAGGATTCGAGAGGATGGGTAAGGTGTTGGTCAGAAAGGGCAATGTCTGGAGTGTATGGCGGGTGGGGCAGGATATCCCAGCCGAGCTCCTGTAGCTTGGCCTGGGCACTTTTCGCGAAATCGGAGGAAATTGGAGCGGGCGTCGTCATGTAGGAGGGTGACCGCGGACCTTTTTCGGCGCTTTTCTCGAACAGCGACGACGAACTGCTGGAGCTGGTGGGTGCATACGGTAGCGGTGACTGTCTTGCCTTGTACCAGCACCTCGCGGAAAAGCATTCCTTCCGCGTCCCAGAACCAGCACAGTCCCAAGCGTGGTTTGTCTTTCATGTCAATCTCGCCGTTGCTGAAGCTGATGAACCAGCGGTGCACGGTCTCCTAGCTCACACATCTTTGCCCAATGCAGCGCTGATGGAGTGGCAAGCTTTCGTCGTTTTGGTGCCGCAAGACCGCTCATAATAGATGACACCGCGAGTTGGGTGGGTATCGACAACGGGCATTGTAGCTCTCTCCACGGGATCTGGTGGGTCAATATGAATTTTCCTAGAAAGCTTAGGGAACGTTCTATCATATTCCTGAACCGCCTGGACCTGCCTCGAAGTGAACAAGAGTTACTGATTTTTTTGGAAAAATATGACAAGACTTTTGGAACAACCTAATATGTGCGTCCCCAAGGACGGCAATGGCTGCTGACTCGGATTTTCCAAGCACACCAGGGGTTCTATCATGGCTCACGCATAAATTAGGATACGCATGATACTGTTTCGAAAATCTGATGTGTTCTGGAGAGGGTGTAGGTGCCATTAGGGCAAAAAATACACGTGGTCGTGTCTAGAGCCCTGCTTGATGGGTGATAGTGGAGGTACGCAATGGGTGATAGTGGAGGCGCCGTATTAGATGGGACGGTAGCAATTACTTCTAAAATGAAGCATAGACACCGCTATCGCATTGAGACCAACTAACGACGCACCTAGCTCGCACAGGTCGCGCCGTATACCGGATGCTGCGAGACGAACTTTTCGTCCTAATGGCACACACTTATGGGGCACGTGTGAGGAAATTAACGTGTCTAAGCAACAGTACCTTTTTACCGCAGCTTCACTGTTGCAGTCCACGTACAGCTTACGTGAAGTTTCGATGTGTACTGAACAACCAATTGCTACTGCCGTGACGCGTGGGACAGATGACGCTAACCAGCACCTCGGGTACCCTCTAACTCGAGCGTATACATTACAGATTGATTTTCCGTATACGCATTTTACTCCGCACCACTTACGGTGACATTCAAACGCACGCGCACTCTACGCGTCGCGGACTTAAGCGATTTTGAACTATATTTCGGCCCAAAAGCGGAAAAACAAAATGCATGCGAAGATACTGATATGAATAAGCCCCTGAGCACACGAACAGAGTGAATAGGAAAGCGAAAATGTGAAATCGAGGGAGTGATAGCACAAGTTTTAATTACTTAGAGCTATGCAATATCACGGGGAAAAAAATCAAAATTGACTGAATCAATGAAATATCATTATTGTAAGGAGCTGAATGGCAGCAGAGGTGGAGAGCTGAATCCTTCGAGACAAAGTGTTAGACTGCAAAGGGAACACATTTATTCTACACTATGCAGGGCGGATCGGTGGGCGAGTCCACACCGAAAGCCGCGCCAAACAGAAACCATTACTAAAAATATGTATTGTAGCGATATTATTTAATATTATTCACAATATCCAGGAAGGTGTTAATCAGAAAGAAGGAGGACAAAAATGCGAAGTCCACTCAAGGGTTCAAGGCTCTATCATACTTCCGTCTTTAACGCCTTCGGGAGACGTCTACAAATGTCCACAAATGTACTCCAGCTAACTAACTGTTTTGTGCTGCTCGCTCTAAAGGCCGCATAAAGAGTAAGTCGGTGGCTCGTTGGAAGTGAACGTAGGGACACTGATGTGTGAGAGCGACGGAAAAATTAGAAAATTAAATAGAAGCCGAAGAATTGGCATAGCTGTCCTTCCACTTATCCTATGCGGTGGATGTGCATACTGCACGTTGCAATACTGATGTATCGATTGGAGCAACGTGAATCTGTGATGTGTGGCGACCATGTGTGAATAACGCCTTCTCTTGTGGGAGTAGTTAGCAAAACGGTGTATATCGGTCAGCTTCGTAGACGAGCTCGTTCTTTCCTTGAATCCATGGCAGTCGTTCACAGTTGACACATTCGCCTTCCGAAACCTCACATTACGTAAGATGTTGCCTTCGGTAAAAATAGGTAAAGTTTATTTTAAGCGAAGTGCAAAGAGCCCGTAAGAGATCATGCAACTTATGCTCAGTTTCATTGAAATGATTTCCTTTAAAAGCAAGCCCACCATAAATCGCATACATAGACAGACCGGGCAACCCAAATGCTGTTATGGGACATCGTTGTTTTTAGTGAAAATGCAATTCCAAAGAGTTCGATTGGGGGTTGCGATAGGAAAATTACAATGAATGAACTCTGCAAGATAAAAGGATGCCGCTATCTGTCGCACCCGCAACCGATACAGTTCGGAAGAGAGGGCAAAGTTACTCGACAATATTATTAGTTTCAGGGGCGCATCACCCTCGCTAGACCACGTTGCTCGTAATATACGGGTAAGTCAAGAAGCTCCCGGGACGTAAGGATGGCCCGTACAACGTCGGCACCGTAAAGTTGTCGAATTCCGTTCTTCGTATCCGAATTCGACGGAGCCTAAGCTAGATGAGTTTCGTGTAGAATAAATTCGTGCCGAATGGCGGGTCAAGCTAAGGATTTTAAAGGCACCGGAAAAGGACAAGGAAGGAAAACGTATTCAGAAGCACTGTTCTCAGTGAATGAAAAGGCTAGGTCTGAAGAGATATTGTGAAAGACGCGCATTAAAAAGCGCGTCTTTGAAACGCTATTGTGATTCTGGCGCTCTTAAGTGGCCGAATTTCTCTGCCTTTTGGCGGCCGGAAGAGGAAATTTTCCGGTTGACACCATCGTCATTTGATGTTGCGTAGGGCGAATTTGATTTATCTACCGTGATATGAAACGAGTGAAACACCAACAGAAGTGTGAAACAACGAAAGAGAGAAGAAGAGGAAGAATAGAAAAAGCAAGAATAAGAAAAGAATTAGTAAAAAAAGATTTAGTTATGAAAAATATCCATTTCAATTAAATGTTATTCAAATGAACGTGTTACATACACGACGTCTTGGCACATGCCAAAGCATCATATGTGCAATTGTGTCAACTTAAACTTCATATTGAAAAAAAAACAAGGCGGTATATGTCCCGCCGTAAGCAAAAATTGCCGCTTTTCGCCGCCTCGAAGCGATTTTGTGGCACCGCTTTCAACCTATTCCGACAAACCCGTTTCTCCCTTCCATGACTGATGGATATACCAAGGTTGGTTCTTTGAAAAAAGGTTCGGTGATATATAATCACAGAATTCGCATCCAGTTTAAAGTATGGTTATAGACTGACGACAGCTTTTAGAGATCAACCTCGGTATAGACACTTCAAACAAAACATCATGCCGATGAGACATCGCAAGCAAACTTTGACCTCCCTAACTCGCTACGGAATGGCACTTTGCAGTTTTAGCTTTCATAATTGTAATCAGCATTCAGGACCCTATCGATTCACCTATGTCTCATTTCAACGTTCCCTGGGAAGTTGAAACCTCCCCTGGTTAGGAAGGGTAAATATCCGGTAGGCCAAATTCCGCACTTTCGGCACCTGCTTTTCTTGCTTATCGTCGAAGTCGGAATGCTGACCTTCTCCGCTTCATATCAAATCATATAAGGTGAACTATACACCATTGGTCAATTTATCGTATAATTGAGTTTTTTGCTAAATTAAGCTTTTTGATAGAACGTCGATTCAAACAAAAGAGAGCAGATGCCGAAACTGAGGATCTTCGCCTACAGGGTACTCGTTTTGCAAGCTCAAATATATTAAGCAAGCGAATGCTTCGAGAATCGAGTAAAAAGTTTTCGTAGAGCAGAAAAAGCTGTTTCGAACACATAGACACATTCTATAGGAAAACAAAGAAAGCGATGTGAAAAAGAGGATGAATGCAATTATGCTTATTGTTCAACGTAATATATGAAAGCTTGCGATTGGCAAATATCTAAAAATAAATAAAAACATTGTTAAAGAATGGAATTCCATAAAGCGAACTGGATTTCATAATATATGGTGTCATAAAGGACACTAACACACTTCGGTTGGTGATAAGACGACTGCCCTTCTGTGTTGCGGAGTATCGGGTGACAATGAATGGCCCTATCGGGATTAGACTTCAAAGAAAAAAACTTTGTACAAAAGTGTTGGTAGAGATGGAACGAGCACGATTGGAGAGAGGATTTATAACGTTATATACATGAGATTCAATGGAGATACAATGCCTCCAAAAGTTTCCATAATAAGCAACATTTGCACACATGATATGAAGCGAGCCATGAGGAGTAGATGCTTTTGATGAATAAATTCGTTGAAGCTCTTTTATTTATTTAATTAATTAATTAATTAATTTATTTACCTATTTATTTATTTATTTACTCATATTTTACTTATTTGATTACGCAGTATTTTGAACGTTGATTTTTGAAATGTTTTTCTAAATTCAAAGTTGAATTTGAAAAATTTGAGATTAAAGGTGCTTCAAGTTTGGAGGCACTGGTAAGAATTTCGCGCCGAATGTGTAAAATTGTTGGATATTAAAGTCGGATTTCCGGTAGCACGTCAGTAGAGGAAAACGGTCGAAAATTGGGGAAGAAAGCCCTCCTCCCATAGCTGTTTCTCAAATTCCGTCACGAGGGGACGGACCATGGGCGGGTCATATCAAGAAAGAGGGTAGTTTTAAAGGGATAGGATTTTCCAAGAAAAACAATAACTCTTGTTACCTCGAGAGAGATGTAGACGATTCAGGAATATGGTAGAAAGTTCTCTAAGCTTTCTGGCAAAGTGTGTTGACCCGTCAGATTCCGTGAAGAAAGCTACAGTGCCCGTAGTCGATACTCACCCAGTACGCGATGTCATCTACTATGAGTGGTCTCGCGGCACCAAGGCGACGGAGACTTGCGACTCCATCAACGCTGCATTGGGCAAGGGATGTGTGAGGTACGAGACAGTGCGCCGCTGCTTCGTCAGCTTCAGCATCGGGGAGATTGACATGAAAGACAAACAACCCCCAGTATTGCGCTACTTCTTGAACGCAGACGGAATGCTTTTCCACGAGGTGCTGGCACAAGGCGAGACAGTCACCGTGCTTATACACCCGCCACCTTGAGCAGCTCACCGTCGTTAGAGAAAAACGCCGGAGAAGATCCACGGTCACCCTCCTTCATGACAACGCCAGCTCCTACCCGCAAAAGTACCCAGGCCAAGCTACAGGAGCTCGGCTGGGATGTCCTGCCCACCCGCCATACTCTCCAGACATTGCCCTTTCTGACCATCACCTTACAAATCCTTTTGAATCCTTCCTGGTCAAGAGAAAGTTCGTTGATTATTACTTGCTCGCAAGGGCGATCGCGACTTTTTCGACTCTCAGAACCCAGAATTCTGGGAGGAGGGAATCAGCAGTCTACCTATGTGATGGCAAAGTTTTGTCGATAACAAAGGTGAATGCGTTGTTGTCTATTTGTCGTTTGTTGAAAAAAATAATAATAAACACTGATGACCGAAAAAAATCCTACGAGACTTTTAGTGGAACCTGAAGTCGACTCTGATAGATCTTCACAAAAAACTGTGCCCTCTTTATTTTTTATTAGTGATAAATTAGCGGACCATACTTTGTAGCCACCCTGTAGTCATCAATCCGCCATGAACACACTGCTTATACGGCTCATCTTCATTATAATACGAGCGTCAGCAAAAATTATTCGTTTCTTTCATTCGCAATCGCCGTACACAATCACTTTGCTATTGAACGTAGATGGTGACCCAACAAATAGCCCAAACGATAGCTGTGATACGTGTCTATGAGTTTTTTTATTTCGTAGCGATCCTCTTCGAATAAAAAGCCCAGTGAGACTCTGTAGGAGTTCATCTTGTCCTCCCCTTTCACTATGTAGGCCCAAGTTTTGATTTGGCTTTCAGCATGTTCTTAATAGGGTTGCGGAAACACTTTGACCTTCTGTAGGTTCGAGATATGCACACAAGTTGGCACTGTGAAAGAGTCGACTTCGAAAAAGGTTTAATTCCTTTGTTCCCGCCATTACAGAAGCTCTTGGCTCCAATGTCCTTCCACCTACATATGTCTCCTCCGCGCACGTAAAACTGTGGACTTACGCAGATTGGCACCGAATTTCGGCTTGAAGGCAGCATTAGGGGAAAGTCGGACGAAATGTAAAAGAAGTAGTGCATATGAATGTCGAGATGCCTAGTGACAGAACAGTGGAGAAAAAACGGATGGAAATGGCCAAAAACCCGAGAAATAGGACCCCCCACCCTTGGTGCTAGGCGCGGACGGCCTTCCCGTCAAGAGGCGGGTAATCTGATCTAGTTTTTCATTGGCATGTTGCAAAGTAAACACAAGGGAATGTTTGGAAATATGACAGCCTATTTTCGGAGTGAGCTTCAAGCTAAAACTGCGAAAGCGCGCCCCGAAACCTTCGATCCTGCCGCATCTCCTCGGCCGTCCCACCCCAGTTGATCGGGAATTACGTCATCGGGAGGCGGGATCGACTTATCAAGAGACGGAACAGACAAGCGGTTGCGGCGTTTTGCGACGTTTCTACAGCTCGGTGGGGCGCTTTTTCACCGGGATTTCGCCACAGATAGCCTTCTTGGGCCCAGGACTACCATGTGAGTGACTTCTTGTAGGGATTTCTCCATTACCATTACCACCATTACCCCTAATGCTGTCTTAAATTACAAGTTTGGTGGCTTCGCTCCGATCCGCGAAAGAGCTTATCGATAGCTCTTAACTACTTATGCAGCCATTAGGATAACATCCCCTCGCACAGGAAGGGTATACCGCGCTCCTCAAATGCCTCACTCGTTTGATAGTAGACTATTGAAGAAACTGGGAGCCGTACAGTGTTTGTGACTAATAGTTCAAGGGAGAAAGGTGGGAAAGTAAATTGAAAGCGGTATTCAATCGATCCATGGAGCTGCTCTTTTTCACGCTAACAATCACGACCTCTACATCGTTTGCAAAAATGTTGAATGCCGTCCTTTTGTTTGGGATTTTTGACTCCGGTATGAGTGCCATAGACAGAGATTGCTGCATTTGAAGGCAGTATTTCGTTCATTCATTTACTTCGTACACATAGAGTACATTGAAGGCACGTTTAGTCCTACTACACTCAAAAATGTAACGAAAAATAATGATAATCACAAGAAAATGAATAAAATCACAAGAAATAATACGAAAAATCCAGTATAGACTTAATATGATGCTGAAAGAAGTTGCTGTGGAAAAGGTAGAAATGAAATGGTTGTACGTAGAGAAACACAAATTATCAATTTTTACAGAAGGAAGTGAAGAGCACAAAAACTTATGCATTGGAAATTTGAGCTACCCATTGTTTGCAGGTTGAACTCTGAGGAAGCATGTATATGGAAAAATCTGATCTCGTACCTCTCGGGCGTAGCAAGTTCAAGTGTCATCTAGGGTAATAGACGGAAGCAGGACGAGAAAGTTTTCGAAATCAACTGCAACCCTTGGCTTTATGTACCGCGATTTCATCATGTTTCTTCCTTCTGCATTCTACTCAACCATCTTATTCCTGACATCAACTGAGGTGTAGCATTGTTTATGTGCGTCCCTTATTTCTTCGCTTATATGCCACCCATGCTGCCTTGAGAGGAGCTTCTAGGCTATAAGCTGAGCCCCGCTTTGAAACGTGCGCCGCCTACCGCACTTAGTCCTGAGAATCGTGCCACCCACCTTATCCCAACTTGTCCCCTTGTCTTCGCCATTTGGAACTGAATTAGAATATTTTCAGCTGAGCAACAAGTTTTTCGGGGCACTCCCCGCCCACTGTGGGCGGGACGTAGCATTGACTATGTGCGCCACTTATTTCTTTGCTCATGCATTACCTATGCCATACTCGAGCCGACCTTAATAACTTGCCTTTCAGACAGTTCTGAATTTCGTAACAGACACACAGACAGACACACAGGCGCTATGGTACACGGGATAGCAAGGATAACACCTTTGATTTCACACACTGATTTTCACACATCTGACAATGAAAACCAAAGCTTCTCTGTCATGCAGAAAATCCTGCCCAAAACATCACAGTATCTGAAAAATTTTCTGATCTGAAAATCTAAATCTGAAAAACGTCTGAAAAATTTTCCATTCAGTGAGGGCCACAACACAAGAGTCTATTGTGCGATCTTTTTCGGTGAGAAATTCGTATTGGACCATACTCGGTGCATCGCCCATTGAAATTCAGAGCACTCCCAGTGTCGAGAAAAATACGTTTCGGTATGCCCCCTCCCACTCAACGGGACCAAATACGACGCCTCCCTCTTTTTTGACCTCTAAATACCAGTATCAATTGCCGAATTGTGCAGATGCAATGTGTTTTATTGCTATGTAGTCTTAGTCTCACGGTGTACCCTGTTGAACTTTTCCAGCATCCACTTATAGCTGGTTTCCTTCCCAGTACCTCATGAGAATACACCATGACTATGCCATAATCTACTATGGAGAGACCTTCGAACATCGAAAGTATGTACCATACCAAATAACAAAAAATGTAACGAAAACCAGACTGGGAACTGTTCGGCTATTACAACCCCAGTGGGGGTCGATTGGGGCAAAAAATTTTTTTTGCTAAAACTTTGCCTACAGGGGTAATTGAGGCTCCTGATCACGAATATCACATTAATTTTTAACGTTGGCGCTATTTTGCACCAAAATGGCGCAACTACTGCACCAAGGTCATTCTCACCAAATTTGGTAGAAACTTGGTTATAGGGGTTATTTGGTGCCCTGATCACGAATATCACATTCGTTTTTAGCGTTGGCGCCATCTTGCACCAAAATGGCGCAACTATGCCAGTGAGGAGTGTTAGCAGCAGTGCAATAGTTGCGTGAAATTGGTGCAAAATTGCGCCAACGCTGAAAACCAATGTGATATTCGTGATCAGGGGCCTTAATTACCCCTGTAGGCAAAGTTTTAGCAAAAAAAATTTTTTGCCCCAATCGACCCCCACTGGGGTTGTAATAGCCGAATAGTTCCCCAGACTGTAACGACAGAACGAACTATAAAGCAAGAATTAACGCCAAAAACGCTCCAATATGTACTTTCAAGCCACCTTATATTTCGCAGTGGGTCTGAGTTGAAAAACTTGCCAGTTTTATTTTCTCTATATTTTCCGATATTTCCTCAGGTCAGATCGTTTAATCAAATCGCAAATGCCCGACAATCGACTCAAACTTTCTGACTCAGTTTTCATTGAACGGTGTCGAGAGCGACGATAACTGAAGGAGCAAAAAACTGAACGTAGGGATTTTTCTTCTCAGAGGACCAACAGTTAAACTCTTAACAAATTTCAAAGGGAAACACCCGAGAGTACGATTTTTGCGATTTAAATTCAGCAACGTTGAAAGATGTTCGAATGAAGAGAAGTTGTCGAAGCTTGGAAATTTTTACGATTGAAAAAAAGCTTCGTTTCGAGCATACAGAGCAATGCTGTTGAACTCTGAGAGAACCTGAAAACGTATAACGATTGGGATGGGACCAATGCAGCATGTAGTGTAGTGACAAGAGGCGCCGTTTCCATTTACGTAGTCCGGAGATCGAGATCAGACGAATGCCCGTTATGGTCAATCAGACCCCACGAACCCTTCATCCCCCGGGCTCGTTGAGCCGCTGTCTCGTTTGGCTGTGGTGACAATGCTGACATGAACACAGTCTAGATCCCACAAGCTACTGAATAGTCCATATCGTCTAACTCTGGGTCAGTTTCCAAAGGGAAATCAAAAGAATCATCCGCAGGAATTTCACGACTCTAATTCCATTTAGTTACCACCTCCCTGAAATCAGAACC
The DNA here is from genome assembly GCA_963978905.1 of Trichostrongylus colubriformis. NCBI lineage: Eukaryota > Metazoa > Nematoda > Chromadorea > Rhabditida > Trichostrongylidae > Trichostrongylus > Trichostrongylus colubriformis. The sequence continues at coordinate 31,006,035 of OZ022259.1, read as the reverse complement.
ACTCATTTAGATATTGCATATAAACAGAAATAGCGAGAGTACCGAGAAATTCTTTGCTACAATGCAGAAAGATAAAAACTGCAAGAAGAGCAACTAGTTCAAATTCCCGCCGAGCAACCTTCGAACAGCTGTCGACGGCTACAAAAGTTCAAACTTTCTCACCCAGTTTTGCTTCTGCTGCTTCCCGCATTGCATCCTCACCTTGTGAACGTCGCCTCTGCTCTGCTTCTACAGCCCTCATAGCCCCGCATCCTCGGACAGCCCCACCTTGTGGGGCGTCACTTTGAGGAGTGAATCTATTGTTTTCTCACGTGAAATCCTGTATAGCGCCGGTGATAGATAAAAACAATATGAAGATATAGGTCACAGAAGGGAATGCTATGGCAATGGGGGAGGGGCATCCTATAAAAATTCGCACATCTAAGCATCTTTGAAAGATCTTTGAGGAAACAATCTGCACACTCAAGCATATAATTTTCCTAAGGCCACCCTCTCCTACGCTTCGGTGAAAATAATGTCCATAATGGGATGCTGCCACCCCCCCCCCCCCCCCCCACCCCTCCCTCATTTTCATAGCATCCAGACTAATTAGCAACACTGAGTTGCGAAAATTGAGCTTCCGTTGACGATTTATTTATGTTTACGAAATTTCGTTTCTAATTTGGTAGCCTAGGTTTTCAGTGGAGAAGGAATTACCAGAAATGGCTATCCAAATTCTCCTTGCCAAGAAGTCCAGGAGATGGAACATGTGGGCGTTTTATTGCACGGTATCAAAGTAACGATCCTTGGAGCTGAATTGACAGCGCTTTCCAGTCACTGCGAATTTTGAAGAGCATTAATGCTGCAAAAAGGTGATTGCCTGGTTCCTTCAATGAATCGAAGCTATTCCTATCAGCTGAATTAAATATAAAGATATGGAAACTGGAGGTACTATGGTGATATGAGTAGGAAGCAGAAGTAGTTCGTCTCCCCCCAAGCTCCATCCCTCAATAAGCTCAGGCAGACAGCATACACAGACCATACGTAAATCGTAGGTTTCCATTACAAAACTCTGGTGCTCTCCAGGCTATTCTATAATATTATAAACCCTAAACATAGGAACGGAAGCTAAAGCATAATTACAATGGTTTATACAAGAATTATGTATCAAGTGCATAAAACTGGAAAATGAAGATGGAAATGAAACAAGAAGGACATGACCTCATTATTAGAATACATAGGTGACGAAGATGAGGCTAGATTTTGTTTATTGGTATACTGTGTTCATTTTTGATTATTATATTATTGGTATGCCTATTTTTTTTCATTAGCTCTTTTTTCAAGCCAATAAGGGACCTGAAACGAACTCAAAAGTATTGTCAAGGGTAATGAGAGAAGAGATAGACATAGTTTTCCTTGAATGATGGGGTGACTTCCAAAGAAATAGCCCGTAACGAAACTCGCGTTGGAAGGCGCTTTTTTCTTACTCGTGGCTTGCCTGTGTAAGTTTCGATGATTTGGATGCTGACGGTGGAGTAGCACGGAGGGCGACGTTAGCAACGCGGACTTTGTCACCTGCCTCACCCTCTTCAGTGATGCCTACGTAAAAGTACGTAAGATAAGTGCAACGTTTCCCTAAGGTGAACTACCGACAGACCTCTGACTAGGAAAGGGCTTCAACTGACCGTGGGACTCTGAAATGAGACCCGTATGGATCGATAGAGCTTCGAACGCTGATTATAACTATGAAAACCAAAATTGCTACCTGGCATTCTGAAGCGAGTTACGAAGGGTCAAAGTTCGCCTGTGACACCTTATTGGCGAGGCACTTTGTCATCAGCACGGCCTTTGCGCCGCTAACAACGGCCACCGTGGCTCACTGGTGGTGTTCCGGACCCGGCGGGAGGGGAGCTAGGGTTTGCTCCCCGCCGGTGAAGATTTTTTTGCATTTTGTGTTTCATTGTCTAAACGTTTACTTGAATAAAGAATACTACGTTCGGAAGCCCATAACGCGCGAGCCAGTCCTTCTCGTGCAACCAGTGTGATTCTCGTGTTCAGGGAGTCAAATTACCCCAAGATGCAAGTTTATAGTCAATTCGAGAACTTGACCAAATTTCGGGAAAATTCACGGGCTGTTGGGTGGCAGCACAATGAACATGGGAGAAGTCGCTGACCCTTGCCTAGGAATTGCTCTTATTTGACGCTTGTTACGTACGTTTAGTGGATGGGCAAGTGTAGCAGGTATGTGTAGGGTATCTTGTTCGGGTTGCAGGAATTTTTGTCGAAGGAAATTCAAAAAGTACCACTCACCCCCTGTCCACTCCCAATTTTTCCAAAGTTGGACCTGAAACTTAACTCGCTTCAGAATGCCATGTAGCAATTCTGTTTTCACAGTTATAATCAGCGTTCGAAGCTCTATCGATCCCCCTGGGTCTCATTCCAAAGTTCCACGGTCAAAGACCCTTTCCTAGTGAGAGCTTCCGTGAACACGAGCATCAGTTCACAGACACCTCGGAAAAAATGGTTGAATGGACATTGAAGGCAGTGATAAGGATATTATGACCGAATATCAAAAAATCATCGAACATCATAGCACATGCTCTTATTAGTACGAAAATGAAGAAAAACGGAGTGGAACGGTGAAAAACCCGAGATATTAGAACCCCTCCTCACCGATGCCTCCAAAGGAAGCCGGGGTATGCACTGGTAAAACAGGCTGCAGCTGTCGAAGAAGACGATTCTTATAAAGCCCGGGGCGGTCCTTTTCATAGGAAATCTCGCCACCTATAGTTTTCTCGGACCCGTAGCTTCCGTTTGGGTGACTCACTTCAGGAGCCATCACTACTCCCATTACCCCTACCGCAGACTTGAAAGGGGTATTATTGGGGCTGGCAAGTGATTTCATTAGATGAAAAAGTCTTTTTAATAATTATACAATTTGGCTGTTCATACATGGTCTGTACCCCAAGAAGCCTGCATAGACTGCACGATGGCATGGTTAAGTGGCACAACTGGAAAGGTTCTCGAAAGAAAATGCTTACTATTTTTGCATAGATTAATAGAAAATCGAATAAAATGGTTTCAGTATAAAGGATGAAGTTAAAATGGTGTCAGTAAATGAAAAATATGATGTTCAACGAAGTCAGATAGGTGACGAACACCGTGCGCACCACTGAGAACTGGAATGGTGCCATGTGTGTCATACTGTTGTCTCATTAGCGTAATCCTTGGAGTAGTGAATTCCACCAAAACTTCAACAAAAAGTCATTTTAAAGCAAAATGCTCGATGTAGAAGACAATGCGAAGAGCACTGCAATATGTCAATTATCAGTTGGCAAGTGGAACGAAATCAGCCCACGATGCCGAGTGGGATGGCAACCACCCGGAAACCGGTAACCAGCAGTAATGCGCGGATAAAAACCACGAACACGTACGAGAAGTTGACCCGAGGTCGAGGCATGACGATGGAAGTTTGCGTAATCGAGCCAAACGAGTGAGGGATACGAGTGTGTGTGGCTTCGGGTTGGAGGCGGATGAATGAAAATACTAACAACAACATTTGAACCTGTTCGGCGGCTGTACAAATGAATAGTATGAAACCAGTCCCATGTCTCATGCGTCAACACCAGCGTACGCAGTACCCATCCCGGAAGTGTCTGCTCTAAACCCTTACCCCGCTCACCCCGCCCAGGACTAATTGGGTACAATCGGTGACACGGTCAATCAGTGATGCAGTGGAAGTAACTGGTTACCATCACTGGTTCAAAAACATGTCAGTCGTCGCTTTTCATTCAAGGAATCGTCCACGGAAAAAAGATTTTTTATGATACCCATATGTTTATGTTGAATTTGCCTAATGTGGGATGCATGCAATGTTTTATGCGAAAGAATGGGAACCCGTTCTTTCGCATGAAACACCGGCTATGATACAGCACCACAAAGTCATGGCCGGGTGGGCGGGGCCTTCGAGAAAGTGTCCGCCCCGTGGTCCGCCGCGGTCGGAGACGCATTGCAAGAACAGAAAGTCACGTTAACTGTCCCACTTTCCGTTCCCAACCGCGGCGGATGACGGGACGGGCTTTCACACGGAGGTCCCGCCCACTCGGTCAAGAATTTGGGAAGCTGTATCTTAGCCGAATTCTCACTTTTTTGCTCGAACTTTGCATAAGGCCCTTATTAGGCAAATACAACTCACAGAAGTGTAGAGATTTTGAAGTTGCGAGCCTTTCAGATCAGCCCCTACTCCTTTGTGTGGCCCTAAACAGCGCCTCCGTGTATACTCTGCTAAATAAAAACCCCTTTGTACTGGTAAATGTCCTATTTTCCTATTTCAGCCTTTTCCTTTTGTGGATCGACGTCTCAATCTCCTGTCGGCCGTCGCGATTCACGTGTATGCCCTGGGAGAGCGGTCACGATCGATGGCGCCAACGCGAGCTCCTAGCGCTTTCCCACGGCCATGCACGTGAATAGTGCGATGGCGCCATCGATCGTGACCGCTCTCCCAGGGCGAGCACGTGAATCGCGACTGCCGACAGGAGATTGAGACGTCGATCCACAAAAGGAAAAGGCTGGAAATAGGAAAATAAGACGTTTATCAGTACAAAGGTTTTTGTATGTCGTTCGATAGCATTTTCTCAGAGAAATCGAACGGCATACATTTCATTAGGGAATCTCCGTCTGCAGATGAGTTAAGGGATGGTTTTTGTTTAGCAGAGTATACACGCAGGCGCTGTTTAGGGCCACACAAAGGAGTAGGGGCTGATCTGAAAGGCTCGCAACTTCAAAATCTCTACACTTCTGTGAGTTCAAATTGAGATTGTGAAAGGATTTTAGCTTCAACTTATCAGGTTTCGAAGAAAATTTCCCTCCAACTTCTCAGAATGTGAAAAAATGGAATATGAGAAAACCGAAAACTTGTAGCATCTTCTTGTAGAGCTCGACGAGCTGATTACGAAAATGTATACAAGTTCAATAAAAAACCAATAAACTATTGATTTATGGCGGAAAAACGCGTTTTCGCGCAGTTTTCAGGACTGTTGCTGATCAAAATTTGACATTTTATACACTACACTCGCCGCATCGAGACAAATCCAACGCTCCTAAGATATTTCCATTTTATCCACTTTGAACGATGTTATGACGTTGCGACGGTTTGTTCGCGAACAAAGCGTCGCCAGGCTTTTTTTACTCACGCGACGCGAGCGGTATTGTAGTGGGACTCTCGAGGTGACGCTTGGGACACATGGTCAGTAGGGCGGCCAGGACATGCGGTGACCATACCCATTGACCCCGGGCTGTTACCTGCGTCAGGACCGGATTTCGTGTGTCGCAACATTAAGCACGCTCTCGCTAACATGGCCAGAGTTTAATCGAAGAACAGTGCCAACCCAGGCCAGCGAAGCTCTTCATCTTTCGGAAACTACGAATCGCTACTATACTCGTATGGGAGGACAGAAACCTGAGCTGTATCTCATGGTCCAAACAAGTCAGTGTAGGGGGCCAAATCGCATTCAGTTGCTGCGAAAGCCCGACACATCCAAGGACAGATTGACCCACGGCCGAATACATTCTTAGTCCTTATTCTTCACTTTGATTCTGATCTCTACAAACAACTTTTTTTTGTTAAAAATTTTGTTACAAACTTTGAAGTTCAGTATAATCCACAGTGCATGATTTATTTACTGAGATATTAGATTGACTTGAAACGTGCGTTATGCTTTTTTGGATTTTCCGTATCTTTTTCTAATCTGACTGAGCAAGTTCTCCGCTTAAGACCGTTGCTTTGCGCTGCCTTTAATATATTGGAAATTGGTGGTTGGTTTACCCTAGTCTCTTCTGTTGCTGTTCTATCATTCCTTTTGTTGTTACTATTGTACTAATTTGTTTTAACTATACTTATGTTGATTGGGATAACAATCCCATTCAGTTACGTCTTGTACATGTAATAAATAATGAAAAGACACATCCCCTTTTCTGAATATCCATTCGTTCCTGCCTTCTTCCCAGTACAAAGTAAAGACATATTGTGTTTCCGCCACCGACTCGGTTACGAAAGCTGTTGAGGCTAAAATGAAGGAGACGTATGCCATTATAAGCGGACAACTTCCACTGCTGCCTTTTTTCAAAGCTAAAGACTACAACCTAAAAGAAGAAATGAGGTCTTCGTGGGTATACACGGACCGGTGCATTGAAAAGTCCTCAATAGCAGAGTTGCTGAGACTGCCAATTTCTGCAAGCGGTAGCTGCATCGCTTGAGGTTAATCTGTCAATTAGTGGGGGAGGTGAATGGGTTATTGTCCAATTAGAACACTCAGGTTATTGTGGATCAGTCATATCAACCATTTTGGTAAGAGATTGTTCTTTGATATTTCAATCCTTCAAAGCTAGCATTTCTTTCTCACTTGTAAGTTCTGGTTCAGCAATTTTTTTTTTCTTTTTTTTTGTAATGGTCCCTTTCTTGTCTTACCTTCGCTTCTTCTATTTGGACCATTTTTTACAATATATTGATTTTCATCAGCACCTTACTCACTGATGCGCCTTCAGCTGTTGATGAAGACACAGTGGTCCTTCCGAGTTTTGGAGGCGGGAGAGCCCCTAACTAATATTCTGAGACAGCATCAGGGGAAATTCGGACGAAAAGTAAAAGAAGTAGTGAACATGAAAATCGAGGTGTTTACTCATACGGTGGTGAAAAAAACGGAGGGAAATGACCAAAGATCTGTGAAATAGGACCCACTTCCCACCGTTGATTCTCTACGCGGACGACCTCTCCGTAAGGAGGCGGGTAGTCCGAACGAAATTTCCATTGGCATGTAGCCATGAAACACAAGGGAATGCTTGAAAATACGACAGCATCTATTCCCTGAAGTGAGCTTCAAGCTAAAACTGCGAAAACGCGCCGCAATATCGTCGCATACCCCTGCCCGCTCTCATCGTAGTCACAGGAATCACGTCGTCTGGAGGCGGGGTTTGTCATCAAAGGCATCAGCTGTTATCCGTTGCGTCGTCACTACAGCCGGGGGCCCGCTTTTCGGGAATTTCGCCATAAATAAGCTTTTCAGGCTCGTAGTTTCCATGAGTGACTCCTTGTAGAAATTCGCGTAATTTTTTTTTGGAGAATCGCCTCAGGACACAACTGATGCGGTGCGCTTAGCTCGCACCTACGACGCACGCTACACCGGCAACGCGGTTTTTTACCCAAATGGCGCTCACCCTTTTGGGGGTGTTCTGGCTTTACACAACACGATGGTTAGCTCCGGTGCACACTTTCCAAAAGCGCGGAAGGGACACCACCCTCTATTCACAAATGACGTTAAAAGGCATTTAGCTGCATTTCATGTTACGACTCTTTTCTAAACTTATGTCTTGAAAGGTTTCTTATGCAGCTTGCAAATAGCTTTTAAGTGTTCATGGTGTTCATCTTTATTGAGGAGAGTCACTTGATTTAATGCGCCCGTCACACTTCTCCACTGAAAACATTGCGATGCCAATTAGCAAACGCTCGTGTATTTGGCAGTTAAGCACGACTAGTCTCGACGCACTTGCAAGAATGGAAATGAATCCGAAAAAAAGTCGTCACAACTAATGGGCGAACAGCTGGCATATTGAAGGAGGTGTAAGCTTTTAGTGTTAAGCAACTTACTGAGAAATTCCTCTACTACACAGGGGTTTGCAACACGACTCCCCTCTTTCTCTCCACAAGAACTGCCGTAAGAACACTCAATTTCGGAAGGGTGGCCTCCACCTGAACTGCCGTAAGACCACTCAATTTCAAAAGGGTAGCCGCCACAGGAACTGCCGTAATACAACTCATTTTCAGAAGGATGGCCGCAATTGGCTTCATATCCGAAGTAAAGGAGTAAAGGGATCATCCACGAAATTTCGTGATTCCATGATTCAAATCTATTAGAAACAGTACATCTAGATACACTGCATAAGCAGAAATACGAGTCGCCGCCCCGGCAGGGTGGCTTTGGGGCTTTCTGCTTTGTAGCGAGGAGCGACTCTCGGCTCGCCGCTAGCGCGGCGAGCCGACTTTCGCATGCGCGCTTCGCGCGCATTGCAGCAGGGATAGGCCCTGTGTATAGGGAGCGCACATTGCAGCAGGGAACGGATAATATGCGGCTTGTATATATTGTGAGCAAACCTCCAACGATCATCGGCTTTGGTTGAAACTGAGAGACACCACACCCATCTGTAACCCCTTCCCCACTGAAGGCAAAACCCCTTTAAAGAAAGGCAGGATTCGATCCGAACACAAAAGTAGATTTGAAGCACTTAGTAGTACAAAGTAAGGAAGATGGATCGAAACGGTCAAAAAATCCAAGAAAGAAGACCCCCTTCCCATCGTTGATCAAGTGTGTAAGGCACAATCGCAGAGGGGCGGCCACGCTAAAAGGAGCGGCAGCAGTTGGAGGTGTCTCATCGTGAGCGCTGAGGCGCTCCGTAGTAGTTGACTTTTGAGGATTAAAAGTTTTGAGAGACGTGCATGTATCAGTTCTATAAAAAACATTGACCTTAACTGATTGCCGAGAGATACACCTGATAATAATAATTAAAATAACAATAACACACCACTCCCTAATGGTAACCGAGAACAAACAGTCACTTTGTGAGTGTGGTACCAATATTGCAATTATGGCCGGGCTAGGCTTAGAACTTATGTACTCTATACACAGGGGGTTGACGTGTATAGAGTACATAAGTTTGGTGGGTTGACTCCTACCCAATCCTAACCTGCCCGACCTCCACACACTCGTACCCATTTTCGTCTGTCCCTATCTAGTTCTTACTCGCACGACCTGAGCAGTTCCATTCCTGACCTTCCCGATTTTCGGAACCCAAGCGAGGGTTTATAAACTTGAGCACCCATCGGTTCCGGCGCAGGTCCCGCCCGTAATGGACGGAGCTAGACTCAGGACTTATGTGCTCCGTACACATGGCCTCTACCCAATCGTAACCTGCCCGACTTCCACATGCCCGTACCTAACTTGCTTCTTGTGTGCTCCCAACACCTTGGTCAGTCTCTACGCAGTCCTCACACGCACTACCTCAACATACCCATTCCCGACCTTCCCGATTTTCGGAACCCAGGCGAGGACTAAATTTGAGCACCCATCGGTTTCAGCGCAGGTCCCGCCCATGGTGGGCGGAGCTAAGCTTGAAACTTATATGCTCCGTACACATGACCCCTACCCAATCCTAACCTGCCTGACCTCCACAGGCCCGTGCCTTATCTGCTTGTTGTGTGCACCCTTCACTTTGGTCAGTCCCTCCCCAGTCCTTACATGCGCGACTTCAACAGACCCTTTCCTAACTTGTCCGATTTTCAGCACTTGAGCGAAGACCTGAATTCCTTTATTCATTGATTTCGGCGCAAGCCCCCCCCCCCCCCATGGTGGGCGGAGCTAGGCTTAGAGCTTATATGCTCCGTACACTTATGTTTTCCTCTACGCTATCCTAACTTGCCCTACCTCTACAGGCCCGTTCCTAATTTGCTTCTTGTGTGCTCCCTACATTTTGGTCTGTCCCTGTCCAGTCCTTACTCGCACGACTTCAACAACCCTTTCCTAACTTGGCCGATTTCCAACACCTGAGCGAGGACCTAAATTCGTTTATTCATCGATTTCGGCGCAAGCCCAGCCCATGGTGGGCGGAGGTAGGCTTAGAACTTATGTGCTCCGTACACTTGTGTTTGTCCCTGCGCTATCCTAACTTGCCCTACCTCTACAGGCCCGTTCTGCTCCTTGTGTGCTCCCTACAATTTGGTCAGTCTCTACCCACTCCTTACTCGCACGACCTGAGCAGTCCCATTCCTGACCGTCCCGATTTTCGGAACCCAGGCGAGGACTTAAATTGGAGCACCCATCGGTTTCGGCGCAGGCCCCCCCATGGTGGGCGGAGTTAGGCTTAGAACCTATGTGCTCCGTACACTTGGTCCCTACCCAATACTAACCTGCCCGACCTCCACAGCCCGTGCCTAATTTGCTTGTTGTGTGTTCCCTTTACTTTGGTCAGTCCCTCCCCAGTCCTTACATGCGCGACTTCAACAGACTCTTTCCTAACTTGGCCGATTTCCAACACCTGAGCGAGGACCTAAATTCGTTTATTCATCGATTTCGGCGCAAGACCCGCCCATGGTGGGCGGAGCTAGGCTTAGTTCTTATATGCTCTGTACGCTTAGGTCAGCCCCTAACCACTCCTTACTCGCGCGACCCTCCAGGATACAGTTGAGATGAGGCCCTACCGAGTCTTAACTTGCCCGATCCCTACAGGCCCACTCTGATTTAGCCAATTTTTTGAACCATTTCTGCGCAAGCCCCGCTCACGGTGGGCGGAGCTAGGCTTAGTCCTTAATGAGCTCCGCACACTTTGGGCAACCCCTACCTATTCCCAACTTGCCCGACCTCTCCACGTTGCAATTGAGTTGAGAGTAGATTATGTGACAAAAAACGGACACATGCACACACACACACACAAACACACCATTCTAGTTTTAGCTTGCCTCTCATGTGCTCCGTACATTTTGGCTTACCCCAACCCATCCCTAACTTGCCCGACCTCTACAGGTCCATTCCTAGCCTGCCTGATTTTTGACCTGAGCGTGGACTTAAATTTGAACACCGGCAGTTTCTGCGCAAGCCCCGCCCACAATGGGCGGAGCTAGGCTTAATTCTTATGTGCTCTGTGCGCTTAGGTCAGCATCTACCCAATTCTAACATGCCCGACCTTTCCAGACAGCAGTTCAGTTGAGAGATCATATCAATGAGATAGGGGTGTATGTGGTGCAGACAGGTTGTAAATGGTTGACGCTGGACTGTGGGAGTGACATAGGTACCCTCGGCGTATCCCTAGGTAATGCCTCCTTTCCTTAGCGGCCCATCACAACACAGCTGCGTCGCCATTCGCCTTTCGAGGCTCCTTATCAGCCCTTATCAGTTGCTATCACATCCGTTCCCTCACCAATAATGTCCCCTTACCACCCCTACATTACCTTAAAAATCCAGGATCCCAGCTTTGCTGCGACGCGAGATATGTATTTCCCGCCATTCGCCTTTCGAGGCTCCTTATCAGCCCTTATCAGTTGCTATCACTTCCGTTCCTTCTCCATTAATGTCCCCTTTCCACCCCTATATTATCTTAAAAATTCAGGGTCCCAGCTTTGCTGCGACGCGAGGTATGAATTTCCCGCCATTCGCCTTTCGAGGCTCCTTATCAGCCCTTATCAGTTGCTATCACTTCCGTTCCCTCACCATTAATGTCCCCTTCCCACCCCTATATTATCTTAAAAATTCAGGGTCCCAGCTTTGCTGCTACGCGAGATATGAATTTCCCGCCATTCGCCTTTCGGGGCTCCTTATCAGCCCTTATCAGTGCTATCACTTCCGTTCCCTCACCATTGATGTCCCCTTAACACCCCTACATTACCTCAAAAATTCAGGATCCCAGCTTTGCTGCGACGCGAGATATTATGCGGTGAGCGGACAGACAACAGACACACACACACACAGACAGACAGACAAACAAACACACCAAACTTCTGCTTTATATATAGAGTATGATTGTATACATATAATAATTAATACACATAAAAGAGTAACACATAGAAGATTTGATATCCAGTCTGTATGATGAATGAATGCGCAGCGATTCTACTGGTGATGGATATCACAGTACTTTAATTTGATCCTCTGACATGGTGTGTCTTTGGTTTCGAACCTTCTGCGCAAAACCAATAATTTTGCTCAGCACCTGTCGATAGCCGGAGATACGACAAAACCTCACTTTGGCGTCCCTACCAAATCTCTACATACTTTACCTCCAATCATAACTCGCCCAACTTCTGCAGGCTGCAGTTTCGTTAAGAAGGAGGACGAATGCGCAGCACATCAAGAAGCAAACATACTTCATGCGAAAACATCGAGAACTTGAGACGAAAAAGCAGTCCACGAAGGTGTATGCAGATTCAGAACCCATTTGAAGAAAGAATGCGCGGCGCATTCAAAGGCAAATGTAATTTAAGCGAAAGAATCGAAGAAATCATTGGAAAAGTTAGTAGAGGTGTCAGTAGACCCACAATTTACGTCAGAACACCTCTCTAGAGAAACAACAATCTTTAATTTGATATACGATAGAACAGATAGTAAGGGTTGATTCCTAATCATACTCCATATATAAAGCATTCATACTCCATATATAAAGCATAACAATGAGACAGGGATGTTTGTGGTGCAGACAGGTTGTAAATGGTTGACGCTGGACTGTAGGAGTGACATGGGTACCCTCGATGTATCCCTAGGTAATGCTCCCTTTCCTTACCGGCCTATCACAGCACAGCTGCGTTCTAGAGAGCACATAGAAATACCTAAGTTATCCGACGCGAGATATGAATTTCCCACCATTCGCCTTTCGAGGCTCCTTATCAGCCCTTATCAGTTGCTATCACATCCGTTCCCTCACCAATAATGTCCCCTTACCACCCCTACATTACCTTAAAAATCCAGGATCCCAGCTTTGCTGCGACGCGAGATATGTATTTCCCGCCATTCGCCTTTCGAGGCTCCTTATCAGCCCTTATCAGTTGCTATCACTTCCGTTCCTTCTCCATTAATGTCCCCTTTCCACCCCTATATTATCTTAAAAATTCAGGGTCCCAGCTTTGCTGCGACGCGAGGTATGACGATAACACGTTTTCAAGGCGCACTTTATCTGACAATAGACAGTATTAATACTTGATAAGAACAGCGAAGCAAATATAGAAAAGCGCGAAACGGTGCAAGTCTTACGCTGGTGACTGGAACCCAGAAGACGACCCCCTACGACTGTCCGGAGTCCTTTTATACGGCCCATGCAGCTGGCAGTTTCTTCTTTTGTCCCTTTCGGCTTCTTGCTCCGTCGATGGAATGCGCTGGTGTCTGTCAAGCATCTGAGATTCCAATCGATTAGGCTAGGTCAGGCTAACACATACAATATACAGTAACAATATATAAAAATATTGATTGTAAAAACCGACGTATGATCGCGGTAAAACCGCGATATTCCGCCGCGCCGAAAATTCACCCCTCCTGCCAGAAGCTACTCAGCTGCCTTTGCCAATATATCATGCTCTCGCTAGCATCCCAGCTGGCCCGGAGTGTCGCCCAAATACTTTTGCGAATTTCATCGCTACAGTCGGGTCGCTTGCAAAGCGCCGAGTGATGCCCTGTTTGGGTGCAATAGAAACATCTCTGAGTGTACTTGATGCATTTTTCAGTTTGAGGGCACCCTCTCGAGGCAACGTTTGCATCTATTTGCTCTTGATACGATGCTCATGCGGTCATCCACCAAAGTGACTACAGGGCATGCATCTGAGTAGTGCACTCCACCGCCGCAGAAGGTGCACGGCATAAACCTCTCCTCCCTTCTCTTGATGTTTCCATCTCGAGACTTTCTTGAAGGACATGTTGGCTTGCCATATAGGTTCTCCACGATCGTATCAAGATCATTAATGATCTGTCTGGCGTTCCGTACTTCCCATTCGATTTGGCGCAAGCGCTTCACGTGGGGTGGGTCCACATCACCCGCTTCCTCCGGTGCATGTTCTTCATTTTGAGGGTTATGAGGTGCCTCTCCGAGATCTCTCGGATAGCCCTCTCGCCCATCTCCCTCATCTCTTTGGTCATTCTCAGGTGCGCTGACGTTCTCTTCGTCTTCGTATTCCTCATCTTCTACGTGTTCTGGAATGGATTCCCCCTTTGACTGCGCCTCTGTGCGGTCGTCGGGTGCATTGGGTTCCTCTTCCCCGCCGTCGTGAACTCCTTCTGCATACTCGGCATTATCCTCAATGATCTGTTCCTCCCAGTTCTTTTCGCCGACGAGGCCCTCCGGCGCCGCAGTATTTTTTTGGGCTTGGCGCTTTCTTTTAAGGATATGCTCCGGTAACTCGTCAAATACTTCTTGAATACGCTTTATTCCGGTGCATACTTCTTGCTCGAAACGGGTTTTTTCGTCTTGCTTGTTGCCCTGGAAATCTCTCTGCAGGTCGTGTAACAAAGAGGTTATCCCTGCAATATTGGTGATCTGATCGGCCGCCACTTGCTCGATGTCGTTCAGCTTCACCAATAGGGTTTTGCCGTCGATGGTCTCGTGAGGTGCAAGGATCAAGCTTCTCCACTCGCTTTCCTTCATTCGGTACATTGCTATAAGAATAGGTGGCAAGGTATAAAGAGTACGTAGCTGAGTTCGAACATACAGGAACCACAGTCGCAAATGATCCGCATGTAATTCGAGGCATTCTGCTTCGTGTCGCCTGGAGCGTAGTGGTTTCCGAGAAAGACGTAGGGCTCTTAGGCGCTTTTCAAGGGTGACTACAGCTCGCAAACCATCATGAAAATCATAACAATATCGAATGATCTTATCGTGCAGATCTGACGGTGCAGGTAGCGGTGGGAGCGCCTGCTGAAGTTCGGAGTTACGCTCAGCGTTTCTTCGATCGCTTTCGGTGTCCATTTTCTAAATTGGTGCTTATGGTAATAACGTGAAATTATAATACATATATTTTTGTGCTCTTTTTTTCAAGGCGCACTTTATCTGACAATATACAGTATTAATACTTGATAAGAAACAGCGAAGCAAATAGAGAAAAGCGGGAAACGGTGCAAGTCTGACGCTGGTGACTGGAACCCAGAAGACGACCCCCTACGACTGTCCGGAGTCCTTTTATACGGCCCACGCAGCTGGCAGTTTCTTCTTTTGTCCCTTTCGGCTTCTTGCTCCGTCGATGGAATGCGCTCGTGTCTGTCAAGCATCTGAGATTCCAATCGATTAGGCTAGGTCAGGCTAACACATGCAATATACAGTATACAATATATAAAATATTGATTATGAAAACCGACCGTATGATCGCGGTAAAACCGCGATACTTTGTTACAAAGCAGAAATTGAAGGAATGGAAGAAAAGCTGTTTGTTCGAATTCCCGTGAAACAACCTCTGAACGGCTGTCGGTGGGCAGTGCGCAGTCCCAATTTTCGGGCCAGTGTTGTTGACCTGCTTCCCAACTACGTCCGCGACTATATCACGGTCGCCCTCCTTGCTCCCAGAGCCCTTTAGTAGTCGCCGCTTCGAATGCTCCACCGGAAGTCGGAGCTCTATCTCAGCCGGATTTTTTTGGGTGAAGCTTTGTATGTCGTCCTGAGTAGGGAAATACAACATTAATATATGGGTAGATGAAGAATTCCATGGTCCGTGCATGATCCCTTTACCAGTGCTTGCAACTTCCAATTTTCCCATCCGCTCCTCCCTCAAACTCTTCTGCTTCTTCTCGGCTTCGTCTGGGCAACGAATACCTGTATACAGTGCTCTGCATAATTATACAGCCACCTATAAATTGTCCAAAAACTCTGTTCGCAGAGTGATTCAAAAAAGTCTCTAAGTGAAAGATGTAGCCAGTGTGGACGCGCATTCGCGTATCCATACCAAATTTTAGCCGAGAAACATAGAAGATTCTTTTCTTGATTTGTTTTGAAAATGGCGCTTATACCATTCTGCAAAATCATACAGTCACTGAACACATTGACGCTTTCGTCAACCGAGAAACAACGAAAATGAGAAAAATGCTGATTTCGTGATCATTTGATCCTCCATTGCTTCGAATAGCCACAAATTTTGATGATATAGGTCGATATAAAGATTTTCAGAATGTTTTTAGACCACATGCTGCCACGCTTCGATGACAACATCTTTAAACTCCCTGACACCTTCCAATCGGTCTAAATTCTTTTCCGCATGAAATTCCAGATAATCTTCCATCATGTAAAGATCGGAGCCACTCGTTATCCGGGTCAGAAGGTCCATTCGGTGACGGCTTCACCATGATCGAGTGTTCCAGTTGACATGGGATGGTCTATTGACTTACATAAAAACAAGGTTTTGGTAAAGATTTCGAGACGCATGACAGGAGAAGGGTACGGCGCACAAAGGCTCGGTAATCGGATGGTTCATCCTTTCGAGAACGAAACAAAAATTCGAATGATTATTTGATCCCACACCATGACAAATTAGCCGAAAATTCCCTCAAGTTTGTACACCTTTCCCCTTCGGTTTCTTTTCCAGATTGTTCTGTCTGATGAAGAAAGGTTTCGGCTAAGACGTCCCCGACGGCTACCGGCGCTATCGCACGAGGGACAAACTTAAGTTTTCAAGAAGAACTTCAGAGAAGGAGGTGTCAGGATGTGGGATCAAATAATCATTCGAATTTTTATTTCGTTCTCGAAAGGATGAATCATCCGATTACCTAGCCTTTGTGCGCCGTACCCTTCTCCTGTCATGCGTTCGAAATCTTCACCAGCATGTGCTCTAAAAACATTCTGAAAACCTTTATATCGACCTATATCATCAAAATTTGTGGCTATCCGAAGCAATGGAGGACCAACTGATCGCAAAATCAGCATTTTTCTCTTTTTCGTTGTTTCTCGGTTGACGAAAGCGTCAATCTGTTTAGTGGCTGTATAATTTTGCAGAATGGTATAAGCGCCATTTTCAAAACAAATCAAGAAAAGAATCTTCTATGTTTGAATTTTGGTATGGATAGGCGAATGCGCGTCCACACTGGCTACATATTTCACTTAGAGACTTTTTTGAATCACTCTGCGAACAGAGTTTTTGGACAATTTGTAGGTGGCTGTATAATTATGCAGAGCACTGTATGTATTTTAGACCTAACGCCTGGGCTCTGTGAAGAGCTGCTACTACGCAAGGCATGGACTGCAGCGTAGCATCAATCTGAGAGGAAGAAGATGGCTTTTCGAGTCAGATATCACTAATTTAAAAAGCCCAGTAGTGATATCTGACTCGCAAAAAAAAAAGAAAAAGATTTCATTAAGCACATTATATTATGTAATGAACAATCTGGCAATCAAAAAAAAAACAACTCGAACCACTCCCACACTAGGTTTCAAGGCATTAAAGACACCGGAGGGGGTAATTTTGGCCTACGGTAGAACAGATGTAGTTCAAACGAGTTTAAGCGGCCGCCATTGCACAAACTCGCCATGACGCCTTGGCATGGTGCCAAGAGGAGATGTTTCTATTATAAATTTGTTCCTTCCTTTTACTTTTTCCATTGTTCTTTCTTATAATGTTTCTAGATGTACTTACATGAATGCTAATGTAGTTGGGAAGGGGCACTCCACCGGCTGGGAGTCAGGTGCTACAACTAACGTTGGCCCGCGGCCCGCCTCCTACAACGGACAACTCGGAAAGTCAGTGTGTTGATGCGAATGGGATGCGAATACACACCGCAGCGTCGCGCTTTTCAATCCGGGTTTTTTCACCGATTATCGCTTCTAACCTTCAGTGTTCGTTACAAAATGCTCATTTCTTTGCATCCTCTCTTGTTTCGGACTCCTTCCGGTTCCTTTAAGTCACGGTGCGGCGTGCGGCGCGTCATGTCGGTGAGTCTGAACGTCTTAAGTGATACGCACTGTAGGCTCGTACTATGTATCATGCCTGAGCTTACTGGTCAGGCAGTGGACCGACTCCGCCTAGGTTTCACAGTTAGTGTGGAGCTTCAGTGAAATTAGTGTTTTTCGGTACAATACAAATGTGCGCACAATGTTACTGGTTAGTCGAATATCTAGCGGTTCGCGGTTACCGGCTTGCTCGTCTGTATTGCCCTTTTTTATTGACTTTTTATTGACTTTTTATTTACTTTTCCAATTTTCCCTTTTCTTATAGGATTATGAAAGTTATGTAATGGATAAACTCAGGTTCTCCCTATTCAACGATTCTATGCAACAGAGTTCTGTGATTAAACTGAAGCGTGGAATACAGTACTTGCTCACGCTACGTACTTAATTACACACACGACATCCAAACTCATTCTTATCCGTTACAGTCCATTTCACAGCGCTAGATAGGGCGTGGCTTCAAGTGGCGAGAATGAGAATGTGTGGCGAGGGTGAGAGTGTGTGGCGGGGTGAGAGAGTTTGATACATTCTCATCCAAGCCCGTAGGCCACGCCCTATCAGGCACTCCGAACTGGACTGTTACTTCTCACGCGTCGCATGCTGCGGTGCAATTTTTGACCTGACAGTACACACGTACCATCAGACTCAAACTTGAACCACGCTCGAAATATCAACCATGATAAGCAGCTAGCTGATATACGCCTTCGCAGTGAAACGCGACTGCACACGTAGGATGGTCTACGTGGTCACTATGATAATGGTACAAACCAAGCCTTGTCATGGCTCATCCGTCCATTGTTTGACCCTGTCCTAACGTCGCATGGCCGCATAACCACGAAAACGGTGGTTATGAAAGAGAAAATGCCGACCGCATCACACTTCGGACGAGCGCGTCACGCCGGGCGGTTAGTGCATTAGATCACTGGATTTGTCGCCCATTTCTCTGGTCCCTAATCCTGTGCACGAATGTATCGAAGCTATTTGCGAGAATGCAGTGCTGACCCACATCACGCAAGCAATCATGTTTGATGCTGTCTCTGGATAGTTTTAGCCCTTCGGGTGTGTGTCATTTAGCCAAAACCCGCACCCACTCCGCGGTGTGCGACGCTTTGTGTGCGAGGTGGGGCCTTCGAATGTGGCTGGGTCCAAAAGACTTTGAGAGTGCCGTATAGGTTGTCGTTTTAGCACTGGACCACATTTGGCCCCCTCCTAACATGCGCGACGTCGTGGGCCGTGCGCGGTTGCGCGAACATGTGCAACCTTTTTCAGAGGTCTGCTTGACATTGCTTGTTACGCCGCCGGGTGCTATGGGAGTTAGGGGAGGAGCCAGCGCAGTGCTCTGCGTCTCTAACGCTAAGGTGAGAGCGCAGAGAAGTCACAGCGCTAGCCGAATCGGAAGTGAATTCTGCATGGGAACGATTCTGATGAGGCAAATTCGTGCTGCTTTCCACGCGTAAGCGGTTGTTTAGTCTAGTTGAAGCGAATTTTTCGTTATATACTAATGGAAGGATAATTCAATCGTTTTCTCAGTTACTTAGCTTATCTAGGCACACAAAATCACCTTGGGAGTGCCTGCAAGCAGAAATTGGGCGCGACTTATGCTTTTGTCGAGTGCCCCCCCCCCCCCCAAATCGCATAGCACCATTCCCGTCAGACTTCGCTATTTTGCAATTCTGCGTATTGCACTTTACACACGCCCGCGATACTGCAATCTTGAGATTGTGCAATGCCGTAACTCCGCGTACGAAGCCGCGACACCTCAAAATGGCAGAATTGCTGAATCGCAAAATCACAAAACACAAAATCGCAAAGTTTGACGGCGGTCTTATCGATGTTATTGATGCTTGCTTGTTATTGAGAATGACCTTTTGTGGAAAGGATGGGAAGAGGGACTATGATGCGTGATATTATCTCGTTGTAACTTCAGGTATTGTTACATGAAAACAAAGAAAGGGCGCAAGTGGGAGACGGTCGTTTGGCGCGGCCCCTTGGAGCTAATTTGCCAATGGGACACTGCCAAAGCTCCTCCCCTAAAAAGGCTTAGGTAAATTAGGGAGAGTCCAGACGGCCCATGCGCCCCATTGGCAAATTAGCTGCAAGGGCCGCGCCAAACGACATACACCCGGCGCAAGTACGTGAGTTACAGAACATGTGCTGTGAGTGGCGACAGGTTAATTCAAGTGTGCTGTGTTTCCTTGGATACCACGGGAAGACTTCTGAAGGATTTATAAGACTTCGCTTCATTATTTTAGGCCTTTGCTTCCATGCGTATCACATTCAATTGTCGAATTTCCAATGGTTTTGTTTATTCACTACTGTTTTTGTTTACTGGTTGTCGGTGCTGTGTTTTTCCGGCGCAGACATAGAGCTCTACACTCGGGAGGTCGACTCTGTCTTCCAATTATGCTTAAGTCCAACCCTTGTCCATTTCGAGCATCCGCTCTCATTTTTGCAGAGATCAGAGGAGAGCAGTGAAGACTCTGGCGATGACTCCACAAATGGAGTCCCTGGATTCGGCATGTGCTTCTATGCTGGTACGTAGTTAATCTTCTTACAGCGTTTTCATTCTCTTGCATTCCGAAAATTTGTGTAAATCGAAAAAGGAAAAAGCTCCTTCCTTCCTAGGCTCAGGCTAGAATTCATATCCCCTCCTCCTACATGAAATACGCTTTAGCCTACGCGTAGTGAGGGAGGTGAGCTTTGGCGTCGGTTAAAATTTTGCGTCTCTCTCCTCCCCACTTTAATTGACCCGATATTTTCTGCTCATTTTTCATTATTTTTCTTCTTTTTGTTTAATAGGTGTAGTGTAAGGATAGAGAGTGTAGGTTGTCATGGCGGAATAGCAGTGAAATTTGATGGCGACAAAGGAGAAAATGGGATGATATATACTAGACGACTCTGCTCACAGCGCAATATGCGTGAGAACTCGGACAAAAGCCTTTTGAACCGGGGACAACTCCTTGCGAGTACGTACGATAACTGGTGAGAATAATGGAGCATTCATCCGGGGTGAAGATATGTGAAGAACGGAATGGTCTGGTCTCCATTCCTCTGGTTACTTCGTAGAATAAGGCGCATCTTGACTCTACCCTTGACTTGAGTCAGATACTCAGACGAGACAATCTCAAACAGTGGACTTTGCGAACCTATTCGTGTTCTCTTCAGGACATGTTTTCAAAGTTTGATCCAACCGCTGTTAATGACTCAATTTTGGATGCAGCGAAAGACTTGTGTGCTGAGTATTTGGGTGGAGCTTGGAGTAAAATCGATAATACGCAGATCGTTTTGAAGAAGTTGAGGTATAGTTGGTAAAGTTTTATGCACCTGGTGACCTATTAGGTTGGCAACTAAGTAATTGCGGATTTTTAAATACTGCTTTTTCCCTCAAAACTGCTTTCCACAAAATTTCTTCTGTACATATATATGTAGTACAAGTCCACACGCATCTATAGGTATTGTTGTCGTCCATCTCCCGGATAACCCTTTCCGGCAAAATAAAAATATCAAAAGTCACCTCATTTTCAATTCCATTTTTTTCTTTGAATGGCGTTAGACAGGGAAAGGGAAAGGTGGTAATCCGATGGAGAAAGATCAGAACTATAAGGCAGCAATTTTTATCCAAGCTCGAGAATTTTTTGAAAAAAAAATTAAAAAATTTTTTACCACTATTGAAAAAATGACTCGTCAAAAAATTCTCGAGCTTGGATAAAAATTGCTGCCCCATCCACCTTATAGCCCTGATCTTGCTCCATCGGATTATCACCTTTTCCTTTCCCTGTCTAAGAAAAATCTTTTTATAATTTTTGTATTGAAAATGAGGTTGACCGTTGATATGCTTGCTTTGCCGAAAAGGGTTATCCGGGAGATGGAAGACAATAATACCTATAGATGCGTGTGGAATTATACTACATGTGTATGTACAGAAGAGATTGCTGGAAAGCAGTTTGGAGGGAAAAAGCAGTATTTAAAAATCCGCAATTACTTAGTTGCCAACCTAATAGATGCACCTAATCCAGTTGTTGTGTTCGCATCTCACATTTCAGTGGCGGATTAACAAATTTGGTCTTTCTCTGCGAGCTTTCTCACGATGTGACCATTGTTGCTTGTGAACCGAGAAGAATTCTGCTCCGCATCCAAACCCAATCTGACAAATTGCAGTTAATGAGGGAAATCGCAATTTTCATGAATTTGAATGGTTAGTAATTTTTGGCTTTCTTTTTAGGATTTGTTCTACTACTGCATGTAGCTGGTTCCTTGTTGAACCTCTGCTATTTCTGGAATTTCGCTACCTTTTCTCATTGCACGTTACGAATATCTGACTCACTTTAGCGCATGGTTACGGACCGAGGCTTTTAGCCGTGTTCCCTGGAGGTCGAATCGAAGAATTTATCCCAAGCCGAAATCTTTCAAAAGAAGAATACCTCAGTGACAGGTATACCCTTGGCTATATTTTTAGTTTTTTACTATAAGGAGCTACTCGATGCACTGGTGCACTGTCCGCAATTTATCGGTCATGCAGAATTGTGACAATTCCAGGTTCCTTCCCTCTATTGCGGGATTACTGGCCAAAATGCACGCCCTTGAAATGCCGCTACCCAAGTGTCCACAATACGTACCGCTTCTTCGTTCGTGGTTACAGAGATGTCGCAGCCATGGAACTCAGCCAATACACCTAGAGAGAACGGCTATACTTGATGAGTTTGAGGTTAGTGTGCAAAATTTGATAAGTTAAGGCCCTTTCCTGAATGTTTTCGTGTTTCAGTTTCCCGATGTTGTTACAATGGATCAACTTGAGAGCGAATTCGATGATATCGAAAAGTTTCTGAGTGAACAACAGAGTCCCTCAGTGTTTTGCCACAACGACGTGGTGGTAAATATTTTTCAAAATTAACTATTCTCAATTTTTATAAATATACAGATGTGACTTTCAGCCATCGAATGTTCTTCTTAGAAACGTTGATGAAGATGGCCCAGATGAGCAACCTGTGGTGGATCCGAAACGTCTGGTTTTGATTGATTTCGAATTCGGCTTCTATAACTATCGGTGGGTTTTTCTTCAACTATTCATTGAACTTCCTCAACAGACAGCAGAAGCACGAACTGTAGCCAAGAATCGTAATTGGTTTATAAATTATTCTAATAGAAAACCTGGTGAGTGCTGTAGGGTTTACACAATATTTCTTTTTGACGAGGGATGTCCTTCTTTCCAAACGGCTGATGATGCCGTGAGTCAGTGGTATAGAAGCTTTGTTCTAGTCCATGATCGTTTGATGAATCACTGGACAGATTGGGTAACAGGGCAATGCTCAGATTTCCATTTTTGTATAGCAACGCTCAACATCTTCTGGGTGCCCTTTCCCTGGCCCCTTCATTCAACTAAAAACGACGACTGGAAGGCGAACCTTGACTGAGGCTAGATAGGTTTTATGGAGAGGTTTGAGTCAATACGTCAACTGAGGGAACGACACTTATTGAAGAGCGCTTGGCAAGATGGAATGCGAACTTTCAGTCGCGAATTCTTCTGCGCGTGCTTGACTCTGCACCTTTTATCGATTTCTCGGACACTCATCATTTCTTGCTATTTTTCAAGTAATGCATAGAAAAGTATTTTTCAATACTTAAACTTTTTTCAGAGGACTTGATATCAGCAATTCTTTGGCAGAATGCGGTATGACATATGGTGTAGACAAGCATCCACACTATGAGGTGAACCTGAGTTTAATGGAAGATGAGAAGCTTTCTCGCATTTTCTGTGGTGCATATCTGGATCAGTTGTATAAGGTGATCTATTTTCGTTTAGTTTGATGTCACCTTTTGATATGGTAAGTATTTCACGGTGGATTTCACGATGCTTTATTTTATCTGAGGAGGAAACGGAAGGGGACAAAGTGGGATTGTGAAGGGCAGGTGGGAGCACGCGTAGGTGCTATTAATACGTTTGTGAGGGTTATGAGACCTACTTCATAATATTTCACAGCATAGTCAAGCTGACTTTCTTGTGTTGCTCATTACTCCTTGAAGACCGGCGTAGTTTGCATCCAAAGGATGTGTTTTGTGCAGGTTTATGTTTCTCATGTGGTAGTCGTAGATATTCACTGTACATATGGTCGAATGTGATCCTACGGATGGATCTTTCATACTTCTCGTTACACGTGATACTTCCCCTCCCTCTTCCACCTCGTCCCTTATGCAATCGTGCTCTACTCTATGTCACTTCTTGCGATATCTTCCTTGACCAGTTGGGCGGTCGCACACTACTGCGCGCGTCATACACGAAAGCATGCTAAATGGGTTTGTCTTCCTATCTGTACTCTCTGAACTTTATTGACATGAACTGTGTGTATATGAATTTGAACTTGATTTACGAGGAGAACCTAAGTCTGAAAAGGACATCAATCTGTACACTTCAAATTGCATAGTCGTTATAAGGGCATTGCAACCCCTAATGTCCAAATGACTTCGCTTGCAATTGCTCGTTACCTTTTACTGTGTTCTGTTTCAGGACCACGACACCCCTGAAAAGCGGGAACGACATTTACTGACAGGAAATCGAGATGAAGACCTTAAAATGCTGATGTTCGAAAGTAGAAGATTTCTCCCACTTCAGCATTTCTTTTGGGGAATTTGGAATATCATTTGTGTACAGGTAATGATTTACTATGGGGATTGCCTCCTTCAAAACCTTTCTTTCCGTTGAAATGTTTGAGATTAATTACTTCAAGTGATAGATGATCTCTAAAGATGAGTTCCGGGGTCAAAAGGTCAAATTTCGTCAAAGGTTCGAGGTCAAATTTTTGCAAGTGATCTGATAGGTCAGGTCACCAGTGTTAAGGGCTAACTAATTCATTACGACATTATGTTACCATGCATATAGCAAGAAGCTTCCGACTTTTCTGTGGAAGTCGTCTGCTTTGACTGGGAATCATATTTTGTGGAATGAGTCACATCCTAACTGTTCAAACTTTTATTACTTGAATTCAACTACACTCATTTTTGGCTTCACTCGTCTTTGTCCTTATTCTTTGGCCTTAGTTTTCTACATGCTTAGACCGCTACGTGTTTGAGATTTTCAAAATCAACAGTAAATCAATCGTCTCATGAAGAATCTAGTAAGGGCCACCTGACCCATCGGAACACTTACTACTCGCTCTTTTCTGCTTTGTCCTCTTTACTAGACCGAGTCCCTCAATGCTATCGATATTTTTGTATCTGCAGTTGGTCTAAGTCTCAAGTATTCTAAGAGTCTCTAGTATTCTAACTCTTTCTCAAACCACCAGCTGCAGGCCCACATACATAGCGTTCTCCAATGAATCGCCTTTATTAGACCCCTTACACATTCCATTTCAGGAGCTTGGAGCGATTCAGGGCATCGACTTTTCGGCTCATGCGAAAGATCGCTTTATCATGTATTATAGATTCAAATCAAACATGTACAAGTACTAGCCATTAATTTTTAGTGGATTTCACAGCTTCTTCTTGTAACTGTTCTACGAGATCTCCTTCTTCACGCTTTGTCTCTCATCATTTGACACCTGTGATTGAATCTACGTTGTGCTTTCGTGTAATGCGTCGCTATTCGTACGGAATCCAATTTTTTTCGTGCTTTTGATTTTTTCTATGCTGCTTGAGCATTTCTTTTGGGGGTTGCTGTTTCTGTTTATTTTGTTTACTTCTATGCCCAGTCGTGATGCCCGTCTACACGCCTCTTTATGTGATCAATTTTTCAAATTTCAAGTGCTGTATGTTGAATGAATGTTGAATGTATAAACGTTTTGAATGCTTGGAGTTGCCTTCGAAATATGCCCGCGTTTGGCATGGCATGATTCGCTGGGTTTTGGTAGGGATGTCTTGTAATAGAAGTGCACTGAATCTTGAGACGGATGAAGCGGAGCTCGGAAATTCAGAGTAGCCGCAAGGTCAACCGTTAGTCGATTAAAACTCGGGGGAGGAGAGGATATTGTGCATGCAGTGTGAGAATGTAGGACTGAGGATAGGAGGGGGTTGTAGACGAATATAAAGCAATTTCTTGAAATTTTGAGCCACATCTTTTCGTCTATTCTCCGGCTTCTGATTTCTTGGTAGGCGGACCGCGCTGATGATTCGGGAAGTCGCAGACTTTTCCTCAAAGGGGAGCGCCATCGCGCGAGCGTTTCATAGGGAAATGTGCCAATGTAACAATTTTTTCCACAGATTGTTGGGCCTGGGTGTCGCTTTGAATACACAAAACGGAGAAATAGGTAATCTACGGAAACCATGAATTTAAGTGAAATAACGTCATCAAGAAAGCTGATAGTGGGGCTGACGCTAGCATATCACCTCAACTGGAACTCGAACTGTAACCTATGCCTCACTGGCAGTGTGCTTATACACTAGATTGCAAAAGAATGATACTTGCACCGCGGACAGCGTTGAAAAGCAACATTTAACAAAGATATATTGCTGTAGCGACTACCTTGAAGACTGAAGCTATTTGTCACCATAAAGGAAATGCCAGGGGGGAACAAAGAATAGTCATAGCCACAGTGATGGGTTTTACAATAAGTTCGTTGGAATTCTTCTCCTTGCTTCACAGCGTTCTCCTCGATATTCGACATGGTCTACACATGTATTCGATGAAGCACTATACAGAGTATACATTCACTTATCCGGTTCTTGAGTTATTTGAGTGTTGATTAATTGTAATGTCCAGGAATTCAATTTCTCAGCAAAAATCTGCACTTTCGATTCTTTCCTTCTACCATATATGATCGATGAATTCTTACGATGCAGTTTATTCGATGAACTGACCAAAAAGCTTCACTTCTAACAATAAAATGATAAATGATGTATTACTCCCTCCCATGATTCGACATAGATCGAAGAAGGTCAACTGTTCGGACCTCGACGATAAGCGAAGAAGAGCATGTGAAGAAAGTACAGATCGCAGTCTCCTGGATATTCATTTAGGCTTCAAAAATTATAAACAACCAAAGATTTAAAAAATGGATAACAAGGTTTCGTAAAGCAGAAACTGCTTTTTCGAATGACACGCATTGTCGGAAAACAAAGAGAACGTTTTGACGGGAGAGGTCAAGAAATCGAACAAACCTACCGTAGAACCCGAAATTGAAGCCGAGTTTCACAGCCAACATTGTATGCTCTGTATTCTCATAATGTCATGTAGTGTACTTTTACCATAGCTTATCAGTACTCACACGTATAAGGTGTTGAGCGGGTTGGCCAGTATCGGGATCGAACCGTGAATTTGAAAGCTTAAAGGCACACCTCGCAATAAATTGTGAGAGTCATCGCGCGTATTACTGGACGTAAAGGCCCTACTATACCCACCAGTGAAGAAACATGAATCAAATCTGCTCACAACCACCAAAAATGAATTTCCCTGTATTCAGTCTCTTACGAGTATTTGAGAATGTAGAAGAGATTTTACTCGATGATATCGCGCAAAATGCTACGATATCACCTGTTCTTCCCTGTTGAAGCTGCCTTCACTTTTGAAGTCGCTGCCTTATCTTGCCTTCGCAAGTTTCCTTCTCCTTGTAAGAGCCACGTTGGAAATTTTTGCGTCTAAGGCCAGCTGTCGGCTCGAGGGGCTCAACTCGGCTCGGGTAGAGCGCGCCTATCGCCGTGAGGATGCATTATCAAGCCGCAACAAGGGTACAGCCTGAGCACCTACCTAATGCCTTACTTGCCCCAAGAAAGTAAGCCCCTAATGTGATTATCGCGTGGTGTGCCTCGCGGTAGATATTTATTTTGATATTCTTAATTTTTGATGGCTGCTGATTTTTGGCGCAGCCCGCGATGCGGAAGTTGTAAAATGGTGTATTATTCCCCCTTATCGTGTACTGTTCGAAAACTCATCTCTCAGAGAATCCTGTAGTATTGCGCACTAGATTCATGAAATTAGAGTAACTGAGCTCATCACATAGCGACAGTCGAATGGAAACTGAACAGCAAACGCTTTCGCGATTTTAGAAAATCAAATCAAAAATGAAAAGTGATCGTAAAATTGTCCTTTTTTTCTAGTTACCCGCTTCTATGCTAGTTTATTTTGAACAAATATTTTCTCTTGAATTTGAACCATTCCAATTAGCAGTGGGAGTGATGTTTGAACTGTGGTCTCGCGTAATGACACGGCAATCTCATCATTGATGTTTTACGGGGTTTGGCTGCGCTCATGTTTTCGACTTGGAAATGGAGACGACAGGCAGAAAGCAAGCGATTGGGCCAAAGTAATGCGCACTGGCCGTCTGGGGTAGCTGTGAAGCAGCTGGCCCTGTAGCCGATTGACCTTCCTCACTATTCAGCTACTCTCCCGTTTCTTTCCTTCCAATGGTAGAAATCTGCTCAACTAGCGATGTGTTATATTGTGATTTAATCCTTGTTTTATTATTGCTTTCGATGTTTTTTGATTTTATGGGTTATTGATTAGTTTCGGTGTTTCAAGGTCAAACAGCGTTTTCCATGAACGTAAGCCACGCGGTAGGCGGTAACATTTCAAACAAATTTCTTATACAAATTACCTGCAAATTATTTTTCGAAGTTCATAATATCAAAAAGAGCCTATTGAGAGCTGCCCTACCAAGGAATCATCTGAATGTGGTTTGTATGGCTAGTATGTGAATAGGGTCGTGCGAGCACAAGCTGTTTGTTCGCTCAGGCATGTTCCGCGGATGATCATATATTCCGTCCAACTCATAAATTTTCAAAAATTTCACCAAAATTGCTTTTGGAAATTTCCTGTGTTTTCCGGATTATTGTAAAGGGCTGGTGGTCTCATTGCGGGTAGTGATGATGATTGTATTGCTGAACTGGTGTGTAATAAATAATTAATAAATTTGAAAAATGTCGAAAGTGGGACAATTTGTGAAACAGTGTAAGAGGAACCCCGCGAGTCTGAGTCATTACTATGAATGCTGTTAGTGCACTATTTGGTCACATCTTTATATTGTTTCCTGGATACTTATCCCTAGTGATGGTGCTTTTACATATTATCAGGTGAACCAACTCTTCCATCCCTATAGATAGTTCAGTGAAGTAGATTGGCTCCTGCTCAATTCACTGTATGGGTTAAATCGTATTCAAGTGTCACCACGGTTCTAGATGTCAGTAATGTGCGTGGCGCATCCCGAAAAGCGTATGATCTAGTAAATTGCATCCCTTCTATCTTTATTACTTCTTACTCAAAAGGTCAGTGCAATGAGGAGAATTGTTGTATCTAAAAACGCTATTAATAGTTTCGCAATTTTTCTTATATATTTTTTAATTCTATTCTTGAGTTTAGTTCTGATCTTTAATTTTGTGTCGTTAGACTGAAAAATGTCTCAAAAAACCAGAACCAATGCCACTCGTAATCTACTCTGGCTGGATAACTATTCCTGACTATGAGTAATCATACTCGATGAAGAGGCCTTGAACCATGGTGCACAAACACTGGGCGGTAGTCGACTAACCTTTTTCGCACGACCCAGTTTCTGACCTGCTGGACTTTTATATTATTTTTATGTATTTATATTTGGTTTATTTATACATTACTTTATTTATATTACTATTTATATGTACTACTTTACATCACTTTATTTTATTTTTATTTTTATTTTGTTTGTAACTGAGCAATATTCAAGTCGGTTATTTTGCTACCTGAGATTTGGGCATCATTTTCATCGAACAGGAGTCGAAGACCATTCGTTTGTTTGCCAGCTGATGCATGCTGAGTACACATTCAAAGCTCGTCACACTCCGTTGCGTTGGATCATCCATAAAGACATCTCTTATAGCAATCACCTAATGTTCCCTCCAGTCTGGCTGTATCTCTTTGATTTATAGATCCATTTGAACTTTCGATTTTCTCCGAAATACAGTTTAATTCAAAATCACAATTCCAGTCTGAGCCAAGTCATGACATCATGCTTCATAAACTTGTTTATTATATCTGTTTATCATTTGTAACCACTATATTCTTCACTGATTTGAAACAATCATTTTGTCTTCTTATGATTGCTTCAAAATAAGCTATCAGCTACATCCTATTCCGTTTTGGCTCGCGCCACACATTCTCTGTTCGTTCGAATCGTACTAGCATTTGATTATGGTTCGGTCCAGAAAAATCTGTATGGCCTCAAGATGTGAAGCCAGCCGGTCCTTTCACAGATGGTCCCAATTACTTTTGGAATCAACTGAAACTAGAGGAAGGAAAGGCCAAGAGGATGCTTGCCATTGCGCCACCTCCTCTATAATGCTTTCTGGCTTGAATTTGATTTTCTGAAGAGGATTTGTAACCCAATTCTATAACGGTTCATTTTACGAGCGAATGTTCATCTATGCTCATTTATGCTTGTAATCCATCGATCACCATCTTATTGTTTTACCATGAAAAGAGACGCTTGGGCTGATAAACGGCATAATAATCCCTTTTATGTTTGTTTACGCATTGTGGTTTGTGTTCTGTGCCTCGTACAATAGCCTAACGTGAAATCATGCGCACGGACGTCTGCCATCCGTAGTAAACAATGATTGCGAAGGTCAGGAGACTTCCAATATTCGTTTTTGTGGCACTGTTGTGGAGATAAAAAGTGCAGACTCAACTCGATTCTGAGGTCAATCAATGTGTAAGTGGGGAGACGCAACTTTTCACCAATGTCGAAGCTCCTTACCTCCTTAGGCTTAGGCTAAAATTCCTATTCCCTTCTGTTACACGAAAGAGCATCCGCTAAAGCATCTGTCTCATCTGCTGTGGCCTAGGCCTAGAGAGGAAAAGGCGCTTCGACGTCAGTGAAAATGGTGCGTCTCCCTAATTCTAATCAATCCCCACTCTGTAGCAAAATCGCATTTACCTGAAGTGGTTAAGATCAGCGTCACAGTAGTAGATTCATTATTGATGTATCGAATTGATCCGTGCTCGTTTGTTTGTTGATACATCATGCTGGTGCATTGTTTTGATGTTTTCACCACTCTTTATGACAAGTTGACGTTGCCATCTTTAGATTCTTATAGGATGAGACATTTTTGCATTATGCGGATATCGGATGGGACGGAGGAGCCTTAAGACCAAGCATTCCAGTCCAAGTTTCGACACAGCCGAGACAAGTCATAAAATTGGGGGGAAGATTCAAAGAACACCCTAGGTAAAAAGAAAAGGAGCTCTGTGAAGGCAAAGCACTTCTGCCGCCATCCCCCATCTGCTCGACCCACAATTATTTTGATTTATTTCTTTTACTATTTATTTTTACGTTTGTGGAATTTTATAATACTGCTGATGTCCATATAGTAAGAGCCTTTTTTGCGTGGAAGACAAAAGTTTCTGTCCGGTTGAAGGAGATTCCCACAACATTTTTTTTTCCAAAATTTTCTGGAGGTTTGCGGAAACTTCTATAGGTGGAATCCTTAAGAAAGATTCTTAGGCGCAACATATGGATTGTTCCACTCTCTAGGCCCGCGATACAAGCGACGATTTTCGGAGATGCGCTACGGTGCTCCTCCTTCACGAGTTGAAGTACGCGAAAGAGGGAATCATGGCGAGCGGCTTGATGAGCTGATTTCGAATCAAAATTTTTCATTCTCAATTCAATTTTCATTCTCAATTCAAACCAGTAGTAAACTTGTTTCCGACGTCGCTAATTCTTGAGTAACAAATATATCTCATTGTCAGTGAACATGAATGAACACAAATGACAAAACCAACTGCCCAAAATTAGGGTTAAATTCTTGCTACAAGATAGTTGTGAAAGCAACATTGCGAAAAAGTCCCAGAAAATTTCCTACAGCTCAATATTTCATCATTTAAAATATAAAAATTGAAGCATGAAATAACTATGATGCTGAATAAAACTATTATTGAGTATAACTGAATAAATAATGAATATTCAATTAAAATTTGACATTTTAAAGCTGCTGTTTGAAAAAAATCACTGAGATCCTATTTTCTTGGAGCGCGAAAAGGGCCATTCGTGAATTCATTAATTGATCTTACTAAGTAGTTGTTACAAGTATGCTTAGCTATGGGAAAAAGCTTCGGTCCCTGACGGGACTCGAACGCGCACTCCATGCTTTTGAATAATATCGGCTCGCCGCTAGCGCGGCGAGCCGACTTTCGCATGCGCGCTTCGCGCGCATTGCAGCAGGAATAGGCCCTGTGTATAGGGAGCGCACATTGCAGCAGGGAACGGATAATATGCGGCTTGTATATATTGTGAGCAAACCTCCAACGATCATCGGCTTTAGTTGAAACTAAGAGACACAGCACCCATCTGTAACCCCTTCCCCACTGAAGGCAAAACCCCTTTAAAGAAAGGCAGGATTCGATCCGAACACAAAAGTAGATTTGAAGCACTTAGTAGTACCAAAGTAAGGAAGATGGATCGAAACGGTCAAAAAATCCAAGAAAGAAGACCCCCTTCCCATCGTTGATCAAGTGTGTAAGGCACAATCGCAGAGGGGCGGCCACGCTAAAAGGAGCGGCAGCAGTTGGAGGTGTCTCATCGTGAGCGCTGAGGCGCTCCGTAGTAGTTGACTTTTGAGGATTAAAAGTTTTGAGAGGACGTGCATGTATCAGTTCTATAAGAAACATTGACCTTAACTGATTGCCGAGAGATACACCTGATAATAACACACCACTCCCTAATGGTAACCGAGAACAAACAGTCACTTTGTGAGTGTGGTACCAATATTGCAATTATGGCCGGGCTAGGCTTAGAACTTATGTACTCTATACACAGGGGTTGATGTGTACAGAGTACATAAGTTTGGTGGGTTGACTCCTACCCAATCCTAACCTGCCCGACCTCCACACACTCGTACCCATTTTCGTCTGTCCCTATCCAGTTCTTACTCGCACGACCTGAGCAGTTCCATTCCTGACCTTCCCGATTTTCGGAACCCAAGCGAGGGTTTATAAACTTGAGCACCCATCGGTTCCGGCGCAGGTCCCGCCCGTAATGGACGGAGCTAGACTCAGGACTTATGTGCTCCGTACACATGGCCTCTACCCAATCGTAACCTGCCCGACTTCCACATGCCCGTAACTAACTTGCTTCTTGTGTGCTCCCAACACCTTGGTCAGTCCCTACCCAGTCCTCACACGCACGACCTCAACATACCCATTCCCGACCTTCCCGATTTTCGGAACCCAGGCGAGGACTAAATTTGAGCACCCATCGGTTTCAGCGCAGGTCCCGCCCATGGTGGGCGGAGCTAAGCTTGAAACTTATATGCTCCGTACACATGACCCCTACCCAATCCTAACCTGCCTGACCTCCACAGGCCCGTGCCTTATCTGCTTGTTGTGTGCACCCTTCACTTTGGTCAGTCCCTCCCCAGTCCTTACATGCGCGACTTCAACAGACCCTTTCCTAACTTGTCCGATTTTCAGCACTTGAGCGAAGACCTGAATTCCTTTATTCATTGATTTCGGCGCAAGCCCTCCCCCCCCCCCATGGTGGGCGGAGCTAGGCTTAGAACTTATATGCTCCGTACACTTATGTTTTCCTCTACGCTATCCTAACCTGCCTGACCTCCACAGACCCGTTCCTAATTTGCTTCTTGTGTGCTCCCTACATTTTGGTCTGTCCCTGTCCAGTCCTTACTCGCACGACTTCAACAACCCTTTCCTAACTTGTCCGATTTTCAGCACTTGAGCGAAGACCTGAATTCCTTTATTCATCGATTTCGGCGCAAGGCCAGCCCATGGTGGGCGGAGGTAGGCTTAGAACTTATGTGCTCCGTACACTTGTGTTTGCCCCTGCGCTATCCTAACTTGCTAACTTCCCCTACATCTACAGGCCCGTTCTGCTCCTTGTGTGCTCCCTACGATTTGGTCAGTCTCTACCCACTCCTTACTCGCACGACCTGAGCAGTCCCATTCCTGACCGTCCCGATTTTCGTAACCCAGGCGAGGACTTAAATTGGAGCACCCATCGGTTTCGGCGCAGGCCCCCCCCCCATGGTGGGCGGAGTTAGGCTTAGAACCTATGTGCTCCGTACACTTGGTCCCTACCCAATACTAACCTGCCCGACCTCCACAGCTCGTGCCTAATTTGCTTGTTGTGTGTTCCCTTTACTTTGGTCAGTCCCTCCCCAGTCCTTACATGCGCGACTTCAACAGACTCTTTCCTAACTTGGCCGATTTCCAACACCTGAGCGAGGACCTAAATTCGTTTATTCATCGATTTCGGCGCAAGACCCGCCCATGGTGGGCGGAGCTAGGCTTAGTTCTTATATGCTCTGTACGCTTAGGTCAGCCCCTAACCACTCTTTACTCGCGCGACCCTCCAGGATACAGTTGAGATGAGGCCCTACCGAGTCTTAACTTGCCCGATCCCTACAGGCCCACTCTTGATTTAGCCAATTTTTTGAACCATTTCTGCGCAAGCCCCGCTCACGGTGGGCGGAGCTCGGCTTAGTCCTTAATGAGCTCCGCACACTTTGGTCAACCCCTACCCATTCCCAACTTGCCCGACCTCTCCACGTTGCAATTGAGTTGAGAGTAGATTATGTGACAAAAAACGGACACATACACACACACAAACACACCATTCTGGTTTTAGCTTGCCTCTCATGTGCTCCGTACATTTTGGCTTACCCCAACCCATCCCTAACTTGCCCGACCTCTACAGGTCCATTCCTAGCCTGCCTGATTTTTGGAACCTGAGCGTGGACTTAAATTTGAACACCGGCAGTTTCTGCGCAAGCCCCGCTCACAGTGGGCGGAGCTAGGCTTAATTCTTATGTGCTCTGTGCGCTTAGGTCAGCATCTACCCAATTCTAACATGCCCGACCTTTCCAGACAGCAGTTCAGTTGAGAGATCATATCAATGAGATAGGGGTGTATGTGGTGCAGACAGGTTGTAAATGGTTGACGCTGTACTGTGGGAGTGACATAGGTACCCTCGGCGTATCCCTAGGTAATGCCTCCTTTCCTTACCGGCCCATCACAACACAGCTGCGTCGCCATTCGCCTTTCGAGGCTCCTTATCAGCCCTTATCAGTTGCTATCACATCCGTTCCCTCACCATTAATGTCCCCTTACCACCCCTACATTACCTTAAAAATTCAGGATCCCAGCTTTGCTGCGACGCGAGATATGTATTTCCCGCCATTCGCCTTTCGAGGCTCCTTATCAGCCCTTATCAGTTGCTATCACTTCCGTTCCTTCACCATTAATGTCCCCTTTCCACCCCTATATTATCTTAAAAATTCAGGGTCCCAGCTTTGCTGCGACGCGAGGTATGAATTTCCCGCCATTCGCCTTTCGGGGCTCCTTATCAGCCCTTATCAGTTGCTATCACTTCCGTTCCCTCACCATTAATGTCCCCTTTCCACCCCTATATTATCTTAAACATTCAGGGTCCCAGCTTTGCTGCGACGCGATATATGATTTCCCGCCATTCGCCTTTCGGGGCTCCTTATCAGCCCTTATCAGTGCTATCACTTCCGTTCCCTCACCATTAATGTCCCCTTTCCACCCCTATACTATCTTAAACATTCAGGGTCCCAGCTTTGCTGCGACGCGAGGTATGAATTTCCCGCCATTCGCCTTTCGGGGCTCCTTATCAGCCCTTATCAGTTGCTATCACTTCCGTTCCCTCACCATTAATGTCCCCTTTCCACCCCTATATTATCTTAAACATTCAGGGTCCAAGCTTTGCTGCGACGCGAGATATGATTTCCCGCCATTCGCCTTTCGGGGCTCCTTATCAGCCCTTATCAGTGCTATCACTTCCGTTCCCTCACCATTGATGTCCCCTTAACACCCCTACATTACCTTAAAAATTCAGGATCCCAGCTTTGCTGCGACGCGAGATATTATGCGGTGAGCGGACAGACAGACAGACAGACACACACACAGACAGACAGACAGACAGACAGACAAACAAACACACCAAACTTCTGCTTTATATATATCAGTGCTATCACTTCCGTTCCCTCACCATTGATGTCCCCTTAACACCCCTACATTACCTTAAAAATTCAGGATCCCAGCTTTGCTGCGACGCGAGATATTATGCGGTGAGCGGACAGACAGACAGACAGACACACACACAGACAGACAGACAGACAGACAAACAAACACACCAAACTTCTGCTTTATATATAGAGTATGATATGTGCTAGTCCATTGCACTATCGAAATCCCTCTCACCGTACCTTAACATCTGAATGATATATTTACCATAACTTGCACTCACACTCACAACATGTTGAGCACATGTGCCAGGTTAGCAGCCATTAGCACATATGCCCGGAAAGCATGGATGCCTCGAGTTCCGCAGGGTCAAGCCTCCGTCGAGGAATCCTCAACGGGGGAGGGGGGTCGTATTAGGTCCGCTAGGAAGGGGGGGGTCGTAGTCATTCAGGTAGGCATTGATCAACAGAATCTAACGCTGAGGGTCTAAAGTGTAAGGAGAGAAATGATAAAACTGACTAACTGAGTTTGAACCCGAAGCAAATTTAACTAAATCATCATGGAAACCTCATGCATGGAGCGATCCACAACGAAGTCAAACAATGCCAATAACCCTTTCATTGGCCCGCCGGCACCGAAACCACGTACAGAGACACCTCCGAAATTCACCGATTAACCATGGAAAGCGATATCTATCAACGGGTACAACCGTGGATGGACACTCCAGAAACAACGGGATGAAAATGAAAAACTAGATGATATGGGATTCTTACATAGCTTACTACGATTGCAAGTACGTAATCTGGTGTTAGCGGCCACTATGCGGACCGCAAAAACGTTTGTAAACATTGAGAATGTGGATAAAATCCTCATGCATGGCGCATCCCACAGAGAAGCTGACCGCTGTTCTTGCCCTCCCAGTAGGCGCTCGAGAGCGAAGGATGCGTACTAAAGGAATTTCAGTAACAATGAATCAATTTTTCAGAAAATCTTGGGAAGATCTCGCAAATTCGACGAAAAAAATTTCCCTTAACTTGCATTCCTGAGTTTTTTTTTTCTTGCTTCGTTTTGAAGATATGGTATAGCTCAGGTAGTCGCTCGAAAGCGACAACCTATCAGACCCCGCTTCACCAAAACGCACTCATATGGTTAAGTCTGAAGGAAGTTATGGCCATTTGAACGAAACACTTCGAAATTTTCCTCATCTAATCCTCATCTGGAAACCCGTATCGAGAACTAAGCAACCATTAGGTAAAGCAAGCGGCCAATAGATAGGTCTGAGAGAGTTATTAGGAAAACAGTTCACAGCTGTTTGAAAGATGGGCTCTAGGTAAAGTTTAAAGTATTTTGAAAATGTCGGAATTTAGTATGGGGGAGATAACGCGCTCCATTCAGATCGCCACGCAGCCGCACCTATTCGCGCATAATTGTCGGCGATTCGTTCCTCTTTTTGTTTTCTTGTTGTTTTATAATATTCTTTCGGTGTTTAGGGAGTTAAGGTGGAAAAAGTAGTATGCTGCGCTCTATCCATAGCGTTAGAGACGGTCTCTAACGCTATGATAAAAGCGCAGAGAGGCCGTAGCACTAGCCGAACTGGGTTCGAATCTTGCAATGAAATGATTTTGATGAAGCAAATTCGAGTTTTTTATTACCCTGGTGTCAGCCTAAGTCTGGAGAAAGGAGATTTCTTTTGCGTAGGCTTAGGCGAACACGCGTAAGTGATTGTTTAGTCCAGTGTTCATTATTTATTGCATTTAATTACTATTTATTGCAAAACGAAAACTAACAATAGCATATCTGAAAGGGGGGTCGTATTGAGGCCCCTTTTTTGGAGGGGGGGGGGTCGTATTTTGTGAAATTTTCCTCAACTGGACGCTTGACCCTGGAGTTCCGTCCGCGACCGAAGCTTGTGCTCATAACTCATCCAATCCTTCGCGAAACTACTTTCGCATCGCGGGCTGCGGCGAAGATCAGCAGTTGTCAAAATTGCAAGATATCAAAATCAAGACCTTACCATGCAGCTTTTTGTGGAGAAATTCGTAGAAATTTCTTTATTATCAAATTATTCGATGAGGTCCGATATTTTTACCAAGTAAAGTGGTTGGGAGGGTTAATGAATTCAGAGGTGAAAACGGTTAATTTTAGATCCAAACCACGGTGAACCCCTGTTTCTGTACCGAGCCTTCCTTATCTAGGTTTACTCGACTAACTTTTGACTCTGCTCCCATCTTTCATTTTCAGATTGCTCGAGACCATGACAGGACGACCGACCACATGTGATATGGGAGCAGGTAGACCTGTGTTAAAGGGGCCCACACTTTCCTCCTTCTGAATTAGAGGGCAGACCTTTCGATCTCGTCGCGTCTATTTTCCCCACTTAAATTCGTCTTATACCATGCATTCATTAATTTTAAAAATCCGTCAGTCGAAGGACATACGCGTATGCTCTTTTTTATAACACTGCACGGGCCGCTCCACAAGCGGAGGATGTTTCATCGTGAACAAAGTTTGTTGCACTGATTTCACAATTAATTTTTTACACGGTCTTAACATTCCATGATGTCTAACAATGACTTTCGATTTTTTGTAATTTCTTGAACTGAAATCCGTTCTATCGGACTTTTCTTTTTCGTTTTTCTCGCTGTTTTGCTTTCTTTTCCATCTCCCAAATGCTTTTTTTTTCTCGAGGCATTTGGGTAAGGAGTGGACAAAAGTGGTTGGTCCATCCGCGAACTGCTTTCCTCCCCTTTTGGTACAGTACACCCATGGCTTGCGATTATTTATTTGTATATACCTTTAACAACCTGTTTTGTTTGTTTTGGCTGGTGGATTCAAATACCTTGGCGTAGTGGACCATTTGAATACTCAGACTAATTAGTGTATTGATAACTTTCAAGTTCATTTGGAAGGCAGCAAATTGTGATGGTTTTTTGTGGCCAGGCAGGAGAGAACTTGCTCAATCATACTTGCAGCAGTGTTCCATGGAACTGTTCCGGGGAAAAATCCATCCAAAGTTGTTAGGATCACTCAACTAGTACAGAGATTAGTGTTCTTCTTGCTGTGCAAATTTTTCGCCACTGATTCTCCCTCACTTCGGCACTGGCTTTTTTTTTCAAAATATTTCATCCTTCGTTAATCATTTCCTCTTCACCCACCTAATGTTATCCTGAAAGTCCACTCCCGAACTTATCATAAAAGTCGGCTGGGCTGCCTGACTTCATTTGCCTTAACTGTCACGAAAGCTTTCCATACTGTTGTGCTCAACCGGTCCGGTTGAGCACCCACACTCAGCCTATCCTGTTTGAATTTTGCCCATTTACTATTGCTTTGTTGCAGTGGAATATAGATGTACAGACGTTCTATAAAGTGATAGCCCGCTTACCGGGCTCTTTGATCACTGTACTCGCGAAATGGTCAATCACCCTTTCACGTATGTAATAGTGAATTAAAAATACACTTTTTAGAGAGTGACATAATATACTTTACATTCAGTAAGAACAGAAACGACGACTGAGAATGAAATATGAAATATGAAAATGAAATGGAAACGACGACTTCTCAACATGAGCGCATTGTCTGCTATGCTATATGGGTCCGAAACGTGGGTGTTAAACAAAACAATGGAAGACAAGCTCAGGTGTGCACAAAGAAAGATGAACGCCGCATGGTGGAAGTACGGACCGCATGACAAATACATGGTTACGTGGGTGGAGAATGCTGTGGAAAGAAAATGGAGTTACGCTCAGGAAATGGCTCGACCAACTGAGTACAAGTGGTCAAAACAGCTAACAGAGCGGCACCCATATTCGCGAAGACGCGTCAGTCGACCAAAATCCAGCTGGCGAGATGAGTTCAAGAAAGTGTTGAATGCGTGTAATTGGCAGAATGCAGCAAGATCCATGGCGAAAAAGGAATGGATCTCATGAGCTCTAATGAGGTTTCACGTATTCATATCATATATCTGATTTAATGAGGTTCCAAAGGTTGTAAAATATTGATTTGGCAATAAAACTATCAACTTTTTCAAATAGTTTGTGCAATTTTTACAATTCTACAGCAAGAATAGCTTATGACAGAGTGCACTTTTGTTGAAAGTGAACATATGTGTTTATAACAGTTATTTCATTGAATGTGCTGATTTTTTTCTTTTCTGGAATTCTGTTGCGATCATTATCTTTGATCAGAACTGATTTCCTTACATATGCCGTTTACAAGTATTCCAGCTTCGATTTCATAGCAGTCCTGACTTAGAAATTGCCATTTCGGAACGAAATGTGCTCACAAGAAACTGTGCTAATTCTTCCCATAAAAAGCGTTGGACATTCAATCCAGTGATTCCTCTCCTATTGAGATTATCGAAATGATAGTTCATTTGCATTTGAAACATCTTATTCAACAAGAACTCAATCTTTATTTTCTTGAGCTGTTCGTTTTGAAATGTTTTTACCAATGGTTCAATCGATTTTCAAATCCACGTTATTTCAGAATTTTTAAACTACTGAGGATGGGTCAAGGACCGAGTACTTCCCAGTATTTTGGGGAGTCTCGTGTTGTTAAAACGAAGTTTGGTAGTATCATTGGAAGGCGGTTTACTTTTCACGAAAGAGAGGTGCGATGTGAACGATTACCATATTCACCATTTTTTATTTCTGTTAGCCTTTCGAGAGTAGAACTACAAAGGTGCAAGACCCTTGCTACAGTGCTGTCCAAAGAAGTCGATTCCTCTATTTCAGGTCGACGCGTTTCAAGGCGTCCCATTTGCCAAACCGCCTGTGGGAAAACTACGATTTGAGGTAGCAGTTGATATGTAGTAGAGCCATTCAGCCAGTGTCAAGTTTTGTTTAGAAACCTGAATGGCCACAATCTTGGGATGGTGTGAAGGCAACTAAAGGATTCGCTGCAAGAGGAATTCAGAAAGATCCGTACTTTTTCGAAAAGATGAAGGTTTCTTTTTTCATCAGTTATTGAACTTTTGAGAGGCTAGCCTCTTACTCAGAGATCCGTTAGAGGCTCAAGAGCACGTCCCACAATTCTATTATATAATGGAGCAGTCCTTCACGGGTAGATGGAACACTCGGCATCCACAAGTGTTATATCTCTTTCGCGGTTAGCGCGCGCTTATAGGTACGCTGAGGCCTTTCTTACTGTGCGCTGCATAATGATACCGACACCTATGAAGTGTCCAAAAACTTCGTTTTCAGAGTGATGCGGAAATTCACTGTAGAACATCATATCCTGACGAGAAAACTCAGAAAAACTAATTTTTTCCGGTAATGTGTGATCGTGACTCGAGCATGAACATCATATCTTGATAGAAAATTCAGATAAACTTTCATTTGATTCGGAAATGTCTCTTTTCTTGTTCTGCGAAGCGTTCATTCCCTTCATGTTCTCTCGTTGCTTTTGGCCTCCACTTGCTGATGATGTGCTGTTGTTGTAGCACCTTAATTCTTAGATAGAAGAGCGTGTCATCTGTTCCAGAGCAACATTAATTCACCGCAAATTGGGGCTCAGAGATGTTCGAATTCCAGGTGGCTTCGGCCTCGTGCAGTCTTTAAAAGATTCAACGAAGATTCTGCAATTATGAAATCAGAAGGAGTATCGAAGGTCTTGCTGGCCTTTCAATGGAAACAGGCGCAGCATTTCAGAACAGAAGCCAGTTTCTGGGTCATGCTCGAAAGCAAGATCATCACTGGTGTTTAATGTGTCAAGACTGTTTATCGGATCCTTAAGAGGTGCAAGTCCGTCTGTAGGCGGAAGATGAGACGGGCATTGTTCAGAGCCTCAGAACATCGCGAAGACCAGATCAATTTCCCCGATAGATGGATGAGAATAGATCAGAACAACGGGCCTTACAAGTCCTATAGTTTGCTTTTAGCTGGAATTCTCGGCGTATCTTCAATACATCGGTGGCATACGAGCCTGTACCAGCTCTTCAATCTAGGCTCTCTACTCATAAAGCATATCGCGGGAACAGGTGCGCCGGTGATCCATAGCCAAACCTCTTATTTGCGAGTAATAATACCCTGATCATTTGAATATCTTACAACTAAGGCACTCGAGCCAGGATGTGATTCCTCTCTAGCCCGGAGGTATTAGTGGTACTATGATGCCTATCAAGCATTTCGGACCGGTGCCTGTAGGGCGGTGTCGTTTTGGACATTTGTGTACAAAGAGGTGAGGTCGAAGGACACTGCAGCGCAGCTAGGATATATTGGAGCGCTGTGTAAGTTGTCAAAGAATAGTATCGTTTCGGTCGAGGGGGTAAGAACCATGGTGTTCGGTCGGTTGGTCCGCCTAACTAATGATTAGTCGTATTGTGAATGTGTCCACTTACACAGAAGTCATATTTTCAGGGGAAAGCTTGTGCACAGAGCATCTGGGACAATCCACCTAGAGCTTAGCAACCAGCTTCTTGGCAATCCCAGCGGATCTTCCTGGTGTTATCCGAGCTCGATCAAGTGATTGCATTGGGAGCGGAATTCCTCTGCACCAGAGCGGCGGTACGTTGAGGAATCTCGCACGAAGTTCAGTGACACTTCGGTCAAGTCTTTGGGGCATATCATGCTCATTACTCGGCACCTCAGTGATTCCTTGGGCAAAGTCGGCCCTAGAACGCTGAGTGAGTCAAGAAAGGTGGCTGCAGGAAAAGGGCCGCCTTCGCCACAGCTCAGATGTGTTTTTTTCGTGGAGAATTTCGCCACAGGTGAACTTTCCGGCTCCCTTAGATTCCGAGTGGATTTTTGGGGGTTCCTTATTACCCGCACTATCACTATCACTGTCTTTAGGAAGACGTAATGCATTAGAAGGGATGGGCGTTTTCGATGACAGTGACCCTAACCGATTGATTATCATGTTCAATGTGGGTGACATCATTTCGATGGTAGACAGAAGCGTTTCTTTCTCTGCTAATACGAACTTCTCCACGGTTAAACAGTCTGTCGTATTTTGTACAAAGGATTTGACCCTAGAACGAATTGAGTCGCAGATCAACTTCAACTCACTCTCCATTCTCATCCAAGTCCGTCTAGGAAGAAGGTGTTTCAAACGTTGTCAATTGACCGCCAATATTGGACTGCTTTATCAGGAGAAACGTCGAACAATTGCACAGAATAAGTGAACTCTACTCCACTAGAGCAGTTTACATACTCTTACATGAACAATAATTGAGGTTACATAGGCGAAAACACTCCCGCCCGAAAAAGGAGACTGTCACGTTGGTTCTTTTGGTATGTATTTGTTTCTCCCATAACCGGCTGACGCAATCCGTATTAGTGATACTTGGTTCT
Organism: Trichostrongylus colubriformis; assembly: GCA_963978905.1. Taxonomy (NCBI): domain Eukaryota; kingdom Metazoa; phylum Nematoda; class Chromadorea; order Rhabditida; family Trichostrongylidae; genus Trichostrongylus; species Trichostrongylus colubriformis. The sequence continues at coordinate 30,963,426 of OZ022259.1, read as the reverse complement.
ATAGATGTGAAGTGTTGTTTTAGACCATGTTTCTCGGAGACTACTTCTTATCATGGGGTGCTTTCTGTAGGGTTTATCTTCAGCAGTTTGTTGATTTTGAGCGGCGCCTCTTGGTTCCGTGCTTTCTTCCTTTTTTCTTTTCTCTTCTGTTTGCGACATTATAGCTCCAGTGAATATAATAGATTGAAGGGGCGTGTTATGATTTGTCCATCGGCCAGCTCGAGGGTGGCGCAGTGGTCGAATCTCGGATTATTCTTGCAAGCTTCCACTGACCCCTGTCCTTCATTGATTCGTGTACTATGACAATATGATTTTTTGCGGGTTTTCTTTTGTTAGCGCGTATGGCTGGTGATGACTTCATTGGAATTGCTCTCTCATGCTGTAAGGTATTCTTCGTGCCACTTTCAGACCTTTGCTTCGTTGAGGTCGTATTGGTGACGAGAAGAATCGATGCTGTTATGATGAATATATTTGTACTCACGTAAGGTGGGACTGATGGAGTGCAAGGCGTTTTCCTTCTTGGAGTTCTTCGTAGAAATCCAGGATTCATTAGTCTTCTTTCTGCCTTGGTTCTGCCTCCGTGGTCGCCATGTTTCGAACGTTGTCAATTGACCGCCAATATTGGACTGCTTTATTAGGAGAAACGTCGAACAATTGAACAGAATAAAGTGAATTCTACTCTACTAGAGCAGTTTATATTTTCTTACATAAACAATGATAAAGGTTACATGGGCGAAAACAGAGGGCGCTGGCATGCTGTCTCTTTCAAGACGCACTTCAGCAATGGCAACTACAATACACGGGCTTTTTCCTTGATCACAACGCTCAACATCTGTCAATATATCTTTCTCATCTTTGGGTAATCTTCTAAAAGCCACATGTTGCATTGATCATCTTATCCATTATGAGGCGTGGCAGCACGCCGGTTATTCGGCATTGCCGGAGCAACATCAAGGACTGCCGGGTGACGACTTCTTTTTCCCAAAGGTTTTTTCTTATATTTCGTGAAGCATTTCTATGCTTAGCGCAATCGTCAGACCTGAAAAAGGCGGTTTCTCAGGGTCTACAGTACACGTGGCATATCAGTGGCACGTGGCATACCCCCCCCCCCCCCCCCCCACTCCAGCCCGAAAAAATAAGCTTTTACGTAGACCTACCCTGCCGAGGATCTCGTGGAGAATAAAATGACCTATACACTCCACGGTCGCTCATTTTTATAGTGGGTATCACGTGATTGTCATAACACTTGTCACCAGAATAACCATGCAGTAACCAAAATTGGTTCAAAGAACAATATACAAAATATCACGGATTTATTTGCGGTGTTTCTGGTGATAACCTCTTCATTTCCAGGAATGCAGGAATTTCCCCACTATCTTACCACAGGATTCTCTGTTGAGCAGCAGGGCACTTTATGACGAGCATGTGGAGGGGGGGGGGATTTAGTGTAACTGCTGCTGGGATAAGAAATGGATAATAATGGTTTACTTTGTTTGTGAGTACGTCTCTAAAGAGGCCACTTAGAATTCTCAACATTTTTGCCCATAGCGTTGGTACTCTTTTAAATAAACGGTCTTTCGAACTACTATATTTCGGGTTCAGCACTGGTTGCAAAAACTCCTGGCTTCTCCTTTAATATGCGAGTTGCATTGTTACGATTAGTGTAGGACGAAATGGTAGCCGTAAATTGAGCTCCAACTGTTATGTGCTTTTATGTAATCATTCACCTTCATTGCCGTCTTCCGATGGTATATAGCTTGTCGTGGAGATTCCATCTGGTGTGGAATACGGCCTTCATGTTACTGTTGGCACAGCGGTAAAACCGCTCTGCTGTGAAATTTCGTTCACCACAGAATCCACTCTCTTCGATTTAAAGTTGCATACTGTGTTCTTGATCCTTGCAAATTCTGAGCAACATTCTTACTCTGGTTAATGTTTTCGTGAATGCCAGTTTCTAATGTCACGACACACGCTCCCTAGTTTCGTTGCGCACTTTGTGACGCGCATTTTGTGTTCAGAAAAGGCATGAAAAACTCCTTCATTGACTTCTCCATAGTAAACCTGGTGTTGGGGCATGTTCCCTCATATTGAGAAATGTTCCCTTCATTTCAGTAAGCGATGAATCAATAATGAAGGCTCTGTCTATTTAAATTTTGTTTCAGCTGTCGTTACAAGACCTCCGATAAACTTCTTTATTGCGCGTGCCTAACCATGAAGCGGAGATGAAAACTGTAGCCTACTTGACCGTGAATGGTGTTTATACATAGACATAATGGTGATATGAGATCACTCTTCTTGGTAAGACATTACATAGTAGAATCCATGTTCGGTCTTTAAAACCTGGGCATGTCTAGATGTTTGATGTTTCTTTATTCTTCTGTGCCAACCAGGTTTGTTATAGAACGTTTATCGGTCCACGTTTCGAACAAATCGTCGTTGTCAAGACCTAAAGTTCGGAGCTTCCAATCTGCATCTCATCCGGTAAAGGGCCCTGCCATTCTCTTTGTCTTAAACCCTTGTTAAAACTTAAGTTCGAAAATAGTCCAGTAGAGGGAACCAACCCACGACGCTTCTTCTAGTGACCAAGTATGGAAAAATGAGACACCAATGGTACTCGAGACCGGTGTTGTCATGATCCACGCAGAGAAATGATATGCAAAAATTCTGTTGTGATGGCCATGCATTCATTTCGGTTGTTTAGCTTTGGGTCTTTTGTGTGGATCTAGAACGCCTCTAGAGCTTTCTTGCACCCAATGTCGTCTTCGCGTGCAAGAATTTTGCACTCGCCCCGTGCTCTTCTACTCTATGTGTGCCAAGTGGATTGAGCAGACGAAAAATCTGCTCAATCCACTTGGCAGACATCGAGTAGAAAAGCACGGGGGCAATGACGAATATCATGTGCAAAATTTTGTCCGCGAAGACGATATTGGGTGCATGAAAGCTCCAGAGGCGTTCTATATCCACACAAAAGACCCAAAGCTAAACAATCGAAATGATGCATGGCCATTACAACAAAATTTTTGCCTTTCATTTTCCTATGTGGATTATGACAACACCGGTCTCGAGTACCACTGGTGTCTCATTTTTCCATACTTGGTCACTAGAAGAAGCGCAGTGGGAACTCCCACTGTTTATATATAGTCATAAAGGTGATATGAGATCACTCTTGACAGAACAATGAGAGATCACTGTAAGAGAAAACAATGTTATCGCAGAAGCCGAAAACATCCTCTCTTGAACAGCATTTATGCTGTGATTCAGTGTCTCTTCGCTGTAAAACAGTGCAATATGTCTGCTGACCTTTATGGAACGCTGCTACTCGATTAGAGTGAACCATACTGGCTCAACCAACGATCATACTGCTTCAGTATGAACGGGATTCAGAGCATGGGATGTCTGAACATGTCGTCTTTATCTCGTCCAGTATAGCATGTCAATGATTGACGATTTGCTTTATGTGGTCGAGATATACAATGAGCAACGGCGGGACTTTTCTTGAACTTGGACCTAGACCTCGATGCTGTTCATGGAACCTCCCATCGACTTACAACGATTACACTTTAGAGTTGTCTTGAGCAGCTCCTTCAAATCGTCCTCTTCTAAGCCGAAGGTCCCTTTCGTGTAGGCTCCAATGGGCTTACAAGGAATTGATGGCATCACGCTTATTACGTTGGTATACAGAGATGCATTGAAAGGTGGCATAGCTGGATTCTAATGGAAGATGACAGCGATCAAAAGAAGATCTACTCCGCTATTTATCAAATGTGATGGATGTATTGTTGTTAGATGGGACGACATCCTGAGCAGCAATCGACTGACTTCTGTCGGATGATTCACCACAAATAAACCGTCTCGTGATGTGCTTGTCTATAGAACTGTTTAATTTATTAACCGCAACAGTGTGTGTTGACGGGCAACAGGTGGAAATACACAGTGAAGATGATGTGAATTCCCCTTCCGCTCTCAGATCCATTATCTTACTTCTGCAGTCGAAGGCTTTGGCTAGACTGCAAAATAACGCAGTACTAAAATAGAACATGTAGCTGTTGTTGTACGTTGTTCAATTAGTTTGTGCCTTTCAAGGTCGATTCCATCTATTGAAGTCAAACGTTCCGGCTGAATCGTCGTGTTTGGAGGCTTGAACGAGGTGCAAGGTTTACATTTGAGACCAACCTCCAAGGGCTTCATCTTCCCTAGCGCTTCCAACATCCTGTCAGGACCACACAGGAAATCCTAGCAACATGAAGAATTACACTCACCCTGAGGTTCTACCTCTTGAGCAGAAAATTCGCTACCGCACTATAATGATAACCAGTAGCAAATGATGCACATTAGTTGTTTCCGATATGGAAATACTTGGGAAACGCACGTAATGTCTTTTCGCTACATTCTACAGCTCGCAGTGCAGTATGAACGGCGATAATTCACTTGTTATTGATGGACGCTCATTTCTGCTGTTCATTCCTGGATTTTTCACAGAGATCCAAAACGCTTCTAATGCTTTTCACGCAGAAATTTCCGTCTCATGCGCCAACACCGTGCTCTTGGTCGGATTGAGCGCCATCGTGCTCCTCTGTTTTGTGCCTCCCAAGAGCTGCTGAGAGGTACCACGTCTCATGCTAGCTAGATGTTCCTTGACTTCAATTGCTAGAGCTTCCCCCGTCTCTCCTATATAAGTAGAGCCTCAAGCTCGACACTCTGTTTGATAAATCTTTCCACTATACATACATCTCCTGTCTTGTGTGGGCAGATAGCACAATTATCTGATAAGCACTGCCCATCAAAGAGTCTGTTGCGGATCGTTTGCCGTCCAAGATTCTCAGTAGAAATGTTTGCTAACTGAACATATAAATGTGTGAACAACAATGTGAGGCTCCAAAATTTTATTTTCAAGAGACTCAAAAGGTTCCAAAAAGTAGTGCAAAAAGATTCGAATCTACTGGCGAGCTTTCGCTGCTTATCGCCTTTCTCAAGCTTGAAACAAAGCGATTTATTTCATCTTATAACGGCACTTTATGAAAGAGTCAGCAGATTTATGTACGACCGACTCGCTCTCGCCAGTAGTGAGAGATAACTGAAATCGTCATGCAGCTGTGCTCTTCTAACGCTCCTCTGAATGGCAGCACTCACCACGTCAGATATATGTAAAGAGAAGACAAAGAGGTAATTTTGTTCGACGCGGTATCTCTTGCAGGAAGACACGCCGTCTCCGTGATCCTAATGCCTAATAGCCATTTGCTATGGCTATTTCTGTAGCTAGCTGACCTGACGTCATATCGTTCAACATCGCCTGTGCACATCGCCATAGCCGTTTTGAACTGTTGCCGATAACCGCATGTTTAACGGCAGTGGAAGAGCCGATGAAGCTTTCACACATATGAATGACGCCATTGGATACTTTTACTTGTAGAGGTATGGGAGTAACCGTTGCGTTTTGCGTGTGAGTCTGATGTACTGCGACTGCTCATTCATTGAGCGGAAACACTCATCCATTTCGGATTGTGTTGATGTTACAATGAAGTCGTCTATATACCTGCAGTGCAGCAAAGGTAGACGCCTGAGCACTGGTTCTTCGATTCTACCCATGAAACAAACTGTAGGTACCAGTGCTAAGCGTGACCCATAACTAGAGTTCTGATTTGAGAAAAATATGTTCCTGCCCATCTGAAGTTGTTGCAAGCATTCCTTGGCTAGAGTCATTATAAATCGTTTACTAAGTCCAAAAGACCGTATTTTGTGTATAAGCTTATCAAGCACTTCTGACAATGCCTGCAACACCTGCTCTTCTTGGACATTGGTAAAAGAAACGTGACATTGAATGACTTCACTGCAGCATCTCCATCAATGTTGAACCTGTGTAGCATTTCAAGGAATTTGTTGGTATTGGGCAGGTGAGAGGGAACCATAGGCAGCAGTTGGCTCTTTCTAAGAAATCACGATCTACGATCAGTTGGTTCGCCATACAACTGACTAATGGGCGTATTTTATATGTATAGACATCGATCGCATATCATGAGAAGCCAGCTTGTGGTTCTTCAAAAGGCTATGAAAAACTGGGCAGATGGGTAAATCAGTTTTAAAATGCTGATCAACCTTTTGTCAAGCCGTGCAAATTTTGCTGTGCACAGCCGTAAATGGTTGAGCCAAAAAGTCTTCCTCCATTAAGCTTTGATAGATGGAGGAGTCTTGCAAGTGGAATTCGGTTATGACACGATCCAGTGATTGTGGCATAACAACGAATTCACCACTTTATCACTAACTGATATGCGTATGGATACCTTAAATCGTAGCTCGCCATTGTTCAATTGTTGAGTTTGTGTTTCGCTGCCATCTGTGTTGATTGAAAACAGCCTAGTTTTAAAACTAGTCGAAAGCACTCGAATTTTAACATCGACTCCGTGTAATAGCCGAGGCTCGTTGTAGAAGTTACGTGAGAATGATACGCATAGAGATACGTGATGAAGATGTGTACGTTGTGGCTACTCGAGACACATAATTTTGGTAGGAGGTTGATCTCTAGGCTTTTACAGCCCACCTACTACCTTTCGAAGCGTTTGCGCAGAAATATTTCGTGCAGGAGAGAAGGACGGACCCAGATTCAGCAAACTCGAAGCACTAGCAGAGGGATAAACATCACCACTCACGGTGACTCTCGCCGGAGTTTAATCACTAAGAGCTGGATCTAGTGTAGTGGTGGTCCCAAGGAGAGCTCTCACGATTGCCGGAAGCTGCTGTAGAGCCGCAAATCAACCTTAACTCACCCTCAATCCTCCTCCAAGTCTGTTCCCCTAGCAGTGTGTTTATTGGATGTTGACCGCATCCGGCGATGTTTTATTCGGAGTTCGCTAACAAACCAGTTGAACTATACTGGGTGTTATAAGATCAATTGGTTTCCGAGCTTCATTATATGTGACTTCTTCGTAGCTGGTAGAGAAACAAAACTCGTCGCATCCTTCGATAGCTGACCACGTTTCGGGTCTTGAGCCTTCCTTCAGCTATATAAACGCTATATTGTATAATCTCGCAACTATTATTAAGCACTAATTCATACTTCAAATAAGATGCAGAAGGGAGCGTCGAACTAAGGGTTTTTCCAGTGGGTGAGTTCATAAGGGCGATGGGTTGCCGCCGCAATCGTGCGAATACTGCAAATGGTTTTGTGGTAGACTAAGAGGTTTTAGCAGTGGACTCATCTCCGCGACTGTTCACTTGCGGTTTTTTAATAGTATTGAATTCAAAATATGAAGGACTATGACTATTCCTTTTTGATACAGTGCTCTTTCAACTCAAAAATGTAGAAATAATGGAGAATTTTTCGGGTTCTTTGTAAAAAATAGTTAATTTAGTCTCTGCTTCACATGGGCCCTTGGTTGAGTACCCAAACAATGGGTATTCTCCCTCCGTGCTCTTCAGTAAGCGAAGGGAGGAGAAATGATATTGTAAGTGTGTATATCGTATTCCGGATGTCCTTCACGTTCTCAAACCCACCGTATTGGACGCTAATTGCGTATGGTATTCTTGCAACGTCTCTCCAGTCTTCTGCGACCTTGACATTAATCCAAAACGTTGCGCCATCAAAAGCTTCTTGGTTGGAACTGCTGCTCCATTGCTGCCTTCAATTCCATTAATGGTCCGTTTGCGAGTCTTTGCCGTGCAACAGAGATTCCAGTAGCTCATAGTTGGAGGCTTTTACCGCCTGAAGGGAGATGAGGGCTTTATCGCATTTATTACTGACCCTCCTTAGAGCCAGAAAATTCTGAAACAGCCTCCACCAAGTGTTTCAGGAGGTCCCGGACACGTACGGCCCCGCACTACGCCATCAATATGCATCGTAGGCCGCTGCCGGATCGTGTTCGGTAGGCGATACCTCTCGCACCCTCCACGGTCTTACCGAGGCGTTACCTATGCTGCCTTTGCTGTCGTCCATCCTACTCTACGCAGCTGCTCAGTTTGCTTTTTGGGCTAGATGGTTTCCTCGGCAAGGTGACTTCCTATTCCCTCGCTCTTGAGTCGATTCCTAATCGCCACTTGTGTGGCCACTGACAACCAGACATGATCGGTAAGATCTACCCAAAGTTGCGTCTGTTTTCATATATATACGGAGCATGTTATCCAATTTATCCATGATCTCAGGTACACTTATCCTGGACACTACAGACTTAAATAGCCGACTTGTTTTCGAACTCTAACAATAGCAATAATACATAAATGTGAGATGAAACCACATGTGATAGAATGCTCATTGTACGAGTACAGCAGTAGTGAGATTGACGGTCTTATTTATGAAGAGCACTAACACGATAAGCAGATAAAAACATGGGCAGCACACTTCTTCAACATTACAAAAACCTATGAACACCATGTTATATATTCACATCATTCATTGACTTCTTTTCCTATCAGATATTCTTGATTCTTCAGACAGGATCTTTATTGCTCGCCTCACGTCTCGACCTTTTCTTTTCGTAGAATGTCATATATTGCACCGATATTTGCTTTCAGCTAATAGAGCGTCTATTGTCGAATCTCGAATCTCGAATCCCATTGTACAACAGCGGCGAAGGCCTTGCGTGTCACTACTGCAGTGCTAATCAAGAAGAGAGTAAAATTCCAACACATTTTGTCTTGACCGGCAGTTTACGTGGAGCTTACGACGCAAATGCTCTATGATTTGAGGTTGACTTCTTGATTTCACTTCTTGACGGCATTTGGCAGTTGCTAGATCTCTTCTAAAAACATGCTATTATAGTTGGATTCCATCTTCGCTTTTTGTGAAATCTCAGCATTGACGACAATTGCAATTTTTCTGCTATGCCAACGAGCTTGTTAGGTGGGACTTTTATTGAAGGCCTGACGTTTCGACCAAATCGTTTTCCTCAAAGGCCTAAACGTGGCTCAAGATTTCGCCTGACGGCTTCCATTGAAGGCCTGACGTTTCGACCAGATCGTCTTCCTCAAAAGTCTAAACGTAGCTCACGAATTCACACTTATCCGCTATACCACCAAACGCTTCATCCCTCTAGCGGTTCTGACGGTAAATTAAGGAAACCGCCGAAGAAACCCGTACAAGAGAACAGAAGTGTCTCTTCCCTTACATACGCGCTTTTAAGTGTCGCTGCAATGCTACAACGTACATGGCAGTTTGGGAAAGATTCTCAATTGGTTTGCCACGCTGCCACTTGCTCTGCTGCTTCCGTTGTCTGTGCTGCTCTCTTGCTTCTGTCGGTCGCCGGAGATGGAAACGTCGATTTATTTAAAGGATGGCAATAGCAAAGTCATATGGCCGGCATGTTCTGAACACCAGACCAAGCCAACATATAACTTCCTTGGATAAATAAAAAATTCAGATTTCTGTAGCCGATCACGTTCGATATTGCTAGCATATTGTAAAAAAATGCTATCAAGAACCTGTGGTCTTTCCTTAGTTCATAACTTTTTCTTCGGTCCAATTTTGCTGGAGATGTAATATTCATTGTGTTGGTGTGGCAGCCCACATAAATAGGATAAAGAAAGTTAGCAGAATTCCACCTTCATCCTTTTTGAGCTTCTAATGCGCTAGAAGGGAACTTCGTCTCGTTTAAAATTTCGTCGTAACGATTTGTTTCACTCGATAGTTGAGCTGTTTGTGATGTGATAAAAAACATCCTCTTTAATCCTTGAGCAAATCGGTCGCAGGAGACCATATCAGCTTCGCTGTATTATGTTTCGTGGCTCACCGTGCAATGACGTTACATCGCATCTCGCCATGAAGCCATGAAATAACGTTATCTTGACATAAATCTTGTCGGAAGATCTGGTGCAGCAGCGAGTGGCCGTAGATCAAGTAGATTTTCTTATACTTACCTTTCATCCCACCGTTTCGTCGAGTTCCACGTTTGAAATGAAATGAACTGTGGGTTTGAGCCTACACAACACGATGGTACAGGAATGCAACAGCAGCTAACACGTGGACAGATAAAGGCGTATTACTCATTCACCTTATATAATATAGGCTTATTACTTATTTGACTTATGTAATAGATAATATGCGCGTTATTTGCATTGCCTAAAAATCTATGCACATGATCTAATAGTATAAGTTATACTTGATTACTAATATGGTGACCAATAAACTACGGCTGCTAGGACTCTACATATTCGATGACGAGGATGATTGCTACAGTGAAAGAAGTATTATATTTCCAGTGTTGAGCTGGAATTAATACCGTCAAGTACTTCCATGACATGCAGTAACATAAGACAGAATTTTTTTCGCACATTACGCCATCTGCAGCGAGCGCGACAACATTCAGTCTGTTCGCGGGAAATGTGTACGTAAACTCGTCCGAAACCGGTAACCGCGTATTATGATTAGTTATTAGTGGGTTCTTGGCAGTCCCCTCCTTTTCTCTTCGCCGATCCTCCTCTATGCATTGCTGCTCTGATTTCCTAGCGCACAAGCGCCTCAAACGGAATGGATCCTTCAGCCTGAGAGCTATCTCTGAAAGTCTCTATGACTAGTAGTGGCGAAACACACCCTAACTGCTATACTATCGCGCGAGTTCCGTTGAGCTGCAGGAACTCGCTCATCTGATGGAGGTGAAACGGTCGAAACGTTAGACAGTAAAGATTCCACTACTGATTTCGTATTGGTAAGAGAAAAAACAATACTCTATAACAGTTCATTTGAAGGCACAACACGCGATAATTAAAGTGGTCGCTTACCTTCTCAGGGCAGGTAGACCCTTGAATGGTTATGAAGATCGCACCCTTTTCGCGACGGCACGGCTCACCCTTGCCGCGTACGGCCTGGTCGACCTATGCCGAGATGAGCCCACCGAGTCGAATCACACCTGGCCTTATACGAACAAATTTCCAAAGTGGCTCTTACGTGGAGAAGGAAACTTGCGATAAGAGATAAGGCAGCGATTTCAATAGCGAAAGTAGCTTCAACAGGGAAGAACGGGTGATATCGTAGCATTTTGCGCGATATCATCGAGCGAAAGCTCTTTTGCAATCTCTAATACCCGTACGAGGACCGACGAAGCTTTATTTTCGGTGGTAGTGAAAGGTTTTGATTCCTTGTTCTTCACTGGTGGGTCAACTAGGGTCTCTACAACCGGCCACACGCACGATATCTCTCACAATTTTCGCGGTGTGCCTCCAATATGATAACGCTGTTGAAGATTCAGGACTATTCTGCCGTAGTTTTTCGGCAAAAAATCTTATTTACAGCTGGGAAAGATATCTGAGGACAATCTCTATCTGAATGTGTTCACGCCAGTGTGGAGCCCGAAGACAAGTTCAGGATTCCCTGTTATGGTGTTCGTTCATGGTGGTGGTTTCGTCAGCGACAGCAGCGTGAAGTATGGCGACGTTGGCATTTGCAAGCACCTGGTACAATACTTGTAACTTCTCTTCAAATTCGAACAGTTCATGTTTTCGATTTGTAGAAAATGTTATATTATGTCTACATATAGGGTATGATTTTCTAAAAGCGTTAGTTTCTTCCAGTGCACCAAAGACGTGGTCGTCGTCACTATTCAATATCGCCTCGGCCTCCTTGGATTCTTCTCTACTGGAGACGAACATTGCCGTGGGAACTTTGCCTTATGGGACCAAACCCTTGCTCTCAGATGGGTTCAGGTAAGCTTTGCTATCAGCTTTTCTGTCGGACCCACAGAACTCATAAAGCGCTTCTCATCTCTGAGGTCGCGTTCATACTTTGCGGTGCCAGCGGTGGGGCGTGGCTGCCTGTCTCTGCGTCTCCGCCTGTGCCATCCTGTCTCGTTGCCCCGCAGACAGGCCCGCTTCCGGAACCACCGGAGAATACGGAGACAGCCTAAAGTCCGACTTATCCATCAGCGCTTGATAGGTCCCACAATTACTGTGATGGAAACGGCAGCTTGTTCAGTAGGGCTGAGAGGGGAGTGCTAAGCTTACATTTGCCTGGATACTGTATTCGATCGAATTCGTTTATCTTTCAGGAAAACATCGCCTTTTTCAATGGTGATCCCAACAATGTGACTGTAATGGGTCAATCTGCTGGTGGAGCCAGCGTCGACCTGTTGAGCATCTGCCCGCATTCAAGAGGTCGGCTACACTGGAGATATTCTCTCATGTTTTTTTTTCTCTCGCTAAACACGTAAAAAAGAGAAGGTGCGGATGAGAGAAAACAGTGGATAGCAACCATCAATCAGTCATAGTGGCATCTGATACTATCTGGCTTTTGATGTCTTTGTTCGGAAAAAACTCGCACTATCAGGGGCCAGGGTCCCTGGACCATTTTCAGTGGTAGCGGCGCCGCGCGATGCCTTATCTATCTTCCTTTACAAAGTTTCCTTCGCAAGTGGAAGAGTGAATTAGACAGAACCGAGACGGTGGAGACGACAGCTGATGTTGGGTGCTATGCCAGATTAGCATGAGCTCTACAAGACTTACAACCACAAAATTGCTAAAAAGTGGGCTGTGCTTATAAAAATTTAGGTGTTCGCTGAACTCGCTTAGCCTTTTTTTGCTGTTGAAAGATGCTATGAATGTCAGCATTTCATTTGATCGCTTTTTAACATGCCATCTGGAGTAGTGAAGTAAACCAGATTTGGGATGGTATTGTAAGTTTTGTGTGACTAAAATACAAGTTGCAACAATTATGGCGGAGGTCGCGTTGGAAATTGCATTTTGGAATCTCAACTGCAGTATCGTTTGGGTGCATATGCGTGCGCTGGGGCCGCCGTTGGAGTAGTTGCGGAAAGCCCGTCAAGATCCCTTACTGGCAGGCTTGACTGCTCTCCCCGTCTGCATCACCATTTTCAGTGATGCAGAAGGCACGAAGACACGTCTTGAATACTGAAATGGGTCCAATTTTTCACGTTGTTGTTGATTTTCGATTTGTTGTTTCTCTGGTTGTACTATTTCGCACCTCTACTTTCAGATTCCATAGTCGCAACTCTCCCTCATTTTCTTTAACTAATTGACAATACAGAAATCATTCAGATCTCTTCCACAAAGTCATTCCTATGGCTGGAAATGCTAACTGTTCATGGGCTATCCACGAAAATATGGTAGAAGAATGTCGAAAATTTGCTGAGCGAAATGGAATTCACGACACTCGCGACTCTAAAAAAGTTAGTTATATTTTTAATAGGTCTCTTTTCGTATTCCGCTTTCTACGCACTGCAGCGCGCCCTTAAATTCGATCTCAAAGGCTTCGCCAAGCGTAATGAGGAAATTAGAACTGGGAAGACATGTCCTCTGTGAAATAACATTTCAGTGCAGAGGAGATGTGTCCTCTGTGAAATAACATTTCAGTGCAGAGGAGATGATCTGCGGGGAAACTTTCATTGAAAAAGCGTGCCTCGTGGTCTTTATCGCGATTCCGCGGCGCTACCAGTCACGCTCCCTTGCATCCGCTGGCTGAGTTTCCGCGAGAACGGGGCAATTCGCTGACACTGGTTGATATGGCCCCGCGCCGGTCTGCACCTACCCACCAGATAGTGATGCAGAGGGACGCGAAGGGAAAGAGTGAGGAGGGAGTTTTTTGGATTCCAATGTCTCGGGTTTTCGACTGTTTTATTCCGTTCCTTCACTACTGATGCCAGTCACCTCGACTTTCATATTCTACAATCACTTCATACACAATATGCCTAAATCACCCCTAGAAACAGTGATTAATTTCAGTAGACACTGCAGTAGAACATGGCTCATTTTAAGCCATCACGATACCACTAAATCTGGCACCGCGTATAGGTATTTTTCGGTCCGGTCTATGAGGTCGCTCTGGATTAGCTTATGAATATTTTGGTAATGTGAAGGTATCGGCTACAGGGTACTGCGTAAGCGGAATTCTAGTGTTGACATGGATTATTCAGTTCGCGCAGTGCCCTATAGCCCTTCAACTCAGATACAGACGCCATTCACCATTTCCGAAAAAAAGTGAGGGGAGTTATGCTGGCGCAACCGTTCCCCTCGACTCTGCATTTTATCTTATTCGCTTCGTACGATGTGACCATTTCAGATGATCGAGCGCCTCCGAGCGTTGCCGGCTTCAAAGTTCGCACTATCCCTAATAGACAACATGAAGAAATCTGATGTGGCAAGCAGATGTTCTGCTGGCCCACGTCTCGACTTCGATTTTATCCCAAAGGTTTGAAGAAATTCAGTCGATGAGGTTGATGGATATACTTCTGTTACCCGAATTTAGGGCGTTAGCGAACTGCGTAAGGAGGCTCCGGCAAAGCCGATGCTGATTGGAAGCAGTAAGGCCGCGGTCATACTTTGCGCAAGCTGCGTTAGTTGACGCCGGTGCCGGCGTCAACTAACGCAGCTTGCGCAAAGTATGACCGCGGCCTAATTCGGAAGGCCTAATGTTTTGTGAGTCTTCCGTCCGTACAATCGCTATGTCAGCATTTCTCACCGTAATTTTAGTTAAAGTCAGGGAGGAGGGCAATTCTGTTTTACGGTATGGGAATGCGGTGGCTTGCAGTTGCCGCATTGCACACACGGACCTTGCTAAGACGTCGAAAGGGAATTCATTAGGTTTTTCTAATCACACTTTTTTCTAATGCTTTCGCTTATACTTCATTTAAATGTTTTACTTGCTTGTTGCTGTTCGTTGTTTCACTCATTTCAAATCATCACGAGTAAATGAAATACACTCTACGAAACAACAAATGACATCTCCACAGCGGACAACTCGGAAAGTTAGTGTGTGCAGTTCGAAGTGATGCGAATATGATGCGAATACACACCACAGCGTCGCGCTTTTGAATCCGGGTTTAACCACCGATTATCGGCTTCCCTCGAATGTTCGTTATAAAATGATCACTGCTTTGTGTCTTGCCCTTTCTTCCAACCTCTTCCGATTCCTTTAAAGGCGTCATGAAGGCGAGACACCGTCTCTTCATTGCACGCTGGCTGCGGTTGTGATAAAGACTTTTCCGACGACCATCCACCAATGTTATCCAGCGAAAGGCCTCCCTCTGGGGAACTTGGAGACCTGAGCCCTTTAATTGCTTTGAGGTGTCAGAAGGGGTAGGGAGAGACAAGGAAACGGGATGAAGTGTTCACCCTTGACCGAATATTTGAGGTTAGAAGAGGTAATCGGTAGCGAAACTCGGGTTGAGGAGCACAGCGTTGTGGTCTTTATTCACGATCACACGCTCATTGCAAATTGCATACATCACCTTTCCGAGTAACTCGCTGTTGGAAACAAGGCCACAGGCTGACGTTATTGTCACTTGTTGCCACATAGGGCATATTTCATTCATCCAGATGATGTGTACCGAGAGAAACAACAAACAACAAACAAACAAATGGAACAAAGAAAGGGTGAATAAGCGAATTAGTAAGAGTAAAAAATTTTTTTGATAAAAAAGCCCAACTTGAATGGAGCTTTCAGAGTGAATTGCACGCTCGAGGTATTAGCATGATGCCAAGCGTCGTGTGGGCAGTTACGCAACTGAACGACTGCAAGTACTCACCGTGAGCCAAAAGCGTCCCCTTCCGGTGTCTTTACCAATCTATCTTACTAAAGTGCAAGACGGGGTAAATATTTTTGTTTGTCGTATGAGCAGGGTTTGGAAAGGATCACTCAATCGGTTCAATTATGGATTATATTTCGAAAGTTGTTCCCGAGAAGGATCATCCTAACGATTTCAAGAAGTTACGAGAAGAGATTTTCCGGAAACTTCTTTCAAATCCCGATGATCTTGTTGAAGAAACGCGAGCGTTTGTAGAGGTATGTTTCTTCTCATTAGCTGATGTTCGAAGAGCATTCTCTTTTTTTCAGATTGTCGGTGATATTTTCGTGAACGTTGGGGTTCAATCAACTATACTGGAGACATTGGAGGCTCACCACGATGCTCCTGTGTACTTTTACTCATTTGACTACTACAACCCGAAAAGTTGGGGACCGCTGTCATTGCGGTGGCCATTCAAAGGTATTTCTGTTTATTTATTCCTTCTTTTAATAGGACTCGATGGAGGGGTAGCAGGGCGCCGCATTATGGTGGTTGATTGAGGAGGGCGGAGGGAGGGGGGGGGGTGTTGCAAGTGTTCCGGTGATTAGTGTGGGGTCAGGTTACTCATGATGGGTGTACTTCACGAGACATTGGTTTATTACTTATTTCAAGATCTTGACTACTTACCTGGTCAACGTACCTAAGACAAAGTTCGAAAAACAAAGGCAGGTGTTCGTAGAGTTAAATATGTAATAAGGTTGGATATTTGTTGCTTAAATGTTTAAGTTAGAGCATCTCCCA
Organism: Trichostrongylus colubriformis; assembly: GCA_963978905.1. Lineage (NCBI taxonomy): Eukaryota > Metazoa > Nematoda > Chromadorea > Rhabditida > Trichostrongylidae > Trichostrongylus > Trichostrongylus colubriformis. The sequence goes on along the minus strand of OZ022259.1, from coordinate 30,947,188 downwards.
TTAAGTACAGTTTCTAAATGAAAGCAGATACGATCTGTAACAGAAGAGGAATCTAGTCAGTCGAACAGTCAATAATACAGAGTTTTAGTCTCACAAAAATGTTAATTTTTTTTTCCTTGTTTACTTCTCTGTTTTGTCAACGAGGTTGTTAGGCGGAACCTCGTTGGCGAAACAGAGAAAAGTAAGCAAGTCCAATGCCGAGGTTTCACGAAGAGAGAAGCTGGAATTTAATACGAGAAGTTAATTTCTTCGTTTCTATAGTGAGTTACCCCTCACACAACGCGGGTGACCTGACCTTGTGAAACACTGGTCGGAACACTTGCACGCCACCCGTTGAATGGGTTATGAAACGGAATTCTGATATACAGGGTGATCCACATGAAACGTGACGGAAAAAGCTACCTACAAGTTTGCACTAATCAAGCGTTCATACCGTCAGGAAATTCTACATAAGGAATTACATAACACATTCAGAATGTCTGTCACCAGCTTCAATACAAGCATCTCCTGAAAGTCTTCTGGATGCGTGCAGTCATGTCCGGCGAGATTGCTATATTTATGACGGTGAAAGTGATAGGCCTCAGCTTACTCCTGCTTTTAGAGGAACATTACAGGGATATTTTGCCCCAATTCTTTTACTTTCTTTTATCACCCTTTGTTGTGTATATTTGGCGGAAGTGAGTAAACTCCCTGAGTGACGAGACGCGCTTGTGCATAGCAGCTACTGCTGAATGATCGGTATGTGAAGCCATTTATACCTATGAAAATTGAGACTCCGCAACTTAGCAGGGCCTAGAAGAGACGAGGAAACCGAATGACAAGACAAAAGCAAAAAAAAGCTGCAAAAGCGCAAAAATGGATTTTTCGTAACCTGTCACACTTCATGTGGACCACTCTGTAAACATAAGTACAACTTCTCGCAATTTCCTAATGATCGTGCTTCAACGAACGAGATAAGGAGTGAAGTACTGTACAACTCCTGTTTAAAGCATCCCGTACACTCGGAATCGGAGAGTCGAATTGGCGCCTTTGGACACACAATAAATCGCAGCAACGGGATGATAAATGCTGGAAACGCGTCAGGTCACTCGAATTGGGTACCCGTATTTCGCGAATTGAGTCAGCGCGTGCGGGGGGCATTGCTGGACTTGTTGTGAATTGGCCGCGCACTAGAGGGCGCGAGCGCCGTCTCCTCCCGTGACATGTGTTGATTCAAGTGTCCGAACGCACACTCATAAATTCTCCAATGCCCAGAGCTGGCTCTAGAAGGGACATTAAGGTTTAGAGCCGGGATTTGAACACCGGGTCATTCGTGTGGTAACGACCCACTGGACTCCGTCCACCCTTCATTTTTCGTACGGAATAATGGCAACTTATTGTGAGTAGCGATTTTTGAAGCGACGAATTTTTGCTCAGAAGGGGCACTCACTCTTGCATCGCCACTGGTAGAAAAGAGGAAAGCAGTTTGCTACACTTCTGCGTGCGTGCGTATAAAAGGCACGACCGGTACCCCGAAGCTTCCGCCCTCCATGTTTACTCAGAAAATGCCCTTCCTTCGAAGAAGGTCGAATTCCTTAGAACCCATCTGAAAAGAAATGGGTGAGATAGGCATGGTTGTGTAATGGGAAAGAACAGCTATCTGTGAGGGCTTCTAGTAATTTTTTCATGGAGAATTTTATGTGTAAGAGATCAAGGAATGACCGGATTCAGACTGAATTTCAAAATAATTTTGCAGATGCAACACACTGCACCGAGTTGGCTTACATTTTTGCTGTGGGAATCATTTGGAATTATGACTTCACCCACGACGATAAGAAGATGCTCGAGATGACGACGACAATGTGGACAAATTTCGCGAAATATGGGTATGACTAGCATGATTGTGTGTATTCCGAAATGCACAAGAAGGGAACCTTCCAGGCTAAATCTGAGAAAAATTCGTTCCATGGGTAGATAGAACATTCCGGACAGGCGCTTCGAGTCTATGGATGCATCCATATCCACATTCTGGGATCAGCACCACCCATCCATCAATGTGGTTAGCTAGGGCGCCCCCCGTTTCATGCCTCATTTCATTCTCTTTCTGTTCTGCTGATTTGTTAGAATCTTCCATCGAGAGCTCATTTTCCTGTTTATTTTCTCAATGTCGGAATCAGATGCAGCTAAGCCAGTCTAATTTGAAACGCTCAAAGGGTAGGGTAGTTATGCCAAATATGGAAAGACGGTTGAATATGGAGAGCAGGCTGCTCAGTAGTACAAAGTGGAAATGAAAAGGGAAGGAAATCATCAGGAACTCGAGAAGTAAGACCTTTCCAATTGTTGTTCGTTGAAGGGGGCGTGCCGCGTTAGCGGAGGGGGCGGACCATGCTAAAAAAGGTGGCAGCTGTTGGAAAATACGGCTCTCACAAAGCCTGGGCCATTCTTTTTCACCGGAATTTCGGCCACAGATAATCTTCCCAGATCCGTAGCTTTCATCTGGATGACTTGCTTCAGGTTCTCATTACTCACATTACCTCTGTCACTGTATTTACCGTGTTTTCCTCATTTTTCCTCCATCGACCAGTCAATTGGCCCCACTTCATATCAAAAAGCTTCTCAACAGGGTCATATTTTTCAGGAATCCTAACGGAATACCCGAGGATCCAAGTTCATCCTTGAATTTGTTATGTGGCGAACCGTTCACATGGGAACCCGCAACACTTTCTAATCCACAAAAACATCTTTCAATATCGCTCAAACCACAAATGAAGGTTGAATACAAGGTAATTTATCAGTAGAGCTTACGCTTTTGAAGCACCATGTACGGAAATGGTGTGACCTCATACTCTTTGGAAATGCGCGTAAAAATTTTGCGTTTCTATCGGTCAGTCTGTCGACAATATGAAAAAATAGCATTTGAATTTCCGCCGTAGAACTGCTAGAGGTGCTCCCGCATGAACTTCACTACTTAATACCACTTGTGTTGAGTCGGTTTCGCGAAGTAAGATATGATATTTTACGATGGGCCACGTCATACATTCCAATGAGCCCATTTGCCCACAAAACAAATAGTTCATGAAATGCACTTTGCGTTGAACTGCTTCCTTTCACAATTCAAATTTTCGTACGAAACTTCACACAATCCCCCACTAAGCATGTAAGACCTATTCCCTTGAGCACATAAGGTGTTCGTTTTCCTTTTTCCGTTTTTTTTTTTCACGAAGACTTGAGCCTGTCATCAGCTTTCATCAGTTTTCATGGGCGTTTCTCAGCTTTTCGTCGGCTTGAGGTTTTTCTTTCAGAAAGGGAGACCATTGTTCATTGCCCAGATGCGGCGACAGCGGTCAAAATCCGAATCGAATGGAATATGACTTCATAAATCGCCTTCAATCCATTCATTAAACGTTACGTGTATATAAACTGTATATAAAGTATAAAGATATTCAGGTATGACTGTGATCATTCTTCCTTCTACGGTATCACCCCTTTAAACTACTACAAAAGACAGTTTTTGCATGTATCGTGAACCCGAATTACTCGTCGTGATCTCTCAGTAGTCGACTAAGGTCTCGTACTCTGAATGCACGTTCCCACCGGTGTTGTGCGACAGGACACTCGATATGGGCCAGGGCACGCAAGTAGGCGGTAGTCTCGCTCATTAACTCGGTAGTAATTTTTGATGGGATCAGCAAGTCACTTGTTGCTTGCGGTGATGCACTTGGCACATGGTGACCCAGTTCGACTGTCTTGTCGCACTTTTCCAGTTCTAGTAAAAAAGTGAGGGGGGAGGGGGGGAGCTGCAGTGGGAAACCAGCTTTGGGCCACGGAATGGCTATTTTCTAGGCTTGCCAGTGTGTGACACATTCGTCCGCCTGGTGTCTGACCATCCTGCGGAAGGGATGCAGAGAATAGGGTGTGGATTTTTCAGAACGAGTTTTAGCATTTGCTGGATGTATTTTAGAGCGCTGAAACTTTCACCAATCAGGATTTATTGCATCCAACACTTCCATGCTTGTTAGGAATTCTCTGGTTATGCTAGTGTTATTGAGGATCTGCCCTCTAACGAATGATCAGCTGAGCTGTGATATCCATCTGTGTGACAATGCTAGCCAATATCATAACGGTAGTCTGTCATTCGAATAAAGTTCTCCATCTTCGATCGGGATTATATTGTATAAACTCTGAAAATGCACCATTTATTGCGGCTGTTGATCACAGCAATACAAATAAATAAACAACATCAATAAATCTCGATTTCCAATTGTCAGCGAGGATTCATTTGGAGAGAGTTCGTCGGAGATTCATAGAGTTTATGTTCAGGATCGCTGATTCCACGCCTTGACTAGTACCGTCATTTCCCCTCTCCGGGAACTTCCGCCAGAAGTTCTGGGGCTTTCTTAGAGAGGAAATTTCAAGAAATACGAGTGCTTTAGAAACTCATCATATCAGGTGCAATGATCAGCATAACACATATGGCAATGTAGAACACAAATGCCACCAGTGCGGCCCACCACAGCCTGCCTTCCCATTGATGACGACGGAAATTTCGTAGGACCACCACTCCTAGCAGAATTCCGGCTACAAATCCTCCAATGTGGGACACGTATGAGACCTGAAAAAAAACTGAATTAAAAACAATGATATGAGCAAAGGAGTGCCTTCGGGCTCTATGAGAACCGCCCTTTTCAACAGTTTACCTGTTTTGACAAGCCCCACCCCTTTTTCGTTGACGAGGCCCGCCTCTTTCGGAATCGATAGTCGGGAAGGGGACCTATTTCACGGGTTTTTGACTGCTCCAATCCTTTTTTCACATTTTCGCACTATTAAGCACCCCGACTTTGATATTCAACAGCCTTATCATATTCGGCTCGAACTACACGCACCACTGCCTTCAAAAGAAGAAAGGGCAGTTGAAGAAGCTCACCCTGTCAACTCTGTCGACGTAATACCGTTGATAGACTGACACTCCTGTATCAGAGGCAATCAGTAGCACCAAAACTATAGCCCGTATCCAATTGAATTCCATCTGAACACGTTTATTAGTAAAAGTTGCCAAAAAATGCAGCAAATACCATTTCTTACCTCTTTCCAGTTCATTATAAGCTCAGCAAGATGGGCAGCAAGAAGCGCATAGACACCTCCAGAAGCACCGGCTAGAAAGACATGAGGATCCACGGCTGAAACCAACAGTGAGCCCGACAGAACTCCTGCCACATAGACGACGATAACCCGCCAATGATGGACGAGTTCTAGCGGCACACCAAGGATCAGCTGAGTAAGCACATTGTACGTGATATGGTAGATTCTGCAATACACTTATGACTAGATTTTCGACATAAAAACAAAAAGTTTTTCAGGCAAAAATCTATAGATCCGTCATCAAAATCAAACAATTTTCGATATATGACTGGACCACTGTTCCTGACTTAACATTTTTCAGTATTTATGACTCTACCATGAAATAAAAAATGTTATAGAGTAACCAATAGTCATCAAAAGGCGTGCAGTCTTGAAAGCACACAATATCCCGGACAATCGCAAAGAATTTCATGGATGACGGTCCATGGTATAGGGATTATTTATTTTTATCAAAGTACAGTACGCTTACAGGAAACTCGTTTTTGATTTATTTCGCTTTCCAGTCAATTGAATACCAAATTTGAGTATAGAATACCATCCCGATTTCTGCTTATACTCCTGTTCTTCTATTTATGTTACGGAGCTGGGTAGGAGTAATGTGGGCGATAAGGAATCCCTAAAAGAAGTCGCTAACTCAAAAATTGAGGGTCTAGTAAGCCTATCTGTGTTGAAATCCGCCGCGTAGGATACGTCTCTGAGCTGTAGCGGAGGTGGCCCTTTTAGCTTCAGCCGCCCTTCTTCGCTCGGTCCGCCTTCTAGCGACGAGCATCCCTTAATGGCTGGGGGTGGGAGGGATCAAAGTCCTTAGTTCTATATTGAAGCTCACTCCAGAAAATAGATGTTGTCGTATTTCCGAACAACCTTCGTGTTAGGACTTGGCACCATGCTAATAGAAAACTTGTCGAGTGAACACCTCTTGTCGGAAAGGTCGTTCGCGTCGAGAATCAGCGTTAGGAAGGGGGTCTTATTTCTCGGGTCCTCAGCCACAACCTCCCGTTTTTTCATCACCGTCGTAGTACCTCGGTTTTCATTTCACTACATTTTTCTCTACTCATTAGAATTTCACTTATCACTGCCTTTAAGGAGGCCATTTTTTCAAGATCGCTTGAGCTATTTTGAAGTTGGGAAAATATACATATAATCATATTCACGAAAAATGGGTTTCACGTTGAGTGAAGCCGTCGAAAAGACACATTCAGCTACACTCCCTTCCACCATTTCATAAATGTCGACCTTCAACTGAGGCGGACCGAAGTTCGGAGAACTACGCTCTCCAGAAAATAAGTTTTTCTGTCACTTTCAATTCCCTTTCTGTTAATATTTGTTTTCAGACGCTATTTACTTTAACGCGAGTTTATCGTATCTCGCCAACAAGGTTTTTTTCACAAATGTGTAGCCTTGAGTTTCCGGAAAAATCACTATCACTGGAATCAATAGATCACAAAATTTCTAAAAAAAGAATATATTTAGTAAATGTGAAAAAGGATCGGTAGAAAGAGAAGGTGAAGGAATTACCCGATATGAATGAACATATAGGTTATATATCGCCACACTTCACTTTTACGATATGGATTGAATATGAGAGCAGATTTGCTGGGCACAGGTCCAGTTATGCTGACACCTTCATTTGATTCCACCGTATAATAGACATAGATCGCAACCTGAAATAAGAGCTTTATGATGGTCAAGCTTTTACGATTTTAGATTGGATTCAGAATTCCTCAGTGGACTTCAGATACTCATCTATGCAGGAACGATGGTCATTAGGTCCACTCAGATAAAGAGAAGACCACAAAGAGGGTCAAGAGGTTCAAAGTAGAAGAGAGCTAACCTGTATTATACTTATGATAAACATGAAAATCGGTGGAGGGCAGCATTTATACCTGAAATGCACAAAATTGTTACCATGGTCATTAATTTCAGAGGCGCACTCCAGTTCGGGCAAGAAAAACTAGTTCGTGTAAAAGTAGATGGACCGTCAATCCAATATGTAACAAGTAGAATTACCCTATTTAACCTCAGCAGAATCGCACTGTTCCTCCCGGTGGTCTTATTGTAGGATTGGAATAACGACGTCTCCGCTCGATAATCACGAAGGATGCTACTGCGCAATCCAGCTGGCTTATCGAGAGGCTCAAAGCTTTCGTGAGCTGTTTGAGGGAAGGCAGATTATAAAAGTCATCTGTGATTATAAAGCATCCGAGCCCGTAGTCAGAAAGCTGTTGACGCAGATCCACAAAGCTTCAACAGTCATCAAACCAAAAAGAGAAATGGCATGTTGACCCCGAAATCGCTTCCTCACAGTTAGACACCTTTCTTTTGGAACAATTCTTGAAACTTATTGTACCGTTTACTCCTAGTCAAATTAGTCCTAACCGTTCCGAAGGTCAAATAAATGGATATGGAAAAGAGGGCGAAACTTGCAGAAGCTACGCGCGAACAGAATCAATTATCCAGTCAGATGCCGACAGCTTGGAGAAATCGTTCACGGAAACTCTAATATTCCGTTCAAAATCGGTACTCGATACACTTGAAGAGAAACGCAAGAAAGGATCAAATAGTCCTTTGCTCTTACGCAGGAATCGAAAATTCGAAATAATGGCAACTCGATGGTATTCCGCCGAAAAATTTTTTAGCTGTGGAAGAAGCGCTTCCCTCTACGCCTTCTCAACTGTCAGCATCTTCCAAAAATCGGAATCCCGGCGAAGCCCTAACAAAGATCTTAAAGACAGTGTTAGGGGTAATGTGGGCGATGAGAAATCCCAAAAGGAGTCATTTTGTGAAAAACTACGGGTCTGTAAGGCCTATGCATGGCGAAAGCCCCCGCGTAAGGCGCCCCCTCGAGCTGTGGCGGAGGCGGACTCGTCAGGACAACCGGCCTTGGTTTAGCGCAGCCCGCCTCCAGGCGACGTGATTAGTGGTTGGTCACGGTGAGATTGGTCAAGGAAATCGGCAGGATTGAAAGTATCGCAGCGCCCTTTCTTACTTTTAGTTGGAGCTCACCACATGGAAATAGATGCTGTCGCATTTCCGAACATCCCTTCAGTTTACGTCTTGGTAATGCCAATGGAAAACCTATGCGGACTACCCGCCTCTTAACGGAAAAGTCGTCCGCGCCTAGAACCAACGGTGGGAAAAGGTCCTATTAAACGGGTTTTTGGCCATTTCCATCCGTTTTTTCTCCACTGTCCTGTTACTAGGCATCTCGGCTTTCATGTTCACTACTTTTTTACTTTTCGTCCGAATTTCCCCTAAAGCTGCCTTTAAGGGCAGTTGTAGGGGTGGTGTGAGTAAAGAGAACTCCTAGTTGTAAGACAAGTCATCCACATGAAAGTTACGAGTCTAGTGGCACTAAATGTGGAGGAAATTTCCGGTTTCCGTTAAACGCGGTCGTGTACGGGTTGGAGTTGCCGTGCGCAATGACGTACTGTTAGGTGACCAACGAATTCAGGCGTAAGAAATCCGTAAAGACTTGCAGTATGCCACACGTACAGTAACCTGACTAGTACATACACAAAAAGTAGGCCGCGCACGAGTTTTTGAGCTAACGCTTCACACAACAGTTTCTGTTGTTTCACCGGTTTCCCGTTTTTTTCTCATTTTCCGTTCACTTTTAATTATTTTTATTTATTTCTACGGCTGATGTACTTTTTTAGGAGCTTTTACTCTTCTCTTTGTATCGTATATCGTACCACAGTAAAAGCAACTTACTTTTGCAAGTAGTCAAAGGGTTCAGTTCGTTTAGATCGAGGCACAACAAATTCCACAGCTTTAAACATCACTTGAAGAAGGCGCCTATGCTTCGCTCGACTCATCTGAATTTGTATATTCATCATTTTTCTCTTGAAATGATTAGATGTAGTAAATGTGCTGCCTAACAAGCATGTCGGCCGAGAGGCCGTTCGCTATGACACTGTGCGGCCGCGTTCATACTTTGCGATACCGGCGACAGGGCGTGACTGCATGTCTCTGCGTCCCCGCCTGTGCCACCCCCCTCTCATTGCCTGCGTAATTTCTACATATCCCCTTGCCACTCTGCCTCGCCGTCTGTGAATGCAGCCACGCCCTGCCGACGCGCAATATGAAAACGCCCTACGTCTGATTGTCCTCTGCCCTCCTTCTAACAATGACAACCCTGTATGAAAACCAGAAGTTTGGCGTGTTTGTTTGTTTGTTTGTTTGTTTGTTTGTCTGACTGACTGTGTTTGTCTGACTGACTGTCTGTCTGTTTGTCTGTCCGTCTGTCTATCTGTCTGCCCATCGCAGCTTATGCGGCCGTCGTGGCCGGGCTTCTTAGTGTGTCATAATGTGACATGTGGATGTTCTTTAGAAATGAGGGAAATACAAAATGTGGTGAATGACGTAATTTCTTTCTTAATCTCAGATTTTGATGTTATGTTCTAAATAGTGGTTATCGTCCATCGATTTCAATTGGTTCCATGGAATGATCACCAGCCAGTCTCGTCTACTCACCAAAGTGCAAAATTCCGGAAAATCCACGAGTCTGTCACCATTTTGGTCGATATTCGCAGTCATGGTGACGACCTCTTCCGGATTCAAGCCGAAAGAGAACGCAGAATCACGTATAGCTCGTTTCAGATCTGTTGTTGGAATGAAACCATCGTGATCCAGATCGAACTGAAAGATTGAAGAACGTGTATTGCATCCTCGAAATTACCCATATTGAGAATACAAAAAAAACTGAATGATTCGCTGCAAGGCTAGCAGGAAGAACGATTTGGATGCTCAGGAAAAAAAGATATGGTAACTACAAACGAGAGTCTGGCCAAAGAGAGGTAAGTGGCGTGTTTCAAGTCAGGGCTGCGATCTGAGTCCTCAAAACAGCTTTACATGCAGCAGCCACCCTATGTTCGCGCTCATCTCAAAAGCGATCGCATGATATGCTGCATACCACTGCGGCACCACAGATCCGCATGCTCCGATCATATCATGCAAAGTTTCACGCGAAAAAAAGTGAAAATTCGGCCAACATACAGGTCTCCGATTCACGGCCGGGTGGGCGGGGCCTCCTAGTAAAAGCGCCGTCCCGTCGTCCGTCGCGGTTGGGAACGAAGAGTGGAACAGTTTACGTACTTCCTGTTCCAACAATGCGTCTTCGACCGCGACGGACAACGGCGTGAACACTTGCTCGGAGGCCCCGCCCACCCGGCCAAGACTTTTTGGAGCTGTGTCTTTGCCTGATTCACATTTTTTCTTTTATTTTCATCTTTTTTGTGAACCTTCGCATGTGGCCCTCATTAGACCCAGATACAACATAAATATATGGGTAACATAAGACATGATATAACTGTAAGAGCCATTTACATATACAACATAATTATAACTAAAGTCTCGCAAAGAAGAGCGCCTTTCCAAGAAGCTTCAGTAGTTGGACGACAAACTCACAGCTCTGAAAAGTCTGATCCATGACGTACATTCCACCTCTGATTCGCACGTCATCTCATGCCGTCCCTTCTCGAACATACTTTTAGGCTCAGAGATGATACCAGGAAGCCTGAATCCAACAGTTATCTGGTTCTCCAAGAAAAAAGTACAAATAAACGGAAGAATGTAAACATCTACAAGTTTAATCAATAGAACACCTTGCGTAGCGGTTATCTGGTCGGCGATTCCCAGTTACGTAAAAGTTTCGAGGCGGCGAACTTTTCCTGGAATGCGAATTTAGAGGCACAGAGTTTTGACAGAGATTTTTGCATTCGAGTAAATTAACATAAATGTGATCTTTTTGATAGAAGGGCTGCTAAATGTTGGCCGTGCTCCTTGGAAGACATCCGAAGTATCTATATATGTCAAAAAGAAATGGAAGGCTTTAGACCGCGCAGAACGATTCCCATCACTTTTCCGGACAAGGTCAGATTCCCAATGACACGGATTTCGTGTAGTGAGCATAGACGGCTGACCAATCGGATAGTTCGGAAACCAGAGCTTCTCTGATGCAAAGGGTAGGAGGAAACATTTGGAAGGGGCACAGTACGAGAGAAGCTGATGCAACGTCGTCAGATGCGATTTTTGACCTTCATTCTTCACACATTCATGGTGGAAACTCCGCACGTGTCACATCTGCTCTTTCCCCAACACATCCTCTAGCTCACAGCTGCGAAAAATTTAATGAGCAAAAAGTGGATGGACTGCAACAGAGCTATGAGAGTATCAGGAAAATTATCATTAAAATAAAATATCAAATGTCAAATTATTGAACATATGAATTGGCCAGACGACACAGATGACCACGTATCGCTAGAACAGGATTTCGCAACGAGACACGATGCTAAAGCTGTGGTTGGGTTACAAGCGATTGCGGTGTCCTGGGTCTCAAATAAGGTGTAGACACGGTAGTCGCTTCGGGAACCAATCACACACGGTGCCCCAAGCTCGCACGCATCGCCTCGCATTGCGCAATTCTACCCTAACCCGGATCTGGTGAGAAACTTATTAGGTGCCGTATAACGCTATGAGTTTGCGTTTTTCTGTTAGGTGAGTTATTATTATCATCATTTATTATCGGCAATTATCATTTGTCATCAAATTTGACTCATCCAGCTTTTCGAGATGATTCTTATAGCAATTGAAAGAGCTTCATCGTGTAATCGCCACGTGTCGACTCCATCCAATACAATATAAATCGAATGGAAAGTCTGCGAACTTTTTCCATCGCTTTCACGTGCTAAATAGTTTTAAAAATATATAGTTGCTGTCTCAACATCGCCTTTCAAAGGTTTCCAATCAATAACAAACATCATTTTTAGCATATGTGACAACTCAGTTTTCGAATTTTAGATGAATTTTAAGCGATATTTCGTCAAGATTGAAAAAATTTTTCAAAATCCTAATAAAATACAGGATTG